>JACBWW010000001.1:19767008-19845817 GCA_020086605.1 Lanius collurio | reverse complement strand
TAGTGCTGCTACAAGGAAAGCAGTAATATTCAGAATAATCAGCATTTAATAGTAAAGTACATTGCAGAATAGAGAGAAAACAGAGAATGGATAGAAATAGATTTTGCATCAGCATAGTTTAAGTAGTTCATAAAGCTCATACTTCAAAATCCACCTAAATTAACACTCGGAAAAGTACAATGAATAATAATAAAAAATAAAAGCAGATAAAAATAAAGCAGGCCAATTTCCTGAAGCCTCTTTCTGCATTCAGGACTTCGTCCTTCCCCCAGATCTCTAAGCCTTGCTATAAAGAGATACATAGCACAGAGAATCCAGGGCAAAACGAGTATGAAGATGGAAAGACCCAAGTACTATAGCTAACAGGACTAATTTTGGGGAAAATAATTTAACTAGCACTGTATTTCTGCTGGAAGATTAGTTACCCAGCACCTCTGAGCAAATTAGACAGGAATTCTACCAAACCCACAGTAACTGTATTACAGCCTGCGGAGCTGCTGAGAGCCAGCCCCAGCAGGGTGCTGGAGGTAATTAGAACTGACATACTTCTCTTTGCTCAGTTTTGCTGGCTGAGGACTCTGGTCTCATTTGCTCTTCATTTCTATGTAAATTGTTTAGGAGAGGGCTGTAAATACAGCAGGTAGATGTGACTATAAAGTGTTCCCATACTGATTACACAGCTACAGTTACAAATTATGGTTTAATTGTCACAAGTACCACCACATCTACAAGGTTTCTGTATGCCCAGAATTACTGATAGAGAACCACACGATGTATTACTAGTACAAAGGCACGTCTAAGAGCTGCGATTAATTATTTTAGCCATAATACCAAGCTGAAGCAGCACGCGCTCGTGGCAGCGCACTTAACACGTTCACTGTGGTTTTACAGTGTTATAAATAGCAATCACTGGGAGCAGAAGCTGTAGCATCTCCTATTCTCTCCACCCCCACCACCAAACAAATCACTCATGTTAACGTCAGCTTTTATTTGAACACAATGAGCTGTAATCACATGAGGTATTACTTTGATTTAATCCTACTTGCTTCAGTTTGGTTTGTAAGGAGTGGCCAGTCATATGTAGTTGCATTGTATCCGATAGTTTCATATTTCACACCATCTTTCAAGGGCTGACACCCCTCATCTTCTTTGGCCAGAAGAACAAATTGATGTGTTCTCACAAATAAGGAAAAGACATATTCTGGCAGCCAGGACAAGCTTTTTCCTTCTTCATTTTTTTCACCTCCCAATTGCTGGGCTGGCTGTCACAGCTGATGGATAGATTCTTGGTTCCAACCATTCTTCCAGGTTTTTTCTGTTTTCAGCTGGTTCAGTACAACCTCTCATAGTAAATTTTCCTTCTCCAAACACCCTGAAGAGAACAAGTAGAGACATGAATTCCCATCTATGTTTATTTTTTCAAGTCAATCTCATAATGTAACTAATCCTTGACAGGATATAGTTTGGTGCTCTATTTCCTATGGCCAGCAGAAACAATCACACTGCTGGATTTGACATGAAGTAAAAAAGCAGTTACAAGCACAAGGAAAGTCACCCTGCCTATCATCCCAGCCTGAGGATTTGGGTAGGCATTAAGCCTCACCTTCATTTCATGATTTCTTTTGACCCCCAGCTGCCACTGGGCTTTCAGCATTGCCAGGGTCAGGCGGTCCCAGCTCTGTTGGAGAGGCTGAGCTGCTGGTTCCCACCAGTGCAAGGACAGCAATAAGGAACACCACTTGGCATGTCAAGAACCCGCGTCAGGAGTATTCTTACAGCCCATCATTTCATGGACTGATTGATGGACCTGGAGCATGTTTTAGGGAGAGGAAGTAGAAGCAGATAGCATCAGGACTAATGTAAATTTTACAACAATGAAATGTATTTTGACTGATTCATAATTTTTTTTAAACTTTTTTTTTTTAATAAGTGGTTTCTTACTTTCTTCTTCCTCTCAGCTGAAAGGGAATTTAATGCCTGTACAATAGTCAAATGGGGTGTTATCCACAACTGCACACACACAATTCCACATTTAGCATTCATAAATACAAGTTTAATGTTGAGTCTGCCCTTCACTAATTTCTTATACTAGTTCATATAAATTCATGTTAATTGGACATCTGTACTTCAATGAATTTTACCACAGAAGATTTTTTTTCAAGTTTATTTCAAATTCAAATTATAAAATACCATTTATAAAATAACATTTACCATGTTATAAAAATGTTACTGGTCTTCAGTAAAAAGAATGAAGACATTTCTGACATTTCTCCTTAGAGCAAGAGGAACTGAACTGTGAAAGTTGCTTATTTAAGGAATCATACCAAGGATAAATAAAATATAACCAGAAATTATTTGGAATCCCAAAACCAAAAAATGTAGTAAGAAGCTGTACCAGGTAAGAGACTTTTTCTGCTTTTAATCATGTCACAATAACAACTGGCATTAAAAGCAGACATCCTTCTGTCTGCAGGCATCAATCCAGTGAGTTATGATGTATCTACTCAGTGAGAATCACAACTGTCTTCAGAATTAAATACCTTTCTGGAGAGATGTTATGCTGAGGACTGAAAATGAACTAGCAATTTAGGACATGTATACAACAGTTCAATGTTTCAGTTAGAAAAATACAGTTTAAGAAATCAGTAACACTTAAAAATAAATAAAGTTGAAGAAAAACTGCCTGTACTGTTGGTAAAATGTCAGAGCTTGTGAGTCCAGGTCACAGTGCTTATTAATCAGCTACCCAGTTCTGTAAAGCCTGTGCTAAGTTGTCACAAATGATGGTTTTCAAAAGAATTTAGGTCAAGTAAACACTTGGCAAACAGACCTAGAGTAGTGAACTAGGAAGTCCACGCAGGCACCTCTGAAGCTCTGCAGGCAAACAGGACTAAATGGAAAGCAAAGTGGATTGGAGTGGGACCCTTCAGCAAACTCCAAACTGCAAGGAACATCCACCAGCCCAGAAGCTCAGCTACATGATCATCACAGGTCCCTTCACACTGACCTATTCTATCCCAACCTCGGCCTTTTATGAGATGTTGAGGTGGCCCAGCCCATCAATGGGCTGTGGCAACCAAATACCCGTGAGACTCCAGCCCTCTAATGGCAGGATGAGGGCAGACCCAAGGAGTGAGCTGAGGGTGGATCTTAGGTCTGAGGCCACCACCACCTTTCTAGAAAATTCTGTAAAGTTTGACACACACCCCCCATTGGCTCTCTGACCCAACTCCCACCTCCATTGATGCCCACTGGTTGTTCTTTAAAAGGTTCCGCTCCTCTTGTTGTACCCCATTGTTATTTCCCTTTTCCCCACCCTTATCTCCCTTAGTATAAGAACCCCTCAGTTTTTGGGGCCTTTGTCCGTGGACCTTTCAGAGGAATAAAGCTCCTGTAACTCACAGAAAGACCCCTTTCTCCTTCTTTGCCCCCAGGCGAGGCCAGCTCATCCATCCAGCAGGTTGGGACGTGCTCCCTCCTATGAGGAGCCAGCACCAAACCTTTCACCAGCAGCCGCACCTGCAGCAGGGAACGGCCTCCCCTCAGGCTGAGGGCACGCTCCGACAGTGGTAGTAGGGGAAGAGGTTTTCTAGGGTACCATGAACTCAATTGAGACTGTTTGGTGTTGGAGGAGAGCATTGAAATAATTTGATTATGGGAAGATTGGAGATGACTGCAAATGGGAAATGAGATGACCTGAAAATGTGTGGACTGGAAAAAGGACCTAGTGTTTCAAAAACAGGCTTCTACCAGCCAATCCAGAAGTGCAATGTACACCTTGTCAGGCCCATTGGTGGGAAGTGTGGCATGGAAGCACCATCACCCACTGTGGATACTGCTCAGCTTTAATTGTGAAATGCCCTCTAGTTTTTCAACCATCGCAGAAACACAGACCTTGAGCATGAACATTTTATTCAAGTTTTTAATTCTGTATTTCCAGTTTTTAGCACATTGTCCAGACACTGTGCAGAGGCATAGGCTGACAGGAGGCCAGACAAGGGTGAGAGGGAAACCCAGGCTGCTCTGGCATGCTCCTTCCAACCACACAGTTGGCAAGCAGTAGCCTGCAATTTTGGCTGTAATTTTGCAGCCTAGCTGTCCATACCACTCGGCTGTGCATGGCGCCGGGCTCCTGGCTTGTGGCAGAGGCTTGACTTCTCCCGCTCCTTGCCATGGGCTTGCTTTGTTTAGGCTGTCCAGATACAGCAGTGCTTTCAGGTTTAGGAGCTGTACAGATGGGGTTGTCCCCCGGTGGAAGTGCTACTGGGACATGGGCTACCTCAAAGAAACAGAGCCCACCCGAGGCCCCCTTTCCTGTATGTCACTTTTCCTCCAACTTTCCCAACACAGCCACGGTCATCTTGTGGTTCACCCTGTGTCTCTTCCCAGCAGGAAGGACAAGCTGCCCTCAAGCAAAATCTCAGCAGAAATCTGATACCAGGATACAGATGTTGGGCCTAATACAGATACAGCTGTGTGATGCAGTTTTTCCTTGATTCTTTTGTTTCCCATTTCATCCCTGTGACTCTCCTACAGGACCACCATGAGATCACATCATTTATTTTCTGGAAGGTGGCAAGTTCTAATTTATTAATTAATCTCAGGACTGCAAGTTGAAAACAGGGGAAGATGAGAGTACACAACAGCTATAAATAAACCCAAAAATAAAAGCATCTTCCCCTTTCTAGCTTTTGGAGGCACACTTATCACCAAATGGGCAACTTCCACCTCACACACAATGCCAAGCTGCTGCAGGTTTCCGATCTTTGCTTCCCTGCTAACTTCCCTCAGCCAAAATCCCCCTCACCAAAAACAAAGACGCTTTCTTCAGTTTGGAAACACCCCTAGGAAGCAGAAGGGCACCTTTTGTCCTTCTGTCATCAGGAGCAATGGGAAGAGATGATAATCTCCATCCTTAGCTGGCCCAGTACTTCTTTGGTAAGATCTAGTTTCTACTTGCTTGTAACCTCCCTTAACTCCAGCTGACAGGATAAAGTCTTCTGCCTTACATGTCTGGCTCAGACCCAGGTATTTTTAAAAAAGTTTTAGCTAAAATGATCATCTGCTTCTCAGAATACATTTACCAGACGTAAAGATTGAAAAGATGTGCAGTAGTTTTGCTGCTGTGATTGTTGAGTTTGGAAGAAAAAGAGCCTTTTTACCAGAAAGCAGCAAGCTCAGCCTCCTGCCACCAATGGGCTTTTTGCTGCTACAACCACGAAATTTGTCCAAGATTCCTTTGAAAAAAAAAATTTAAAAATCAGTTCACAAAGGCCCAGAAGCATGTGCATCTAACAAGCCCAGTATTTAGCAGCTAAAAATCCCCCAAATCCTCCATGGACTGCATCATGCTGTCCAGGTGCTACATCAAGCATCCAGCCAGAGCAAGACACTGGTTCATTAACTAGCTGAAACAAAAACGAAATTCCTCGCAGATCTGTTGTTAACATAGCTGGAATTTTTAGCTATATAAGGAATAAGATGTGTGACCCACAGCTTGGTGTGGCTGCACAGTCAGCGATCTGGGATACAGAGCACCAAACAGGGGAGGGTCACAATACATTTGCTCAGCCTCATCCCATGTTATAGTATCTCAGCTGAAATAAAAAGGCTGCATCCATGCTGCTTCTCTGCTTATTTTGAGGCAGATTTGTCACCCATTCAAGCTACTTACTTTGGGGATTGCTGCCATTTCTCAAGAGGTAAATCCTGGCTGCAGCCTCAGCTTTAAAAGGCTCTGCGATTCCCTAACAAGCTGTGTAACAGTTCAGCAGCTTCCATCTGTCTTGTCAGTCCTACTCATATCCTGTAAAAAAAAAAAAAAACTGCCCCTGGCTTATTTCTAGAAGGACTAAGTGTTGCCCACTTGATGAACAGATAGATTTGCAGGCAGTCTGAGTACAAGCTGCTTAAAAGGAAAATATGCACCCAGGAATAAGGTTTCCTAGCCTGAATGAATGTAGATGTATCTGTAAATGCACATAGATCAATTATTGATTTTGAGCTCCATCTGGGCTTTTGTACTAAAGAAGCAAACTCCTCCGTGTTTGCTATAAATCTAGGGTTTGCTGCTTGCAAAACCTTTAATCTCTTTTCATCACTCCAAGTTAAATCTCCAGTTTTACAATCTCTAAAAGCAGCACACGACATTTTCCAAAGAGGTCTTCAAAAGCCGCAAGAGGAAAGAGTAGGTAGATCCCTGCAAAATCACAGAGACTTCAGCTCTCCAAGGATGACCATGAGTGCCAGAGGGAAAAGTTGAAGTGTCCACCTTCACTACATAGATGTGGGACTTGAATTCCATTTCTTCTTCATCTGTATTTGCCACCACTGTTCACATGGCCCACAATGACCTTCAGAATGACAGAAAGGGATCAGTAAGTCTTCTCCCAGAGGGTGAAGGCTGAGCAGTCTGCAGGCTGTCACCAGTTCCTAAGCAGTTTAGAAGCTCTATTTTCTGAGAGATGATCATTTAGCCTAAGGTGAGCAAATTTCAGAGTAGTATCACCGTTTCTAGGGCAGGGATATGACTTTTTTGATTCACTCCCACAGTTAAGTTAGTCTCCAGGAGTGGAGAGAGTGTATTTCCAGTCAACCATTTCCAGGCTCCTCAGCTGCTGGCAGCTCTGGAGAAGTCCTGCCACACACATCCTCTTCAGAAGCTGCTCTTTGCTCCTCACTGTGTCTGCAGAGCAGCCTGCTCCTATCACGGAAACATCAGCACATACTTGGGATTAAGGTAACAGCATTGTTACAGGAATTGTATCATCCAGATTTGCCCATGTGGCTTTCTCTCTTCCATCTTCTCAATCTGTCACATGAAAGGCTTGTTCCAATGCCACAAGGCATTGTTTCACATGAACATAGGCTTGTTCCAGAGTCCAGAAATCAGCACAGTTACTGAGCTGGAGCAAATCCTAGGATGGAGAGTCCTATCAGGAGCTGTTTCTGCCCACCTGAGCAGCTCTGGGCACACCTCCCTTTCCACAGTGAGCATGAAAGAATGCACAGAGGGTGAGCAACTTTCCATGAGGATCTACCAGTCCTACAGAGCTGTGTGTGGAAACATAACATGTTCATCTCTTTTTCTGAAGCACTCACCTGATGCTGAACCACTGAGTGGGGAGATAAATAAAAGCGTATCTGGCATCAGTCATCTTGGGAGACTTCAGCAGCTACAGAGGCTGACTTGTGCTGGAGATGTGCCTCACGCACCAGCCTGGTAAGAACAAAACTGGTTCATGAAGGGTAGGTATGTAGTATAAGTGTGACCAGAAGTTGGGTTTCCCTAAAGAAGGAAAGAAGCCTAGCCTTAATTTTTCTTCTGTCTTCCACTCACAGTAAAACCTGCTTTCACAATTTCAACCAAGTGTTTAGAGAGCACAAGCTGCTACCTTGATGGAAAAACAAAGTGGTTTAAGAGCAGCTTAAATTAAAAAAAAAAAAAAAGGGCAGAAAGCCAAGAAAAGTAGACTGTTCTTCTTTGAAACTTCAAACTGAAAAAAATCAGCAGTACAGATTTTCATGAATGCGTTTTCCACATTTCATGAACAAACATGAAACCCACGTGCACTACAGACAGCCCATTGTCAATCTTTCTGCCAGCTCAGATTTTTATAAGTTGTTGGAGGGTGTCTGACAAGCAATGTCAAATCATAATCAGAAGACAGGAATGTTTTGGCAATAAGGATGATGCCATTAGAGCTGCAAGAATGAGGAGACTGGATGAGAGCTTTAGCTGCAGGGGAAGCTTGAGCTGAGGAACGCCCTCTGTGATGGTGCAGGCAGGGGAGCCTGCAAAGGAAGGGTGGGTGGTGATGGCTCATGAGCTGCAGGAGAAAGCAGGCCAGGTTGGATGGGGCTCTGAGCAACTAGTCTAGTGAAAGGTATCCCTGGCCATGGCAGGGGGATTGGAACTAGATGATCTTTGATGTCTCTTCCAACCCAAACCATTCTATGATTCTGAGAGGAAGCAAAGTTAAGCTCTCTGGGCTGGTGTAGCTACACACACAATGTGGTTATCTAACCCTTACAAAGTCTTTGTGGGATCAGACAATCAGGACTCCTGCAAGCAGAGGGATGTACCCTTGAGAATTCACAAGAACCTTGAAAAATCAAGCTACAGTCCAAAACTACAATAAAAACTGCAGCAAATTCCAGCAAAGGTAGCACTGGAAAAAGGAAGAAATGTAGTGAATTTCTCAGTGTTTAGGAATACAAGTCCTGCAAAGCAAGGTGTTACATAAATTATGCTTAAGTCATTTAAAAAACCCAAAAAACTTGAGAAAATAAGAGAAAAGAAGAAAAGAGAATTTAGAATACATGTTCTGCATCCAATAGTAGTTCAATTACCTTCATAAGTGAAACCGATTCCATTGTTACATGGGTGGTAAGCTTGGAGTTTAGCAACACCCAGTACAGAATATTTTTATGCAATGCAAACTGTCAACAACACGTGGCTCTCCAGCTGATGAACCTTTGCAGACCTTTGAAAATGAGGACATCCAGTGGCTGAATGTTATAACTGGGCTTTTCATCAAGGATTTATGTCTGGGGCAGAACCTCACCGGTTCTGCCAAATTTCTGCCCTTCACAGAGACCTGAAGTAGGTCGTGTGTGGAGCAAAGGCTTTTACAGAAATCCTCTGTGCTGGTGTGAATTCTACTTAATTACAGGGCTCATGGTTGTAACAAACTGAGGCAAGCTCCAGTCACTCAGTAATACCTAGAATATTGCTTCACCTTTCTTTCTCTGCTTCCCTGTGATCAGAGGCTTATGCTGATATTTATATTAAAAAAAAAAAAAAACCAAATAAAAACCAAACAATTTTTAAAAAATTGCAAGCCTCCAAATCCCATAATGTTTCTAGTTTGGTCTCTAGGTCTCTTATTTAGTTACAGGGAGTAAACACAGCTGTGAGTTTTAGAAACCCTTAGCACCTAGCTGGTCCCTTTGGAACCAATCAGTAAAGCAAGTGTCACACACCATGCTTTTAGTAATTTAGTTTTAGATGTACCAATTTGAATATTTATGCCTAGTTCCTATATTATAATAATATTTAAAGACCAGTTGCAGTAATTAATCTAAATTCTAAATACACAATGTAGGAGAAGAACTAAAATAATAATAAATCAAATTCATGCTTTCCTGCCATGAAACTGCAGTAAAACATGACTCAACAATACCACATTCTAGGACAAGAATATTGTGCCTTGTATAGAACATAGGAGAAACAGAATGAAAATATGAAAAAAGTAAATTAACATCTAAAGAAAATGAAGCTTTTTCACATTTACAGGCCATGAATTCCCCTGGGGAATGGTCTGTGTAACGTGCATAGTATCACTGTCTGCTATAAGAAACATCTCACCCAACATTAGGCACTGAATTTCATTTGGCACTCAATGTGGCAGTTGAGAATTGTAAAAACTGAATTTCCAGCATGAGCTGGGCTGGGTAAGGCCAGCAAAAGAAAATCTCTTGCCTTCCTCAAAAGCTGATTTGAGCAAATGCCACTCTGGACTCTGTCTACATGGCCCAGAGTAATCCCTTGAAGATTTTTCAGGTAGTGCTTCATATAATTCATACCTCTGAACCAGCAAAGCCAACTACTTAAAACAGAGGGGGAAAGAGCATCCCAGACCCTCTCCCATGGAGCGCATGGTGCAGTCTCCACCTTCTGTTCCCACTGTTTTTTCCAGTCTAGGCTGATTGTAAGTTGCACTGATTAAGTCTCCCCACCTGGACAGATGTAATCTGCTTCTCAGCTCACTCCAGTACAAAATGTCATTGCAATTTAAGCCCATGTTACTACAGCCTTGTCCTTCTCTCCCCCCCTCTCTCTCTCTCGTGCCAGCCAGCACTAATGCTCATGCAGGCACTTTATAGCCAGTTCATGAAAGCCAATTCAACTGGAATCCAATCCAGCCACCATTAGTAACTGAACCTGTTCTCTGAACTACTTCAGTTCCCAATTCCATGGGACAAGTTCCAATTCAGTACACTTTTCATCAGTTGCATGTTTTTAGACTCTGAGGCTACACTTTCAGTTCAAGCTTAAACCACTTAGACAGTGAGTTACTTACTTTAGGCTTATACCACTATGTCAGAAACTGAACCCAGTGTCCGTGTGATCAGCAAGAGAGGGTTTAGCCCTAAAACTCCCCAGCAAGACAATTCTCTCATACTTTGCCAGTGCTCTTGCAGCCAAGCACAGGCTGACCATTTCTCAGAGGGCTTCAGACCAATTTTGACCATCCCGAACCACTATTCAGCCTAAATCTCTCTAGTTTAAGGTTTCTGCTTAAAAAAAAAAAAAATGCTATTCTCCTTTGCCTCCCCTTCCCCAAGCTCTCCTGTGCATTGGTCACAGCAGTGGGGTAAGATCAAGCTTGCTGATCCTGTGGGAAACCAAACCAGTATGAGAAATACAAAGATACAGCCGAGTTTTTTATTTCATTGGTTTTGAATGCTGAATCAACACAGCATATAGTACATGAGCATTAGATCTGATTGAAGAAAGGAGGTAGAAATGTTTGGTCAGCAGTTTGGGAGTCTATTTTTACCAATATGGCTCACAGCTTAGTCAGAAAAACACTCAGCCTGGTGCAAAGAAGGTGCCAGGAACATACAGCAAGAGAGGAGAGGGAGACTATCAATGCCAGTTTTGATCAGCTCACATTGTTCTATCTTAGACTTGAAAATGTTACAACTTTTTCATTTGGGAACTGTATTTAGAGCTCACAAAAATAAAACGGTGAGCAAAAAGCATGCTGGACAGTACCAGGAATTTACTTTCTTTGAAGGAGAGCTGTAGTGTTCACCACCTGACTCTTCTAGAATTATAACACATTTTTCTTCTCTAGCTTGGGGCTTATGAAGAGCAGAATGAGAATCCCACCATGGATTTCTGGACCCTATATTAAAAAGTTCCTGTGTGAGAGGCAGTATTTGGGGTAGCCATGCCTACTGGCTAACAGCATTAAGTTCCTGCTGTCTTTCACACATTACAATGTGGAAGCCAAGAGCATGAGTGAGAAATTCAGGTTATTTTTCTCCCCATTACTCTTAGTATTCTCTATGTCTCTAGTATCTTACATGTCTTCTGTTCCATTAGTGTCACACTCAGCTACTCATTTGATTTTACATTGTATTGAGGAAACCAGTGCACTAAGCACAGTCAAGTCAAAGTCCCCAGTCAAATTGAATTGCTCTTTGCTCCTCCACAAAGGTTATTTTAATAACATAAACTTCACAGAGGAGCTCATGAGGCACACCTAAATTACAGACAGCAGGCAGGGACAGGTGGGGAAAAAGTGGCTTGGAACTCTGAGAAGTGTTGCAACCTGTGCTGAAATGCAAGAGAACTGGCAAAACAACTGAATACGAATACTGGAAGCTCCTAGGTACTTTTCTTTCTTCAACAGCACTGTAATATGTTTTTAACATAGAGCCCTACCAGCTCACAAAAACTTCATCCTGAAATTAGAAAGATCTTTTCAATTAGCATAGTCTTATAGCTAGATTATCATGGCTTTACACAAAGTATCTGCATTTCATTGAATTCATTATGAATGCAACCACAAAGCATGTACTTATTTCTCCACAGGCTGCTTTAGATTATATGTTGACAAATTATATATTGACAGATTACATGGTGACAAGCAACTCATCCTTGCATTCCTTTCACCAGCCCATCAGACAGAAACCTCACTGTAAGCAGGCTGAAAATGACAAAACAACCACATTAGTTCCTGCTCATGTGTCTAATTTGCTTTCAAAATGCCAGTTTTCATCTGAGAGGCAAAAAGGCAAAATAGTCTCATCCTTTCTACTTCAGGGAGAAAAAAAAATGTGTAAGTACTGTAAGCAAAAAACAACAGCAAATATGTAATTTGATTTTTCCAACAGAACAAAGTTTATAGAGCTATTATTGATATAAGAATCAACTTCAGATATCTGTGGAGGTGACTGGATACTCCCCCCTGCCCCACCTTCCACTCTGCATGGTATGAAAACTGTTCTTTTTAGCTAAAAACATTCAGAAAGTTATGTAGTGTCTATGGCAAATCCTCTACAGAGTAGAAATATAAGTAAATCCAAATTCTCCTTTAATACAAACTAGATACTACAACATCATCATTTGGTCTGTATCAGCCTGAGCCAGTGATCTAGATCTAACCTAGCTGTCTGTAAAAGAACCCAAAGAATATACGACAGAGAATTGTTAGCTGTATCCTGCTGAGGTTTGAAAATAGTGAGGCAACATATATTGTGTTTTTAAGAGATTCATCTATATGTTCACCAGATTAGCTTACAATTTTGAAGTCCTACTGGATACAGGCTATGCTTACCATATTGAAAAATAACATGTATATCACAAACCTTTGTTTTTCCAGTTTAATTATAGTGAATTTTTTAATTGGACTTTAATGACTGTGAATATTGCAATTCATCAGATTGTTTGAGTGCATATTGACATGCCTGTGTTTCTCAAGTTCCAGCACAAATTTTCTAGAATAAATCCCAAGTGCTGCGTATTAGCTTCAGAGCTGTCAGCTGCTGACCAGTTATGGAAACAGCCTTTGTACAGCTACTCGTCCACTGACACCCAATTCCACTCCAACACAGGCACTACAGAGGCATTAATAAAGAGATAGGATCTTGCCCTCTTGCTCATAAAACAGATTCTGAAGGGATTATCCAAGCAATGGAAAATTAGTTTTTCTGAGTTCAATCCAGATGCCCTCCCCTGCCCATCCACTGCAGTGTTTAGAGTCAACATCTCCACTCAGATTTACTCTCCAATCAAAGTCCAAAGGACTTCAGTGGATAACTCCTATTAACATTCCCCTAAAGTAAGTATTGCTATCTCTCTGTCCTGGCAGCATTGGGTTTCTCTAACTTTCTGAAACACCCATTTTGATGTAGGCTTTATCTCATGCAAGCAAGAGATTTTTAGATGACCTAACAACCTGCTCTCTTTAGAGCAGGTAAAAAGAGGATGAGTAAAAAGGACCAATGAAGCTCCCCATGAAGAGAAGCAGTGAGCCTCATAGTCTGTACACAAATATGTTATGGCATATCTTGAAACTAATGTCACTCTCCTTCAACCTTTTGTGCTTAATTTTCTGTAATGGGAAGTGGTAGGCCATTAGCAGCACACTCAAGCAATTGCTAGCTCCCGAATGAAACCTGGAGGTTTGCTGCCTGCCCCAGCCATGCTGCCAGTCACCGCGCTGTACCGCAGGGAACGGGGGGACTAGAGGATGTATTTTACGTAGCCCAGATGGAAAATGATGGAGCTCTTGCAAGGCATTTGAGGAAGTCTTCCCTCTAGCAAGTCTTCTCTTATTTAACAGGGACAAGTGACACCTGATTAAAAATCCAAGTACAGACATTGCTCTCTGGTTTTTGTAGACTGCTATACTGAGGCCACCAGAGCCATGTGTGGTCCTGTATGGAGACCAACACAGTTACTACTGCTTTGAGGTATCTTATCTCCACTAAATAAAATAGCACAGTGTTTTTCCTCTGTGAAAACAAGGAAAAAAAGCAAACAGTCTATTTTTTAAAACTGCCAAAAGGCATGGCAGTCACGGTTAGGTGAGCAGAGGACAGCGTGTTTATCTACTTGCTTCTGAACAGGCACAGCCCACTCATCATGTGAGGCTGTAAGCAGAGCTGCAGACAAGCAATACCTAACAGCAAGGCAGGTTTGGGGCAAGGAGAAAGCTCCCCCCCCCCTTTTTTTTTTTTTTTTTTAAATATCCCATTTTCAAGCACAGGAACTGAAATTGGACTTTCTAAACTTGAACTTGAAGCACCTGCTTTCAAGAACACAAGCACCTATTTCACACTTAATAATAAATCAGCAAGTCAAAGTGCAGAGAAAACAAATTTGGCAGATTGAAAAGTATGAACAAACACTTGAAGACAGCAAACATCCTCAATTCTGGGATTATTTTGGGATTCATTAGCAAGGAACAGCTGCATCTCTGAAACTAGGAAGCTTTAATTTCCTGTTGGAGTGCTATAAAAAATAAGGAGTGCCATGGGAAATACATTTATGGAATTATCTGTGATGAGGAACAGGGAATGGTTTTGATGTTGGAACTATGGTAACACCCCTAAAAACAAGAAAAAAAAGCATGCATGTACAACACAATAGAAGGCACTATAGAGTATACACACTAGAGCTTCTCACATAGGCATTTCTTCATGCAGCATTGCTATATGGCATCAGGAGCTGGAGGAGGAAGGATTATGATAAAAAGAGGAGGCAGACAGACTGCAGGATCTGAGTGAACAGAGGAGGTTGGGGGTGGGAGGGTAGGTAAGGACACAGCTGGCTTTGGGTAAAAAAGAGATAGAACCAAAACTCACTCAATGTTACTGGGAGAGCTGTCAAGGCACAGAGCTACACTAGCATTTTAGATGACAGACTGAAAAAATTTATAGTATTCTTGACCTCTCAGAGGTTTCTCTGATTTTTGAGATTTTCCATGTTTGTGGCTTGGCATCTGTCTTGAGGAAATAAACCCTCTAAGCTGCACACCAGCATTCTCCGAAAGGGGCTGTTGGGGTGGAAATGACCCAAATGATAATTTTCATAATTGCCCAGAGGAGTTACAGAGTCCAACTGGACCCAGCTTCAGGAGGAAACAGGCACCTGGTTCTTGCAGCTTCTTTGCAGCACTTGAAACCCTCCATAACAATCCTTCCTGGGCCATGGAGCAGCCACCAGGAAGGAGGGACAAGTAGGGACAGGAGCCATGCTCCAAGAAGGATGCAGGAGGACCCACCCAACTCCTTACCACCCTCAGGACTATGATCCTGTGGTGACACTGTTAGCCTTCTGCTCTCAAAATTCTTACCAGATTCTGTTGCCGGATAATTACTTTAAGAAGACTGAATAAACTTAGGTAAGCAGGATGTATCTCAGAGCATAGTAAGGAAAAGCCAGCTCTTTGCTCTCTCCCCACAGGTAAGAGCCCTAACTTCCCCAGCAGCAGCATGATGAAAGAGAAGGTGGTGAATAATGGATGGACATCCAGGAAGAGAATTAGCACCCAAGCAAAAATGTCTTCTCTCCAATAGAAACAGTAGTATCATAGGAAATGGGGGTTTTTTTGAGAATTATAGCAATTCACTCCTAGAAGAAAAGTATTATTCTCAAAATAATTCAATAGATTATTATGAACAATGGATAAAAGATGAAGCTTCCTGTTGCAGAGCAATGAGAAGAATACTGGTGAGAAAGAATGGCTGTCTTGTCACTGACCAGCTCAAAGATCGCAGAGGGTTTTAACTACCAAGAACTAAGAAGGATGTAAACAGCTGCTGCTAGTCACAGCAGCACCAAAAACATGGTCTGTCACATGCGTGGTTTTTCCCTTAAATCTTCAGAAAAAAAAAAAAAAATCCTTTCTCTGCTGTAAGTGCCATAATTTTGAGAAAATTATACCATGTTTTCAATGTTTAACACTGGCTTATATGCAAAATATAGCTCAGTCTTATTTAAACAATCTAGAAAAACACTTCATACATTATGCATGAGTTCTTCCACAAAGCTCTTGATAGAGATTATATAGAAACAGGATACACTGGCTGTTGAAAGTTTTGATAACACTGAATGATTAAATAACTTCATAGTAAATCAAATTAAGGTTTTCTTGAGGAAGCTCTTTCCTACACTTCTCTTGTTAGGCAAGCCAAAGAGATTCAAGCTTCCAGCAATGAAGAACATGTTGCTGTACCAAACAGCAGAGGAAACACCAGTACACCTTACTACAGCTCTCCAGATCAGGAAACTTCTGGAAAGGCATTCAATACAGACTACAGACATTTCCCTTCTTAGGGACCCATATCTTGCTGAGAATGTTAAATTTTAACATCAGACCACTAAAATCTTTTATAATCCCAGTCAACCCTAAAGGTACGTGGGATCTGCTTTTCTAGCTAGATCCCTTTAAGTCTATGGGCCTGACAGAACTCATCCAAGAATACCTGAAGAGCTGGCTGATATCACAAGGTCTCTCTCAATGACTTTTGAATGGTCATGGGAATCTGGAGAGGTCCTAGCTGACAGCTGACAAACATTGGTCCCATTTTCAATAAGTGCAAGAAGGATGAACTTGGAAACTACAGGAAAAACAGGCCTGTCAGTGTCTCTTCTATAACTGGCAAAATTATGGAGAATATTCTGAAATTTATTGAAAAATACCTGAAGGATAACACAGTCATCACTCACAACCAGCACAGCTTCATGAGGGAAAAGTCCTACTTATCAAACAATCTTCTTTCACAACATGGTAACCTGCCTAGTTGATCAAGGAAAGCCAGTTGATGTAATCTTAGATTTCAGCAAAGCTTTTGATACTGTCTCTCACCAGATCCTTCTGGACAAAACATCCAGCACAGAGGTGGATAAACACATCATGTGATGGGCGAGCAACTTGCTCATGGGTCTGGCACAAAGGGTTACAGTAACTGGAGTGACACCAGTCTGGTGACCTGTCACCAGTGGGGTTCCACAGGGCTCCATCTTAGGCCCTGTGCTCCTCCACATCTTCACAAATGACTTGGATGCAGAACTGAAAGGGATACTGAAAAAGTTTGCAGATGAAACTAAATTGAGGAGAGATGTTGACTCCCTTGAGGGCAGAGAGGCCCTGCAGAGAAACACAGAACAATTAGACAGCTGGGCAATCATCAACCATAGGAAGTTTAACAAGCAAAAGTGATGGATCCTGGACCTTACCAAATAAAGGAATTAGAAATTATGCCAGCTAATTAATCAGCTGGTCATCAACATCCAGCTCACAACAAAACCTTGTGGCACAGAGACTTCCTTGTTATAATGAGGTGACCAATATATTGATTTTGCCTTTTCAGAGCCACATAGAATATTTTTCTCCTTTCCTATAGAAGGATTGCTACCTCTGCTCAGGGCCTGTGATCTTCATCCTTCAGCTGCAGAAGCAAACTCAGATCTCAGGGTTTCTGGAAGCCTGGAGAAGCTACTTTGTGCATAAGCCTTTGGGCTTTCATTCTCTGTGCTTTTCTAAATACCTAAGCCCAGAACTCAGCTGTCAGCACTGCTCAAGCGTGATACTAATGCTCTGAAAAGTCACACTTTAATACACCACTTTAGTGTTTATCTAAAATTTGGGGCAGGCTAATAATCTAACTTTCAGACTGAAAAGTCTGGAAGTATTAAAAAGCACATCAACACAGGTAACTGTGGGAAAATGTGTTTTGCAGAGAGCTGGCTATGGCACATCCATGGGAGAGAAAAGCTGAGAACCCTGAGCACTGTGAAGAGCTGTAAGCAGCAAAAGTGCCTTGTCTGGTGAAAGAAAGTTATGTAATACACAGAGCTAAATAGCATAAGGAAGAGTGCTTCAGTGTTTGCCCCTCGGAGAGGTCAGCAACTTGAAAAGAGGGAATATTGCTTCCCAATCTGGTCTCAGCAGCTTTTTTCCCCCCTCTTGCAGGTTAGACCCCTTCCTTCTTCTAGAGGCCAGCAGCAGTTTGCTCCTCTTTGTTTCTGCCTGAGCAGCTAATTTGCCTGCTTCTGAAACAGCATCTCTTTCTGCAGCCTCAGCAACTCCATAAACACAAAGGGATAGGGCCTGGAGATGTAAAGAGCTTTGTCTACTGCTTGGATACCTATTTACAGTTCTGTAGGAGGACAGCTACAGAAGACTTTCCAGAGCTGTTCATCCCTGTCCCTCAGCAAGTGCCATTTTTAGGTCTGTCACCAAGGATAAAAAGAGGTAACTTCTCTGTAAGCAGAGTTCACATAACAACATAAGGCTTCCTCCAGCACTTCCCACAGCAAGCACACCATTTAGGGCTTAAACTACACAGATTACATTCATGACTTTAAAATTCCTGCTTTAAATGTGAAACTACAAAGTTCTGCAATTGAGGGGGGGAAAAAATAACAAAAGTGCAACCTCCTGACTACTCTGACCTGAATTAGCTTCATCTTCTGAAACTAAGAGAAACACTTGGATTCTGAAACTAGATTTCTATGCCTTTACACAGTTGGCAGTTTTCTGAGTTTTTGATGCTTCATCTCTGGAAAAACTGTGACTGTCTCATCATATACTTTCTTCTAGAAAATATATAGCACTTCCAAGCTACACTTGTAGTACAATTTTTGCCTAGGGCACACTGGTGAGGAAGTTGAGTAGGGTTAAATGCACAGGACAGTTAGACCTCAGATTCCAGGATGTTTCATCTCCAGGCCATTAGAGACCTGGATTTGGTATGTCCATCTGTGGAAACAATCTTCTCAAGTCTTCTGGGATTAGTGCATTCCTTTACACATTTGGGAATGCTTGTTTTTCATCTGCTTTTTTGTTGGTTTAGATCCAAACTCTCTACAAATTATATTTATCTTTTGAAAAGCCTGCAATTCAGTCTCTATAATGTGTGTAGTCACAGAGCCCCTTTTTTTGCTAAGAGTTAGGGTTGAAGTTTTAAAAACAACCCAAGACATGTAACCAAAGGAATTCTGTGCAAAGAATTCAGTACCACAGAATAAAAGATAATTCAGCTCTGTGAAGAAGTTTGGAGAGGGAGAAGATATGATAGTTGTGTAAGGATGCAACTCACATATGTCCAAACAGAAAATTGGAAAAAAGCACATTAAAAAATGTCTACTACAATAAGAGAGGAGGCAAATACGTTGCACATCACTTCCATTAAGCAGGAAAAAGAATAACCTATTCTCATGCCAAGCAGCACAACTGCAGAGTGGTTCCATCACTTTCCTGAAACGTTTCACTGCTAAACAATGAAAGCAGAGACCACTGAAAACCAAAGGCAAATGATAACACCAAGAGAGGCTGAACCCAGCTCCTACACTGGATCAAATATGATTGATCATAAGAATGCAACACCATTTTTTTTCCCCTCCAACTGATTCAGCAGATCAGAAAGGAAATGCTTTGGGAGCTGAAGGATAAAATTGCACATATGAACATTAGGTGAGAAAGAAAAAAAATAAATCACAATACATTAGTCGTCTAAATAGGCAAACCAAAGACCTGTTCTGCTATAGTGGTGACCCAGGAGAGACTTGTTCCTCCAGTGACAGTAACTAGTTACAACTGCAGGAAAACAATTTTGATAAATTTCCCCTCTCTTCAATGGTGGGGGTGGCTGAAAGGGGAGACAGTAAGCTGTCTAACCAAGGCCTTCAATCAGCCACTTAAAAACCACTCCTGTCTTTACAGAAGGGCAGGGAAAAGAAATAAAATAAAAGAACAAGGCAACTCTGGTTAATGTGGGGTTTTTTTCAAGTGGTGTTTTGTTTGGTTGCTTTTTTTCCCCCCAAAAGCAGTATATAGAGGATGGTTTTCTTACCCATCAGTGCATCAACATTTTTCAGCACACTAAACCCTGGCAGAGACGTTTTGCCAAGCTTTAAGACAGCAAGTCTGAGATCGGCACTGTGTGAGGGGATTTCTTTTCCCTCTGCTGAGGTTATATCCTATGACCACCAGAAATCTCAGACATCCCCAGCTACCACACAGCCAATGAAATCATGCTCAGAGCTGTCACAACCTCCCTGCTCACAGGGATCCCACCTGTACCTTGCTTTAGCAGCAGCTCAGATACTGACCCCTGAACAGCATCAACTGACAACAGCATGCATGGGGCACTACACTGATGTCTACAAATTCTTCCAGAAGGATCATGCCAAACCCTACACCCCCTTCTGGCCTTGGCCCAGGATTGAAGCTAACATTTAAACGCCTACGTGGTCCCCAAGAAGAGTTCAGTTCCCGGAATTCATATGCCTTCGGAGCAGGGTCTCATAAGATTGAACACTTCACCTCAAAACTGGTTTCCTTCTCCTACCACAGGGACTGTTTAGATGGCAACATCACACATCCTCCTTTTTTAAGTGGTAGAGCAATCAGGCCAAGCTTCCTTCTTGGGCCCAGCCACTAACAGGATGGAAAACGTTCCTGAATGCTATGAAACAAACACTGTCAGGAAGTGGAAAGTGGTTTCTACACTTGAAAGAAGAAAAATGCTCAAGAAGAAAAGAAATATGCATTTGTGGTCTTTTCCACAACAGCAGGATTTTCCTTTTGTGTCCATATTTTTCTCCCATTACTTATTTAATTTGCCAGAAATTAATATGGAACTTGCATATCACCTGGTGGGAAAAGCATTATGCTGCTAGGATAAAAGGCTCCAGAGATACTGCAGGAGGACTAGGAGCTGTAATGTGTATTTAAGGAAGAGGAGGCCATCGTGCACTTGTAAGATTCAGGTTTCTTCTGTGAAAATAGTCCCTTACCTAAGAAGGATCAGAGGTCTCCTCTGATGAGATGTGGCAGCCAGTCTGGCGAATATGCCACAAAACCAACCAAACATCTTTCACCCATCCACCAGAAGGAAAGTCATCTGCCTCAGGCCAGTACAGTCCAATACCATGTGTAGTGTTTGGTATGTCAGATGCCAGGAACACATACCTAGCAATAATTCCTCTATACTGGAATAACTGTATATAGGGATGGAAGACAGGAGATTGCAGAAGCATCTACATTAGTGTTCTAGATTAAAAGGGAATGCTTTGGAAGCAGGCTTTGAATTTGCCTCCGCATAGGATTTGTATTGTGTCATCAAGCACTGTCAAAACACAAAAACAAGATTCCTCACAAAGATGCATTCCCAGAGTACCCCAATGTACTGCAGCCTCAGGTAGGCTTTAGTCCACTGGAACAGACCAGCACAAGCAAAAGAAAAACCCTAGCCTAAAGGGTGTGTAGCACCAACTACTTTACAATAAAGAGATGTGTTTGTCTACTGTTTTCCAAATTAGAAATTGTCAGGATGACAGTCTGATCCCACGAGTACCCTCTGTGTATCTCTTACCAGAGCTATATCTAGAGCTTTTGAAGTGAGAGAAAGTGAGAAGAGGAAATGAAAGCTACCTAATCTTGAAGTCACATTTGCCCTCTACATAATTCTGCTACTACTGTCGCAGATAGGGAAAGTTATTGCCAATCAGCAATGTAAGCCTATTTGTTAAAACTGTTTGTCCTTCAGACTCCCCAAGGGGACATTCCCATCATCTGTATCTGTTCTAGATGGCTACAGCTGTGTTCTCAAATGCCAGAGCCCAACCAATGACTTTGGCTTTTCTTGTACAAAAGGACACCACACTTGATAGAAACTTCCAGCTGAATTGAGCATCTGCCACTGATTGATTAGCAACAAAGAGTGGTACAGTGGCCATTCAGCCAGATTCAAGTCTTGTGAAGAATGCTTCTGGGATGAACTCTTCAGGTATGTATGACAGATGATGCATCACCTCTCCTACTAGTTAATGTTTGTTTTGATTTCAGAAACAGAGAAAGCTCCTCCAGCATTTCCAGTTCAACACACCTATTTTCAACTTTCATTCTTTTTAGTGCAACTATAATGCATGGAGAAGAAACACAACACAGCTGCACACCTGCTGACTTCAAATCCCTGTATAAACAGGGGATTTGCACAAGCTGTTATGGATGGGTGACTGCATTAATGGCTTTAAAAGCCATTCTCAGTAGCAGTTTTTTGCAATCTACTTGCAATACCTAACATATAGGATGGTGTGGAAATTCACACATAAGGTGTTTTGAGTAAGAGACATCAATTCAAATGTTTCATGACAGCCTTACTCTGTCCTTCATGAGGAGTTCTAAGATGCCAAATCCAATGGAAGTACAAAGGAAGAAATGATACCTATTTGCAACTACTGAGTACAATAGAGTTCCTCCATTTCTAAGCCATGCCTTCAAAGCAAAGTCAGGATTACAATTCATGCAAGTGAACTGGTTTAGAAGAAATTACAAAGATGTATCTCATTTCTAAAAGTAAACCCATTCACAGACCAATCCCAAATTGCAGTAGTCCCTAACTCTTGAAAGGACAGCTATCCAAGACCAAATAGCTTCTTCGCTTTAAGACAACTGGCTGTAAGGTTGTGAGTTAGGCTTCTTCATGACAGGCTGAGAGCAGCAGATCAGAGTATAGTACAGTACATGTTTTCTTTCATCTCCACACTTAGTAGAATCATAGAATCACAGAATTGTTTGGGTTGGAAAAGACCCTGATCATCATCAATGTCCAAATGTTAATCCAGCACTCTGATCCTCAAATGTCACATCTACACATCTTTTAAATATCTCTGGGGATGGTAACACAGACACTTCTCTGGGTAGCCTGTTCCAGTGATGAAAACCCTTCCAGTGAAGAAATTTTTCCCAATATCCAATCTAAACCACTGGTGCAAATTGAGGCCATTTTCTCTTGTCCTGTAACTTGGGATGAGAGATCAACCCCCACCCATGTACAACCTCCTTTCAGGTACCTGTAGAGAACAGTAACGTCTTCCCCTCAGCCTCCTTTTCTTCAGACTAAACCACCCACATTCCCTCAGCCATTCCTCACAAAATTTGTGCCCTAGACCCTTCATCAACTTAAACTGATAAATACATCATCTATAAAAATCCATATAGACTGATTTATCATTAGTGTGTGTACTAACTTTATTTCAATCCAAGTAAGAAAGCAGCAGCATGAAAGGACTTGGAGGTTTCAGTATTTATTGCTAATTATTCACCCTTGCAATTTTTCAGACCTATTTTAACTAAAACAAATTGAACAGTGCTTACATGAACATTACTTTCAATCATTGTAGCATAGTATACAGTCACATCAAATAAGCAGCCTCATTTTATCGTTGTCCAACTCTACTCCTCAGTGCTTTCAAAGTTTTCTTCATTATTGGTGCAACTGCTTCAACAGCAACAAAACAAAGAGACCCATCAGGATTACAGCTATGAGCAACTTTAAATGCTAATAGTATAATATTAAGCATATAATACTAGGCAGCAGGTTAAAACAATTAAATTTATCATCTTAGGAAATGCCACTTACTTTTGGTAGGCTTCTTTCCATCTTGAATCATGACATCTGAGCTGGAACTTCTACTGTTGCCAGCAGGACTCAGATTTGATAATGTGTTATTTCTGTCTCTCATTTCTGGAGTCCCTGTTCTTTTAGAACAAGCAAATAAGAAAAAAGTTAGCATTTGATATCAAGCTACTATTTGCCCTGGCTCATTTTGAAAAAAAAAAACCAAAACAACAGCCTGATTGGACACATTTAAGAGACTTTCTACAGTTCAAAATCATAGGATAATTCAGGTTAGAAGGGATCAAAGATGGTCATCTTGTCCATTTTAATTCTTGAATAAATATTTTATTTATAAGATTCCAAGTCTCTTATTAGTCTTTAAAATTAAATTATCAGAGTTTATGACAGATCAAAATAGTCAGCAATACCACTGTGATTCATAATGCCCTGTGCTCTAGTTTGCACCTTATGTTTATTTTCCTCTTTGAACACAGAAAAACTGCTAACAAGCTGCTGACAGAAAACAAGGGTAAAAGGAGGGTAAATTCAAGTATTCAAAAACAATACCTCTGTAACTACTGATGCCTTATCAGGCCTCCTAGAAACAGGAGTAAAAGAATAAAATATGTATTTATTTTAAAGTCCTTCAAGGTCCTCCCTGGGAGTCACACGCTATTGCCAAAATGGACCCCAAGATGGACGACGGGTCTCAAGTTCTTCACATTTTTATAGTTTTGGCTCATTTGCATATCAGGGTTAATTCTCCAATTAAAGCCTCAGTTCAATGATGTAATTGCCCCTCCACTTGCCTTCCTCAGAGGCTCTTATGGATTATACTTTTTGGCCTAGAACGGTCTGGGTGACCTTGGAGTGCAGGCCTGGAAAGGCTTTGTTATATCTACTCAGCCTAAGAAAGCAGAAACCAACAGGCCACAAGAAACTCCAGAGTCACACTCTAAGCAGTACAGGATTTGAAAATCACAAAGGTCAAGATCTAAGGTATCACTACGACTAACTAGCAAAAGGCACAATAACTAACTAAATATGATGTTGGAATCCTCAGTCAACAAGACAAGGACTGAGGCAGATGCATATACAGAGCTGATGCCTCCTGCTGAAGACCATTAACCCAACGCAGCTGAAGTGTCAGCACAATGTCACCAATGTCACCAGCCCTGTGCTCCTCAGAGCCAGTCACAGAGGATTCTGCCAGCGCTCAGCACACTGAGCAAGAACAGTGGCCTGCTAAGGATCTGCATGTCTGCCACAGGATTTTTAGCTCCTGCAAGACCAGATTCTTAAGTGACAATTTCAGCTGCACAAATTCTGCAGCTTAAAAAACCAGTAAGTCAAAGCAGTAAGTTAAATTCATCGTGCCTAAACAAACCCTTGTTTCTCAAGAAGGCAAAGCAATGACCTTCTTCACGGCTTCTTTCACGCAACACCACTTCTCCCTAATTTAGCATGTCTGAGAAAAAAAGAATCATGCAAGGCTTGGTCTACCTACATCATTCAGCTCCTGGTCCAGAGACTACTAGAGCACAAAGGACATATGTAATTTTATGCTACTGTACTTGAAGCACCTAAACTGGAAAGGCTGGTCTGTTACCATACAGACTCAATCTCCCACAAAGCAACTGAAAGCAAAAGCACAGCTCAAAGTGCCTGAAGCGACTGTCTTGGTGGAGAACTATCTTTTCACTGAAAATAGTAACAGTATGGAAAGAACATTCCAAATCTCACCAGCTAAAGGCACAGTTATGTAAATTTATCTGGTGTAAAAGCTGACTTTAAGAAAATTCTCACATCCAGGCTGCTCTTCCTGACCCATACTACAACCACCTTGAGCAGCAAGGCTGTTCGAGTAAGCTTCTGAAATTCACAGGAAAGAAGTATTAAAAGTTTCTCAAGTTCATTCTGGTCAGCTGTATCACATCAGGCAGCTGACTGGGATTTTATCAAAGCAGGAGAGCACGTAAGGCTACTGGGCAGGTTTACAGACCCAATCTATCTACAATGGAATCGCCCTAGGATGCCAAGCAGATTTAGTGCAATCTGGAGAAAAAAAAACAGTGTCCACTTACACTCCAGCTGGGAGGGTGAATTCACTGGCACTTTCAAAAAATGCGCAATGACAATGCATACACGGCTGAGGAACACACATGACTTAAAAGGCAAGTTTGTTTCTAGCTACTAGCCACATAAAAAAGGGAAGTAAATAGAGTGATTTAGAACTTTAAAATTATTTTGCAAGCACAATTTTGAACTGACAAAGACATATAAATTAAAAGCATAGTACACAGCACTTACTTGCACTTCTCTGTGGGATGAAGCTGGATGACAGGTCCTGCTGTCCCATGGATTTCTTGCTGTCGGCGAATGTCCCTGGGTGGTTTTGCTGCACCAGTCATATAAGCCATTTTTACTTGCCTGCCTAATACAGAAGCAAGGAGTAGCAGATACATGTCTTTTTATGTCCTTTATGTCCAAAACTCTTTGCATTGTTGCTTAGAATCCTCAGTCTAACCAGTACGGTAAGATTTGTCTAATGCATAATATTTGCAGATACACCAATGTATTGTATTAGTGCATGTATTTATTTTTAAGCAAATTTTAATTTAAGAGGAACAGTGTTTGTTCCTGATGATTTCTCCTAGAAGTACAGCATTAGTACTCACTGCAAACAAGTCACTAAACCAAACATATTGTCAAGAACAGCAGAAGAGTGGGTTTTGTAAGTGGAAGAGCTAAACAGAGATTTTACCTTTTGGTTTCTCAGACTGAGCTGAACGAATATTTTTTGTAAGGATCTTCAGTTTTTCTTCTCTCTGATTAAACAGTCTCAAGTACATTTCACGCCAAGACTCATATTCCTGTAGGCTCTCATTTTTAAAGTCTCTTTGGCAGTGCTTCTTCCACAAGTGGTCAGTATCTTTTATAAATGTCTAATTTGAACACAAGATACCTTAAATCAGAGAATGAAAAATAACATTTTCAAGAGTACCTGTTGTGTGAGCCTACAGACACAACCCAAGCCTCTGGTGGAAGAAGGTACAGAACAAATTCCACCACATGTGCTGACACAGGTACCTGCACCATGGCAATACCATGCAGGGACACTGACTACAGCCTGGCAACCACACAGCTTCAAGCAGCAGACCTGGAGTCAGTAAGCCATGCCTACAGGCTAGGCTTGTGATTACAGCAGAGGCTCAGGCCTCTCTGGCTCTTAACTCTAAGCACACAGAGAAAAAGCTAACTTGTCCTACGAATGAGTAGGACACACACACTGAGAACATCAATGTCCAAATGCATCATGGAGCTCAAGTCCTAACAGTGTAGATAAGAAATCTACCACACACATGAAATCTCACCCCAGCTACTTCTTGACTGATATGCTTTGCAGCCTTAACAGTTTGTAACTTAAAAAGTTGGTTCTGCCTTTCCCAGCTATTTCAGTGGTATATACAGTGGTCATCTTTTTTTCTTATTTTTAGAAACAGGAATACTCTTCTATACACACTTTCACTTAGTCATCAGCAGTAATTCTCCTGAATGTTTTAAATCCTCACACTTGAGAAAGGGAGACTTGATAATAACAGCTGAATTCAAAGAAAGTAGTATGCAAGACAGAAAACCAGTGCAACCCGTGGAGTTGTGCAACTCTGTGGTTACCCAAATTTAACAAGGCAGAATTTACCAGATTACATTTCTCTATTCGAAACAACTGCTCTGGTGTGCAACGTATTAGCACAGGCTCAAGAATTTCAAAAGGCACATCTCCCGCTTCCTGTAGCACTACGAAAGAGGACAGTACTTTCAGTATCTCACTTATTTTACTCAGTGTGTAACACCACTCAGTTTAAAAATAAAAACACAAGTTGATTTTAGCAAGCACTAACAGAATATCCTACATCAGGCAACGATAGTATTTATAAACCAGCAGTTCCATACTGACTAGCAGTTATACTTGAGGATGGATAAAGCATCTGAGTAGTCATTGCCCCATTTTTACTGATACACGTCACTTCCTCCTCTGCCTATGCAAGGAAGAAAAGAATGTCTTGATAACACCAAACCCGGGGATGGGCAGAATTTTTGGTTTATAGTTTATAGGACATTATTTAAGTAAACTTGGACCTTTAAAAATGGTAAGCTTTCAAAACAAAGGTACATTTTAGCACAGCCATCAACCCATTTCTGCAAGTGCCTTTCAAATCTGCTTCAAGTCAGTGTCTGTAGGGAGGGACAATATATTTTAGTAGGCCAGTTGTTGGTCTAGAGAAAAAAAATCTCATACCCTTTGAGTCATGGCTGCTATAAACCCCCTGGAGTACTCACACTCAATATTGTTGTGAAGCACACGGACACACTGTTCATACAGCGTAAGCATCTTCGAAAGGCAGACTGCCTTAGAGCCAGAGTAAACCTGCATTTTGGAGTTCAGTCTCTGTCCTGTGAATTGAACTATCTCATCGACTTGCTGGGGCACATCTAAAACAGCTGCTTTGGAAGCTGCAAGCAAAACATCAGGCAGGTTTCACAGTGCTTCCAACATTCAGCTCTGAGATAAACATTTTCTTGAAATATGAACAGTTTGGGGCCCTAGCACGTATTTTAAATTGCAGAAGTCCATTCACCATCATCTAACACCAAGACAATGTGTACAGGGCAGGTGAGCTGCACCAACTCAAACCAGTCTTGCATTATTTATCTCCAGTCTACGTGAGATGTGTGCACACCTTGATTACTCTGTTACCCACCTACAGCACCTTATTAATCCTCCTGAGTTATCTCCAAGAAGCCAGAAGCTGCAACAGCAGCAATGTTTCAAGATCCCAGTGGTATGAGACCACTGAAACATCAGAAGAGCAGCTAGGGGAACCACTGGCACTTTATGTCACCCACCTATAAAGATGCTAGTGGTTCCTATGCCAAAGCTAGGCCTAGTGCCTAGCCGTGGAGACGTATTTGTTTTACTTAAGATAATTTCTACTAAGGCTTTGCCTGCTTTAAGATATAGACAGGAGTAAAGATAAATGGAGCCTGTAGAACTGCCACTCAATTTATGCCTTCTCTATGTCTGTGGTCACCTTCCTCAGTATTCCTTACTCAGCAAGCCCTAGAAGGAAGGTCCTGTAACTCTCTTCAGTTTCAATGTAATTGCTACAGGTGAGAAAGTGAAAGTGCGGCCCTTCTTTGCCATGGACTGATGAGCTAATACAGCTTATTGGAAAAGGGGATAAAACACCTCTACACAGAGCTGTAAAAACCTGCACTATTTCATAGTTATCAGCCTTGTATATCACTTACCTGTAAAGTCTGCAGCATATGGGGGAGATGATCGTGAGATCCCTGGCAAAGTTTTAGGCAGTGGAATAGTAAGAAGCTCTTGGAAGGATGCCACCTTGGCCTGTGCACAGTCAAGGAAACATTGCTTCAACATCATAAATTTGGGGTTAACAAGGCTTAAAATAAGCTATAATAAACCCCCAAACCTCTATGCAAATCCCAAAATGAACTAAGATAACTAGAATTCTTGCTTTTCTACACTAAAATTTACTCACAGGATTACTTTGAGTATATCCTTTCATATTCCACTTACCAAGACTATACCACAAAAGGAACTTAATGGGACATCTGCAATTAGCACATAGAAAGATTGAAGAACAGAGTAGATATATATGTAGAGCTAAGGAGCTTTCAGATAAATCACTACTGAGGCATGCACCAAATGAGGCAAAACTGCAAGACGACAAAAGCATAATTCTAAAAGACAAGAAACAGCTTTATACCTGGCCCTATCAAGTCTGCTAGATCCTGTTCAGTAAACCATTTAGCCTAAAATGTTTACCACTAATCCCCTGAAAAGGGATTTAAAGATGCTGCAGCCTGTTAAGTATAGGGCCCTACAAATGGATCATGTGCAACATCTAAATTGGGTCTTAGGTGTCCTCCAATCACAAGTCAGGCACCTAACAGCCTTGCACGCCCTGCACTTATAACAGTATAGATACTATTTTAGTATCTATAGTAACTTTTCTCAACTGCTCGAATGTCTGAGGTTTTTCCTCAAACAGTTTATGTTAGAATATCACACATAAGCCTCTACACTAATAGTTCCCCATTTGGGACAGAAGATACCACACTGAGATTGCAGATCTTCCACAATAAAAAAAAAGCTTTCACATCACAGTGAAGATATAAATGTGAATATAACTCTAATTCTCAGTGTACAAAAGGTCTTCATTTAAAGGCTTAATGAATACACATTTTTACATACACATTTGCTCAGAGGAGCTACTTAAGCTTTTTGCATTTCAAAGGACTAGGACAAACCAGATAAAGAATATGTATAATCTAGTTTTATATGCAATACTGTGTTTTACTTCAATGCATTTAAAGAAGGCTCAGTTCCACTGCAAACCTAATATTCACTATTAAAGAACCACAGCATCTGACAAAAGGACTGTTCTATACACAAAGAGCTGCAGCAGCCACAAACCAGGATGATCAAGAAAGGAAAAAGGTGGACAGATCTCTTTCCAAAGGTAACTTTTCAAGTCAAATGCAGATTAGTTGATATGGATCAAACACTACTGTAATATTGGAAATAATGCTAAAAATGCAAGTCATGCAATTGCAGACTGTATCGTTTTTCCCCCCAGTTATTGTAATTATTGGCAATTGCAATGCAGCTGATACATCAGTCATGCAATCTGTTCCTTCAAATACAGATAAATTTCACTGAAAATAACAAAGCACTTGTTTGTCTACAGTTTATCTGCTATTATCTCAACGCTGTTGTGGTTTACCTTTTTACAGGGAGTTTCTGACTGCTCACTCTCATATTTTTTTGCATCTTTTACTCCCTCTTTTGCCTGAGAAAGCTTTGAGGTCTTTTGTGGTAATGAGCTGTTCTTCTGTTCACTGCACTTTTTTGGCCATGCACCTGTAGAACAAGACTTTCTCTTTCTTTTGTTGGTTACATCATCATAAGTAAGATAAGATTCAAAAGACATAGTAGGGGGTTCAAATTCCTCATCACTGGAAGATTTGGCTTGGTCTTTCATGATAAGATTTTGTTTTGGTTTCTTCACACATTTAGGATTTCTCTGTTTGGAAGCATCCTTACTGGGCATTTCCTCCAGGGATAATAAGCCTTCATTTGCTGCAGAGGAATGCTGCTTTTCTGAAACTTTCTTGCTCTCTTTGAACTCACTTTCTTCAGCCTGAGAATTGGTACCCTGCGAAGCATGCTTAGAACCACTGCTGCTACATTCTTCCTTATCACATTCTTTTGGAGATGCAGAATTTGTACTTTGATGGGTCTTTTCACTACAAATATGTTCCTTATTTGACTTTGCAGAAATGGGAGCACTATTGGAATTTCTAAAGGCCAGAACAGATGTTTTGGGCTTCTCTGAAGACTTAATCTCCTTGGAAACAGAAGATTTTGTCTCACGTTTTTCTTTTTCATTATTTTTTCTTTTCCTGTGGCTACTGCAACAATAAAAAAAGAAATTACATCCCATTCTACAGCTGATGTTAAATTCTTAATCTGTTTTTCCTATATTAGTAAAACTAAAAGCATAAAATTACACCCTATGTCATAGTTTCACAAAACCTAGAACTTTGTTCTGCACTGTGTTTTTACTCTTCCATTATCAGTACAGAATCATAGAGCTCTCGGGTCCATCACTGCTAAATATTGCAACAAGAATTGATAGCAAAATGAGTAGGGAATAGGGACATAACCCTGAGTAGGAAAACACACCTGGCAGTATTATCTGCTCATAACATGTCAGATACCCCTTTTCACAAAGTGTCCTTGTGTGCTTTATAACAGAGACAAGGTGCTTGAAATAATCCGAAGACAGAGAATTTACATCATGCTCTGTAGGTGATACAGATTAATAGGTCATGATTTGCTTATCACAGATTCTGGTTTTTTACTTTCTTGTTGTTTGAACAACTTCAGATTTAAAATGCACTATTTAGTCAAACTATTCCCTTGGCTTTCCCAGCTCAACTGCCTGGGAGTCTGCAAAACATCTAAAGCAGAATAGGCCTGGTCATGGCAGTGGTGGCTGCTTCAGTCTCAGAAGAAACTGCATTGCTTCACTGTGACTCCTCCAGTGTTGGAAGGCCCTCTCAGTCCACAAGAACATTATAAGAAATACAACCAAATCACTGGAGAGTTGCCTCATTTAATCACCCCCTCTGGGAAGAAAGAGCAAGTTTCCCAATTTCCTGAAGTGCAGAGTGGTGCCCATCATGGTTTAGGCACGTCTGTACTAGCTGGGACCTAAGAACTTGTGCCAGTCAACAAAAGCAGCTGAAGTCAGAGTGCCAACTGGCTGCTTGACCAATAATGGTCTGATTGTTTTTCTCATATTTTGTAACTGCATTCTCATTTCTTCCATTCAATTCACATTCCAATTCAATGTACATTTGTCATTCCAAACACCCTCCTAAGTTTCCAATCTGTATTTTTAAATTACACTACAGTATAAGTAACTTTTGGGAAAAAAGTTCACACCTACCTTTTACTTTCTTGAGACATAAGCTTCTTCCATTGTTTTAACAGACTTTTAGCTACATTCCCAGCAGTGGCATGTTTCCTAAAACTGTCAACTGTTTTGTCAATGCCAGTTTCCTGTTGAAGATAGCGCAAGAAAGATGAGCAGAATAAATCACAACTCTCATCCCAAATAACACCTCTTCTAAAACTGCTACAGACAGTATTAGCCTAGTATTCAGGGCAGTCCTATCACAGCCAAAGAATAAATGCACTCTTTATACTGCAAACAGAACTGAAGAAGTTATTTATAACCAAACATAGGGAACAAAATGCAGCCTTAATTCCTAAAATTAACATAAGTAATTTTCCTCCATTAAATGTACAATATTTCAGGAATTTCACTTCTCTCAAATGCTTAAGACCACAAAGTGCATCAATTTAAATTTCCTTTATGCTTAATAAGCACATTTCAGCATATTAGAGAGCATACATGTTGGGCACAGTGTAATGTAAGATACTTCTCAACCAGCAGTACAGGCAGGATTGAAGGATTAGAGGAGCAGTATCATTGTGTCTTCACATCCCACTCCAGTGTGTTTCGTTTAAGCAAAAATATTTTGCACTTTGTTTGCAGAATCACAGGTGATTTTAATTCTGTATTATCAGTAAGCATCTCTGATTCACAAACTCTCGTCTTTAAGATGCACACAAAATATGGAATTCAGTAGGTTCACTGCAACCTGTTAATGCTCTTGCTAACTAGTGAAATTACACTCCTGTGAAGTCTGAGCTATACACATTACTCCCACATAATCAGCTCAGCCCCTAGAAAGGGTTTCCTTAAATTCACTTCAAGTATATTTAGCTTACATATAATTTGAGCAACCTGATTTGGTTAAGTCAGTTATTGCAAACAGATGGAAGAAATCTGGTGGGACTATCTCAAAAAGCTATTGAAGTTCTTCAAATGCATTAAAAATATGTGGAGCCCTCAGCTGTAAGACATCACTTTCCTCTATTTGACTTGAAGGCTTCCATCAAAGTTTGTCCCGTTATAAGACATGCAACATTGCTGGGAACATGAATCATCTGCAGAAACTCTTTATCATTTTAAACAACTACTTGCATTATGAGATTATGTATTTTTATTAGAAAACAAAATAAATACTGCTTCTATAAATATAAATACAGAAGTCTGCCTGTGTCTCGGAAGGCAAACCTTTGCCTGAATAGGCCACCCAAATAACTTGGCAACTATATTTTTCCTCTTACTCTTCAAAGAATTCTCCCACAAAACATTTTTCTTCTTTTCAAAACACAGACACCTTGTTTACAGTAGCTAGAAGCTTCACAGACCATGTGAAAGTATGTAATACAGAATTTTATACGATGCATCTTGGATGAGAATAAAAGTCACAGCGATCATTATTTGGGATGCCTGCTCTTTAAATGCAAGAAACTAACTTAGAGCTGCTAACAGAAGATGGAAGAGTTACACAACTGACCTAAAGAACCATCCATGCATATGTGCTATGTTTTAAGCATTGATTGAAGGCAGTTGTACAGTGAAAAGAAACCAACCTGACTAGCAAGTGTCATCTATATGCTCCATTCCCTGCTCAGAACTATCACTGTTGACATAATACTGCATTTATCAAGTTGGATGACCAGCTTTTTGAAAATTAACCAAATAGGATATAAAATCAAAATTATAAAATGCAACATGTTCACCACTTCTACAAATGCACACTCCTGACATTTACATAGTAATTTTCTGAAGAGTTTAATGTATTACTACTGATCACTTACCACTAGAATATCCAGCGATAAATCCAAACCTTGTAGTACCTCAAGTGTTTTAATAATCTGGAAGAAAACATTACATTTATTGTTTTAAACAAATACTTGGAAATCCTATTCTTTTCTTCTCATCCTCATTTGCATATTTAATCCAAAAATTCACAGTAGTGTTAAAAGAAACATCCAGTAACTCCTGGAAAATGTATGCACTGCTGTACTGCACATCAGGGCCATGTTTGCAGTCTGTGCTGTCAACCAGTACAGTCCTGCCAACCCTTCAACTTCAGTAGCACCAGAAAACCCAGTAATTTGAATTTACAGCTACAAAAATTATAGTAAAGATAAATATCACAGTAGTACAGGCTACATATGTATGCCTCCTCGTCCTGTAGCAGTGGCCCTTGTTTGCCACAGAGCCAATAGAAAAGCTGCATTACGCAAAGCTACCATGCAAAAATCAGCAAGTCTCACAGTCAGCAGCACTACTCCATCAGTCCAGGCCAAGAAAGGACAACAGAGCTGGTCTGAGCCCAGACTGCACAAAATAAGGTTTTGAAAACATAAGTGCAATTTGTATTTTAACAAAACAAACTCAAGCTAGAACAACTGTTTTCTTTTTCACTGTCAAAGCTTACACCGGTTACAAAACTCAAGACTTCCATAAAAGCAGGAAAGATTTTTTTCACATATAAAATGCACATCTTCCTATGAGAAGTGTTGTAATAACAAAGAAGTCTCATTTATAAACAGAGTATAAATTCCAACAGCAATATAATCCAATTTCTTTGGCAATGGGTATACAGCACCCCAGAGTCTTGCAGCTAACCATATGTCTTATTTTCCTGTTGTGGTTTAAGAACGGCATCCCCCAGTTTAGTGTTCCCACTGAAATGCTCCCAACCACACACATGAAACTATGTTATGGAGATGACAGAATTAATGTACAACTGAAATAGCAGCATTTCATAGGGCTTTCACAAAGCCTGAAATACTAGTCAAGTGCTTCAGATCATTGACACTTCTCAATGTAACAGCAGGAACACATAACCCCAGAAATCTTCTGACAACAATAACAGCTATATTAATTTAAATAACTGATGAACTGCCATTTGTTATATTAGATACTGCTTCTTAAATGGCATTGCAGGAAGTGGAAGAGGTACTAAAAAATGAGTAGCAAGCTCGAAGAAACAATTTACAAATTGCACTCCAGGGATATATTGCTCCACTGTTGCTCTAAGTTTCATTGTTCCCACAATGCATTAGAGTAGTGGAATCCCACACTTGACACTGATTATCATTGTCTTTAGTGAGTTCTATCCACACACCTGGCATGCAGTTCTGTAAACCATCCACCCCACAACAGTGCTTGTGAGTCAAAACAAGCACAGGAGAAATACTTCACAGTCTGGGAAAATGTGAGGCAACCTGCAAGGTAAGACATACACCCAGGACCAGAGGAAACAAATCAAATCTCTCCCAAAAAGTTCAGCTAGCTACAAAATGGCAGCATACCTACCAAAAAAACAAAACAAAAAAAAAACCCAACAAGCTTCCTGACTAAGATTTCAGAACCAACACAAAAGCCATATGAAGTTCTGCTTATTTTTAAGATAAGGCACTCCCCAAGAAACATAGTAATTGCTCATAATGTTAACATAGTTTCTAATGCTTGAGATGATCAGTGTCAAGTTAGTTCACTTTTATTTAATGAAAAGAATATATATCCTCATTGATTTAATTTATTTGCAATGAAAAAAGGAAGTAACCCACTGCTGATACATTATATTGGATATATAACATGACTAGATAATCAAGTAGTGCAAACCAATGTAAATAAATACCATGGGCCAGAGACAAACCTATTTGTGAAAGAACAGTAAGGGATGTGTTCATCAAGATACAATGAATAGGGGTTTTGAATAGTTCCTCTTCATGGATTTTGGACTAAGTTAACTCATAAAGCCAAGTTTATTTCAGAAGAAAAAAAAAAATCAGGAAGCAGGCAATTACTATTCATACAACTTCAAACCAACAGTCTAAATTACAAAAGTACCTAGACAACAAGCATGTTCAAAAGCAGTCAACACATTTTAAGGACAAACAAAACTTTCAAAGTTTTCTAAACTAAAGACCATACTGCTCATTTTGGTTACTTGAAATGTATATCACATTTGGAAAATTGAGACAAATAACACTGTTTCATTTAATAAAACAAAACAAAAAAAGGCTGAAAAAATTGGTAAGACACACTGACAAGGTTTTTAGAAGTTATACCAACCACCTGAAAGCAGAGAACAGCTCAGGCTGCAGGGGAATCAGCAGCTCTGCATGTACAGGATTAGTACAACAAGACTGTTCTGTAACTGGACAAAGCAAATGGCAACATCCAGCCAGTAAGAACCACATCTCCAAGTTCTTGGGATTTAGAAACAGACTTACAGACACAATCAGAAGTAAAATATAATTTGTGGCAAGCATCTGTAGCAGCAGAGAAACTTTGTATTTATCCTATTTGCTAGAGAGGTCTGATTTCTCTACCAAAGACAAAGCACAAATACCAAGCTCCAGTATCTAGCGGGTTTTGGTGAAGGCCAAAGTAAAGTCTAAGGTGAAGCACAAGGCACACTAAAATCTTTCAGCAAAACCAGAGCTTGCTAGAAACATAAGCTTTGTTGTCACGATACCTATATATAGTATACCATTATAATTATTGCATAAAATAAGGCAAAATTATGAAGTCTGTTCTGAGCAGGCCTTCAAAAACAAAATGAAGACTGGCTACAGAGGCATCTTTGTCTAACCCTTTCTTCTACCATAGCATTTGTGGCCTATCTGGCTCTTATCTTACTGGACTGGATCTGGTAATTTCTTTACGGAAGACTTTCCACATACAAACAATACATATGTAACCCTCCACTGTTTTCCAGAGTGTTTTACCTCACATACCACTATCAGCTATATCCTCATGGAAAAACTCTATCAACCTTAAAAGAGACTGTAAACTTCATAGAAAAATTCTGAAGAAAAGTTCTCTTCATATACAATTCCTAGACTAGTCTATGTAATTCCTAAATGCTGATTTACAAAGAATGATCAAAACCCTTTAGGACTGGTTTGGGTTTTTTTTCCATGAAAGGCATTCCAAGAAAACCCAAGACCTAGGTCTACATGTAATATAAACAGGCAAAGCCTTATGGACAAACTGAGAGCTGGCACACACATGGTGGTATGACACAAAACCAAAGAGGACAGTAGGAACAAAGTCAGCAAGGATGCAGGGAAGAAGGGAAAGCAGGCTGGAATTTGGAAAGCAGAGATTAATGGTAATGAGCAATGGGAAAGAAGCATATAAGCAAACAAAATTTTTCACAGTCAAAACTGAAAGCAAAATAATAACAACAGCTGCCAGGTGCACTGAGTTTGGTCTCTTCCCACGACACCAGTGTTCCTCCATCATCCTTTCTACAAGTGTTGTATGGTCTCCTCTTATTTTCCTATCTATCTGAGCCTGGACCCATTAACAGGTTCCCAGACCATCTGTCCTTAGGGGACTGACAACATTTCTCTACAGTAACACCTGTTTTCTCTCCTTCCTCACTCAATAGCTGCATCTCTCTTTCAAAGAGATCCCTATGATTCTTTAGCTCAGTCTCTTCTTAAAAAAAGGCCTGTGAAAGTCCATCAAGTCAGTAACTTCTGTCTGAGCTAGATAACTCAATTGAAAGAGCACCAGGACTTTGAGGGAAACACCTTAAAAAAAACACGCAACTCTTTCCCAAGCAAATAATCCCTGTGCCCTCAGCTAACAAAACACCAAAATAAGCCAAAAAAACCCCAAAACCCAAAACACTCACACACAGGCAAACCAAAAAAATGAACAAAACACAACAGTTTGCCTAAAAAAATTGCCGAGGTTTTTTTTCAGCTACTAAATCTAATGATCTGTTAATTATACTAAAGGATCTTTTCTCCAATCATCTTACACAACACAGAAATAAATGTAAATACCAATCACACATTTTACCTTGGTTCTTTAGTTTCATTAAGTTATGCCAGCCAGAGCTATAGCCATTCTCTGGCTGTATTGTTATCTTTCCAGCTTGGCTAGCGTTGTTTTTAAAAACAGTCCTCAGAACAGGACATAATATTCCTGTAATTGTCCCTCTATATAGCAATAATAACATAACCCTGCTAAGCTACCCAAAGATAGCATTTACCCCATAAGCCACTGCACTCTATTGCAATTTCATGCTCAAGTGGTAATACATCAGAGCTCCAAATCATTTTCTGAGTCAATGCTTTCCAAAATGTAGTCTCCTACCCTGAGTGACCTATATTCATAGCTCCTAGCTGTGACTTTCCACTAAGCCATGGTAAAACATGTGTTGCTCAAATGAATGTAGCCTACCACATGATCACATTTGGTTTCTAGAAGGGACTCTTTTCATTTGAGACAAATTACTTCAGTATGTGTAGCATTTCCCTACAATGCTTGCTGTCTTCTAAACTAAGGAAGATTTCGCTAGCATCAAGTCACAAAGAGATGGATAATCAACCTCCTACCCTCTCAAAAAACTAGCACAAACCCACAAACCAATATTGTTTCCTGATGCAGTTTGGCACTTATTTTTAGTGAGTGCAACTGAAACCAGTTTTATGTATTGTATTAGGCCCATGACACTGCTACTCAAATCCACATCATGCAGAACCAAGTCAAATGCCCTGAAGCTTGCATATATTTATGACAATTAGTATCAGCCAAATACAATTGGAGATAAATTTGGCAGAATGTATCTACATAACATCTCACTGAGTGGTATGGATCATGGCACGACCCTTTAATTCTACATCAGTTACATCATGCAGCTGCTCAACATGTTCCTTTATAACCTATGTCAATGAAGACCATTTCACTGACCTTTACCAACAATAGTACAGTTACTTTTTTCTTCTACCTTCCCTAGAACCATAAGCATCATTCAATACCTTTTCTTTCTTTGGTCAATTCTCTGAAAACTCAGTGGGCAGCTATCAAACCTCACACATTAAGAAGCTTTTGAAATGGACAACTGATGTTTGGCACAGTTATCAAGAACTTTTAGCACTTATTAAAAAGTCCAAAGACAAATATTGCTCTCAGTATGGAACACAAGTATTTGAACAGCAATACTTACCTACATACACATCTGTAATATTGATTTGTAATTATTTCCACACATTTCTGCACATCCTCTTTGCCTTTAAAGATGCTAACTGCATAATTTCTCTTATTAGATTCAACTTCTGTTAGGAGTACCTTTCATGGCTGCCAAGTTACAGCTATCAGTTTCTCACTTTCCCTGCCACTCCTTAGGCCCTGTTACTCATAAATACTTCTATTTCACTAAATATTTTTAGCAGGGACAGAAGTGCTGCAGCACCACTATCAGGCACTCCATTTTATGCAGCACCTACTTGCAGCTATGCTACATAACAACAGTGTATCTCCTCCCTTACTCAATCATAAACCAGAGTTGTTCTCATTTTTCACTTTAGTTGGATGCTTTGAAACTTACTGGTTTGTGATCACTTAAAAATTAACTACCTCTAGAATTTCTTTCTTTTCCTTTGGTACCTCTTCAAAATAGCATAGCAATACTAATTCCAAGTACAAATTCCAACACTACAATATCTGATCGTTTCTGTAGCACAGGAAGAGGTCTTCGGTTTATTGAACTGCAAATTAAAACTTCTGAAGAAGCACTCGCACAGACATTTGCCTTTTAGACAGATATTGTCTACATCACAGGCATTCAAGAAGATAAACCATTACTGGCTATAAAAAACAGTATTTCCTCTATATGCATACACAAATACTTTGAAAACAGGCTCTAAACATGATTAATAGCTACGGTTTTCATCAACTACCAAACACAATGCCGTTTTCACTACTGCCCTCTGCCTCCGACCACAAACTTGTATCAATTTCTAATGCCTTTGAAACCCATCAAGGTAAAAGTGTCCTGTGTTTTCAAAGCAGATATGACTCTCCGAACAATTAAAAAAAAAAACCTCAAAGCAAAAACTACATCACTCTTTTGGATACACCTTCTTCAGTCAAACGTGATTTATTACTTCATAAAACACTGAGGCAAAGTTGGCCCGTGCTACTTTGCTCCCCTTTCCGTGGGAGTGCCGGCTGCTGCTCAGAGAGCGGGGGTCCCCTCTGCCCCGCAGCCTGGGGGGGGGTCCCCTCTGCCCCACAGCCTGGGGGGGGGGTCCCCTCTGCCCCACAGCCTGGGGGGGTCCCCTCTGCCCCACAGCCTGGGGGGGTCCCCGCGCCGCTTCAGCACCTGCTCGGACCGCGCTCCCCACCCATCTCCGCCTGCTTCAGGTGCTCCTCAGCCACTCCTCGCACCCACTGAGCAGCCTGGCCACTCTACAGGGGTCGTTTCAGAACATCTTAGTCCTTCCTCGACTAAGGATGAACAGCAAGGCAGGGCGTGACAACCCCCACTCATCCTGATGTGCGGCGCTAAAACCAAGCAGAAGCACCTAATTCACACAGAAAAGCTCTTAGGTACACAGAAATTACAGCCCAGCAGCCGCAGCGTTTGCCCTGCTCGGCCGCGTACCTCGGCGGGCTCCTGCGCACAGCGCAGCCGCTCCTGCAGCCCCAGCACGCTCCGCGCAGCGCTCCGCCCCTTCTCCGCCACAGCACCGCCGCCGGGCCCGCTCCGCCCCTTCTCCGNAAAAAATGTACTACTCTCTCTTTTAAGTGAGAAGACAATAATCTTTGCAAGGACTTCAGTCAATATAAAAATGTTTTATAGCAATTAATTTCTATACCATTTGAAAGGAAATAGGCAGAAAGAACATGCTATTTTCAAGATATGAGGGAAACAATGTTAAGAATATCTGAAAGTTAAAAAGCATATTAAATCAAAGTTTGATTTTTAAGACGGTATTATTTGTATTATGTAAATTATATACCTATATGATCTGTATTATGCAAATATATGATTTTTGATCCCGAATTAGTTATTTTTAAAAGACTTTATTGTGTGCTAATTAATGGAAAATGAGAATGACTACTTCCAAGACCAGTGCTTCCAATCCAAGTGAGCTATCGATCATCCTCTGATCTCAAAGACCAAGTAACTAAAGGTTTTGTCCTAACACAGAACCAAAGTTTCAGAACTATGTGAGATGTTTGACTTTGTCAGTTTTAGTACATTGAGATGTTGACTCAATCCCAACAAGATGGTTATCTCTACACTGCCCAGCTCAAAGCAGGTTCATTATTTTCCAGAAATTAAAAATTAGTTTTGTCTTTTCAGTGAGGATGCTTCTGCATTGTTGTTTCTTTTAATTTTCAACAGTGAATCATATAAGGATGTTGGGAACACATTCGTAGAGACTAAATAAGAATTAAATTTATTTTACTATGTGCTACTAAACTTTAAAAATAGGAAAATTACAATAATATTTTATTTTCTTCATATCATGATGTTTGTTCACAGGGCAAGTGTTCCCTTTAGTAAAAAAAAAAAAAAAAAAAAAACCAAAAAGAAACATCAACTAGCTGAAAAATAACAAAAGAAAAAAATAATCTTTTTCTGAAAAATGTTGGCCTTTTAGGGCATTTTAAAATTATGAAAATTGATAGAAGTCTGGGCAAGAACTGTTAGAGAAGTGAACAATAAGTAACTGTGGTTCACTGATATGATATATGTTTGGTAATACTGTTTTAAAAATGTGCTTGTACTACCTACAAGACCTAATATTTTACGAGTTCTTAAAACTCATGGGCATAGTGCAAAATAAATTCTTTGCATAAAAATCATTATAACTGATCCTATTAATGCAAAGCTTCAAAGTATTAAAGATAGGTGTTGATGTAAGGAATTTTATAATTAGATTGACGTGGTAAATTAAAATATATTGAGACATTTAAAGATGATGATATATGTCATCCAACATATTAAATTAATGCTATAGTTAGTTGTACTTTTCAGGCCATAGAAATCTACATGTGAGGGGAAAAAAAATAGTATATGGAGACTCCCTTTTTACAGGGAATCACAAGGAAAAGATGAGAGGGGATGGGTACAAGTTACTCCTGGGGAGATTATTATGTTTTGACACAAGAAGAAAATTTTTCACCATGAGAACAACCAACCGTTGAAATAATTTCTCCAGGGAAGTAAGTGGTGGATTCCCCAAGGTTGGACACTTTTAAAGATTTACCTGAAGAGAAGAGGGCCTTCTTGTCAAGACAATGCTTTTGCCAAGAAAGGTGGGACCAGATGATCCTTGGTATCCCTTCCATCCTGGTATTCTGTGATTCTATAAAAATAAGGCTTTATCCTTGATTTTTCATATCTGTGGCCCTATTTTTCTAAAGGAAAACTGGTTCCCTTGTTACTTTTGGGAGGGCTGAGCCCTGTGTCCCTCTCCTTTGCTGTCATTTCACACATTTGACTGACTCTAATTTCCTATTCGGTTTTTCCATTCTTACCTTGTGATGTTCTGTAGCTCCACCAGCACAGTGATGCCCTTTTGTTCAAAAAGACAAGTGTTACTTTACAGTGGTTGTTGTAAAAAGCCCATCCAAGTCTGAAAGCAACCCAATAAATCTGTCTGATTAAGCGTTATACAAAGCACAGCCAAGAGAAAATCTTCTCAGACTTCCACTTCCCCCAATACCCTTCCCTTCCCCTGCACTCTTTTTCTCTCTCTGAGGGGATGAAATTCTCCTGGGTTGTGGAGGTTTGGCTTTTTATTATTCCTGAGATTGCCTGGCAAGGATGTGGAGGTAAGCTATGCCAGTGTACAGTATAACCACCAAGTTAGGATACACATTTGAGAGACAGAAGATCAAAGTTCACATCTCTGAAAATGTATCAGGATGTGAACCATCATCCTTGAATGCTGAGGCAAGTCTTTATGGAAGCAGTGACCTAACTCCATAAAACAGGACATGACTGAATCCTGTCAGCTGGTCTCCTTTCCTCTGCCTGCATTTAGGCATGGAATATCTAAGAAAGTGTTAAGTGCCAGTTTTTGTGTGGTGTTTTCTGTGGGTTATTTTAGGTCACAGAATAATATAGAATGGGTTTTGATGGGACCTTCAAAGACTATCTAGTTCCAACCCCCCTGCCATGGGACATCTTCTGCTAGACAAAGTTGTTTAAAGTTCTATCCTTGAACACTGTTAAACATTTATGAACAGTGTTGTTAAAGTTCCTGGCCTCAAACACTTCCAGGGATGGGGCATCCAGAGCTTCTCTGCACATCCTGTTCCAGTGCCTCTCACCCTCATCATAAGAAGTGTCTTCCTTATGTCCAGTCTAAACCTGTGCCCCTCCGTGGCCTCATGGCTTTCTCCCAGGCTCCCAGCTGGGCACTGGGGAACCCGGTGGTTCACCCTACACTCATCTGGGGCACCTGCTGTAATTATCTTCACTTTCGCCTCTCTTTCCTCCCCTGTGCCTGTGCATTTGCAGGATCCAGGCTTGTCCTCCTGATTTCCAGTGGCCAGGCAGCCCAGGGAAGCTGAGCTCCCGTGGCTGGGCAGAGGCAGGGAGCAAGGCATGGAGAGGAGGGGTCATTTTAAAGAGCACCCGAGCACAGGCTCCGGTCTCTTTTGCTCACTGTGACGGCGAAGTGCCTCACTGAAAACCAGCGAGCTGGGACTTGCCAAGTGGCTTCGGATCTTTCTCACTCTTTCCCCCCACAATTCCTCTCTTTTTGTGTTCAGTTTATCCAAGGAAGAGGCATTTTCACGGACAGCTCTGGGACTGTATCTTTCTGAGGAGGGTAAGAGGTTTTTAACTCCTCACTTTGATAATTTTTAGAAGGTGGCATTTTAAAGTGGGGGCGGGGGGGGCTGGTTGGTTGAATGCATTGTTTGGGGACCCCAAGTGTCCTTTGGCATGACTGGTACTTAAGCTAAAATAAATTAGGTGAAAGGAAACAATTATAGGACACCAAATCACACAGGATTTTCAAAGTTCAGTAACTTGGTTTTATTAGGGGATTGTTTGATTTGTTTCACTGGGTTTACATGTCCCGTCACTTACAGTGCTTGTACACTAAGCTAGCTTGTGAAATTTCTGCTGATGAAAAAGTGTTTCTCAGGAAAAAACTTTGGATAGTGAGAATTTTTGAACAGAGAGCTTAAAGTGTTGCATTTAAATGAGCGATGATGTGATGCAATGAGGCAATAAACATCAAGCGCTACATATATTAGAAATTTTAAGTTGCAAGTCTCTAAAAGTACTTAGAACAACGGATACGGCCGCCAAAAGAATATGTGCTCGCCAACTTTAAAATTGTGACGGTTAATATGCAAAGCTATAACTATATGGGTATGACAGACAAAGATATCCACAAGTTTTGTTTCACTTTTTTTTCCATGCAAACAAATACATGCAACACTTGCAACATCATAGGTTTTTTGCAACAAAAGTTGTGTTAAACAGCCAAGTATACTAAAACACCGGCTCTGCCTTCAAGTGAACCTGTCTTAAAATGGCAAGCTGCTGGGAGGTTGCTATTCTGGGAGGTGACTCTGATAGGTCTCAACAGATGCAGCCCCTGGAATGCAGCCGGAGCGGGGGAGCCGGGCGGCAGCTGACCCCTGCGCTGGCACACTGGCATATCAGGGATCACAGCTCACGTCAGCACGGCTGACACTGACACTTGGGGCACACATGGCCCTCTGCCTCGCCTGCTCTGCACATGGTCGTCACCCAGCAGCAGCAGCAAAAAACTGCTGGTGCTCACAGGCACCAACCATTCCTTTCTAAAATTAAATTAACATTTTGTTACATGCTGTGTGCTTAAGGAATAAATGATGTGCTGAGATTCTAGACTGAAATATTACTGAAGTCTTTTCATTAAGCTATCTACAATAAATCAGTCATTTATCATTAATTAGCATTTTTTCATGTTCAGGTTTTTATGACTGCAAGGATCACAAAGTAAATTAGCATGTGCAAATTGTTTTAAAATCAATGGATATACTGAATGCTGATCTCCACAATTCTGTGTTATTGAAGATCAGTTTTCCTTCAAGTATGTTTGCACATATATATTTTTGTTTTAAGTAACTCCCTTGTTACTAGAGGCTGTCTTACATCGTATTTGACAAAAATGTGGTTCTTCATTTCATTGAGAGCTTGCCTAGAGCTGATACATATAATTTAAATATGTGTTCTAATATAACTGTATGGGACTGATTCTTACCTTCACATATGCAGAGCTTGTTTAAAATAACACATCCTGATAATTTGCATGACATTTTTTCAAAAAGAAGTTAGACCTCTTCTCCCTAAATCTCCACAAAATCCTAAAAGTAGGATTATAGATTTCAAATTACTGATACTGAAAAGCAATCAAAGTATGCTATGAGCAGAAAATGTTTGCACATCTGACATGGGAAATAGAACATGATCAGTCTATAAAATCAAAAGTTACAAAAACGTGGAAGCAGTTTGGAGCAGAACCTAAATCTAAAATCAATATGACATCATATTAAAATCCTCTTTCTCTTTATGTCTCATCTTGCTTTTTTTTCTTTAAGATTTTTTCCCAGTCTTATTATTTGCTGGTCAAGTTCTGAACACGCCTGTAAGTCTGTACCAGCCCTGGAGTAAGGATGAACTAAGTTGGAGGCCCATATTTTTCAGGCTAGTGAATTCAGGTCTAGAACCTGTCTGATTTAAATAAATATATACAACATTTTACACTCTGGCAAAACCATTTAGAGAATTTAACTTTCTGAATGTAGTGATAATAGGTAAATGTTAATTTATGACCTTGTTATTTAAAACAAAAAGGAATTACTGAATTACTTGTGGGTGTATTCTTCACAACTGGAGTAGTGTTTGTTATTAATAAGCAGCCATGCTACGACCTAGAATTTAGGGACACAAATTACCCTGTGTGTTTGATTTTGTGACATTATATGTATTGACAAAGGTTAGATTTGTTGCATCATCACATAGCTATTAAATTTCACAACTGTGGTGTTTAATTTTATTTTTAGCAAGTGCTTGGCTGTAATATTTAATTGCAGTCATGGCCCCTAAGAAGAAGAATGTGAAAAAGAACAAAGCAGATATCAATGAAACAACTATCATTGTGGAAGATGGCCCTCTCAGTAAACTAAATGGCTTGAATGGACTCTTGGAAGGAGGAAATGGTTTCAGCTGCATTTCATCTGAGGTTTCAGACCCATCATACTGCCCAAACCTCTTGGAAGGTCTAAGCAAAATGAGACAAGAAAATTTCCTTTGTGACTTGACTATCAGTACCAAAACCAAATCCTTCAGTGTTCATAAGGTAGTGATGGCTTCAAGCAGTGAATACTTTCACAACATCTTAAAGAAAGATCCATCCACTCAAAGAGTGGACCTCAATGATGTGTCCCCATTGGGTCTAGCTACTGTTATCACCTATGCTTACACTGGAAAACTTACTCTCTCACTTTACACAATAGGTAGTATCATTTCCACAGCAATTTATCTACAAATTCACACCCTTACAAAGATGTGCTGTGATTTTCTAGTCCAAGAAATCAGTGTTGAGAACTGTATGTACATTGCCAATATTGCAGAAACATATGGACTAAAAACAACCAAGGAAGCAGCACATAAATTTATTAAAGACAACTTCATTGAATTTTCAGAAACTGATCAGTTCCTAAAACTTACTTTTGATCAGATTAATGAACTTCTTGCAGATGATGACTTGCAGTTGCCTTCTGAAATTGTTGCATTCCAGATTGCAATAAAATGGCTGGAATTTGACCAAAAAAGAGTAAAGTTTGCTGCCAATCTCTTAAGTAACATCCGTTTTGGTACCATCTCAGCCCAAGACCTCGTCAATTACGTTCAGACTGTGCCAAGAATGATGCAAGATGCAGACTGCCATAAGCTCCTAGTGGATGCCATGAACTATCACTTGCTTCCCTATCACCAGAATACACTTCAGTCCAGAAGAACAAGGATCCGTGGAGGTTTCAGAGTCTTAGTTACTGTTGGAGGACGCCCTGCTTTAACAGAAAAGTCTCTTAGCAGAGACATCTTATACAGAGATCCTGAAAATGGATGGAAGAAGCTAAGTGAAATGCCTGCTAAAAGTTTTAATCAGTGTGTCACAGTGATGGATGGATTTCTCTATGTGGCTGGTGGGGAAGACCAGAATGATGCCAGGAACCAAGCCAAGCATGCAGTCAGCAATTTCTGCAGGTAACTGGCTATTTCTTTAAAAGGGATAGAAGTAACTATTCCACAGAAGGCAGGTAGATAGACTAAGCTGGTTTGTCGTGCAACATGGACCACTGGGAAAAAGAGAAAGGGGACAATGTGGGGGACTTACAGATGCTATTCTATATTAAACTTTGAATGAGCAGAAGTATGCAACTGGAGTTCTCAAAAAAACTTCACCATGGTTACACATGCACACTGAGAAGTGAGGAAAAACTCCGAAAACTTATTCCAAGTGGAGGAAAGAGATAGGAACATAAATAGGAAGTCATGGGATGTTCTAAGGAGACTTCTCAAATTTTTGAAAGCTTTTGATGCCTCACAGAAAGTTCAGAAAAACACCTTTTAGGTATTATAGACCTCACTTCATATGCATCATTCATCACATTTTCAACAGCTTTTTTATTGCATTTCATATCCTTTCTTTTTTAATTATTATTATCTAGAGTTTAGAAACAGTGCTTGAAGGCTGTCTTTTATAGTGTACCCCAAATAATACCTCGCTTCTGAAATACTGCAATTCCTATCTATAGTCATCCAAGACTGCACTGGTGATAGCACAGCCAGAAGAGTGCCTGCACTAACATGCAGTGTCACATGGTTGGTAGTGGTTTTTAAATAGTTCAGCCTGAAAGCTGGCAGGGCACAGCAGCTTGAAGCAAGGGCTGGGGGTGAGAAATCTTTTATCTACTAACAGACTATGGGCATGCAATGGCATTACTCAGCCACAGTCCTACCCATGCTTCCTTTTCTGCTCCCAGAAGGAACAGTCAGCTTCTCCTGAGGACCTCAACCGGTACAAAAAGTTAGTGAATGAAGAACATTCTCTAGATCAATTTTATTGTGTAAACTACTTTGTCAGAAAAATATCTCACATAAAAGAGGTTATGCTGTTGCTCTCTTGACCTTCTGCCTTTAAGCTATGCCTCACATTGTCACAAGGAGCTGTGCGCTCATTGCACACCTTGGTAGCAGGGAGGAAGTGGGGGAATCCTTGTTGTGCCTTTAACTGTGAGCATGTCAAGTCACATCAGTAGGTCTGTGGATTTGCAGATGACTATGCTGAATGACATACAACAATTAGTGTTTACATTCCCGTTGTCTTTTTCTCATGTGATCCTCTGGTCCCCTTAGCATGCAACAGAAGTGCGTGGGTCTACTAATGTACCTCACTCAGCATCTTCAGGAGTCATAATTTGTCATTTCCTATTTCAGAGTTGCTCATTTAAATGTCAAGGACAAAGAATGTTATTTCAGATAGGAATGGTGTTAGAAAGCACAGATGCTCTTTCCACGTGAAACTTACTCCATGTGAGTGGCCAGGAAAGCATATTCACCATTTAGAAAGCACTAAGAGGATGCAAGTATAAATCACCACCTAAAGTTTTTAAAAACTCTTTGAGTAAATTTAGACATCTTTGCTGTGGGTGTAAATTGCAGAGAAGCTTCTAAAATTTCTACTGTTTCTTGAAAGTATCTCTTCCTAGTATTCTAATGAGATTATTGTACAAAATCAAATTACAGAAGAATCAGATTTACTTCATTAAAATAATACCAGGTTTGAATGACACAAACATGTTTTTTCTCCAATCAAAACCTAAATTTATTGGAAATTTAATCAGGAATACCAGTTTCATTATGCTGACTTTTAACAGGCTAAATAACTAACTAAAGTTTTAGCAACTTTGCTCTTGCAGCAGTGGCATAGGAGTCCTGTATAATTTAGCAGAGCAGTATATAAGACTGTTACCTTATTTTTTTTAACCTTTCAGATATGACCCTCGTTTCAACAGCTGGATTCACTTGGCAAACATGAATCAGCGACGCACCCACTTCAGCCTGAACGTGTTCAATGGCCTCCTCTTCGCAGTGGGTGGCCGCAACTCCGAGGGCTGCCTCTCCTCTGTCGAGTGCTACGTGCCTGCAACTAATCAGTGGCAGATGAAGGCCCCGCTGGAGGTGCCCCGGTGCTGCCATGCCAGTGCAGTGGTGGATGGCCAGATCCTGGTCACAGGAGGTTACATCAACAACGCTTACTCTCGCTCGGTGTGCATGTACGACCCCAGCAAAGATAGCTGGCAGGATAAGGCCAGCCTCAGCACCCCAAGGGGCTGGCACTGCGCAGTGTCCCTTCTGGAGAGGGTCTACGTCATGGGTGGGTCCCAGCTGGGGGGGAGAGCAGAAAGGGTTGATGTTCTCCCTGTGGAGTGTTACAGCCCGTACACGGGGCAATGGAATTACGTGGCGCCACTTCAAACCGGAGTTAGCACGGCTGGCGCCTCCACCCTTAACGGGAAAATTTACTTAGTGGGTGGCTGGAATGAAATAGAGAAAAAGTACAAGAAATGCATTCAGTGCTATAACCCAGATCTCAATGAATGGACCGAAGAAGATGAGCTGCCTGAGGCCACTGTGGGCGTATCCTGCTGTACTATATCCATGCCCAATACCAAGACGAGGGAGTCCAGGGCCAGCTCAGTCTCTTCTGTCCCAGTCAGTATCTAGACAGGTCTAACCAGCAATAAGTAAAACTGTTTACCACCACAGCAGTATAATTAACCCTTTAAGTAGAATTTTTGTGCTTATGTGAAAAAAAAAAATATCTTGGCTTTGCAAATGTTTTAACAGTACAAACTTCCCAGTTTTCATGAACTTTAGTACAGGTGGTATGAAACAGCACATTAGGGATAAGATCAGTTTTCTTAGCAGGAACAGAAAGTTAACCCAGAATCACAGAATTTCGTTCTCTTCCTGACTTTGCCTGACTATCTGTGGCAAATAATTTAATTTCATTTTTTTATGCCTTTGTTTCCTTACCTGTAAAATTGGGATAAACTTGCTTCAGAAGATTGTTATGAGGCTTTTCAATACTAAGTTTTGAACACTTTCAGAACCTCATATGAAAGTCAAATATGACTAGTAATAAATCTCAATATAGATCAGAAATGTTCCATGTCATCATAAAATTGATCACTCTTGTTCTTTTCTAAGCATTTTCTATTTTCACAAACAGAAACGGGGGAAAAAAGGCAAACCAAAAAATTGCATATAGCACGTGCATATTTTCCTTTTGGGGCAGGGGTATTCACAAAAAATTCTCAAAGCATTTTCTCCTTCAGAAGGTAGAAAAAGATCCTCATCTTCTGCTATGAAATATTGCAGGGGGTCCCGTGCCGTCAGCACTAGGGTGCCACAACCTTCCTAGAGAGAGTGTCCTGCAAGGGCAACTCTTCCAGGGGCAGTGCCATGCCTCCCTGGGCAGCAGGTGACTTCAGCAAGTGTAGTGATTTCTCAGCTACAGGTTATATCAGCTCTTGTGATTCAGCTCTTGGGTGAAATCACCCAAGGTGAACTCGGGGACAGAGAGACAGAAGCCTCATATGGCAGTTCCACAGAGGTAGCTTTTATTGTCCAGCAGCCCCTGTAAAAGGGAGGCAAGGGACAAAGGCTCCCTAGTTAGGGGGAGAAACGGGATTTTTATGGGAAAGGCAGGGGGTGGCGTAGAAACCAACTAGCCAGCTGGGTACAGGCTATTACCATATAGAAACAAGGCCGGCTGGGCGTGGTTCACTTTGTCACCATGACCCAGAGCAAAGTTGCTTATCTCTGGGGAAAGTCTTTCTGCACTCAGGCATTTCCTTTCTCTCCTCCAAGGAAGTGCACAGGGCTTTTGTGCCAAGGGCTCACAGCCCTCCACAATGAAACCTGGTAATTCCTATATCAAATGCTGCGACATAGCTTTCAAGATCTGAATCCACAAAATATTTTAGCTCCTGTAAGAAATGTGGGCCAGCCCCTAGGGCTACTTTGGGTGCTGGATTGCTCTCCTGACCTCCATGTACACCAAGGAGCATCACCTCATCTTCCTCCTCATGCCAGGGAGACACCCCTATCATTCTAGCTGGAAAATCCTGGAAGCTGAGTTCAGGAGACCCTAAGGGCTAATGGCGTCTGAACATGGGGAAGATGTGCAGAGCAAACTCCCTCACATTACTCCAGCAAGTAACCAGTGGAGTGAGAAACAAAGATAAAGATTTCAGGATCTGCTCTTTAGAATTTGTGTGGAAAACAGGGAATCATGGGAAAACTCCCTTAGTAGAATCAAAGAGATAACACCTTTCTTGCCAGGTGTAGGCACACCACCACCCAAAGGCATACGATTATGCACCTCCTTCTGAAGCCTTCATTACAGCCCTTTTTTGTAGAGATTTCATTCACGTTATTCCAAAGGCTAGACTAATGCTCTTTGTGTTGAAGCTTTCCCAGTGAATAGAGTGGAGTCTTCACTCAACTTAGTTTACCTTCCAAGAACTTTTCTTCCCGATTTTAGCATGAAGTGGGGGAATTAAGCATGAAACCTAATCCTATTCCCATAGCCAAAGGGATATGCTGCCTATCATGTCCCCTGAGGATTTGATACCAAAGGACTGCTGTCAGCACAAAGTGTCTCTATCCTTCTTTTGGGAAGAAAAGAGGGAATATAAGGAATTAAAATGATTTAATATAACCAAAAGGGCAGCAGTTGACTCACCTTAAACAATTCATAGAGGCTTCACATTCAGTTTCCTCAGAGTATCATTGACACCTCCAGGCTTCAGTGCCAATGAGAAGCCATGCTCTTACAATGTTTATGAGGCAGACAAGTTTTTATCTCATTTGCAAAAAGGGAACACTGTAAAATTGTCTGTCAGTGCAGATGTTGAGGCAAGCATTTTCAAGACCCAAGCTGTTTGTAGCTTTGTTAAAGCTGTATATTGAGGATCAGGATGAGCGTGACATGGTATTAGAGATTAAGTAATTCACTGTTGGTTGGGGTTAAACTCCGTGGTCCTCGGTCCTGTTTTCCAGTTCTAACTTAGGGCTCATGTTTGCATCCTGACTGCACAGTTTTAAATTTCAAATTTCAAATTGTATTTTTGAGTGCTGCATGTCCTTAGAATATACTGCCTTGCAATGACTTGTGGTCAGAGTAGCACTGTCATATATATTTTGATTCATTTAATTGGCATGTAGTTGTCCTCTACCCCATATAATTCAAATCAATAACAAATGTGGAACAGAGTAATAGAGCAAGATTACTCTAAGTATGAAAATTCTGTTCTTGCCCATTCCAGTCACCAAAAGCTTTTCCTGAAGGAGAGAAAAATTTCTTTTCCTAAGTTATGACCATGTGTTCCATATGAATGCATTTCAGAAGCTCTTTAGAAATAACCATCTGCTCCAATATTTTTTTGTAATTTTTTTTTATCCATACAGTCCAGTGAAGACACCTGTACACATGCAATTATAACAATATACATGATGTAGTTATTACATTTTTATGAGGTATCCATAATGTTGTATTTACAAATTGAGAAAATAACTATTATGGCTTTAAACAGACATTGGATGGAATTGTCATATGCAAAGTGTCTCTTTTTCCCTTCGGGAATTCAGTTCCAAAATGCTATGAATACTCAGACATTGCTGCATGCTGTCCTGTTTGTAAGCCAGCACTTCACATACATCAACAACCATCTTGTGGTTGAGTAGTAAATTATTTATGAATGATGGGCTAAGTGCAATGAAACTTCTTACTACTTAAAGGGTTAAAAACTTTGGGGGCCAAATCCTTTTCATCTTACTCACAAAAGAAGGTTCCATTGACTTCAGTGGAACTACTGAATAAGATGTACAGGATTTTGAACTCTTGGCCAAATTCTGGCAGAACAATAGATAAAACAGTCATACCCAGGAGGAAAATTGCTCCTCTGCTTCCAGTGCCCTTGGCCACGACAAATCCATGAAGACATGTCCTAGGACAGGAGCCGAATACCGCTGGCCATGTGTTCCTTCTGTAGCACAAGTTAGGTACATACTTCAGGCCAAAAGGCTTAGGTAGATAAACAAATGGTATTGTTAACAATATAACACTTCAGGGTGGCTTTACATTTTTTTCTCTAAACATCTGTTTAGGCTTCAACTGCACATTGAGCCAGGATTTGGCCCTTAATATGTGACACTATCAGCTGGACTTAATATTATGTTGAATCATACTTTGTACTGACCTATTTGTGACATTTTCCTGTATGACCTTCTTTTGTTAGAACTGTGAAAATTATTTGTATGTTCTGTTTTATGGGATGGTGTTCTTTCATTGTCCAGTATCGATCTCTAGATGTTTAATAATGTCATCTTGGTTGAACTTGAAATATTGTATATAACAAGAAGAAGTTTTAAAGTACAAGGAAGTACTGTAGAGAGTAATATTAAGTAGAGGGCTTCCAACTGTATGAGGTGCAGATTGTTAAAGCACTACAGGGATCTTCTTTAATGCTATACTAGTAGTAGGAAAAAAAACCAACCAAACAAAACAAATTAATATAAGCTGTTATCCTCAAAATTCTGTATAAAATGCCCATGCATTTTATTGTCAACACCTGTGCTTCAAATTCAGATCTGAAAAATAAGCTTTCTTCAGTCTGCGAGTGAAGCAGTTTGCCAGATTTGTTTTCTTGTTTATTCCTGACTGTGTAGGTGCATGGGAGAGTGTGTTAGAGATTGTGAGGCAGGAACTTAACTGTTGGAAAGTTGTGCTGAAAGGAAGATGTTGTGTTTAGTCCTTAATCAAGATGAGATCATGGTCATTTAATCTCTTCTTGAAGTTAACCTGCAAGATCATCTGTGGATCAGTCAAGAGTCCACTAAACTTGAATCCCTCAAAGAGGGAAGCAAGCAAAATTAACATCAACCAAGCTCAATGAGGTGTTGAAAAGTGCTTTGTGTTGAAATTTTTAAATGGCAGTTCTTGCAGGAAAAAGGATGCAATGAATGAAATGACTGAGCAAGAATATTTGTATTATCCTGAAAGCTAGATTAGTTTATCTCACAGTTTTAACTCTTATCAAACCATACTGGGTTTAGAAGCAGTTTTTCCTTAGTAGCAGCTGGGCTTGGTAATTCTAGTTGCAAACCCAGCAGTCACCCTAACAGTTGTACTAGCTTGCATACCTCTTGAACTCAGTGGAACTTCTGCTACAGAAGTTATTCTCAAGGATTTATATTTGGAAAAATAAGATATAAGAACTAAATCCATGAGTAGACAAACATCAGTGTCTACTTATAGCCAACATGAAGGTATTAGACTGATCCTCAGCATCACCATTCACTTACCCTACCAGCACAGGGCATTTTTTTTAGACTCAATTACTCCGTAAGGATAGTATTTCCTTGGAATGGCTGCTCAATGAAATCCTATATATACTCCAAAGGTTTTTGTGCAACGTACAGGATGGGAGGTCCTCCAGTCCGTGGAAAGTCCAAAATGGAGACACTCAAACCATCATCAAACTTAAGATTTTGTTCCCAGTCCTCAAGAGTGTTTGAGGAAAATGTACTGGAAAGAAGCACCTACTTCAACACATACTTTTCCATAAGCAGCTTTCCTTATGTTCCATAACTGACATTTTCACCACCTTTCTGATGAAAAGCAAAGTTCAATTTTCAATTGTCTCTAACTTCAATTCTCAGTTGAAATGAATTTTCACTCCACTTTAACCTGTTTACCCAAGCTGGGAGATCTTTTTCAAAGTCTGAATTCATCTGCTCAGAGAATGCAATTGAAGCAAATAGTCCTACTATAGGTACTTGACCTTTTTACAATGAATCTTCTCATCTTTTTTGTCAAAGATCTGCTTTGTTTAAGTAATCAAAAACATTGTAATGCACAAATTTATACTTTTACTTCTCCTTGAGGGGAAGGTCTCTTGTCTCTTTTAGTTTCTCTTTTCTTATCAATAACAGAGTGACTATCAGAGCACCAAAGAAGGTGCACAGATGTGAACAGCACATAAAACCTCAACTGTAAATCTGTAAAAATCTCATTACTGGTGGCCACAATAAAGAAAAGGACACATTCTGAAATGCCTGCTAGATAGAAAACAGTGAAACATCACAAGATCACAGAATATTCTGAATTGGAAGAGTCCAACTTTTAAGTGAATGGCCTGTATGGGGATCAAACCCCCAGTCTTGTTAATAAATGAGTTGCTGGAGCTCATTTGCAAGTATGACCCAGAAGTTCCCTTAAGAATAAAGGAAAATACATGCAATTCTATACAGCTGCTATGAGAGATTTGGTTAATACCAGATAAGTGTTGTCATACAAAAGAAATACTTGTCTTGATGAAAATTTTCAATAACAATATAAGCAATTAACAAACTTATGAGGAATAGGCAATTTCTGTTAGTAAGAATGGGAACACACTCATTTAGATACACTGTGAAAGGAAGATGTTGTTACTCTAGTTGCAGTCTTAGTAGTTTGTTTATTGACAAGAAAAGTTAAAAATATAACTTATTTGTATAAAGCATTTTCCTGGCTTATAAGTGTTAGATTGCTCATACAGAAGGGTTTTCTAAGTGTACACTTTAAAGATGGACTGTGATAACACAAGGGAACATATTACAACAGAAAAAAATCTGTAAGTGTAATGTGAGAATGTTACTACTTAAAAATTGACATTTGTAGTGCAGCAAGTTGTCATTAAGAGGAAAACAGCATGTTGGTATTTTTCATTGTGTGCTTTAAATAAAACTGTTGACACATGGCACAAACAAATTATTCTTATTGTAAAATCAGTTGAAACTGCGAGACTGTCTTTCTGATGAACACCTGGTTGCAGTTGAAATATGCTTTGTTTTCTGAGCCCCGGGCTGATCCTTGCTTTCATATGAGCCAACTGGAATGTTTGTTACACTCAGGCTGTCAAACCCCTTTCATAATAAGCTGGACAATGTGACACTGAAGCCAGTTTTATCCATTTTATTACAAGGGCAACAACTTTCTTTTAAACAATGAATTTCGCAGTCTTTTGTTGTGATTAAAATGCCTAACAAGAAGTGATGATAAATCAGATGTCTGATTAGCAACTGAACATGTTTTCATTTGGACTGTATGGGTAACAGTACCAAAAATAAAAACATCTAAATTTCAAGGAAAAAATTATTCCATATTCTGAAGAGAAATTAAATTGTGTCACAGATGAGAGGGTTTGAGATGCCAAAAATTGTTCCCTGTGTTTTGACACCAAAGACTTGTTTCAAAGTGTGATTCTATAGGTCACTACCTGAAGGGTTACCTGCAGCTGTGCAGAGTTCATGACTTGATTCCTAAGATTCCATAATACACAAGGACACAGAGGCTTTATCCTCTAAAATGTTTTACTTTATTACAGATTACCACAAGAATTGCTGCTAGCAATACCCATAGTTATTACAGCTACTATGAAGATTAATAAAGTGAATATGTATGAATGTATGTCAAGCTATTACAATTATTATTAGCAATCAATAATACAGGATCAGTCAATAGTATGGTGTCAATCAGTACTAGCATCAGGCAGTATAATAGTACACCCGATGACAGCAACAACCACGTAGGTATGTAGTGTCACAAGTACTGCAGCTTAACAGTGAAACAAACTGATCAACAGTAATACAACAGCAAATATGCTTAATATATATAATAGTCACAGTCAGCAAATTAGCCAGACTTTTAAAGAAGCCAAACCATCCCAAAAGGGAGGAACCATCCCAAAAGGGAGGAACAAACCGATCCTGGAGGGGACACCCAACCATCCCCTAAAGAAGGGAAGAAAGAAAGACCCAAGCAGTAAGAAAACAGACAGTTTCCCTTCAAAACAGATCCCTGACACAGAATCAGCCAGCATTCCCGCTGAGTCCAAGAGAGTGGACAGTTCATGTGGGATTCAGCTGGGAAGTTCTCAGAGAAAGACACTTTTAGTCCATTTTATAACAGAGAGACATAAGTGTGTGTAGGAGATACTACTTTGAGCATTTAATAGATGATGTTAATTTCTATTTTTCACCTCTAACAGGCAATAGATGATTCTGTTTTCTGATTTTTTTACAGCAATTTTATATCTCCATGTTGTTTTCCATTTTCTCAGACAGTAAATTGTCATTACAGTCTCTTGGGTTTGTGCTTATTCCTGGTTCCTTGGGATGTTTCTGGTTTCTGGTTTTCCCAGCTGCACTTTTCAAGGATGCTTGTGGTTCCAGGCCTAGTCCTCAGCCTCGCAGTCCCAGGCTGGCAGACCTTTCTCTCTCATGATTTTCAACTAATAATTTCTTCTGCACAGCAATTTCCCTCTTCTAACCATGTTGCTCACAGCTGGGTGAGCCAAGGCAGCCACGTGAGCCTCCTGGCTCTGAACCAAGACCCATGCACATCTCTAGCAGCAGCTGGGCTCCTTAGGGCACCTGAAAAGCCACTGCATGCCTGTGGGTGTGCTTACCTACACATCAAATCTGGGATCAGGACTCAGTTGTCTAAATGTCCCTTGTGCACATGGCCCAGGTGCTGCAGAGCATTTCAAATGGCACTGGGTGTCCAGCTATGGCTGCTATGTCAGGCCTGGAGAAGGGGATCTGTGTGCCCCTCTAGTCTTCCCACTGCAGTCCAGAAGTGAATGGCTGACCTGTGTGTATGCTGCTATGTCCACTAGTCCTGGCTGCCTTGGGTAGTGGTGGTGATTATGTGACAACAACAGGGACGATTTTGCTTCAAAATTCACGCATGGTTTTGTGGAGTCAAGCCAAAGTCTGTGTTGTAAAAACTGCTAGAAAGACAGAAGTTACAATTAAACTAGGCGAAAATATTGCAAGCAAGTCTTGAAAAATGCATTATTTGCCAGCACTATTAAGGTAAACATGGATTAAAGTATAAAGTATCTGCATCTTTTATTTCATATAATATTTGCCTTGTTTATTAAGGGTTTGGGAAAACTTATTCTTCTGTATAGCAGCTATATTTCAGAGCTTATTATGTCATCATTTTCCTCCAAAACCAGCTAAATAATATTAGTGAAATATTTAGTTAGCAAAAGCTAGTTTTCTGTAACTTATCCATAGTTTAGCTCTAGGCCTTGCATAGATTTATGGTGTCCATTATAGCAACTTAAACCCCGTATGTAGAGGCCTATAAATTGGTACCCTGCTTCTTTTCGTGGAATGCTTGTGAAATAAATGTTACCCAAGCCTATGACACTGTACTCTTTCTTCATTTGAAGGACAGCATGTATTCTATAAGTAAAATTCCTGTGTAGCACAGGAAGTTCCACCTGAATATGAGGAAGAACTTTACTGTGCAGGTGACCACGCACTGGAACAGGTTACCCAGAGAAGCTGTAGAGTAGCCCCCACTCAAGATACTCAAAAATCATCTGGACACAGTCCTGTACCGCATACTCACGGATGATCCTGCTTAGGCAGGAGGCTGGACAAGATGACTCTCGATGGTCCCTTCCAACCTGACCCCTCCTGTGACTCTGTGATTCTGTAGTGATGTGAGAATACCTGAGTATGGTCAGAAATCTGCTGAATTTAATTAGAAACAGCCAAATCGAACAGATTGCTTTTGGTTTGTGTTAAATTTGTGTATGAGATTATCCTGAGCCAAACAGTAAATTTGTTGAAGTAATTTCTCTAAAGGAAGAGAATAAATTCAGATTAAAGGTCTTTCAGTCTGCAGCTCTTTTCAGTGAAAGCGGCCACAGAACAAATCACAGCTTCTCATTCTATGTTGGGTAATGCCACCTTTTAACTACGGTGCAAATGGTTATGCAGGGAATATCTTTGATAAGGCTGCTCTCCGAATTGTTACTCAGATAACCAGGAATGCTGTGTTGCTTAACTGAACGGAGCAAAGCTTGTCTTTCTCAGCCTGACTTAATGTCAGCTGGGTGCTTCTATTTCCTGTCTTTAGTCAAGGGCACAAGGCTTGCCCAATTAATTTAGTTTCAATCTTCAGTTCGGCACCTGATGCTCACGCATCCCGAAGGAGCATCACTCTACGCGGGATCTCTAAAGGGTTTTGCTCTCCTGAATTGTTCCGGGAAGAAGACACTGGAGGGCACCAGAGGCCGGGGATGGCGCCGGGCTCCCCGCGGGCGACAAGCAGGGACAGCCGGGGACGGGCCCTGCGGCAGAGCCGGAGCTGACGCGTCCCTGCCCCGGGCATGGGGCGGTGCTGCGGCCGCGGGGACAAGGGTGTCCCAGTGGGAGCTGACGGCAGTACCGGGGGAAAGGCAGAGGGAAAGCCGTCAAGTGCTTGTTTCCGGCAGCAGTGCTGGCGGATCCGGGGAAGAGGGAGAAAGAGGGGAAAAACATTCAAGGCAAGAGTTACATCTTGTAAAAATGTGTCTTTCAGCAGTGGTCTGTCCACTTTGTCTTCCCTCATGACCTTCTACTGTGTGTAAGCATCCTGGGAGAAAAGAGTCGTACCTCTGGGTGATCCCAACAGGCTGGTGCCATGATCCTAAAACAGCAGAGTGCAATTCAACAAGGATAAGCTGAAAAAATTCCCATTCGCTAAAATCAAAGGGCACAATGGTACATGAGGTTTGACAGCATTAGCACCAGGGAAACATTTCTCAGATTCAGGATGAATTTCTGGTCGCCACAAGAGAGTACCACCCCTGCTTTCACAGGGAAAAGGACACAGTCTTGACTGGGGAGGACATATATCTATAATGTTTTTGCTCACACCAGGGACTTGGATTTTATGTTGGAGCTATGTGATCTCACCACCAACCTATCTGAAAGTTTTTCAGTCTCCTCTGTCAGAGCTGTTCCAGTTTGAATATATAACTTAGTATTTACCACCCTTGCAGTGTAGGTAACACATTTGTTTTCAGCTTCCCAAGCCAGTCTGCTAAATGCTGATAGCTCAGCTCAGGACAAGTTCTTGCAAGAACATATTTTGCTATCATCCCAGTGCAGTATGAACACATTTTTTAAATTATTGACATTTAGCAGATGGGAAAAACAGTTATTTCCTATGTTGCTGGGAGAATGGTGCAGCCAAGAGATTCCTGGCCCAGCTGCTGCTCTAAAGCTGTTATGCTGGTCACTGCATACACTTGAGAGTTCAGCCAGTGAATTATGGTTTGCTATAATAAGAATATTTTGCTTTCCATTAGATCACACTCAGTGGAACAACAGCAAATGCACTGAAGCAGCCAAAATGGCTGTCAGTGACATTTCAGAGTCCCTTTGCTTCATTGCTGGTGTCAAACAAGTTCTGGCAAAAGGATACCCTGGCCACATTGTCAGAAGTAACAGATCAACTCTTCTGAAGGAGGAACAGATGTGGCAGGCCAGGTGAACTGCAAAGCACTTAGACTGCAAAGGAATCTTAACAAAGCTGAAAAAATTAAAGCAAAGATCATAGATCATGTATTAAAACTCAATGCACGGCTCTCTTAAGGTGTTATGTGAGTAATAACACCCTAAGCTGTTAGCAGCAGCTTGAATTCTTCTCTATCACACAGCATCCTTTGAAACAATAGATACACCTGTCCCCGGGACAGAAATTGTTGCAGGAAATCACAGCAAAGAGACTGGTTCATGCAGGAGAAGCAGAGCAGGAGGATGTCAGTTTGGGTCACCACCAGAAGTGAGATCTGTTCATATGAGAAGCAAGTGTTCAAAGATTCTCATATGATCATATCTCTTTGGAAGGGCAGAGCACTTTAAAAAGGCCAGATCAGTCATGCAAGTCATGAAGCTGAGGAGTTGCAGGCATTAGCTGCTGTGTAAGCTAAATGCTTTCATATCTGCCACTGTTCCTTTGAAACACTGAGGACAATCCAAGGTCAGGAAGCATAAATTTAGGCATCTATATATGCACTAGATATTAAACCTTCAGTTACAGGCAGTACAGTCAAAGGTACACTATCAGTCAATGCAGGCACACAAATGATTTATTTGCCACAAGTCCTACTGTAGGGTAACCCAAGTTGCCTCTCAGGCTTTTCTGATTGTGTTGGCTAGAGACAAGATTCACACATAAATGTCCAGAACTGCCTGTGTGCTGGGAGGGTGTCCTGTCTGGCATCCCACCATCCCAAAAGGACTTATGTTTTAAGTGCCAGGCACATCTCAGACTTCTAGAATTCTTCCAAAGGCACTAACATTTAGGCAACTGAATCAAACCACTGGTCTCCACTGATCCATTGATCTCCATAGCCAAACACAGACAGCAAGTATATTTTTAACTTTACCTACACGTAAGCATGTTAATTTAAGAGCCTCCATCTTGAACTAATTCCACTCCAGATACTACCTGTTTTTCTCTGCCCTTGAAAATGTTGTTGGCTTGAAGTTTCATTTTGAGACTGTTGTGTCTTTAATTTTAGAATTCTCATGCTTTGTTTCACTCACCTGAAATACGTCCACCAACAGTTCACATTCTTAAGCCTTAACAGGCTAATGCAGAACAAATACATGTGCACACAGGTAGCTCAGTGTTTAGAGACTGCATTCAAACTTTCCTAACTGTGGCTTACTTGTGTTTTGCAAGAAAATCCCTGGAAGGCAGCCCTATGGCCCTCCTTCAGCACACAGGCACAAATATTGTAGTTATGGGTGACATGTGAATGAATGTGTTTAAGAATATCAGAAAAAAACAGTGAAATGAGGGCAAAGGAATGGTCAGTATTAATAACCAAGGACACGTATGGAAGCAGTCAGACTGGAAAATGCTGAGGGTGAGTTGTTAATTTATATCACAGCCAGAAGGCTCCCTTCAAGAGGATGGCAACAAGGATATCACATGGGCCATGCTTCCTTCTGCTGTCCCATGAGGAAGATGAGGATACCCAAAAAAGAGGTATCACGGACAACAGACAGCAACCTTGCCAGAGTTTTATGGAGAAAGAAGTTTTTGAGGATGAAATGAGGATCTAGCATTCCCTGATCATCATTCAGTGTTGGACTTTGGACCAAATTCTGGTCAAGATCAGCTTGGGAGTGATTGTTCCTGTTCTTTTGTGTTGAAGTTTTTCTCCCAGCCTGCATTCTTTTGTTTTTGCTGGAATGAAACACAAAACAAAACCTGCCTGCCATTCAAACTGCTCTGCTGATGACTCACTGACCCACTCAATGGCTTTAAGCTAGCAACTAGCTCACAGGCTATCTCATTTGTGCCTTCTGAAAAACAGGGTAATCAGTTACACTTTGCTGATAATGAAAAAGTGAACATGAATGGAATTGTTCCCAGAAAGTAAATTACTAAATAAATATGCATTAAGAAGTGATCCTAAGACAAGAATATGCTTGTGCGAGCAACTGCATTTTCACTGAGGCCAGTCTTGAATAACAGCCTGACTTACAGAAGGCTGAGAGTCACCGTGACAAAGCACAAATTGTTGCCACAGTTATTAAGGTGATGGTGACTCTTTTCATTCAATGGTATCACAGGGATCAGCAAATGATGTGGCACATTCTTCAGTTTTGTTTCCTCCTTTTTTTGTTGTCCATGGCTGCCCCTTGGAGGTGCAACTCAATCCTGTTTTTCAATCTCCTTCCACAAACAACTGGGTGCCGAGCTTAACCAGGAAACTTTGAAGTGGTGAGCATGTTTTAGAGACATGGTCATAACAATTCCAGACCCTTCTGTTTGGAAGGAACACCACTAACATTCACGCAATCAGGACAGAACTAGTACAGTAATGCATTCACTTTTATTTACTTGCATTACCATAGATTTTATAGATGCAGGTGTGTTGACTAAAGACTTCTATCGTGCTCAACAAAGAATGCTCTGAACAGAAGCTCTTGGACTGGGAGCCATGAGGTAGAAAGTAACAGGAAACAGAAATAATCAGTCTGAGGCAGCAGTTTTAGTATAGCAACCACTCAACCATCATCAAGAGTTTAGCAGACCTGAGGACTTTCAGAGAAAATAATTAGGTGGCTATGAGGTGTTTATAATGACTTTTTCAGAGAAGAGAGAGTGCTTCTTTAGAAAAAGCATCAAAAGCGCGTGCTTGAAAATTATCAGGTTGGAAATGGAAAATTACTAAGTTGCATCATAGGCTGATCAGAGGTAGGGCTTGACCTCTAAATACTGAAAGGGTTATTTTAGAAGTTGTTTTATTTGAGCAGTCACAGCACACAGAGTTGTAGTAAGTTCCTGGGAATAATCATTTAATTCCATGAGCAGTAAGCCTGGTGAAGCCTTGTTTATTTTGAACTCGTGTTTTATTTTCTTACTCACCCAACACAATAACCTCTCCTGGCCCTAAAGCTCTTTATGGCTTTCTCCTCACGTCTGCTGTAGTTCTTCAGCATGTTTCTTCTCATGACCTCTAAATACCACGTAGGTGAAGGGCTCCCTAACAAGGGGCATGTTCTGTCCAGCAGCCTGATACCCACACTGAGTGGCCCAATCATTGCTGCTGAGCACACACTTCACCTTTGCCTCGTTAAACTTCCTTTCTTATGCAGAGACAGTCTTCAGAAGTCATGTTGAAAATCCCACTATTCTTCATCTCAGATGGTCATCCTAACTAAGCAGAAAAGAGAGAAAGGCACTTTCAGTCCGTGAGTCATCCCATCTCAAAATAGACATCTAAATCAGGTCACTGGAATCATGGTTAAACATGCCAGCTGGTCTCCACTAACTGTAAGGACAACCAAAGGGATTATATCAGATGACAACATTGGTACTACAGAAGTCTAAACTTAGGTGAAACGAATCCTACTCTAATTCTTTTGAGCTCTGTGTCACTTCCTGATGTTAAAGAGTGGTGGTTTGTTTAAAAGTGTTTAGAGTGGGACAGATGGATGGACACACTGTGATCACTGAGTCTTCCTTCATCTGAATACTAGGCTGAAAAATCAAAAAAATCTTCCCAATAGGAAGAGTGAGAAAACAAAAATATATTTGTGCATATTTTCACAGAGGAAGATGCTGCATTTTCTACCACTTTTTTGAGCTCTCTCCATCTGCTCAACAGCCCCTGTACATGTGTGAGTTGCTAGAGCAAGGCATCTCAATGCTGGTGTCACCATCATCTTCCCACCAGATAAAATCAACGCACACTGACAGCAAGTACCAACAAGTTGCCCTAGTCTACAAAGGTGAAATTAGTTCACTCACCTTATAAGTTTTTGTAAGCTTTTCTAGGAATTAATGTATATTTTTCTAGTCAGAGATAAAGAAAGAGGGTGATGAAAGAAAGAAGATGAAAGAGAAGTCACACAAGATATATTGGTTCCAACAAGATGAGAATATTTAGTTGTTCTGTATTGCAAAACAGAAAAAACAACCATTAACTAGTAAAGGACCTTGAAACCTTTTCTTGCAATGCCCTCTTCTGAGGACAGACAGAGTTTCCACATGCCTCTGTTGTTCCAACCCTTGAGCTAGCCTGCAAAATCCCTTTTTTGGGGATTGTGTGTAGATGCAGAGGTGCCCCACAACTCTGACTTGGTTTCTCAACACACAAAAAGTCAATTTTATGCAGCTTCATTGTGAAAAGCCACCCTGAACACAAGTTGTACAATAAATACTCATGACTTACCTTGTGAGTGAAATTCTAGGACAGCTGGGGGCACCTCCCAGCATCTCCTACACACCATTTTCCATACTCATCCTAGGCTGCCACGTGCCCATCGCACAATTTTTGTGGCTGCCTGGGGAATGCTGTCTGGGAGCTCCTGCTCATGCTTGTTGCCTCCAGCACTTCCATCCTGCTTGTGGTATGCTGTGGTGTGGGGCTTGGTGCTCACATGTGCACCATCCCAGCACAGGGAAGTAAGGATCACAAAAATTTCACGAAGACTCACAGAGCTCTGCTGGAGATAGGTGTCATTGTCCCCAGTTAGCACCCACCCCCAGGCTCAGCCATCCCATGTGACCTCACCTTGAGAGGAAGCACAAGCTCCCAGAGACCACCCTGCATCCTCCTCCCTAGTCCCCTGAAAGACAGTTCTCTCCCTCCCGTCCAGCTCTACCTCCTGTGGGCACACATGCCCACGTGGCTGGATAGAAAACCACATCACAAACCCAAGCCAGATTACAGTTTGTATTTTTGTTCCCATTGGCTGAGACTTCAACTGGATTAATTCCTCTGTTGTTCAGAACAGGCTTGTGCAAACTCAAGGGAGAGAGTAGGAATGAGCAGGCGAGGGAGGCAGCACTATATCTTCTAGCACCAATTCTGGCAAATGTCAGCTTAAAAACACAATCCTATTCCTGAACCATCTTCTCAGGCCTAGCAGAGCAATCCTGTCCAGCCTTCTCTCCATGAGTGTGGAGGGCACATCTGCTTCTGCAACTGGGCCACACAAGTCATACAGCCCACAAAGAGCAGCTGTTTGTGGAACTGCAGTGCAAACTGAAAGTGCCACGAGAGGAGGCTCTGAAAGCATTCAGAAAGTCACCAGGTTTTTGAAAAGCTAAATGAAGCTGTCAGCTGCCTGCATTGCATGGGAGCCTCATGGCAACCCTCAGGGCACAGTATATAGAGCTTTTTGTGCTATTATTTTAATTATGTTTCAAGTTAGTAGTGACTAAGCATCATGACAAACTGTCATTCTCCCCTCTGCAAAATGAATCAATAGATTTGAGCTGTATCAGACCATGACACGTGTGATGCTGTTCATTGACATGGGCAAGAGAGACCCAGACAAGGTGCTCCTGCTCCAAGAGGACTCCTGGACCAGCCTGTGCTGGTGAACTCGTGGAAAACGATGCTGCTGCACAGTGACCTCCCCACAAATACTTTGAGGCTGCCTTGTCTGTCTGTGCACTCCCCCTTCTCCCCACAAATTTTAAGTGCAATCAAAAATAAAGTCACCTGAGTTTAATTCCTGAAACTACTTTTTTTTTTTTTTCCTGAAAATCCCCTGCAAGCTGTGCTCTGTGGAGTACCAAAATTCTGGTACTATCTGCATTTTCCACTTGAAGCTTTTGGAAATAATTGATAGTGCAGAAGATTAAAATAAACCAACTCACCAGCCAGAAGAGAAAATGCTTCTTGCCATAATTATCCCTTTTTCTGTTTTAGTATGTTCCCTACAGTTTTGGTAGGAAAGTGGCAGAGTTGGTGGCAAATTTGATCTGTCAATCCAAATGAAGAATTAAAGTAATTTAGGAATAACAGGTGCCACCTGAAAAACAAGCAGAGAATTTAAAAATAATTATGGCTAAATATATTAATTTTTTGCATTCTAGAAGGCTCCCTTGGTCTATCCTGAAGATAATACATTAACATTAGGATGAAATGTTGGCGTGCTCTTCAAACTTTTCATCTGAGATTGAATTATAAGCTATAGATACTGAGTCACTGGTCTTTTTTATTAGCTCAGAGAAATAACATGACATCACTCATGATGTGGTGATAGGAACCAGCCAAATTTTTCCAGAGATAAGAAATGGATGAATTTTCTCTGAAAAAAATAAATTACTATCTTTCTGGATTCATTTGGTGATACAGCCAAAACCAAAAAAATGAATTGATGAATTGATCAAAACCAAAATTAATTGATAAAAAGGATATGCTTATTTATTTACCTTCCTGCTCATATATTTGATCCTTTTAGATGATTTCAAATAGCATCATATTGGGTCAGAAATTCCTGACTACCAGGAATTGGAAGCCTGATTTTCATAGCACTGCTGCCACATATTGATGTAACTTATGGAAAATACTCCATATTGATTATATATAACCATAGTATGGCCAAACAACAATACAAAGAAACACTTCCACAAATTTTGTTTGCAACTCCAAGCGGCTTAAGATCAAAGCAGAGAGCAGGGATTTTAGGGGAGCATGAGAACAGCTATTTCATTCAGATGGAATTGTTCAGGTTGACTGAGGGAATGGGGAATGTGGTCAGTATTTGCTAAAATGCAGCATCTTATGGGTTTGTTATAAAATAGTGGTGTTAAACTTTCAGAAGCAAAGACCCTACTGATGGATCAGTAATTAACGAACAGCTTGATCCAGGAGAGCTCCTCTATTTGGTCAGTGCTTGCTGAAAAGCAACTAAATATTTCTGTGTATTTTTGGCAATTACATTTACTTTTGGTACCATCCCCACAAATAGCTATGTTCCACTTCAAAGTTGCAGTATCTACTTCTAGATTCTTAGTATTTCAAAAGGATGAGAATATTTAAAATAAACTACATCCTTAGTGCAGTCGATCAAACATTTCCCCATCAACTAGGACAGTTTCTATCTTCTGATTCCTCTCTTGGGTTTGATTCTATTTTGGATTCTGCTACCGAGCAGCTCTGTAGGTCTTGAAGAAGTCGGTGTGCAAGTGGGACAACTTATCAAATGCAGAAATCTGAGATGCAGAAACTTGCTTCCTTCACAAGTACAATATGCTACTGAATAGCAGCTATTGTCTTTATTTTATAGCAGGCAAAAGTAAGTTCTATTCCTTAAGGAATGATAAAATCAGGACAGAAATCAATAATTTAGTGCTTTCTGATTGGTACCATACACAAATCTGGCCTCAGTGTTTACAGGAAGAAGCGTTTAGCAGTTTTCAAATCAAGTTCTTCATTTGACTTTGCAAGACTTCCACACAGCTGATAATTTTCATCCTTGGTATCACTAAGAGTGCCTGTCATTAGAAAATGTTGACAAAAATAGTCGTCCTTACTGCAAACAAGAAAAGACATGAAATACACCTTCTTTTTGGAGGGGTTCAGTCACTGTTGAGAACATGACCAGGAGGGAAACATGCTGTTTCCTAGGGTGACAAGACTACAATTGGTCCCTTGGGAAGCACTTTGGTAACTACGATGAAGAATTTCCCATTTGGAAAGGTGAGGGTTGCACGATATGAAAAACTCCTCACATTCCAAGGACACAAGAAATATGGCTTGTAAGTGCTCAGGAGGCCCTGCTCCTCCAATCTGTGGAGGTTTGTGAACGAAGCAGGGACTGACAGATGTGCCATCCCCATGCTGCAACGCTGCAGCTGCTGTGCCTGGGCCAGCCTTATGCTCTTGTGAAGGCTCCAAGGCAAGGATCAGCACATGGAGCCAATGGCACAAGATACACACTTATCACAAATAAATTATGAAAAGCAAATAGCCAGAAGTTCTGTACTCAGTTCATCTCAACTTCTTCTGGAGCTGGGAATAAACAAGTTTCATTTATCAGCATATTATGTATTAAAGGCAATAGGAACACACGTGTCATAGCATCCTTTTGGCACTGACTCCCTGGGGAGGCCTTCTCTGAGTGCAGTTCAAAGGGCAGAGGATGTGTTCTGAATCAAAAACATCCTAATTTGCTGATGAACACATAAATGCCAACATGAGTATACATGCGTTTACATGGGAGGCCTGCATTTTCACCTTCCCAATTTTATAAACCTATGAGGTTATTCACACACACCACCCAAGCAAAAATGGCCCTGCACTGAAAGAAAATTACTATTGCAAAGTCAGTCCCTTTAACATCATGAAATGCCAGAATTAAGCTTGCCTTTAATGTGACATCTGGTTTTGTACATATTATGATACACTTTTTTAATGATACAACTGCATCGTGCTTCTTTCAAGAGATCCCTACTTCATTCAGTACACAGGAAGAGATAAAATTTCTTAATGAGATTCTAGGCAAGATTTTTATTAGCACTGATCTTCTGCACCCTCTTTTGTTTACTGAACTCATTCCCAGTACAGCTCTGAATAGTAAATTTAAAATGTAATATTTATGTAATTATTCTCAAAGTTCAACTCAACTGCAGCTGAATTCTATGACTCAGTAATGCAAGAGAGTAAACTAAAATATGCAGACTAAGCAAGATGTGAAAACCTAGTTTTCAGGTTTTGTGTCCCCAGGCTGTGTGACACAGTCATGTCCAGCTGCATTTACTGTGGCACTATCCTACCCTTGCTAAAAGTTCTCCACTCAACCCTAAAAGCCGAACTTTCAGAGAGCAGCATATTTCAGCTCAACCCCAGAAAACATGCATTTTTTCACTCTTACTGGGCAATGTCCTCAGGCTGACTGATTGCAGGATATGTTTTCACAGTACAGACTACAAAGAACACCTGAAGGTATCATAGGGAAATACAAAGTTGAAAGCTTGAAGTTTCCTCTGATCTATGCCAGGACAGACCACTGTATCCAATGCCTACATGCACACACAAAGGCAGAACTCCTTTCTTCAAAGGAGATCTGTCTACCTGAAGGACAGATTTGTCCTTGAGTTTTGGCTAATCTGTCCTTGAGTTTTGGCTAATCTGTCCACTTGAAGGTGGACCCTTCTTCCAGTTTTCCAGGAGACAGAACATGAGGGATGCAATTGTGCAACCAGAAGCACTGGGCTGAGAGCTGCCTGTAAGGCAGTGGCAACTGCACATGGGAACCTGAACATGGCTGCCAAGAGGTCCAATATGCTATGCCAAAGATAAAAAGCAACACAAATAGCCCATTTGTTAAAAAATAAGCGTAAACCACTATCCTTTTAAAGGTTTCAGAAGAGAATCTGGTAATGAAAACCAGCAAGTATACTCTCTGTGTGGGTTAGCTCTTTCACCCCTGACTTCTTAACATACCAGCTCTAGGGGAACTTCAACAAAGATGCAGTTTTCACATGTAGATGCCCTCTTGAGTTCTCTAGCATATCCCACCCAGCCTCCAGCCACCAACGCAGAGGACAAGGAGGTCCAGTAATTCCTATGTTGTATCTTCAGCCCTGTGTGGATGTCTTGGACACCCTCTGCAGTTTATGTCCAGGCATCTGCCTCGTTCCCCACGTCAGTGTTTTGGCATGAATTGCCCGTGTGCTGCCATGCACCCGATGCTCCCACATACCTGCCACTGTACCTGCCCAGCCAAAGCAGGGCGCCGGAGGCAACAGTGAGTCATTGCCGAGTTCACCCCAAAACACTGTTGTGTGAGGAAGATGGGTTCTTGCTGTGCTTTGTTTATAATAGGCACTGTACTGTACTTCCCACAGAGCTTAAAAAGTTAAAAAGAAAGCCTCAGATGACATTTCAAGGGAGGGTAGCTTGGGAGGTGCCTTTTCTTTCAAACTAACCTCAGCAGAAGAATGAGGATACAATCAGATAAGTGTCAAAATGAATGATGAATCCACACATCAGATAAGTGACCCAGTTTTGAAAGAATATCGTACTTTATTATTTTAGATTAAAAAACAGGACTGTTCAAAACTTAAGGGATTAAAACTGCCCCAACTGCAGCCAATGGAAATATTGTCTTTGACTTCACCAGAAACAGAAAATGTCTTCAGTTAATTTGGAAAAAACTTTGAAATGCTGGAGTGATTATTAGTTGCTCCCAACCATTACCTTTCCTCCTTTTCCCCCAACTGAATTATGTTAAATCTCTCATGGGCAGTACATTTCATTGCCATTTATTTATTTGCTGTCTTGCATTTCTATAGATTTTTGAGAGGAAGATGGAAAGCTGAACTTTTTCCAGAATTTATGATAGGGGGAAAAAAACAGCTAAAAAATGGGAACAAAAATAAAGGAGAAAGAAAGCCTACCTTGGTCTCATGGAGCTGACAAGAGAGATTGTTACCTCCTGGAGAGATCTGAGGGCTGAGATTACAAAATATGCCAATATTATTGACCACTCTCCCTCAGAGCAAAGCCTTACTGCTGGTGTCTCACTGACTGATCTGTCATATTGCAGTCCCAGCTTTATCCACTTGCACCCACACTGTGAAAGACAAATCCATAATGACAAACAAAGATAACGTATATGCAGGATGATGCTGGACTGTGCATGAACAGAATTTGGCCATTTGTTATTCAGGAGTAGTGGCACTTTACCACAAAGAACATTAACCAGATTTCCAGTGTTATAAAGCTCTTGTTTACTTTTTCTCCTCTTCCTTTCCCCAGATCCAGTTCCAGTCACATTGTTTGCATTAGCTTTGTGCTCATCAGTACATTTATGCTTTGAGTCAACTCCATATGCCATCACAACCAATTCACCTTTTTTCCAGTTTAATATTCTTCTCAATTCCAGTAATTAGAGTTGGCTTGGTGCAGGGTCAGAAAACACAAGCCGGTGCATGTAAAGGGAGGTAGGCCAAAGCAGAAGGAAGACAGGGAGAAGGGTACAGAACCTCTTTATGTGGAAATGAGCTATTAGACAATCTCAAGCCTAAACATGTAACTTTACCTGTGCAGCTTTGCTGCAGACACTTTATTTCTTTGTTATGTGTCCTGCAGGTTTTTCCTAATAGCCATCTGCAGCCTGACCGTAATTATATAGCCTGACTCAAAGGATTGAGCAATAACGCAATAAGGTGAACATCAAGAACTCCAAGAGAAAGTTACCTTTTCAATATTTTTAGAGGCCTAAAATGTCAAGTAGTATCTACTGAGGTGTTTCCAAAGCACTTAGCCATCCCTTGAGAGTTGTACGTCTGTTTAGCTGTCTTTGTCCTTGAGAACCTATCCCTTACTTACCTCTCAACAACCTCCTGAGTCATTTAGGACCATATCTTTCTACAACAAAGGCTGAGAAACAAATGTGGTAACAACACAAAAGACCCTGCAGTCCATGATTGATAACTACTTCCAAAAGTGGTGTTTATGCAGCATGTGGAAGCAGCAGTGAGACAGCAGCTGGGAGCTGTTCCCTCACATAACTTGGTTTCTCACTGGGAAAAAGCAGATCTATTCAGCTTATATTCCACCCATTTCTCAGTACCTGAAGCAGAAATACAAGCTGCCAAAGAAAGATAAAAATGGAATGTAAAATTATTCAAATACATGAACTATTCAATGGAAGACCAATGTCATCTTTGTGATATAGCTGGTCTATTTGCAAATTAGCATTTCAGCCACACTAATACTTGCTGAGCTAGCTAAAAGTGTGTTTTACTCCAGATGCCTGGAACATGTTTAGGCTTATAAATAAATTCAATCTTCTGTTACATCTAGTAATACACAAGTTTCTACTTGGGAATTTGAACAACTATTTCATTACATAGTTAAGAGCTTTTCCTTGGTGGAGGGCCACAGAATTATACAGCTCTTATGAAAAAGATTAGAGCAGGCTGGAGTAATGAGAAATTTGAGAAGAACAAAGGTTTCTCCGGAAGTGATCCATATGACCAAACCCTGCACCTATACATACACTAAAAGGGAGGTTATAACTAGCATTAGACTGAATTATTTTAAGCATGGAATCTTTTGGCTGTATCTGCTGTTCTTCCTTCTCGCTCTGCTGCTGTATGCCCCCAACAGCCTGCACTGAGGGAACCTTGCAGCTTTCTCTGCCCCTTTGCACCACGCATGGATCCGTGCAGGGCACAAACCCAACAATGCTGCCTTGGTGCTGCCACCCAACAGCCACAGCTTTGGAAAGAACATGCTGGCAGCAGCTAATCTGACAGGCAAAACCTGGGAATCCTGGTGCCAGCGCCATGGAGCGTGGGAGCGCTGCAGGTTTGGCAGGCAGATGGTTGCACTTTTACACAACTGTGCAAAGTACAGTTCTTGTGATAAAACATTACAGTTCATAAGAGGTTATTTAGGGAAAGGGTTACATTTCCCTGAGTCTTATCTTGGTGCCTGATGCATTCTTTGGCAGAAATGGGAATTTGGACAAAGATTAAAGAAGCTACGGATGTGAACAACTGGGTTACAACATGGAGGCTGTATTGCTGTTACTGGCAGTATTAGGAGAGGTTAGAAATGTGAGGCATATAATCATTTACAGGCATAGGAGAGGAACCAGGCAGTTATTTTCTAGAAACCTCAAATACTAGAACAATGGAGCCTTGGGGAATTTGGTAATGCAAGCATGGTTTGGGTTCCAACTCTGACCTCACCTGCTCAGGTTTAACTGTTTCTTCCTTGAAGTAAAAATCTTCCTGAATGCATAGATATATGATTATACATATATATATTAGAGAGCTTGAGCTGAAACAGGGAATATAAGCAACTGAAACATGAACCTTGTGCAAAGCAATGTTAAAAATACATACTCAATTATATGAAGGTGTATCACTCTTTTAAAAGCTTTTTATATATCTTTCTTACTTTATCATTATAGGTTTAGTATCAGCTGGTGAATGGCCAGGAGAATATGGCTTGTCAGCCCTCCCAAGGCAACAAGCCTAAGAAGAGGTGAGGACACAGTACACACTTTGTCTACCTGCTCCTCTGACCTTTTACACAGGGAAATAAGTAAGTCACCATCCATCTCTGAGTCTGACACCAGGGGTTTGCCAGGAAATATACAGCTCAGACCAACACATCCCTCAGCAGCTCTTACCTTTCCAACAGTCCTCTTTGACCCTGTGCTCTCCCCTCCACTTCTCACTCACTGGTGTTTCTGTATTAAAGCCTTGCAAGGTTGCAGCCCACCAATTACACTGTTTTGGGAGTGCTCAAAGGCTGCCACAGGGCAGGGATGCCACTAACCAGTTCCTGGCTCCTGTTAACTACATAGATAAATGCAGTTGGATGACAGCGCACAGGACAAAACCCATGTCTAACAAACCATTGCCCAGTTCACTGCCTATGGGTGCCTCCTGGAAGTGGGGCACAGCAGTGGGGTACAGCATGGAGGGAAGCTGTGTACTTGCCTGCAAAGCCCCCTGCAACCCACAGGCTGCCTCTCCTCACAGGCAGGCTTGTCACTCTCCACTGCCAGCATCCCTGGCAGGCTGTCATTACTATTTCTTACACAGTAATTCCATGGCAGACTTTATGGGAAACTGAGGCTCTTACTCAAAGAGAACTGCATCAGCCCCTAGGGCCAGAGCCTACAGTAAGGTAAGCAATAATTATTTCAGGTATTTAAATTAAGCCTTCTGCATCTCTCACAAAACAGCCTGACATGTCTCTTCCTCTGCTTGTCTACCTGTATACAAGAACACTCACCAGTTCCTCAGCGGTGCTATAAATAACAGTAACATATTACAAAGTGCTGTAGCTCTAAGTACTAGGCCAACTTTTAAAATTGTATCAACTAATCCACCCAGAGAAATTTCACAAGAGGTATTTTCAGTATCTTAAGTTTGATCTCTTTTTTAAATGGAGTCTCCACAACATTTGTTACTTGCTTCTGGAAGAGACCCTGAGCAGTACTGATCTGGCAGAAACACCTAGAAGGCATGAATGGGGTTAACAGTAACCTTCAAAGGCTATGTCATGGCAAATACTGAGTTTCTCTCTAAATATTCTCTTTTGCCATGGTTTCTTCTTACTGTTTTGATTTGGCACTCATCTCTGTCTGAATTCTTTTAAAAATCACCAACCAACCAATTTCATTCATAAGGACAAGGGGAATGCATTTCCAGTAATTTTCAACTTTTCAATAAAACCTTATACTCCTTATAAAATCAAAAATACAATTTGATGAAGTAGAAGAAATGAAAATACTTTGTCATTAAAGAGTTGGAGATACGGTCCTTTAAAATGCAAGAGGATTATTCCCATTTGGTTCACTGTTACCTGATCACAGCCTACATGATGAGCAATCTTGTAAATATTGACTATATTTCCACCAGGAACCATAACTTACACTGCAGAAACAATATTGAAGAGTGAAAACACACAGAATTGCAACACACAAGCTGCAAGGCAATGAATAAATATATGAAGTGGGGAACACAGATCCTGTCTTGGGAAATTTGTGGTATTACCAGATTTACAGATTTAATACTGTGGCAGTTTAGTAGCTTGAGCTGGACCTGACCTGAAGGAATGTGGGTATGGAAGAATCAAATTCATATACGGTATCTACACAGCTCTCAGATGTCTATTTTCTCTGGCAGGGAGACTTCACTATATTAAGGCACATCAAAGTGCTCCCAGGATGGGAAAAGCTTGGGGCTCCAGGCCACTGCCTGGGAGAGGAATATGCCTCCAAGTGGGATCATCGAGCCCAGGCCACCTGTCCTGGGCCACCCCAAGGCAGGAGCACAAGACAGTGCTACACCCCTCTGGCTTTTGGTGGCCTGGGGTATACCTGGCAGTGCAGCTCACTGGCTCTACTTTTATTTCCCAGCCTGTAAAACACCGAAGGCTGAAAGCTGGTATTAAAATAGATATAAAAGCTGCTATTAATGCATCTTACTTAGGAATTCTACTATTTTTTTTCACTAAGGATCACTTTATTCTAAGCTGCTAAACTACTTTCTGTAAAAAATATGCTACAGCTTGAGTGTGGCAAGAAAGATGACACAGTTGCTAAAGGAAAAAAATGTGATTTATTTATTCTGCTTTTCAACTAACTTTTGAATCTTCCAACCCACATTCAACTAATATTTGTGGGTTTGTGGATTCTTTTCAGGAGATGTTGATGATGGAGCTAGGACTTTCTGGTGTATCATCCTTCAAGAGGATACATGTGTGCAAAAAAAGTCCACACACCTACACTCCTGCCTGTGGTGGGAATTCAAGTAACCAAGGAACTCAGTTGCTTTGTTAAAATGCACACTGAATTGAGGCTTTTGTAAAGCTTAATCATCAACAAAACCTTGGAAGGACTTTGCACTCAGCCCTTGTTTTTCTTATGTCTAAAAATGAATTTCACTGCTTCTGATACTCACAATGAACAAAGTGATGCATTAAAGACAACAACTCAGCATGCAGAGGATGAGAAGGTAATCAGACTTTGACTTTGCTGTTGAGCACCTGGCACTCTTTTGTTTTATATTACACAGTTATCTTCTAAGAAAAAAAACCCCACAGGTCAGCCTATGGGAAAGAATATAAAGATAATCCTGTAATAAAGGATCTCCATCTTAGAAGATGCTGGAAAGAAAATAAGCTGGAAAATAATTGGGAAGTTCTTGCTTTCTTTGAAATACTTTGTATCTTGTGGGCATCATCAAGGAGCCTCTTTAGGGCATATTTGGACACAGTGACAACTGAATTGATAGGAGAGTGCACCTCCAAGGAAACTGGTAGTGGCAGGAGAAAAGGTGAACAGAATGCAACAGGTATCAGTCACCATGCCAGACCGCTCTGAGAGGAAGCAATTTGCACACAGAATAATTCACACACTACAACTGCTATTACTGCCAGCAGCATTCACAGCATGATTAGATATGCCTGACTCAGTCAAGGCACCATAATCGTGTCCTGTGCATAGACACAGCAAAAGAATATGTGGCCTATTCAGAAATGAGAAATTTAAGTTCCTTGCAAAAGGAACATGCTAATACAGACCAAAGTGGTGAAACAATGTGAATATATTCACTTTTTACATAAATGCACAAAACTTTATAGACTGAAATGCACAATTAATCCTTTCTGAAGTAAAAAAAAACCTCCAACTCTCAAATTGTTATCAGTGAAAAGTCACCAAAAAAATCCTAGAAATGCACCCCTCAGACTCATAGCCTAACTTAATGCTACAACAGTCATTTCTACATCAAGTGACAGCAAGAAAAATAAATTTTAAAGCTATACTGACAAGCCACAACAATGTCTTTCATACACTAATTGAGAAGTTAGTTTGGAGAGGAGTAAGCATTATTAATTAGACCAGAATAAGTCCCCATTAATCATATTTCTCAATGCATAGCAGGAAGACTTTAACTGGAAGATACATCAGAAGATCCTTCACTTGCATATTTTCAGTGTCCTGACTTCCTTCTCCCCCCAGACACATCATTTATTCCAACTTGCTAGTCAGCAAGGCTTTCTGCATCAAGAAATAATTGCCTGAGCACATATCTCTCCAGTGCCTCAGGAAATGCCTGGAGGCCTCCTCACTCAAAAGGAAACAGTTATTGCATCTGCTGCTCACCTGAGTCAATTCTGGTGGATACAAGTGCACATCACAAATTATAGACCTGGAAGCATAAAATATTGATCAAAAAAAAAAAAAGTGTTGTTTTTTTTTCTACCAAACATGCCATTCCAAAACTTTCAAAGTGGATTATTTCATTTGAAGTCTTTTCATTTTACTCAGAGAATAACACAATACACAGCAATGCCAGCTCAACAATCACCTTGAACAAAGCCACTTTAAAAATTTTTTGCAGATGATTCATGAAGTAAAACAAATCTTTCTTTCTTCCTTCTAATAACAGCCTCATCACAAGACATCTGCTTGTTACTTATTACTTTTAATGATAGACAGTAAAAGAAAGGATTCTGTAGGAGTGGCCTCACCTATGAGTCTACATATCTTTCATCACTCCTAGTGGGTATATTCTCAAAGAGCCAAGCTACTCTATTTAGATTTAGTGGCAGCTTATTTGAATAGCTTTGCAGCTATACAAAACAAAGTGAGTTATCCTCTGTGGAGAAAGGCAGGAACATGTGAAACAGCTCCTTGCTGTGCAGGTTGCAAGTCACATACTCTCCTCCCATCAACTTACCAAGTTATAGGTACATCAGCCTTTTCCCTCAACAATTTCCTTTGGACTGTTCAGAAAAACTAGTTAAGTCTTGGGGCTGGGGATATGGGTACAGAGTAAACTAATATCATCCAAAGTACTGCCTGCATGTTCAGAGATGCTTTTCTTCATATTAAATGTATTGGAAGTAGTTATACCTGATACTCAGTGTACTGGAAATAATTATACAACATTAAGCATGTAGGCAGATATTACACAATGGTGGTTTGTCCTGAAGTTGTATTTTAGGTGATGTGCAAACGAACACTTCTGCATGTGATGCTGTCAACTTCAGAGTGGCTTAGTCCTCCACAATGGATCAGCCCACACTGCCAGAACACATACATTAGAACTGGAGGGGAAAAAGCTTCAGCTTTTTCATAAACAGAGTTGACTTGTCACACTGTATGCTAGAGATTACAGTGTGAGAAGAGTTTACATCTTTATCAGTTTTACTGGTGCAGAAGGAAAATACCTTGATTTTCTGTTATAAACAATGTATTAGCTCTATAGTTGATAAGACTAAGCACACAGAACTGGAAATACAGCAGATATTGGCACTAAAATAACAAAAAAATGAGCTGAGTTTAAATATTGAGAAAAACAGGACACTGAAAATGTGCTCTTGAATTGCAGGTTAAAGAGTAGCATACTGGTCAGTTGAAGAGTACAGAGAGCATAATAGCAGCCTGCAATATAATAAAACTGATCTTAATTTTGAAATGTTGTGCATGTTGCTGGAAATATTTACAGTCCGTTATACACCAGCACACTCAAAGCAGCTGGGATCATACTAAATACCCAATTCTTCCAGAAAAGTTTCTCAGTAACACAGGGTTTTGCTGCCAGCCAAGTGAACCAAGAGCATGGACCCTAAACAATACAGACCAGCTGGCCCAAATCCATAAGATGACAATGTTAACTTTGATTTGATATAAAAAGGTTTGCTCCATACCCAGGCTCACTGCCCCAAGAACCAGAAAGGGGCTGACACAGCTGTTGGCTATCAGGTGCTACTTGTCACTGCCAGGACTCCACAGGTGCTTCAGCTCTAACTCAAAGCTGTGGAAAAGCTGAGGCTGGAAGGCACCGACGTGGAATCTTGGTATTTTGGTACAATTGCCCTCAAACATGCAAGGCAGTGTATAAAATCCCTTTGTTCCCATAGGTCTGAAATAAAGTACAACTTGGCTTTCACATCAGGGATATGCCTCATCTGCCATTGCCAAGTGTGCGACTTTTGGCCTCTTGATGTTTCAAAAAAGGCTGTGGGATTTTTTAGCTAAAAAGAAAAGATTGTTTTCTTGTCCCTCAAACTAATTCAACCATCCATCTCTAGATCTACAATAGTTCCAACAACAGCACTGCTTTCAATCATGCTGGACTATACAATTTCAGGCAAAAACATGAGGGTTTTTAAAAAAAAAAAAACAAGCTCTCCTAAAAACCAGCTCATTATAAATTAAATGCTTGTAATTTTAATGATTACTGATTGTTCTTATTCTGTCAGTACTGCCCTTTGTGTACAAACCTATGTTATTAAAAATACTTTTCAGTCGTTTTACTTTAATATTTGATATCTTCTACTAATGCATTTTAGTTTTGTTGTTCTACTATCTTGGGAGCTAATTCTATCCTTTAGGCACCTCACATCCTGGAATAAAGACAATTAAGCAGTTCTTGTAAGTACAGTCATTCAGTTAATGAAATATCTAATAGTACACTTCATCCATTAGTGGGCTATATGACAATTTAAATAACTTACTAATTCTCAAAACCTTAGTTTATCCTACTACATACCAGCCCTGCTTGTCCCTGCAGCCTATGACAAGCTCTGTGGTTTTAACAACGAGGCTCCAGGAGTAATGAATTTCTGCTTCTCAGCAGTGAGAAACTTTCCCTTCATGTTAATGTTCAGTGCCTTTAGTCTCTTCATTTAGTAAAGACTTAGCACTGATAAGCCTTCTACGTTTTATCAAATGTAAAATACATGCCTTGACACGCCCCCGTATCCCCTTTCCTGAGATAATGTTGTCGCAACTCCCTCCCGAACAACTCCCAGGTAACAAACTAATTTTCAACATCTTCACGAGCTGGGCTTATGCTTGATACCACAACACTT
>JACBWW010000001.1:19697292-19766609 GCA_020086605.1 Lanius collurio | reverse complement strand
GCGGAAAGTGCTGAGTCACGGCCTGACGCGCGGCCGCCGTCACGTGCGGCGCCGGGCTCGGTCCCGCCGCCGCGGCAGCGAGCGCACCCGCGGCACCGAGCGCACCGCGCACGGGCGCACTCGCTCCGCTCCGACCCCGCTCGCTTCCCTGGCCTCCCTACCTCCCGGCCGGCATGGGGCTGCTGTCGCAGGGCTCGCCGCTGAGCTGGGAGGAGACGCGGCGGTACGCGGAGCACGTGCGGCGGCACGGCATCCTCCAGTTCCTCCACATCTACCGCGCCCTGCGCGACCGCCACAAGGACGTGCTCAAGTGGGGCGACGAGGTGGGTGACACCCCTGCTGGCGCGGCCTCCGCCGCGGCCTCCGCCGACCCCTGGCGGGGGCGCAGGTGCCGTTCCGGTGCGGTGCGGGTCGGGCCGTGCCGGCTGTGGTGCCCCGGAGCGGGCCCGGCCGCTCGGCCGCGGTGGCTCGGCGGGAGGGGACGCTGCGGGCTGCCCGGCGGGGCTTTGTTTACCTCGCGCACACACACGCGCGCCCGCCGCATTTCGTTGCGCAGCACGGCTGCCCCGCTGTTACCCGAGGTTCTGAAACGCCAGGAGAACTTTCAGTGTTTCCGCCTGGCACCAGTCGGTTGCCCGGGCAGCCCCTCGGGAGGTGTATTCCCGGGGCGGTGATGCTCGGCAGCACTCGCTCCTTCTCCGGAGTCTGTTTATGCCCTCTCGATGAGTCTGAGTAAAGCATGTTTATGCCTCGAGTCCAAGGCAGTGCCTGCTCAAACTGAGTTTTTGGGAGGAAGGCTCTGCAGTGGCAGCTCTCTCGCCGCGTTCCGTATTCCTCCTTGTATCCCTGTGTGAAAGGGACCTGCTGAGCGCTGCTTTACCCCAGAGTTTCCTGGGCGCTTGGTACGTGTCAGCCTGCCTTCTGAACAAGGATCAGGATGATTGCTTGGGTCATGACTTGAACTTCGTTACAGGTGCTCTGTGCCCGAGGACCGTAACTTTAGTCTTAGGTATGTTGTCTTGGAAACCTGCGCTCACTTGTGCCTCAGCCTGACAGCGCTCTGCGAGGGGCAGAGGCTGCCTCCTCTATTGATCAGTTCCCCAAGAGACAGGGAGCAGCTTCCCATGGGCTACACTAAAAGCTGTCCGTGTCTGTGGTGGTGGTGAGGTCCAGCATTGGTCACTTGAAGTGTCCTAGATGGGGTTGCAGGAAAGTTGGAAGAGCAGAGATACATTGCATCTCTGTCTCATGCACAGATTGCTTTCTGAGCAGCAAAGGCATTTGTGAGAAAACTTTATTCAAGTGGTATCAGCTATTCACAGATGCTCTTTCATTTCACAGAGAAAAATGCTGTTCACTGTGTGCACCTTGAGAGAACTTGTCTCTTGAAGTCTGTTCTTCTTTAAATGAACCCCTGTCATAATTCACTTAACAGCAGGACAAGCGTCAGCACACAGGAGCTGCTTCCATGCGTGAGTGGGGGCTTGGCTACTAAAATCTGTTTAAAGAAAGCATGTGTAGTCTACACCACAAGGTTTTGCATCTAGAGTGGTGTGGACTCAGGAACTTTAAGTATACTTTTACCTATCGCTGTCTGACGTTTGTGTTTCCACTTGTCTTGTATCACTGAAGTTACACTGACAAAAGAGCCTCACAGTCTTGAGTCCAGGAATATAGTCAGAGTCTTCCTGTTGCTCTGACACTTAGCTTGAGGGTTTTCTCATTAATCTTTAAGAGATGGTACTCATTTTTCAATGGGTGTTAGATTTTAGTTGTCCTTGCTCTCTGAGTGAGATTTCACAAGATAGCCAAGACTGATCCACTAGCAAGCTGGTTCAGCTTCCCTCCCTGTGTTCCAGGCTTGCATTTCTGCTGCCTGCCTTGTGTTGTTACTGGCCATCTGAGTACAAAAAGTTAACCCAGCAGAAAACTCCTTCCATTCAGTTTTTCAGAGTGGTTGGTTTTCTCAGTAGAGCTTCAGCTCTTTCAGAGGTAGACCCAACAAGCTCTGCTTAATGTAAGGAAAGTAGCAGGAGTGTGTGGAGGAAAGGGTCAAGTACAACCAGCCCCTGCAGCACCCACAGATGATCACTTGATCATCTTAAGATGTATGGTGAGACTGGACTCTGGGAGCCTCATTCTTCCTTTGGCCTGGGGACCGTACTGAACAGAGTGGTTATGCTGGGTAAATAGTGGATCGTTGTGTTAAAGGAGATTCAGATTTCTTCTACCATGCCCCAGCATGGCAAGAGGCAGGATTTTAAGAGCAGTATCATTTACAGATGTGATTTTGATAAGGAGCTGAGAGCTGTATTAGAAATGTCTGTGAGCATTCAGAGAAGGTCAGGTAACCTGGGTCATTGTATACCTCTTCATTTTAGCAAATGCTAATAAACTTAGGTGTGGCAACTTTGTTCTGCTGTGTTATGCAGTTATATATTTTTATGTAACACAGTATTTAGGAGTGTGTTAAAGGTGCAGGTACTTGTAGCTAATCTGCTCTTGTGCAAACACAAAACTGTACCTCGGTCCATAACTTACTGGAGCTGTGCTGTAGATAGGCTAATGCAGAGGGCAGTACATTTGTTTTCCATTTTTCCTCTCAGTTGTTAGAAAGTGGCACCACATTTATATGCAGCTTAGATGAATCAACTGACTAATTGGACAGTTTTCATAAAAAGTCTTTTGTGCACTTTGACCTTCATGTAAAAAGTCATAGCCTGAGGGTGTTTAATCATTTTAAAAACTTCTTGAAGATAGAAATCAAGAATGGAGATGACAGCCCTCATGTAATGGTAGAGATAAAATCAGAATAAACAAAATTACTTTTGTGTTCAAGAGACGTTTCTGTGACTGTGTTTAGTGAAAAATGTATTTTTAAATTTTTTTAAGGAATGTTTATGAGAAAAAACCCAACTTCAGTAGCACATACCAAGTTTGTCTTTCAGGGCATATCTGTGAATACTTTAGAGGTTGTTTCTCATCTAGCTGATGCCATTGTGAAAATGAAATGCTATGTTTGCTCATGAGTGTAGATACCAGCCTTTGCTTTGGTTTTGTTTTCAACAGGACTCCCACTTTTCAGTGCATGTTTTAAGACTCATTACAGAACTGTGTGGGTCCTTTGGGGTGCTTGTAACCTCCTAGGGACTCCATTCCCTGGGGTTCCAAGGGAATGAAGCTGTGGGGAGTCCTCATGTGCTGTTTCTTGGGTGCCAGACAGTTAAGGCTAAGTGGTAACAGAGCGTGGTGGTGGCATCTTTGTTGAAGGGAGTGAGACAGCATCACAGCTTACATTGTGGGGTAGCATTCCCTAGTGCTCCCATCCTTTCCTGAGTAAAGAGCTGGAAAGGTCAAACCACTGCTTCTGCTGCCTTTTGAAAAGTCAGCTCTTTTATTGCTTGCAGGGTTAATAAAAACAAGAGCTGTTGTCTATTTTGGGGTAAGTCCTTTTTTACTCTGTTTTCCACAACCATGAAGCCTTTGTAATGGTAAAAAAATAAAGCCTACCAAATTAGTGTAACAGAGTAAGACTTGCTTTTAAAAAAGGCTTTCTATAAGTCTCCTTGAATCTGTATTTGCAGGTAGAGGTCCTCTGCCTCTTAATCGTCCTTCTACCTCATTTAAAACTGTCAGTTGACCTCCCATTTATGTTTGACTTCTCCTGACTGGGAAGAATACAATACAGTGAACTATGTAATTATCCTTCATCAAACCCTTACTATCATTGCCTTAACGCTCGCAAAGTTTGGGCAACAGTTACATCTGCTGGTGAGACCCTGTCCTGCTAACAAGTACGATCTCCTTATGCTCTCATCTTACTCTTCCATCCAATAATGTATGCTTGACTTTGGGGCTGCAGAGTTGTGATCACTGTTTATTTCTTTATTTTTGAGCAGCAGAATCCAAAACCTGCAACTTTTCAGTACTGTGTCTCAGAACTCCAGCGGAGGTAGCAGATACTATGTGAAACAATTAATTTGTGCAGTTTGGCAGAGCCTAGCCTATTCTGCAGCTTCCCAGCTTTTGTCCCAAAAAACTCCCTTCTGTTCCACTGTGTTACTTGTCTCCTGTGCTATTCAGTGCCTCTTGTCTGCTGATTGCATTCCTCTAACTGATGGATGTTGCTTAAATTTGCCTTTGGAGCTTTATGCAGACACTTGGATCAGACAAGTGGAATGGCTCGCCCTTGGCAAGGCTCCTGCTGCTGCTTTGTGCTGAGCATGCACACAAGTGCACGAGTCACAGCATTTCACACCGAACCACGTTTACATATGTACTCACATGTGCATGCAGTACTCGCCTTCCACAGTCTGTAAAGGCTGAGGGAGGAGCTGTTTCAGCATAAGAAAACTTTGAGAAAGATGTGCCAGAGGGACATCTCAAAAGGAAGAGATGTAGAAAGCAAGCATGGGCAAAACATGACAGTTTATTTTAAAGTACATATGAATGAAGTGGGAATCTGACTTGCTCAGCCTTGTTTAGTGAAATTGAATATAATGACTCTTTCATTGTGTGAGTCTTGTTCCCATCAAAGTGGGGAGCTAGTGCTCAATAAGCATCTTCAACTTTTTAAAAGTTGTTTTCAACAGTTTTCTTAATGGAAACTTGAAGTGAAATTTGGAGGCCTTTAAATAGATTTGATAATGCTGTGTATGAGGCAGCGTGAAAAATGTACTGCTGCACTGCTTGCAAGTTGAAATCTTACTGAGTTAATTCAAATTTGATTTTGGTTGTTTTCTTTCCTTCCTTTTACCTCAGTCCTTTTAAGCTTCTTTTGATCTTTGTCCTGTACAGTCAGTTCATTCCCCTCTTTATCCTTTAGTGTTTTAATTATACCTTGTAAATAAGTTAAATGAGAACTAAAATGAACATGTGCTAATCAGCACTTCCTCGTGCAAGAAGCAAAGTTGCCCTTCTCAGGAGCTACGAGAGGCCAGAGGTTTCTTACCAGAATGTCCCAAAGGTGTTGCTTCTGATTAGAAGATACATGACTCTCTTGAAAGCTTTCTCCTTTTTCTTAATGAAAGGCTAGGCTGTGAAAAGAGCTGTATTTCCTCTTCAGTGATTCTTCCCAGGGAACTAGGTATTGCATTAATGTCTTATTACAGTTTCTAGCCTGTTATGTTTTTGGGTTTTTCCAAGGCAGTAGCAACATGGAAATTATATGATCAGAGATGTTACATTACAGCCTGTAGAACTTCAGACTGGTAAAATTATTGCTGCATATTAAGGACGTGCATTTGGGTTCACATGCACACAGTTTGAGGCTCCAGTTTGTCTGTCACCCATTTAAAACCAGGAGCAAAATCTAGGGCATTTTTTAGCAATAGTGACTCTAGCTCACCAGCTGCATAAAATAAGTACACAGATGAAGTTTTCATCATCTTTTTGCTAAAAGACAACCAGTGAAGCTTGGTGAGAGAGATACACATTCAAAAAAGTGTTCAAAAAAGGGATAAGAAAGGACCAGAACTGATGAAGGAGTAGGTTCAGAGAGCATCATGGCGTACAGAACGGTAATGTTCATTTCTCATTTTACAAGAAACTTGGTTAACTTAATGGACCAGAAGAGCAGATGTCCTTTTAAGATAATTACATATTTTACAAAGCCTAGATGCCCTGTGTAACAAGATGGCACATGATAGCTTTGAAGCCAAGATAGACATCGACTTACATGGATAACAAGAATAGACAGTTTATTACGGTTTCTTTAAACTTTACATGCTGCAAGATTTTTGTCCATCTATCCAAACCACTTAGATAATGGTATAGTGAGTTGTGGGGTTTCTTTAATGTTTATCTGAAACTTTCTAACTAGCTCTGTGTTTTCTATGTTATAAATAAAACAGAATCACAAAAAATAGTTGTTGCATTTTCCAGAATGTTAATAATATGTGGTCTTTAAAACAAATTCATCCAAGTCATTAATACAGATTCACCATCAGTACTATGATGATCTCACATTCTCACTTTGTGCAAACTGCTGCAATATACCAGTGTGCAGAAATTGCCCTTTTAAAAGCTATTCCTGGTAATCTTGTGTCTATAATCAAGCTAATGGTAGCTTGCAGTCTTACAAATTTTTTTGCATTCTTGTCATTTTAAGACAAATGCTTTTAGTCTCCCCCTCCCCCAGCAAAATTCCGCAAACAGAATGCATTTTTGAATTTTTTTCATGCAGAAATTCCTGATGATGGCCTCTGCCAAATGTGGCATGAGCGGATGCATCTCAATGGAGCTGTCTTAATCGATGTGCTCACCCACTGGCCGCTTGGGGGGAAGCAGCACTCATGAATGATTTTGTTATCTGTCACATGTCTGCTTATTCACCCTTTCTCTCTGAGCTTTATTTGGCTAAATAAAGGGAAAGTGGAATTATTTGTTAACAAATAGATTGTAACTTCCTTAATACCTTTTGTATGGATACCTGCTGTTTCAAATAGTGGCGTTTCTGGGGCTGGGTCTGAAGGTATGGTGTTAGTGCATCAGTTTATGCTGCTTGACAGCCATGAGTGTGTATGTATGCAACCTCTAAAAATAATACACTAGTGCATGGAAATATAACTCTTTAAATCTTGACTTGAGCAAGGTAAGTGCCCTTGAAGAGTCTTCATGTTAATTCCTTCTCTGGATACTTTAACTGACTGCCATGAAACTACTTTTTCTGCCTGGTTTTAATCCTGGCATCAGAGAAAACCTAAAATAAACCGTCTAGCTCTCAAAGCATGCACAGTGTGTTAACCCCATGATGGCTGATACTTTTGCTTTATCTCCCTCTGCTCAGCTCTTCCAGTGGCTGGGTGATAAGATGTGTATAGGTTATAGTGCAGCCCCAGTGCCAGATGCACTGTGCTTGTGACAGTGCAAGACTCACTGAGATGAGTTTATACTGAGATGCTCTTTGAAAATTTGATTTTGTTATTAATGAAAACCAGTTTGGAAGTTTAGGGGTTTTCTTCTGTGTGGAATTTTGTTTGTATTTTTATTTAGGGGTTTTTGTGTGTGTGGTTGGTTGCTTGCTTGGGTTTTTTTAGGGCTGTTTTGGTGTGGCAGTTTTTAGGGGTTTTTTTAGGAGTTTTTTTTTCCCAAAGCAAGCTACAGTTGGTCATAAATATAGACCCACCCCCACGATAAACATTTATTTCCTCCTTCCCAATCTCAGATTTTATTAAGAGAAGTTTAAACTACCTACTGTTTGTGTATTTCTGGTAACAAAATATTCTGTTCACAGTGTATGTCCTTCTGTAGCTATCAAGTGGATTGCTGTGGTTTTATCATGGGTTATTTTCTCTTTTAATTCCTCTTTTCCCTCAGGACCTGTTCTTGCTGTGCAGATGCCTTGTTTTAGTTAACAGTATGAGAAAGGGAGAATCAGAAGGATGAGTACAAGAAAGATTTTGTTGTTGATGTTGTATATTCAGTTGTTCAGGGTTTTTATTTTTCTTTCTGATGCAAAAGGCGAATTAGAAGCTTGGAGCATTTTGTTTCACAGGTGAATTAATAAATAGAGTTGTCTTTGCTGCAGAAATCTAAAGTTAACATGATCCTAGTCTTTTTAATAATACTGACCTCAGGTGTTACATTTTACAGAAGTCAAAGATGACACTTATTTCTGTAATGCACCACATCTGACTTCTTTAGAATCATGAAAATGGTTATAACTTCTCAATTTTAATTTTCAATAACTCAGCTTCCTGGTTTGTAGTGTAAGCAGAAGGTTCTCTAGTTATGTTGTGCCATGCACAAAAAAATCCGCAGCCTTGTCACATGGGAGGGAGAACAGGCAAGAGTGCTTAGCTGGGGCTGGTTGTGTTAGCTGAGATGAGAGCCTCTGCATCCTCTTTGTTTTCTTTGTCTATGATAATATTTAATATGACATAGAAATTCTTAATTTTTTTTATTATTGTCAATGTAATGTGAAACATAAATTGTGTTTTGTTTCTGGGGCATGCCCTCTGCAAGTTGGTTTTGTTTAGAGTTGGCAATGATGCTTTTTTCATTGGATTTCCACTTCCAGTCTGCTTAATCAAAATTAAGCATTTTGGGAATTACATTTTAATCTCAGTTCTCCTGTTGAAGATTTTTGAAATTATTTCTGTGGCAGAGAACATCTATGGTAATCTCATTAGTGTGGAAATGCCTGATGCCAGTGCACAGTTTGGGGGCTTGCTGGCTAGAAAAAGGGTAACCAGCCTCTCTGGCACTTCTAGACTTGTTTTCCTCTGAAATTTGCTCCCTCGGGGGTTAGACTTATTGTAAGACAGTAAACCTTTCATTAAAGGTACATTACCAGCTGTTTAGTTCTTTGGCTCTATGTTTTATCACAGTAGTGGTGAGAAGATAACTGCATCAAAAAAACCCACCTTGGGTATTAGCTTTATATTCATCAGAAGTATTTGTACCTACAGTATAGAATCTGCTTTTTCCATCTAACACTGAATAGCGCTGAACACTTGTGGCAGAGGTTCTTTAATAAACAGTCAGATTATTAAAGCTTTGTTCTCCTCTAGACTGTCATTTAATGATAATGGTATTTTAGTGATGCATTAACTGATAAATATATATATGGAAGAACAACTGTTTTTTCTGTAAGTGAGCTTAATAACTAGTAAAAGGGGTATTTTCTACTACATACATAAGCATATGAGGCAAACTGCTTGAAAATACTTAAATGTTGGTAGTGGCTTTTGTTAACAGTAAACAATAGCCATGAGACCTCATTGGATGTTCAGGAAAAATTTTCAATTTGTCTTAAAGCTTCAGGCCTGAAGGAAGGTTCATGTGAGGAGACTGCTAAAAATTGCTCCAGGTACAAGTGGCAGTAGCTGTCCAGTGGAAGGAGAAAAAGAAGCTGTCATTAAGATTATCCTTGAGAAACAGCAGTGGTCTATGAGTCACCTATGATCTGATTTATTTAGAATCGCAGAATGGTTTGTGTTGTAAGAGACCTTTGAAGATTATCATGTCAAACTCCATGCCATGGGCAGGAACATCTTCCATTACACCAGGATGCTCAAAGCCCCATCCAAACTGGCCTTGAACACTTCCAGGGATGGGGCATCCATGTCTGAGAGGATGGTCAGGAGTGTGGTACAAGGTTAATGCAGGTACTGTTTTTCACACGTAGAAAGCATGAAGCAATGCTTTCTTCATTGCTTTTCTGTTAAGAAAAAGCTTCTCTACAAATCGTTCTTCTAAACTATTTTCTTCTATTATATAATCTTGGCACCTTACTTCTGAGCTTACTGAGTTCCGACTTTGTGTTTACCAATGTTTTCATAGGCAGAAGTACCTTGTGGCAAATACCTTGAATGTTAAAAGGATTTTAATGTTTAATGCTGCAGCAGAAGCTTTCCTCTTAACTATTAGATAGGTTTTGTTCCCTGTGTAGTTAGCATGATGGTGTTAAATTGAGTGTGCAGGGACAGGTTTTCATATTGGGAAGTAGATCACTACCAAGGCAGGTATTTGGACGATGATATGATGTTGATATCCACGTATTAGAAAGATAAATTACTTGTTGGTAGAATTGCCACATTAAGGTTTAGGGCTTGACATGCTTCAGTGATCTTAGGTCTAGGGCAAGAGGGTAGCAAAGCTTGGGGAGAGGGATGCACTACTGATAGTGGGCACAAAGTTCACAGAATTTACAGGTCACAAGGACATTTGGCAGAACTCCCAAGATAAGAAATGAACGAAGCCAATTCAGGAACTGTGCTGAGATCAGTTCCTACTGAGTAAAAGGTAATTCAGGCAGGGAGAGATTCCTACCACCATGGTCCACTGACTCAAAAAACCCACCCATTCAAGAGAAGTACTGAGCATGCAGACTAATTAGCATGAGAAGCAAGAGAATTGTTTAACTAACAGAAGGTAGCATTAATAAGAAAACTATGTAACTTGTACTCAATCTAGTCAATTGCTAAAATGTGTAAATGGTATAAAGCTTTGGTGATGGGGGAGCTAGCAGCCTTTTGTGGGTTATCACCTAGCTCCTTAAGCTGAAACATGAGTCTTTCAGATTAGACATTAGGAAAAAAATTTCACCATTAGGATGACCAGACATTGGGATAGGTTGCCCAGGGAGGTGGTAGTCACCATCTCTGGAGGTGTTGAAGAGGCATCTGTGTCTTGCTCAGTGACATGGTTTAGTGATTTAGGAGTTACGGTGGTAATGGTGGGTTGACAGTTGGACTTGCTGATCCTAAAGGTCTCTTCCAACCCTGAAGATTCTATGGTTAGATAGAAATACCTCATCTTGATGTGTACATTGGCACTGCACCCTGGGGAACAAGCCCACATTTGGGACAACAGTATGGTGTGGGTGGCAACTCGATCTGCCTTGTTCCCTAGAATTATTACTAATGGGTTGTTCCACTGATACACCTTCATTTTTAAGAAGCATACTTTATGCAGAAATAATATGTGTAATTATGGTCAAATAACTCAGGCATTCAAACACAATTTCAGACATGCTTACCCATTTTGAGAGATCTGTCATCTTTCATTTTGCTGCCAGACAAGTCAAACACAACTGTTTAACTTATTGAATGGAGACCACTGTTTGTGGTTCTCCACAGTTGAGAGGCTTCAAGGTCTCACTTGTATTTACAGAGGCAGTATCAAAGAATTTTCAAAAGCCTGACATTTTCTTGGTAGCCAACTGTGAGAAAAGGTGATAGTAAGTGAAGTAACACCATTCTGGGTGCTGTTCTGCTAGCAAGCTAATGGGGCATACTGCTTCTTGAGAAGATTCAGCAATGGAGTGGAAGTACTCTGTAGATCCAGTTATATTGCAAGCCAGTAATTAAAAGGAAGGAACCCTCTAAAGAACAGTTTTTCCTTGTGTTGGCTCATGGGTACTTCTGTTATACTCCAAGTATTTGCTTTAATTAAGAATGTATTTGCTTTTTTAATGCATTTAGCTGTGCACAGTAATGTGAGGCTTGCTGTGGGGTGGGAGTGGGGTGTCGGATTTTTGCTTTGCAACCTTGCTGGCCAGACTGTTGTTCCTTTGCCTGGTAAGGTACCACAGAACTTCTGTGAGCCAAGGAGACCAGAGGTGGTCAGAGAGATTAGTCCACTGAGGTTGCATGGAGCATGTCTGCAGGGGGAAGCTGGGAGGCCATGACCTGTCCTCAGCCGCCTTGCAGCATGTGCCAGCCCAAAGACAGAGATGTGTAGGGTTTGCTGCATGATGAGAGCACTGACTGGAAGCTTGGGTCCAAAGGGGCCACCTTCCTTACCATGACAGGGCACATTGTCCTCACTGGCTCTAAGCAAGGCTGCTGGTCAGCCATCTGCATCAGTAGTTTGATCTGATGTGTGTTTTGCTTCTTGCTAAGGAGCTAAGCTAAAATTATAGAGAAAAGTGAACTCTAAAGAGCGTACCAAAATAATGAATTATGGATGTTGGGTGAAGCCCCTCATATTTGGCATCTGGACTAGAATCTCTGCCAGGCATGCTGATTCTCTCAGCTTGGCTGCATTTTTCTGGACTTTATTGTGGATGAAAAACATGTGAGAAGTCTGTGAATGATGACCTGAAGATGAGTGTAAAAATGTGTGAACTCTGCATTTGTTTCTTTCTTTGTAGCTGTAGGCTAAATCTTTTTATGAGCCTAAATTACATTCTTTAAGGATGCCCATTCAGTCAGTCCCTCTGTTGCCAAGATATTCTGTGGGTTACTTAGAACTGTTGGCAGTCATCTGAAGTTTTTTCTTTTCTCATTAAAATTAATGGCAGATCATCCATGTGTTAAGCTTTGAAGATTAGTCAATGTTTCTGGAGGCAAAATAATAGTTGTTTCTAAAGCTCCAATGCATAAATGCAGTATATTCTCTGCTGTGCTTGACATATGAAGCACTTTGATTTCTTTGGGTTTGCCTTCTTGGCTTAGTGTTTCTTTACACTTCTGGCTTCTTTTTTTTTTTTAAACTTACAATTAATTTGGTTTATAGAGAAGTACAGTGTTCTCCCTACCAGCTCATTAAAGCTACATTTGGAGAGGTATTTCTAGGACAAGAGGCTAATCACAGTAGCATACTCATGTAAAGGTGGACAAATGTTCAGTTTTTGGATCTCTCAACAGCAGCTGCAGTTCCTGTGCTCTCCCTTCTGCTACCCATTCCCATAGGCAATGTGGAGGGGGAGACCAGGCATGTGTCCAGCTTGATGGCCGTTCTGTATCTGTTTAACTCACAGCTGTGGACTCGCATACCCCCTCTAGATCAGTCCAGATCATAGTGAGAATGATACTTTTACAAAGCAGGAGATGATGTTGAACGTGGTAGGAAACTGGAAGTCCCTTTTTCTTTCCAATAATAGGGTCAAATGATACTGGAGAGACTGATGCTGGGTAGTAATTAAATCAGTGCTCAACTGTGTTCTGGTTACTACAGTCTGTAGTTATCTCAAGTAGATTATTGTGGCATATGACACACAATTGACAAAATATACTATGCAAGAAAGTCCAGTCTGCACAGAAACTAGAAATCATGATTTTTTCTCTAGGAGATCAAAATTTGCTCTTAGAAAACGCATAGCAATTGTGTATGATTGCTGTCTCTGTGTATGAGGTTGTCTCTGATCAGATTCTGTAGAATTACACTCTTGGATAATACTGCTTGTGAATTAATCACAAATCCCAACAGAGGATTGTATTTTTTGTCACAGTAGTAAGCAATAACTCTTCTATAGACACTGAAGCAGCCAAAGAACATGAAGACCACAAATCTGTTTTACAGTGTGCTGTAAAATACAGCACAAGTTCCCTGTGTTTTGGCAAGCTGCTTTCCTATTTTCATCAGACTTCTGTACAAAATAGGAATTGCCATTGAGTTGGTATGCTGCAGCTTTAACAGGAGCATCTTGTGTGAGTCTGAACTCCTGGGGCTGGAGCAGTCACATTGGTTAAATACAGAGGGATGTGGCTCTTGAGAGTGGTGGAAAATGAAACTGAGGAGCACAGTGCACATCTGACAGTTCTACCTGTGGAATTGCAACCTGAATTTTTAACTATAAGTTGATGTTTGGACTAGATGATTTTTGGAAGTCTTGGAGGCAGTGGTTTGAGAGCCTCCAACAAAAGGCACTGCCTGTTGCTGCTGGTCCAGCTGGGGTTTGAAAGCTCTGGCAATGCATTTCTACATGTGACTTCTCTTTCCACACAGTGGGCAACACATCGCACCTGGGGGCTGGTTTGTCTTTTACACTTCCCAGAACATTGCTAAGTGTCCTCTGACCTAGAGGTATTGGCAAACAGAGTGTATCCATAAATATTGAAGGGCTACAAGGTCCAAGCAGCTGTTAGGTTGCTGTGCTGGGTAGCACTCTAAAAGTCTTTATGGGAGCTTTGATAGCAAGTGTGCATGGAGATCAGGAAGTCTGAGATGAAGGTGTTCCAGGTTTGGCTGCTTTCAGATAGTGTCTGTTGGAGGAACATATTTACTAGTGCTGGGATGTGGCATTGCTGTCACAAGTGGCTTGTTGAATCTAGTGTGGGTTGCAGCCTGGAGTAGGGACAGGGGTGAGGAGGCAGAGCTCTGGGCAGGAGGGGAAGAAAATGTGGCAGCAAAGCTGAATCAAGTAGGGGTGAAAACCACTGTGCTATGCCGAGAGCTGGAGTGTCATGATGACAGGACTGATGCTATCATCAACAGCTGTGGGCTTTCTGTGGTGAAAATGAGACACAGTGCTAGTCTTTAATAGTTCCCACAAGTGATGGGTGTAAATGGATGTCTTGTAGAATGACTTCTGGTGGTTTTGTTTGTCTGGGGTGTTTTTTGTTGGCAGCAGAGACTGTAACTGATGGGATGACAGTAAAATGTTTGTGGGTTGCATATAGCTTGCATGGTGTTTTAATTTTTTCTTGTCTAAAAATAGTGTGAAGGCAAATGCAAGTTCAGGATTTTTTTTTGTCTCCAATTAGAAATGGAGGGTAAGAAATTTCAAGGAATTTCCATTCTTTATTCAAGATGAAATAAGCCTGTAGCAATCTTTGCCAGTATTGCTTACTGCATTCATAGTTAGAGATGTTTTTTAAACTTACTTGAAGTTCAGTATGACTTCTTTTTTCACTTGATGCTTAAAATTGTGTGCCAGTGTGTTTATGTCCGAACAAAACCTTACTGTTTAATTGTTTGTTTTGTTTTTATTATTTACAAGGTGGAATATATGTTGGTAAAATTTGACCATGAAAATAAGAAAGTGCGCTTGGTACTCTGCGGTGAAGAAGTTCTTCAAACACTGCAAGACAAGGGGGAGAAGGTAAACCCCAAGTGAGTAGGTGTTTCCAGTTTCTTTTTTTTTTTCATCCTCCTCTTAGGATACTGTGCAAAATTTTGTTAACCTGGTTTAACATTCAAGTCTGCTGTTGGTAAAACTATAAACCACAGATACAGATATTTTCAGATAAATCTGGGGTTCAGGAAGTGAAAGATTTTGAGCACATTTACAGGCAGTCCATGCACTTTTTGTATTCTGCTTTGAAATAAAGGAGGATGTAATGGTGAGCCCACAGAAGTTGCAGTTTGGGGTTTTTTTGTCTTGCTGTTATTTTGTGTCTGTGTATACACAGTAATTCACGTCCCAATAAATACACGTGTGTGCACTTGGTCCTGTATCTCTTTGACTAGAGGAGCAAGTGAGGGCTGTATGGGGGAAGTCTGTTTTCTGTAGGAGCACTCTCCTATTTTTGGAAGAACTAGAAATGCAGAGGCAAGAATGGCAGGGACATTTTTCCCTATCCTCTCCTGTGGAAAAGCACCAGTGATCTGTATTTTCTGGTTCCAGTTAAAACCCCAAGAAACAAAGCTTGAGACAGATGCTAAGGGTGACTGTAATTTGGTTTAGGCAAATTCTGCTTATTGTACTATGCAGCAGCACTATTACTGCTTTCTTTTCACCACTTCCTGATGGTGAGGTACATTGTAAGGTACATTGTGTTCCTCTCTCACATATACAAGTTTAGGAGATTCTTCTCACAAGTGGTATTAATTTCTGAAATTCTCACAAATACTGAATGTTTTTTGAGAGTTGCACAAAGATTTAAATGTGGCTCTTCTTTCATTATAGTCACCCAACACTCTGGAGACCAGAATATGGAAGTTACATGATAGAAGGGACACCTGGACAGCCATATGGGGGAACCATGTCTGAATTCAACACTGTGCAAGACAACATGAGGAAAAGACGGCAAGAAGCTGCTTCTGTACTCAAAGAAAATGAGGCTGTTTGTACAGTGACATCATTTCCTAGGTGAGATGGTTGTTGAAGTGTAATGCCATGTTTTCTCCTTACTGCATGTAGTTAAACGGTTCAATGAAATAGAGAAAAATATGATGTAATTAAAATACTTTAGCTTGATGTTCCACTCATGTTTCCTAAAATTTTTCTTGCCATGAGACAAGCAAATAAGCATCTTTTATATTTTTAGGTTGCTTCTAACCTGTGACGACTCTGTATTAGGAGAGACGACAGAATATTTGTAACATAAAGTGCTAAGTATAGAGTAGTCCACCTTCTTGAGTTGATACAGAAAATTATATAGAAATTGTTTCTCTTTACCTATTTTGCAAACTTTGGTCTTTATAAGTAGCAGTTTTGCAAAACATGACGAACCTGATCGATTTTTAATACTACTTTTTCACTAAAGTAAATGCAAGCTTCTGGTAGTTTGGAGCACTTGGTCTTAGTACTATAAAATACTCTACTTACTGAATCTAGAAAGGAGAGCTTCTCTCCTGGATTAATACCCTTTCAAAGTACAGATTTAATCCTTTTTATTGTTGTAAAGACCTTATTGAAGGAATTAAATTCAGGATGAATTTCATTACCTAGAAGAAACTGTACTTTGTGACATTCCTTCCAAATGCAATCCTCGGCAGAGATGTATTACATTCATTTTAACTAGCCTGGTCAGAGAAGCGAATGACGATAGTTATGCTTATAATGGTAAAAAAGTTGCTCTGCAGTAGAAGAGAAGCAGCTGGCCTTGCTGGCTAGTTTCTTGTGTAATACAGAGTGCAATAGCCCAAAATTCTTGCTGAGAGGAGGAACAATACAAAATATGAGTTAGCAGCAAAGGTGCCCAAATGTCTGCATAATGCCCCATGAATGCTGTTTTAAGAACACTCTGTTAACAAAATTTACTTTCACATTATTAGTTGTACTAGATGTAATAAGAGCTTATTAAAGTCCAGTGGTTAAGTAGTTCTCAGTGTATTACAGAACTGGATTTTTTCCCCTGCAACCTTACAACTACATTATGTCATTTAATAAATTTTACATGCAAACATTTAGGACCCCGTCTTGCAGGGAATAAACAGAGAAGAGTTCTTCATCACTTTGTAGATACAAATAAATACTTTTTACGTCACTGTAGGAGCAGTACATTGGACTTCAGTGAAAGCCAGTAAATAATAAAATGTAGTTTGTTTAATACTTAGGAGCCTTTCCAAACATGCTTTCATCCCTCAGAGATTGCTCTCCCTGGGGTAGCCTCATTTATTTTATTATTTCTCCCTTTTGCTGTATTGCCATTCAAGTCCCTGTTGGTGTGAATGGAGTCTTGCTAACACATATTTCTGAGGTTTCATGGGGTTGAAGGTTTTTGCCACATTGTCTCTACAACAGCGTGTAGTTACGCCTGTGTGCATCTGTGCATGTACACGCGTATATAATAAAATCTGTGCATTTAAAAAGAAAAACTTGCTAGAGTGCAGACAGGAAGGTAAAGAAATAAGCTTATTCAAATTAAAATAACTCAGTTAAAAGTGAACGATTTGGAAATACTTAAATATTAAAAAAAAAAAATGGCTTAGATACTAAATGAGTGTCCCTGGTTCTTAAATTTGTGAGTCCTTACTACTGGACCAGAAAATTGTTTTCTTTCTTGAGGACTGGAGGCATGCAGTTTACAGTGTAGCATTTAGGTAAGCGATGAGGCTGGGTTTACAAGTTGTAGGACAACTTACACACTGAAACCAGGAAGAAGAAACAATATTAAAATACATGTTGAGCATAAATAATATTCTTGGAAATGTGAGTGTTTCCTGATGTTTTGAGTAGTCTCTTTGTAATTTTATCAGCTAACTTTTTGTAACCGTCCAAATACTAGAGCCTCTCAAGATAACACAATCTTTCCCCTTTTTTCTGTGCAACTAATGGAGAAACTAACCTGCTACTTTACCTCAACCTTGTCAAATGTTCTTTTGTCTCAGCTGTACTGAGAGCTTATTCTTGTTTCAGGTGACTCTGCAACTTAAAATGGAGTTTCCCAAAGGAGAGGGGTGTATTCTGATTAGCTTGCATATCTCTCAGCATTTTACACCTAATAGCTGCAATTTTTCTTTGCTTATGACATTCCCCTCACAGAGATTTTCAGATCTATAGAAGAGTTATAAGACTTAGGATACATGTACCGCTTGAAACTACCTCTAATTCTTACAGAATTGGTTAAGTATATATTTTAAAAGGGGTAGCTTGTTAAGAGTAGAACTCGATAAATGACTTTGGCAGTTAACCTGTATCCTCTAGATAAACTTTAAAGCACAGAATGCAGCTTCATAACACATTAAAATGTGTGTGTACCCCACACAGTACTGAATTTTCCTGCTTCAGCCACTGAAAATGTCCATGTTTGCTGTCTAATGATAGACTAGAGGGGTTTCTTTTAAAGAAAAGGCTGTGTTAACCACTGCAGGAGCTGGTTGTCTACTAGAATACCAATCTGGTCATCTGACCATTCTAAAATCACAGTCTGTTTTGGTTACAGCTTGGATCTCATTGTTGTGTTATTACATAGGTTAGGGTGTCCTGGGTTTACGCTGCCGGAATATAAGCCAACACCAGTAGAAGGAGGAGCTTCAAAATCCCTCTTTTTTCCAGATGAAGCCATCAATAAACATCCTAGATTTAGGTAAGAATATTTTTATGAAGTGTGAGAAGTTGAGTATTTTGTCTGTGCCTAAATATTGTAGACATACCTGCAAATTCTTTACATTACTGGAATAGTAGCTAGTTGCAGCAGATATCACAAGGACTTGGACAGAAATGGTTGTGATGACGTGTATTTTCTTTTCAAAGTGTCTTAAGAAAATAAACTTAAATTCAAGGAACTTTATATAGTAGTTCACACTATTATGGGGCAAAAAGTGTTGATTTTGCTACTGCAGAATGGTTTCCAGTTTGAAATCCTGTGCCTAAATGCTTCCATCACAGTTAATCCAGCTCTCACTTAGGTGTGTCACAGTGACATCTCTGTACTCAGTAGCTTGGCCTAGTTACTCTGAGATTGACCATGTACTACTTCTCACTGTATGGTGAGACTTTGGACAATGAAAATCATTCTGTTTAAAAACTAAGCATACCTTTTAACTTGCCCTTGCATTCTTCAGATCTGTAGCCTTTTACTTCTGGCTGTTTTATCAGCACAGTACTGTGAAGTCCATCAAAATAATACTGACTTTACTGAAATAAAATTCAGTGTTGTATCTGTTACACTCTATCTTGAAACGAGGAAAAGAAGCCTCCTGAAGGAAAATGCTCAAAATAAATAGAAAGTTGACATTCTGAAATCCTAAAAATTGTTGAGAAAGTAGCTGCAAAAATATTTGCATAAAAGAGAACATTTCATATAATTAAAAAAAACTTTTCTTTTTTTTTTGTAGTACACTGACCAGAAACATTCGACACCGAAGAGGAGAGAAGGTTGTGATAAATGTACCAAGTGAGTAAATTCAGTCTTATCTTTGTTCTTTTTCAAAATAATTATTGAGTCTTATGCTCCGAGTTACTGAGTTGCCTGTATTTTCCACACAGTATTTAAAGATAAGAACACGCCGTCACCTTTTATTGAAACGTTTCCTAATGATGATGGAGAGGCAGCAAAGGCAGCTAAGCCAGACTACATATATATGGATGCTATGGGTTTTGGAATGGGAAACTGTTGTCTCCAGGTAAAGTGCATCTGCTTTCAAGATGTTACTGCACATTGTCTTCTGTAAATGCTTCCCTTTTTAAGACTTGTCTTATGTCTACTTCCACTTTCATAATTCAACTGACGCATTTTACATCAGTGTGGCAAAAGGGGAGATAAAAGAACAAATGGTACGTCTAGTATTCTAGTCTTCAAATTCAAGTACATTGGGGTTTTGTGGCCAGGTTTTGCTAGCAGAGAAGCTGAAGGGGTGGCTGCTGTGAGAAGGTGCTGGAAGCTTCTCCCATGTCCAACAAAGCAAATGCCAGCTGGCTCCAAGACAGACCCACTGCTGGCCAAGGCTGAGCCCACCAGTGACAGTGGTAGCACCTCTGAGATAAATACACTAAGAAAGAAGGGGAAAAACTGCACAATGACACTGCAGGCGAAGATGGGAGTGAGAATATGTGAGAGGAACAGCTCTGCAGGCACCAAGGTCAGTGAAGAAGCAGGGGGAGGAGGCGTTTAAGGTGACGGAGCTGAGATTCCCCTGGAGCCTGCAGTGAAGATCGTGGTGAGGCACGAGGCTGGCACTGGAGCAGAGATCCACCTGCAGTCCCTGGAGGACCCCACACCAAAGCAGTTGGATGCATGAAGGAGGCAGTACCTGTCACCCCATGGGGTACCCTTGCTGGTTCCTGAAAGACTGAACCCTGTGGAAGGGACCCCAGCTAGAGCAGTTCATTAAGTGTAGCCCATGGGATGGGCTGTTGTGGTTTAAACCCAGACAGCAAATAAGTACCATGCCATCACTCCCTCACACACACATGCACCCCCTTGCCCCTGGTGGGATGAGGAGGCAAATCGGAAACAGGTGGAACTTGTGGGTTGAGATAAAAACAGCTTAATAATTAAAATAAATATAATAATAATGAAAATAAGAGGGAGGAGAATAAAACTCAAGAAGAAGGTGGTGCTCAGCAGTACAGTTGCACACAATCTGCTGACAAATGTTCAGCCTGTCCACAAGCAGCAATCAGGCCTTCCCAACCAACTCCCCCAGTTTATGTACTGAGCATGATGCCATATGGTGTGAGATATCCCTTTGGCCAATTCAGGTCCCAGCTGTGCTCCCTCCTGGCTTCTTGTGCACCTGCTCACTGGCAGAGCATGGGAAAATGAGAAGTCCTTAATTTAGAGTAAGCCCGGCTCAGCAAGAACTAAAACATCAGTGTGTTATCAACATTCTCATAGTGAATCCAAAACACAGCACTGTACCCAGCCACTAGGAACAAAATTAATAATACCAGCTGATGCCAGGACAAAGACTCATGTTGGAGCAGTGAGCATGTTCATTGGAGGACTGTCCTGGGGGAGGGACCCCACTCTGAAGCAAGAGTGTGAGGAATCTTCCCCCTGAGAGGGAAGGAGCAGCAGAGACGATGTGTGATGAACTGACCACAGCCCCCATTCGTCATTCTCTTGCATGGCTGGGAGGGGAGGAAGTAGAGAATTCGGGAGAGAAGTGGATTTTAAGATTCAGATTTTATTTCTCATTATTCTGCTCTGATTTGACTCATAATAAATTCAGTTAATTTCCCCAAGTTAAGCCTGTTTTGCCTGTGAGAGTAACTGGGTGAGTAATCTCCACCCCACCAAGTTGGGTCAATGTTGATATTCTGGAGGATAGGAAGGCTCTGAAGAGGGACCTGGACAGGCTGGAACAGTGGGCCAAGGCCAGTTATATGTGGTTCAATAAGACCAAGTGCCAGGTCCTGCACTTTGGCCACCAGAAGCCCATGCAGTGCTACAGCCTGGGGGCAGAGTAGCTGGAAAGCTGCCTGGTGGAAAAGGAGCTGGGGATGCTGGTTGACATCTGTGGCCAGGAAGGCAAATGACATCCTGGCCTGTATCTGCAGTAGTGTGGCCAGCAGGAGAGGGCAGTGATTGTCCCTCTGTACTCAGCACTGGTGAGGCCACACCTCGAATGCTGTGTCCAGGTCTGGGCCCCTCACTACAAGAAAGACATTGAGGGGCTGGAGTGGGTCCAGGGAAGGGCAATGGAGCTGGTGAAGGGTCTGGAGCACAAGGGTCTCTGAGGAGCAGCTGAGTGAGCTGGGGGTGTTTAGCCTGGAGAAAGGGAGGCTCAGAGCAGACCTTATCCCTCTCTACAGCTGCCTGAAAGGAGGCTGCAGCCTGGTGGGGGTTGGCCTCTTCCTTTAGGACGAGAGGAAATGGCGTTGAGCTGCTCCAAGGGAGGTTCAGGTTGGACATCAAGAAGAAATTCTTCACAGAAGGGGTGATTAGATACTGGAATGGGCTGCCCAGGGAGGTGTTGGAATCACTGTACCTGGAGGTGTTTAAGGAAATACTGGATGTGCACTCAGTGCCATGGTCTAGTTGACAAGGTAGGGTTCAGTCATAGGCTGGACTCCATGATCTCAGAGATCTTTTCCAACCTAATTGAGCCTGTGATCTCTCCCTCACCTTACCTTGATCCTGAGCCTTCTGTTACATTTTCTCTTCCCTGTCCAGCGAAGGAGGGGAGTGCTAAAGTGGCTTGGTGGATATCTGGCATCCAGCCAGGGTCAGTCCAACACACCAGGTTTATTTGCTTGCATTATGTTTATTTTCTGCTAATATTCAAATGTAATTGGATGACTTGCTGAGAGGGTTTCTTGAACTGGTCAAACCGCATTTGATCAAGCACCTGCTCCTGAAACTCCATCACTTTTCAAGTGTGGAAGGTCATCTTCCAGGCATTACCAAAGGACACTGGAGATGGAAACTGAGCTGTCCGTAGGAATGGGAGAGGTTTTGTAGTTACTGATTTTGGGTGCTTTCCTTCTTCTGCACCCTTAAAACAGCAAAAGCAAGAGGTTGTGGGAATAGTTTTAAAAATAAGTAGCTTTCTGATTTTGTATAATTTTATTTAGTTTACAAACATCAGGAACTCTTGTCTAAGTTTTCTCATTCTTGAATATTTTTATCTATCTGCTAAAGATTTGGTTTTAGTAATTTGCCTGAGTTATTCCTGTCTTACAGTATCTTCCCTTTAAATCCAGGTGCTGAATATTAAGAGTGCTTTAATCCTTTCAATTTCTGTTTGTTTTAAATGTTTCTCTGATGCTGGGCACTGACTAACACCTTAGGTAATCATGGTGTATTTGACTTTTGATAAAATGTGCCTGTTGCCACCACAGTCTTAGTAGAGCTAGGAAGAGGCTAGTGTTAACTCTCTATGGGATTAAAGGAAATTCTCCAAGCTCTTCTTGTTTCATAGCAGGGGCAGAAAACCTCATAAAAAGCACTCCCTTTGAGCTTGAGAAACTACAAAAGCTGTATAAATAAAAGTTCTTGACAGCTGCTACATATAGTTTCTGTCACTAGGGCAAATCAGGAAGAATCTGATGAGATAGTAAGGTGTACATAATACTCTATGGTTTTACAAAGTGTTAGTTTGGCATGGTTTGTTTTATACCATCTCTTATTTAAGACCAATAAAAGAAATCCAGCCTTATTCAGTCATTGTATGAACTTTAAGAACATTATTAAATTCTTTCTAAAGGAGTGCTATTTTACTGTTACATTCTATTACATATTGTTACATTTTATTATTACGTTCTGGTAATCAGTGGCCAAATTCAAATTCAGTAGTCCTATTATCATCAAAGGGAGAATGAAAACGAGGCTGGCAGCTGCTTCTGTATCAACTGATAATTCCTGATAACTGACTAGAAGAAAACATGTATTGCCCACCTATTTTTGTTAGGTAGTTTGTAATATATATACTTCCTTTCGTGTTTGGGGAGTGGTCTTGTTGGTTTGGTTTTTGTTCCTGGTTTTCTTACTGCACACCAAGCTACAAATTGGTTTGATGTGTTTCCAGAGTTAAAATAATGTCCTGATAAGCTTGGGCTGGCATGGCCTGCACTGGCAATGCCTGTAGCCCTCCTGGAGAAGACAGCCATGCTCTTCTGCTGTGTAATGGGACATTTGCCTAGAAACCATGTTGAATCTCAGATTTAATGTGGTTTGGAATAAACATAAAAGGGAAGGAGAGGCAAATATCACTGTCTAGGGAAAGAGTGTAGGTGTCCTGTCAACCCACCCCCACTTCAAGGCTGGCTCCCTAGTGCTGAATGTCCAAAATTAGTGATGAGAAATCATACTTAGCTGCTTCTCTGCAAGATAAATAATCTTGTCTTTCAACAACTGGGTTTTTTTCTGAAGAAAAACAAGCCACTTGAAGGATAGACACAGAAGGAATATTTTCTCCACAGCAAAACTGTTTTCTAATCTGGGATGTTTTAATAAATATTGGCTGAAGATTTAAAAAGATGAAACAAACACAAACAAATCCTGTATTTTCCCTATACCACCATCATCAACACCCCCCAAAAAATCTATCTGCTCATTGAGGCACCAGTGAACTCAGGAGTTTTGGAGGGATTTGTTGGTTGGGGTTTTTTGTTGGGTTTTTTTTTTTTTTTTAGTCTTACTTGAGGTGCAGTTTGGTTTAGTGGCAAGCTGAGAATAACATTTATGTTTTGTGATATTCTCTATTCTCCTTGGAAGAGGAAAGCCTGTGTACAACTGGCATTCAGGACAGCAAGCAGGGATGCTGATAGAGAGCTGAAGCCTGTTCTGTAATGTTATGATAGTGGTACAGAGGTACATTCCCATCTAAGTTTTCCTCTGATCTGTGAATACGTAAACTGCTAAGATGAAGGGAGTTTTAAGACTGAACCCTCTCTGCATTATTTAGATTCATAAAGTGTTGGTTTGCAAAGCCCAGAGGGTAAGCTCTGCTACTAGAAATATGTCCTCTGTTTGATGCTGCTCTGAGTGAATTTCACAAAGTATTACAAAGGAGTCACCTATTCCAGTGGCCTACCTGTGGTAGGCCTTCCAAAGCATTAATGCCTTCTACAAATATTTCTTTTCTGTTTTTTTTTGCCAGGTTCTGGCCTCTAATACAGAAAAAGCTGGGCTTTTTTTTTTTTTTTAATGAAAGTTACAGTAGACACACAGGTATTCTTTTTTTCCAGTTTTTCAAGATCAAAGGACTCTTGAAATGTTCTTTAAAAAAGATTAGCGTCACATAAAACAAATGTTAAATCTACAATAGTGTCTGACTGTTGTTCTAAGTAAGTAGGTTCCTGGCTTATTTCCTGAAGGTGCGTTACTCACCCATGTGTATTCTAGATGTTAGCTCAGTTTTCTTTGATTCTGGCAAGTCTTTGTATATTTAGCCTCACCATGGAAGCATTATGGTCTGAAATCTTTTAAAGAACATGGAAACGGCATGGAAAGAAGGTTGTCATATAAATCCTGGTGATAGGTGGGGCAGAAATGTGTCCAAGACTTAGGGGGAAAGCTCACACAAAACCAACCAAGAAACCCTAAAGCTTTTAGTATATAAATAATTTTATTATATACTTGATTTTAAATGTAGGAAGACTGTGCTTGTTGTATGATTATAGAAATTGTGATAGCAATTGTACATCTTCCAACAGGTAACATTTCAGGCTTGCAGCATTTCTGAAGCAAGGTATCTCTATGATCAGCTAGCTACAATTTGTCCCATTGTGGTAAGTAATGGACATCTGTCAGATGAAGTCTTCCTTAGTGGCAAAAACCACTGTATGTAAAAAAAAGAATATTCAAATTGCAAGCTCACAAATTGGGTACTCGGGGAGAAGACACTTTCTAGGTTGCCACAGGAGTCGTGTTAACTATTTAATGTGCAGATTACACCACAAAACAGATGATATCTGTTCCTTCCTGGCCCTTGTGTCTATTTCTTCTCCTCTGCTCTCACTCCCACACACTTGTTAGTTTTAGAAATAGATTTGGGCAGCTTTTCATGAAAACAAGGCAAGCTAGCTCCTTAAACAATTTTTAATTTTTCGACTCTGGTGTGACAGAGAGTTTCATCTTAAGTTGTGTAAATCTGTCCCTTTAATAAGCATGTTGTTGTAAACAGCTGTTTATAACATGAGTTACAAAAATAAAGTATCTGTGTGGTCTGGATAATGAGTAGATCCTGCCCTGAGTGAGGTATATTCCAGCTGTTTTACTAAGGTGCTTGACCAAACAAAAATAAACAAAATAAAATGATTGCCAGGTGAACTGTGCGAGCAGAGTACTTGCTGATTGGTGTCAAAAATGCTTCTGTCAGTATCATTTTTGTGTTTCTTAAACACTGATCTGTAGAGGTAAAACATTTGGAGAGTGTCAGATGCCACTTCAGGAACGGTAACCCTTCACCCAGGCGTTTTGTGGAGGTAGCAGTTGAGATATTTCTGGTTATACAGGCTTTGGCTGTGCCTTAAACTGAAGTGTATATATGTCGGATCTTTCTGGACCAGCATGTTGTCTTTCCAGTGGGGTTGTATTTTGCTTTTGGTTCCTTGGCCTGTCCTTTGTTTTGATACCAGGCTGTTTCATTTTAGATGGCACTGAGTGCTGCGTCTCCATTCTACAGAGGCTACGTGTCCGACATTGACTGTCGCTGGGGAGTGATCTCTGCTTCCGTCGATGATCGAACGCGGGAGGAGAGAGGGCTAGAGGTAAGTCATGTTACATAGTAGCTGTCAGGGTTTTTTCAGGCAAAAGAGTTAAATCTGCTTAAGTATGAAATTCTGCTTGTGCTCATCAGAATCACTAACCAGGGAATGTGATGGTCTTTGTGGTAAATACAGGAGAGATGGTGTAACACTCACCTTGATTGGACAGTCTGCATTAACAAAGACATATTCTTAATTAGGTGTGGAATCCCAGTCTTCCTCAGCTGGCTGAAAAAGGCCCCCTGTGATGAAACTTTCCAACTTGTGCCTGAGCCCAAAAGGCAAAAATTGCACTAAATTAAATAGCAGGTGCTGTGGGGTAATATAAACTAGAAGTATATGAAGAGAGCCAGGTGTCAGAACTTGAAGAGTTTCTCTAAGCAGGAATTTCCATTCAAGGCACTTACAAAATTACGTAAAATAAATAATTTTTAAAATTTACTTTAAATAATTCTTGAACTACCTATTTTAAGGGCAGCTCTAACAGTGTGCACATAGTGAAACCGTTGGTATGTGTTTAATGCTTTCCAGGTGCTTGGGGTAATGGTATATTACATTAGGAAAATGTTTCCACTTCTAGAGAATTCTAGTCAATGTGTGAAGACTGATTTTGTTACTCAGCTACATACAGCTGCAAACGAAACAGTTGTAATTCCAGAATCACTTTATTTTGAGCCTATTTAAGACTCGTGCTTTTAATAATTTTAATTGAGGCTGTAGGGTTTTTAAAACAGGATAATAATTCTCAACGTGTCATTAGTGAGCAAAACTTAGGTAACATTGTTAACAAGCTGTTAAAATATTGTATTCTTAAATTATATAGCCACTGAAGAACAACCATTATAGAATCAGTAAATCCAGATATGATTCCATAGACAGTTATCTATCTGAATGTGGTGAGAAATACAATGACATTGATTTGACAATAGACAAAGATATCTACGAGCACCTAATAAAGGAAGGTAAGTGTTTGCTTCATTATGAGCAGGTTAAGAATTATGTTTGCAGTGTGTGGGATATTTTATGTTTTGTTCTTGTTTGTTACAAACATTGTGCAGCCCTCAGAGTGACTTCTACTCAGGAAGTATGTGTGTAGAGTGGTCTTAAGAGTTTTTTGAAAAGGATTCATTTGTAACAGAAACTGTCCCTAATGCATTGAACTGAGTTTCTCAAGCTGGAATTAATGTTTTATTTTTATGGAGAGAGCAGAACTGCTTTAGGAAACATGGCACAGAATGCATCAGAAAACAGGAAGAATGGCAGCCACATCAATATTCAGCTGCCATTTCCAAACAAGAACCTGTTTATTTTTGGGGTTTTTTTCTCTTTATAATCATTACCTTCCTTCCTGAAGTCATCATTTAAGCTTTAACAGGATGTGGTGGGTTGAGGTAGCATTGCACTGTTAGATATTTTCAGTCTTGTAAAAAAAATCATTTCCTAGAACTTGTGTTGATATGTGTGAATTGTTTGTTTGAATTTTCGTTTTGTAGGTATTGACCATCTCTTGGCACAGCATATTGCACACTTGTTCATTCGAGACCCATTGACTTTATTTGAGGAGAAAATACATCTAGATGATGCAAATGAATCCGACCACTTTGAGGTTACGTTTGATTTAGAGGAATTTAATAAACATAGATATATATGATTGGTTATTTTTATAATACTGCTTAAATGGAAGATGATTGTATTAGCTAAGAATTTTTTCATTGATTTTTCACTTCAGCTCATTCTTTAGCATATGACTGCAGTTATAAGCACATTCATTTAATCGTTTTATCTTTTATTTAGAAGGTGATGGCTTATACTTTAAACCAAATAAAATATGAAGAGCCTAAATTATAGCTATGTATATAAATGTTAAGGTGAACTGTCAGTTTTTAAGGCTACAGAAAACTGGTTTGTGTTTTATTTATGTAGAAAGCTCTCTTTTATAGCTTTATGAGGTAATAGCTATGGTAATATTAGGCCTTTTTAGTTTGGGGTGTGTCAGCTCCTTATGAAAAAATAAAGTCAGGTGCATGTCAGTCCCTTAGTGTCTTGTACATAATACTGAACCAAAATAGCATGAGAAAGTACAACATATTTGCTCCTAGGACGAGTTGTACTGTGGGCTTTAGGAAGTTGTGGCACTTACTTTGGAACCACTTCTCTAATCTGATGCACTGTTCCAAGGGAGATACTAGGACTCTAGTTAGCTGCTTATTTTTCTTTGGTTATATTACAGAATGATGTGTATCTTGATTGTGACAGATAATTTCATGTGCTTTGCAGAATATTCAATCTACAAACTGGCAGACAATGAGGTTTAAGCCACCACCTCCAAATTCAGATATTGGATGGAGAGTGGAATTCAGACCTATGGAGGTAAGGAAGATATCAATATGTACAAGAGCACATTTCCTCTTAAGTGGAAAAGTACCAGGCTTTCTGCCATGCAGTATCAAACTCCTATTACTTGTGCTGTGTTTTCTTCCCTTTGATTTGCTAGATGCAAGTGAAGTGGACAGCAGTATTTAATCAGACATGGACTGTGGGAATGTAACTGACAGGAGAATCCACTGCAGCACAGCAACGCATGCTAATGGATTTGGGGTGATGGGAAAAGGAATTAGGCTCGTATTAAAGCAGCAGTAAACAAAGCCCTATTTAGCTTCTAGAGACTGTATTTTTCCAGTACATTTCCTGGTACTGAACAATTCCACTGTCACAGTTTTGATTTTTTCAGAAGTGCTTTTATTCTATAGCTGTCTGTTTCTAAGCTCTCTGAATTTAATCCTTTTAGAGTGGAAATTTAAAAGCTATTACACTTCTGTAATTAGACAGAGAGCCTGAAGGTGAAGTTGTTAGATAATCTTTAGAAACACAAGTGTGCTTTGGCATCGGATTGCAGGGTTGAGTTTGCTGAAGCACGTGCGTGCACTGTGCACTGGGAGTCACCGCTGTGATCGCGTGTGTGCCTCACCCCTCGGCGAGCGCAGTGTGTGTGAACACAAGTACCAACATGAGCATCGAGTCAAACTCTTCTAGGCTGTCCTTGCTGCTTGACTACTTGCATGAGTGTGTTCCCACTAAAGTAATTGAATCTCTAATCTTTTCATGTCTAGGTCCAGTTAACAGACTTTGAAAACTCTGCATATGTTGTGTTTGTGGTATTGCTAACCAGAGTGATTCTGTCATATAAACTGGATTTTCTCATTCCTTTGTCCAAGGTAGGTATGAAAGATCAGATCTATTAGAGCTAACTGTAAAGGATTTGCATCAAGTCTGTTTTTTATCCCTTGCAAGCTAGGAAATAATTTGTGCACTTACAGAACAGTCATTTTTATCTTTCAGTCAGTTTTCATCTATACCAGTAGTTTGAATTTCAACTCTACAGTATTAAACAAATATTTTACTGCTGTCTCATGAAATTAAACACAGACAAATGCTGGAGGAATTTCTGTGATGCCTAGCAGTGTCTTCAGAAATGTTGTTGAAATACCATTGTCACAAGGCTGTTTGGAGGCTCGGAAAGGGCATGTTTCCCCTATTTTACATGCAGGGGGAAAATAACCTGTGGAGGTCAAAATAAAAATTTCAGACTTACCTTAGCATGGATATTGCCTTCAGCTCATGCTCTTACTCTGTGTTTTGTTTGTATCTGATGGAGAGGGAAAGGAGGAGTTCAGCATGCTTAGTTGTTACACAGTATTTGAGTGGAAACAAATACTGCTGATTCTGATCACAACTGTGACTTGTCTTTAGACAGAACAGCCATGAAACATGTACTTTTTCCTTAAATCTTGCCCTCACAATTGCTGCACTGTTTTGTGTGAAATTGTCCTTTCATGTCCTCTTTCTGAGGCACTTGACCAAAAAATGCCTTTTTAGATAGATACTCTTGCGATGTTACAGGTGACTTTGAAAAAGATCTTGTAGGGCAGAAGGCTTTTGACATTATACTGGAAAATCCAGCACAGCTGTAGTATCCCATGGCTTTTTGTAGAGTCTTTTAATTAAAATGGAGAAAAATACTGAAGTCATAAATTTACAGTAATCATACCAGACATTTGGTACGATGGAGATGTCACGGAGTTCAGACTTCATAAATAATGCAGCAATTTAGCACTTAGATTGCATAATTACATTGTTATTTGAGTGTCTCAAACGCACAAAATTTTTAGCTACCAGTTAAGAGTGAATAAGAGATCAGGTGCTGAAAGAACCTGAACAGAATCATAGGGTTGGGGGGTTTTAAATTGCTTGAGCTTGCCAAGCAATTTGGCAGGTAATGCAACACAGAATTGCACAACCATTGGTAAGCCTGCCTCTTTCAAGTAAAATAATAGGGGGTTATGGGGCTAATCTCACACTAATCTTGGCTGTCTGATTGAATGCCGTTGAACACTTGTCAGCTGGGACTGGAGTTCTTTCAAACTTTTAAAACAGCCTGTTGTGTAAATAGGTTTCATAATATAAATTGAATTGAAAACAAAGCTTTGAAAGGTAAGAAGTGAAGCTTTTGCGCAGTCTTTAATTAAAGGTCAGACAAAGAATTTAGCAAATCATATCCTTTTTTCTGAAGACAATATGGTAAAGCTAATACCCAAAAGCTGTCTGATGTTAATTCTGTGACAAGAGACCAACCAAAGAACTTGGACAAAATCTTCCATCCAGAAAGATAGAGCAGTGTTATGTCATTTGCAGAGCATATGTAGTTTGTACTTTGCAGGACTTTTGAGAAGCCTGAAATTTAGAACTTCTTTGCTAGCAATCTAAGTTTAAATATCTAACAGATGTTTGGGAACAAAATAGATACAATTCCCATGCAAAGTTACTTTAATGCTGTTTCTGAAAGTTTGTTTAATACAGTGATAATTCTTCTAAAGACAGTGATGATTTTGTTAATAAAAACAGCAAACTATGGCTAGGGAAATTGAAATTTTCTTCTTCCGTACTGATTTAAATTGTGTCTAAATATGCAAAGAAGTAATCCTAAATGTTCCTGTGTTTTCATCCAAACTTAAATTAGCATAGCATGTTCTAACATGATACCATTACCTATTCTGCTGGAGACCCAGTTTCATAAGATGTCACCTATTCATGGGTTTGTCCTGGACACTTAAGAATGAAATAAAACTTACTTTCATAGCTTGACCTTGTGTGATGAAATAGTAAGAAATATAGTATAGTAAGAAATTTAGATGTTTCAATTTGTGAAACTCAAATGTGACAGTTTGGTAGAATCTTACTTTTTTAAAATGTCATAGATCTCTGAAATACTTTTTTTGCCAGGTGGATGAAAACATGAAGGTGGCCCAGAAACGAGATGCTGTCCGACAGGGAATGTTTTACTTCAGAAAAGATATATGCAAAGGTATCACATCAAGTAATCTGACTAACACTGTTGTGGATGTTCAGAGCATGTCTTGCCTTTTAACCATTTTTTCCTTTCCCTTTGTCACACATGAAGGTGGAAATGCTGTTGTGGATGGATGTGGCTCTGCACAGAACGGGACAGGCACCGACACAGAGGAGTACACCTTAATGAGCATTGATACAATTATCAATGGGAAGGTCATAGCCTCTTCTACCTGGAACACTTTCTATTCCACCCTCACAGAAACCAGACTGAGTGTGTTTTATGCTGATTCTGTTCTCTTACACAGGAAGGAGTCTTTCCTGGTTTGATCCCAATTTTGAATTCCTATCTTGAAAACATGGAAGTGGATGTGGACACAAGATGCACCATCCTAAACTATCTGAAGCTAATAAAAAAGAGAGCCTCTGGTATGTTTGACATTTTTGGACATTGACATTCTTGGTCTTTTTCTATTTCTATAAAACTGATGGCAGCTATGGATGTCTCGTTAGCTGTTGAATCATTAGAGTGTGTTCTCTGGCTTAAATCTTGTCCTATCTATTTTTGATTTTTAATGTTTAGTGATCCATTTCAGAACTTAAATTAGGAGTAACTGACAGAGTAACAGTCGTGGTTTAGAGAGTAGTATATACCCAGTCCTCAATTGTGCTTTTCAACACCATTTACTGCTGCTTTCACTATTTACTGCTGCTTTGCCACTGTATTGTCCACTTTGTAGTAGTTTAAACATACACTAGTCTGTTTTTCTCTGTCACTTGAGTGTTGTAAGAGTATTTGAGGCTGGGTCTGATAGCTTGCCTGGTATTACTGGTGTGACTCCAAAGCTTGGTGCTCCAAAGCAGGCATAAGTCTAAACTGAGATCTGCTTGACCATGGGACCTAGGCTGTAGCTCACTGATAAGAAAGTCCTTCCACATGTAGCAGGACTCCTTCAAGGCAGAGCAGACTCTTCCACTGTCTTTCCCATGTTGCAATGTTTTTTCAGGACAGGTGTATAATGACTGTTTATGTTTCTTCTTAAAATGCAGCAGTATAATGAGTAAAAGATGCAGGCTAAACTTAATTCAGAACTGTGTGCTTAGCTCGGTCTGCAGCAGCTTTTTAACTTTTTCTTTGTAAATCCCCTGTATACCTGCATTGATGTAAATTTAGTTAGATGGTTAATTTTAGCCTCATAAGTCAAGGCTTTTTTTTTTCTTCCCCTCCCCCAGTTTTAAACTAAAGTGTTGCCTTCCTTTTTAATTCTTAAAAATTGCTGTAGAAGCTTCTAGGTAAAGACTTCTCTAAAGCTGAGGTGGAAATTGGAATTGTCTTATCTGGTAATTCACTACTTTAGCAGTACTACAGAATGGTAACATGTTTTTAAGTGTTCCTTTGTCTGTTGTTTTTTTCTTTCCTTCAGAGAAATCCCTTGTTGAAAAAACAAGGAATGCATAAGTCTAGCATAGTCTTTTTCCTAAGGCCTAGTGACCTGGGTCCAACCCCAGCTGCAGGTGTTCCCCGCCAAAGACAAACTTCACTACCTCGTGTAAAGTTGTAGTCATTGCAAAAGTCAGCTCCTGTATTTACAGACCTAGGAGCCTTGAGAGTAGGTAGATACGAGTCTGGGGTTTATGCTTCAGCTCCTATGAACTTAGGAAGTTACTTCTAAATGAGGCTTCTGAAGAACTAGAATGCACAGAATGAAAAAGCATTAGGTATTGTATTACTGTGCCATGATGTTTCAGTTGGGAGTTTTGGATTATTCCAGTTTACTCTCAATATTAAATCAAATGTTCCTGATCTGCAGCCTGTTTAGCATAAGTCATATCCACAAAGAGTGGCCATTTTTCAGATTTCTCAAATGGTGAACACAGCACTCATTAGTTAAGACCACTAACACCTTAGTTGCTGTGGCTGTAACCTTGCCCTGGCATCATTCATTTGAACTTCAGTCACGTCCTCTCCTGCAGCACAGCAAGGCATTACCCTCCTGGTCTCTGTGTAGATGGTGTGTGACTGCCACCACTCAGTGAGACTGCAGATTTGCTAGGCAGGCAGCAGCTGCTGACCACCACCAAGTACTAATGAAAGCAGTACTGAGGTAGCAGCATCAAGCAGTCCTTGCGCTGGTGTGCTCTCCTGGCTGCCTGCAGTGCAGTAATCACAGAGCTTGATGAGCATTCAGAAATGTGATTTCCCTGATCTTTCTTGAAGCCATTACACTTTTGGTCCCCCTAAAGTCATACAATAAAAAATGGCACAGCTCTATTATATGCTTTTTGCAAAAATTAATTCTGTAGTTTTTTCATGTGTGAGTGCTCTTCACATTTACTCCATGATACACCTTCTAGTTCTGTGTTGCAGAATCATATTTATCTTACTTGTCATCAGCATTCATAATTGTGCACACTTCTCCAGTATGTTGTTGCTCCTGAACTTAGAGTTGGCTTTGTCTCTCCTTGCCCGGGAGGTGTCTCAGACCTTTTGTCGGTCGTGGCGCCTATCCCAGGATGTACTTGTGAGGGCCGCAGGCTGTGCTCCCGGTGAAGGTGTGCAGGGTGCAGCGGGACGAGGATGGGGAGTGCCTGGGCTGCCTGGCCACTAGGTGTCTGTGTTGGTGTGCGCTGCTCCCCGGCTCCTCCAGCACTGACGCCTGCACGGCTTGCAGTTCAGACTTTTTTAAACTTTGCTCAGCTCATCTCCTGACTCCACTGACTTTCTTGCAGGCCTTGTGCTTCTCGTTGGTGTCAAAAAGTTTTCATGTTGAGATTTTAGTGTCTTCAACAAATAAAGCCCCTTGGGTAATTTTTTTCCTGCCCACTTATGTAGAAGTCTAAATTGTGACCTCGTTCCTTTAAAACGTTACTTCTAGTTTTTGGAACACATTTTGATTTCTAGTAACCTTTTTTGTTCTGCTTTTCTTTCTTGCACTTTTTGCCATTTTTCTGATTTGCCTTCATGTACATCTGTTCAAAACCACTGCTAGGATATTTTCAGACAGCGTTGGATTCTTTTTACTTTTTATTTGTGTGTTCCTTTGTGCTTTCTCTAACTTGATTTCTCTTGGTTTTTTTAATACTCATAAACCAAAGACTTCTGTAGTAGAAGCCCTTGACTCTTTCCACTCTCATAATGAAGCTGATGTTCCGGTAGCTAGCCATGAAAGTTTTTCTAGGCTCTTTGAGCATCCCATCAGTCCATCTTAATGTCTTGCTGTCAGAGTTACCTTAAACTTGTAGTATTTAAAGTTTGCTTGCACATGCTGCATTCAGGAGCAAGATTCAGCAGCCTGGACACTGGTGTCCAGCCAGCCCCCAGCTGGTACTTGATAGGGATACCAGTCTCCTGCAAGTGGTATGTGTCATTCAGTGACCTTGTGCAGAGGTGCTGGGTACCCTTAGGTACCTGCTGACCAACCCAAGAACTGTGTAGTGAAGCAGGGGCACTGTGTACAAACCAGAAGTTGGTATAATTTGGAACCAGCCTATTTTTTGCTAGAGTAGCTGCCAGAGGGAGAAAGAATACTAAGCCAAAGCTGACTAATCAAAACTAGCAGCTCAGTTAGATGGATCAACTACAAAATTATTTTATATAAATGTAGTAGTGCAGAGGTGTCTGTTGATTCATCTCAGCCAGATACTCTGTTAAATGAAATGTTTAAGACCTTTTGCTGTACAATCTGTTGGTAGCACCTGTTCCATCTGCTACTTACCTCTGCATTATGTCATTGGAACATGTGAAAGTCTGAAAATCGCACCAGATAAGTGGCTTTTAGACCATCAGGAACTTGTCAGCTTAATTGTGCCTGCAGTTTAGTCATATTTGAAAACCAAAAAGTATAGGAGCGTGTTTCTCATGAAAGCATGGGGTACTCATTAATTATGTATATAGTACACAGAACTCTAGGTGTTGTACTGCTAAACTAGATGTATAAACTGTGAAATTTAACTTCCTCTTGCCCACAGGAGAACTAATGACAGTTGCTCGATGGATGAGGGAATTTATCGCACAGCATCCAGACTACAAGCAAGACAGTGTGATAACTGATGAAATTAATTACAGCCTTATGTGGAAATGCAACCAAATCGCACAAGGCCAGGCAGAGTGTCCTGAACTGTTGGGGGTAGGATTTAATAAGAAACAAAGTGGAAATAAAACTGACTCTTTGTAATGAATGAATGAATGCTCCTTAAATAATAAAAAGTTAAGGCCTTTTAGCAAAGCACTAGCAAAGATACTGTGAATCTGGTACAGTTTCATGGTGTGAAGACCAAAACAGGGATACTGCACTATAAAATGGGCCAATCTGCCTAAATACTCATTTAAGGCATCCTAAAGTAGGCATATTCTTATTGTTAAGGTTTATACAATACACATGTAAATAGTAAAATATTTTTATGATTAACATCAATGTATTTTAATAATATTGTAACTAAAGTAATTGTGAATTAGCTTGTAACTTTTTTATGGTTAATATAGAAAGAAAAATTGTCCTGAACAGCTTTGTAAATGTAATAGTACTTGTATATTATATGCATTCCAGTTACTGAATGTTTACTGTAATTTTTTTAACCTGGAATGTGCTAAGTAATTTACCTTATTGTGTAAGAAAAAAAAAAGTCCTTCTGGATCTACCTGAATCACAGATACTTCTTCCTTCCATTTGGGTCTGAAAGTATGCAAAACTAGACAAATATATGTGCATCCCAGTTGTTAATCTTACAGCAGTTTCTCAGTTGCCACAAGACCTACATCCACTTGTAAACTGTAAAACTCAGAGGAACAGATCTGCCTTTATTCAGATAATGCAAGTCAGCCTGCCTGCAGATGCACAGTTACTTTCTTCCCCTCTGAAATAAGCTGTATGCTGTCCCAGTTCAGAAATTTGCCAGATGATTTCACAAAAAAAGTAGTAATGGGAGGTGTGTCAAAAGGGAGGAGGAAATGAGAGCTCTTCACCAAGGCACCAGAGACACCTGCTCTGGACTTCAGCCTGCTTGACTGCTCTTCTCGCACACTGCTGGTGTTCCCATAGTCAACAATGACTGCAGCACAAAACCAAACTTCTGTCCATTCTTCATAAAGATTGACTTTCTCATTTTGTTAATTATAAGTATTTTTGTCAGCGTGTTTCATTTCCTATAGGGTAATTTGTGTAGGTGGCTGGGGTTACCTACAGAGCCATAGTTATGGACAACTTAATCCCCTCTAGAAAATATTTTAAAGAGAAATTTTGGAATGCACTAATCCTTTGAATTGGAAGTTGGTGCTGGGAGTGACTGTAAAGTATTTAAATTCAGCTATTGCATCTGTAAATAAAGCAAACTAAGGGGCCTTTTTGATTTAGCTTCTTAACTGATTTCTAGAAGTGAATTGCATTAGGGGTAGAAGATGCAAAGCTTAATGCAAGCATGTATAAATACCTAAGATGTAATGATTCTTTTAAAAGAACTAATGGAGAAACTGCAGTGAGAGGTGCACTAAGAAGAAGCTTTTATGTACTGAATTACACTTTGTTCTGTGTTCACAGGTGTGCTTTAGAGAATAAAAAGAATGCTCTTTTTCTGCAGTGGTGAATTTGTTTTAATTAAGGTGTAGGCATATGCTAATTTAGTTTCTGTAATAAGGAAATAAAAATAAAATTTGCAGTATGTGTTGGTCACTTGCATGACTTGAACCCCTACTTTCAGACTCAAAAAGGAGGAGTTGCATACCTGGCAAGTACAACTCACCTAGATTCACTTTGTTCAGTGGAGCTTTTCAGGACTCAGACAAATGGTCTCCCGCTTCTACAGCATAGAAGTCTTTGCTATTGTCAAGGTAGCATCTGTCTGATTACACAGCATGAGCCACTGTGCTTTGAAGACCCCTAAAAATAGTTGGAATGATTTTCTGCTGGTTCTGCATCAATACATGCCCTTATTCCCTTTCAATTGACATTGAATCACTCTTCTGGCAGACTACGTGTCCTGTAAGTGAGAGAACATTTTGTCATGATGCCCTAAAAGTTGTGTCTGGAAGTTTCCCTCTTGACTTCTTGTGTGCATGTTTCCAGAAGGGATGAGTGAGATCAAACAGAGCTGCTGCTCTTTTTTGAGACATGCATGGTTGCAGTATCTAAGCATCTTACAGTCACTTGATGAAGAGTTGAGATATGTGATCCAGTCTTTTTTTACAGTGCCGTGAGGGCTCTCACAGGGCAAAACAGAGTTGCTGCAGGGCGAGGGGGCTAGCTTTGCCACTAGTTTTGAATACAACTTAGAACAGAGCCACCTCTATCTGTGCCCACTCTGAGGTAGAGAAGCAAACTCTAGTCCAACCCTCAAGTGCTGGCTGACCTTTTGCAGAGAGCATGAGAAACTCCTTTGGGCTATAAATTCAGGACTTTTGGTCCTGTAATCATGAAATGGTTTCAGGGAAATAATGACCTTTGCAACAATCATGTGAGCAAAGGGAGGGGAAGAAGCATCAGGCATGTGAGGTGATTGATTCCTTCCCCAAAGACTTTAACTGTGCAGCAGTTGTGGCACTTTCAGTGATCATTGTGTGGCCCCAGTTCATCCCCAGTAACATGCTTCATGCCTTCCACTCAGTTTTCAGCTAGGAGGTCCCATTGTGACCTCCAGAGGTCTTGATGCTATGAACTCTGATGCCAGTTTTCTCTTAAAAAACTACTTTCTCTTGAAAGACTATTTATGTTCAAGTGTCTTTGTTTCTGGATTGTTACAGCTATGCTTTTATTATGGCCTACATCCTTAAAATGTGTCTCCTTTTGTGTGTGCACAGAGCTCTGCAAGCATCTTGCCTTTCTAGGAGTGGTGCAAACCTGCTCCAGCCTGGGTTCCTCTCTCCACAGGGTCACAGGTCCTGCCAGGAGCCTGTGCCAGTGTGGATTTCACACAGGATCACAACCTCCTTTGGACATCCATTTGCTTTGCTGGGGGTTCTTCTAGGAGCTGCAGGTGGATCTCTGCATCCCTGTGGTCCTTCATGGGCTGCAGGGGCACAGCTGCCTCACCATGCTCTGCACCACAGGCTGCAGGGGAATCTCTGCTCCAGCACCTGGAACGCCTCCTCTCCCTCCTTGTTCTCTGACCTTGGTATCTGCAGAGTTGTTTCTCACACATATTCTCACTCCTCTCTTCCAGCTGAGTGCTGTTGTGCAGTTTTTTCCCTGCTGCTTAAATACACTGTCTCAGAAGTGCTACCACTGTTGCTGATGGCCTCAGCCTGGGCCAGCAGCAGGTCCATCTTGGAGCCATCTGGAATTGACTGTTGTACGTAGGGGAAGCTTCCAGCGGCTTCTCACAGAAGGCACCCCTATAGCCCCCCCAATACCCAAACCTGGCCAGGCAAACCCCAATACAGTGTTCCCTGGAATAAGATTCCCTTAGAAATGGGAAACTCCTTGTAAGATTCTCCTGGACAAGTGAAGTCAGGAAGGCTTTGCAGGCTACAGCACTTTCTGCCCATTCCCTCTTGAGTATTTGCTCTGTACAGCAGTAGGAGCAGTAAATGCAAGTTTCTACAGCTGTGGGTCCCAGACATTCTTTGCTCCCACTGCTTTGCCTGCAGCCCATGGTGCTGCTCAGGGATGACTGCCCCAGCATGAGTACATTTCTAAAGAGAAGCCCACCTGGTTTCTGGTACAGCTTTATCAAACATTTATTCCATCCATATTGTCAAATTACACTGGAGATTGTTTCCTGAAAACGTACCTTATTTTATTTACACCCTTCTCAACTAGGTTGTGTAAACTAAGGGAGTGTAAAGGCTGTAAGGTGGGTAGCCCTGAAGCCTGCAGAGCTGCCGGCAGCACTGCTGAGCCAGACTCCACTTTTGGGTGTGGGTCCTTCTTGCTGAGATGCCACTGTTCTGAACAGAAATAATGAGGTCTCCACTAACATGATACGTGGCTAGAGACGATGGCAGAGTCCAGGTGCTGGCAGCAGCACCACGGAGTGCCCTGCAGTTATGGGGAGTCCTGCGCCATTCATGCTGCCATCCCTGCTCCAAGGGCTTAGAGGTGGGAGTGGCAGCATCACGTCTCCCTTTGAACAAAGCAACGTCTTTCCAGAAGAAAAGCATAACTGTAAATGCTGGCTATGAATTGAACAACTGGGCAAGATAGTATCACTTATGTTAAGCAAGAAATGGCTGCAAACTCTTTTCTCAATCTTAGAAAACAATGTTAATTTAGCAATTGAATTTAGTTATGTATCTCAAAGTTACTCCAAAGTTACACCCCTGTGACATGACACAAAGGGAAAACTAAAATCATTCTGACAGCGAGAAGGTAAAAAGTAAATTAAGGTAATACCCAGAGCCACATTGTGCTCAGAAAAAGTGTTGGTGCATGATGGCTCCTCATTATTGACTTCTAAGAGTTTATGTTCTGGCCAGAAACAGGCTAGTTTATAAAATATTTAAGCAACAACAATTGTTCTTACTCTGGAAAGAGTCCAAGCTCCTATTAAATGCAATTAGATCAAAAGTAAGCAGATTTTTATCTGATGGTACAGGATGATGGTACAGATTTAGATGAAAGATCTTATAGAGTGCCTTACTATCAGTGCCCTGACTACAGCCAGTCAGTGTGGTAGTGAGGAGTTGCTTGCTGTGTGTTGCTCTGGCAGGTCGTGTTCAGAAAAGGTGGCTGGGGGCAGGGAGGAGGAAAGAATGAAGGAGAGAAGCCTATTACCATCCTGAGAGGTTCCATTTTCTCCCTACTCTTTGATTTGTGCTGGGGAAGTATCTGTGCCAAGACAACCTCAAGTTCTCCAGCATTTTTCAGTTAGGTTCCTTCTTTCCCTTCAACCATTTTCTAGCTTGGGCTATATTCCTCCCTGTCTGTTCCCATCCGTGCATGCACAGGCAGAGCTGGACATCTAATCCCTGCCAGCTTACTCACAACATGGGCATTCAGAGGCCAAGAACTTGGAGTGTTTTTCTTGGCACTATAAGGGACTGGGACTCCTTGCCCAGAGACCATCACACAGATGCCTAATGAAAAACAGGAAAGCCTTCCAGCAAAAAAAATACCTCTCTGCTGAGGGGAAGCAAGGCTTGGCATCACCCACATTTCCTACCTTTCATCCCACTCTGCAGTGTTCCTGTGCGTTACTCATCCCACTGGCATCAGCTACAGGCATCTGATTTTAAAGAGCAGTAGGACAGAGGATGGCATGGGATGTTAGTGGAGGCAGGCCAAGCTGGCAGCCAGATCGCCAGACCCCCCAGACTGTGGAGAGCAGGAGATGTGGCTGCTGTACTCAGATACAAACTGGACCACTGAGCACAAACCACTTCTGCCTGTGATTTCTCATCCCGGCAGGATGAACCAGAGCAATGCAATATAAACCCTGATGTGATCCCTGGGCTTCGGCAGTGTGACCATTGCCAGCAAAATAAATAACCTTGGCACAGACAGCAGAAAACCAGGCAGGGTCCTCGATGGGGTGTGCTCAAGGGGCGGGAATGAGGTCGGACGAAGCTCATTGCTAAGCCCAGGGCCAGCCCTAGGTGTCCTCCTAAGGTAAGAGGCATTGCAGTGAGCTGGGAGAGAAAACAGCTGTTCTCGGCAGAATAAAGGGGGAAAGGAGCCAGAGCCACAGCGGTGTTCCAGGTCCAAATTCTCTGTGGATTTATGCTCAAGTTGCTACTCACAGGTTCAGCCCATGAACTCCTCGTGGTGGGGTCACACAGCAGAGCAGCAGTGATTCCACTCCGTCCCTGCTGCATTCCCACTGGGAAGGGGCAAAGGGCAGCTGAAGCCAGTGGTGGGGCTGCCTGGGGACACCCCAGCTGGGAGGCCCCCAGACAGACGTGCTCTGTAGGTGCCCTACAAGTAGGGCAGACCCCTGTGTGTATTTAAAGGGTGGTCCAGACCAGCCTGTCCCTTTCCATCTTTCGGTTTAGCCACACAATTGCTGGCAGCAAAACTGTCGTGGTCCGAATTAAGACATGTAACATCCCAGTGCTTCCGGACATGACACATCCTGAACAACCATGTGAGGTGAAGAGGTGAATTCCCCTTTTAAAGGCAGTTTGCTCTTGCTCTTAAAATAATCATTTTCACTCACTGTTTAAAAAAAAATATGTCCAGGCCCCCTCAGAGAATGGCACAAAACAACATATTTCAGATTTTTGTCTTTTTCCCCTTACTTCCAGTGCAGCCCAACTGGCACACATCCCACAGCTTCTTGTGGGGGAGGGATGCAGCCATTTCCAGAGATGTATGTGAAAAGCAGAGCTCCAGAAGGGGGTGCCCACATGTCCCTGGAAATTCATTCTGATTTACCATTCATCACAGCACATGTGGTGTCATCAGTGTCTGACCATTCCCACTCAGGCCACAGGGACTCAGAGAGGTGGCGTGGTTAGAAAGGAAGAAGGTAGCCAGGCATCCGGCTTCAGTCCCTCCAGCTGTGACTTTGGCTTCCAGAAATGTAGCATGTTTGGCCCTGCCTTTAACTGATAAAGTGTGATGCTTGCCCTGAATCTCAACACAATTCTAGGACAAAACATTTCTCATCCTACCTCAGAAAATCAAAATCCACAGAACAGAAAGGAAGCTTAGAGGATTACAACTGTGCAACAAGAGTATCCAGGGAAAATCCCTGCAGGCTGCTGTTTTTCTCAGCGTGCCTTCTGTATTCATATGTTTGTACAAAGCTCTGTATTAGTTTACAAGATACAGCACAGCAAGCTGCTCTCCAGGGGAGAACACTTCCTCCATGACCATGCTGTCCAGAGGGGATCATCTACCAGGCACATCAGTTGTCAGGACATCAAAATGGTTAACTGTTTTGAGCTCTGCTTTCCTCCTGAAAGGGAGGGTTTACCCCTTTTGTCCTGATGCAGCCAACAGAGTTTTGTAGTGTGTCAAAACTTTGGTGCCAAGCACATTTGCTGTTGCAATGACATTCTACAACACCTCACAGCTGACTTACGGCAACCAAAGGCACAACAAGGGTCTAGAAGTGCCCAGAGGATGATGTGAGGTGGGGAGTCTGATGCTCTAGTTACAATTAAAATGCAAAGCATGATGATAAATTTTATCATCAAACTGCACTGTTTTTACAATTTTTCCTCACCTGTGCCTAGAGTTTGAGAGAGATGACACACAGTGACAGCCCTGCACACCCATTTCCTATGTTTTATTATCAAGTACAGAGCATGTATAAACTTGGTCTGTCCTAGCTACTTCCTTGTAAACTTTTACTTGTGGAGACCATTGGTTCAAAAATCAGCCAGATTGGAGATTCTCCAATATCTACCATGAAAAAACACCTCTGGTTGTGTCCTGGGATGGCATGTGCCTCCAAGAGGACATTACAGACAGTGCTGAAATCACTGAACACTTAGTACTGTGTCTTCATGGCATACCTCCAGCTGGAGATCAGCAGCTATGACAGGCTCTACAACAGGAACTGGTGATTTAGCAGCTACTTTCAGAAACTCTTTGAATGGGGCAGGAAACACTGACATAATGCCAAGTTCCCGGTTTTGTAACTTCCCTGATGACTTCTGTGGGGATAGGAATGGGAAAAAAATCTGAATCACATGCACCCAGCATAGCCCAGGTTCTCTGTCCTAGTGTTGCCAGGAACTCTGCCTGCTCCAAGAAGTAAAGCTGAACCTAGTCAAGAGGAACTGCAAAGATGTTTTCCAGAAAAAAAAGGCTAGCTTCATCATTACTTCCCTCTCTGCCAGCCTTACCTTCTCCCTCAGGACCACACCTTTCCTGCCCCCTCCTCTTCCCAAGTAGCACATCTCCATGGTTGAGTCTCCTGTCTGACTGACTGCTTCTTTTGCTCCTGAGTAAGCTCTGCCTCCTGATTTTCCCCTGTCTGCCTGCCCCTCTGTAGCTCCATATCAGCAGCTCCACACCCATAGGATGCTGTTGCGGTGGACTCCCCTGGGCTCCGCCCCCCGCGCCGGGTCCCTGCCATGTGACTGAGTCGGGTCTGTCTCATGTTCCAGCAGCCCGGGCTCTGATCTGGTTGGTTGTTTGTCCCAGCTCCGCCCCTGGTATCCCCTCTCCCCCCCTCTCTGTGACAAAACCAACGGGACGGAAAGCCCCGCCCTCTTACCTCACCGACTCTGCCCAGGTTGGGTGCTCTGTCCCTCCCAGGACAGAGGGAATAAATGACTTAACATCATAAGGGGGTTTGAGCTGTATTTCTCTATTCAACTTCTGCTTCTGGTGAGTAGCTGTCAACTAACACTGGCTTAAAGTGGAGTTGCACGGTCGAGGAATATTTAGGCTGTTTGTAAATGGTTTAAGATATTCCAAGGCATAAAGAGGCAAGCTTACCACAAAATTAAGCAGTGGACAAGCTAGTCAACCACCAGAGGATGCAAAGTGGGAGGCTGTGCCTGCATCCACAACCCAGGTGGTGGAAGAGACAAAAACCCTGGGAAGATGGGCACAGGCATGAGCCACACAATGGTCCTCTTAAAATGCCTCATTACTTGACATCACGAAGGAAGTCTCTGCAAGGCTTAGGCAGCTTAGACTTGAGGATTGAGTGCACAAGCTACAAGCTTGTGTGGCCTTTTTTGTCCATGGTTAACGAAAAAAAAAAAGAAAGTAATAAGGAAAGGAGGGAGGTGCTAAGGAGCTCCAGTTTGTCCAAGATCAGTTTATCTGGCAGCTCAGATTTCAGTGCAGGCAGAAGAAGGCAGGTCTGGCCTAGAGAATGAGTTGTAAATTGTGTGCAAGCAGCCAGGCAAAGGAAATTCTGCTTTTATTCAGAGACAGGAGAATAGACAGATGAAATGGAGACCAGCAGGACATAGAGGAGTGAGAAGCTGACAATAACCCACTAAGGGGTTAACCCACCTAATAAAGTGAGGTGACAGTCAGGAGGCAACCTAAGAGTGGGCAGAACGGGAAGAAGTCAGAGAAGATGTAGATAGCAGGGAGCATTTAGCAATGCCTGTGAAACCTGATGGTCCAAGCAAGATAAGTCTGGCATGTAATTTGGGATGGAAGGCCTTTTTGTGTTTGCAGAATTTTATCTTTAAAAAAAAACTTTAAAAGAAAAACTTCTCTAATTTTGAGCCACTCCTTCCATCAAGTGATTGCCAAGGAATGCTTTCATATGCTTACCTCATTAGCTTTGGCACACAGAGAAGAAGGCAGGAACTTCTCTGTGCCTGGCTTCTGTGGAACCAGTTTTGGACATGCAGCTGACAACCCTTTTCTAGGCTAAGAAAGCCTAGCAATTCCTTCTTCCCAAGAAAAGCCAGGGGTTCCATCCTCCCTCTGCTTTTTTCTATGTGGCAGATAGAAAAAAAAAAAAAAGAACGAAGCGTCACTGAGTTAAAACAGGAATGGCCTCAGTTGAAACGTCAGCCTCAGGACAGCAGGTGAAGCTTTACATTGCTTATGTCACTCATCCTAACATGAACTCAGGCTCTTGCAGACTTACAGCAATGTTTTGTCTAGATAGGAGTGACAAAAGTCCATTTATGGTGACCTTTTGTTACCAAGATGGGTTAAGGCATCAGACCCTTGCTCATTTATTGCCTTCTACAAGGGTCTGAGCTCCAGACTCCTCCCACATTTGACCTCCCAAGTTTCCCAGGCATCTCAGCACGCACCTCTCCAGACAGAGGGGAGCACCACGAGACCTGTGTAGGTCCAGTCACTGACCATACCAGAAATGCCCAAGTCCCAGAGGGACACAGTCTGGAATGAAAGCAACAGGCTATCCAGCAATTGCAATAGTGGTCACTTTCTGTTTTTCAAGAAGGGCTTAACTTCAAAGTTATTATGAGACCCTTGCAGTTAGGGCACTACTCAGAAAGTGGAAGTTATATGGTGGTGCTTCTTGGGTATGAGTAACCTTCTCAGCCAATGCTCCAAAATCTCTGGCTTCTCGCCAGTCCATAACCTCCTATAGGATTCCTGGGAAATGGGGTTTTCCCATTTGAGCTTGTTGTGTAATCAGTGCTACCCACTTAGTCCATGTAGCACTGGTTGTGTGATGTATAGAGGGCATGTTTCCCTTAAACATCCAGTGTAGGATGGACAATTGTGGTGCCAAGACAAGACACACTTCTGTCCCAGCAGCTTCTGAGGCAGATCAAACCCCCTTACAGGCTGCTAATATCGCTTTTTCAGCTGGAGTATAATGGGCTTCTGATCCTCAATAACTCCTGCTCCAAAATCCTAATGGTCGACCTTAGGTTTTTCCTGAGGTCCTTTGCCAGAGGATCCAGGTGAGACCCTGCTCTCCAGCTGCAGTGTAGTATATATTTTGCATGGCTGGTCCTGTCCAAACAGGCCCAAGAGCTACTGCATGAGCTATTTCCTGTCTGATCTGCTCAAAGGCCTGTTGTTGCTCAGGGCCTCACTCAAAGTGCTTCTTCTTCCAGGTCACTTGACAGAGGGGGCTCACAAGCTGACTATAAACTGGAATATGCATTCTCCAAAACCCCAAAGGCCAGGAAAGCTTGTGTTTCCTTCTTGTCAGCTGGTCGAGACAGTCAATTCCAGGTGACCTGGACACCCCTCCAAGTGAAAGCAAATTGTGGCCTGCACTCTGCTGCCAGAGGGATTGAGGAAAATGCATCAGTGATATCAATTGAGGCACCATTTGGCTGCCTTTGAGTCCACCTCACACTGAAGTTCCAGCATATCTGTTATGGCAGTGCTCAGAGGCAGCATGATTTCATTCAGGCCACAATAGACTTCTGGCAGCATCCATTCCCCAAAGGATTTTCACACCGGCCACATGGGGCTGTTAAAGGGTGACCAGGTCCTGCTGATCACTCCTTGGCTCTCCAGATGATGAATTAGTTCATGGATGGGAGTTACAGGGTCTCAGCTGGTTGCCTTTGACTGGCTCATACTGAAGTTCCAACACATCTCCATCTGGTAGGGCAGCAGTCAGAAGGCAGTGTGACTCCATTCAGGCCACGAGAGGTCACCCAGCCTGTGCTTGGGGCTTCCCTCTGACAAGCACAGGAGAGGACTGATCTCTTGGGCTGCCCCTAAAAGCTGGAGTATGGGCTCATAGGAATGAGGAAGTACCCAGAGTTTCTTCTACATTTCAGAGCCAGGAGGACGCCAACTCTATGGTTGGTGTATCTATTTGTGGGTAATACAGTGCTACCAAGCGGCTGGAATATAATACAGGGGTGCCTTGAATCATCTTCCTCCACATGGCCATTGTGCAAGGGGCATCCTCAGACTCTTTAGGGACCCTGTCACTTTCTAGATCACTATAGACGATTTCCAGCATAGATATTTCTCTTAGCTACTGGACACCTTCATCTGCAGTGGTACACTTCCCTGGGTAGTTCACAAGTTCTTCCTTAAATGGATATCTTGCCCTCATGCTTGAGAGAAGCCATCTCCAGAGGCTGCAGATTGCTCCTTCTTTTCACATTCCTCTTTCAATTTCCTGGGATCTTAGCAAGGGATCCCAGCTGTTGGGTTTCACGACCTTCTTACTGATGACTACCGGCACCACTACCCCAGCATTAAAGCAGACAGGCAGAAATCCGCTCACCTGGCTGGCAGCTGTGATGTCTTCTCAAGTCTTGAAGTTCTAATGAGATCAGGGAGTAACTCTGGTTTCCTCTTTGATGTGCCTCACTCCATTTGATTTTTTTGTTGAAGGAACCTTCCACTTGATCTAAACCCTTCTTTCCTATTATTTCTTCTCCTTCTTCTTCTGTTTCTTCTCCTTCTTCTTCCTCCCTTACTAATTGGTGGTATGGGCCTGTAACTCACCTTGTCCATTTTTTGTTTTCACCACTGGAGCAATTACTGCAGTTGCCGTAGTTTGAGTCCCTGTCTCAGCCTTAGTGTCCTCAAATGCAGTTTGGGTTCCTGCCTCAGCTAAAGTCCTCTGAGAGTACTGTGCAGTGGCTCAAAAGGCACATGCCAGGCTCCAGTACAGGGCAAGAAGTTGCTGGTTTTCACTGGGGTGGGCAAGGCACCTTTCTATCAGTTGACAGGTCAGTTTGTCAGAGTTTATTACCTGTTCAGGTGTAAAGTCATAGGTAATGGGAGGTGATAACTGCCCTTAAAACCTGCCCAAATCCTTCCATGAACCCTGCCACCCAGGAACTGGATGCCTCAGGGCAGATTTCAATAGTGCCTCACCTAAGGTTGTTTTCTCTTACACCAGGATGATGCTGGATTCCACAAACTCCATAGTGTATCAACAGTATTAGTAGGTATTATTAACAGTATTAGCTAGTGTTATTAACAGTATTAAGCAGCTCTCATAAGGATGAGCAAAGACCATGAGAGGCTGCATTATAAAAGCATTCACATCAATCTCAGGCAGGGAGAAGGAGGTGTATTCCCTCATCATCCACAGAAGATAGCTCATCCCCACAACAAGGCCATCAGTCTAAGGGCAAAGAACAGAACCATTGTTTGTGTTAGCATGTTACCAAGATAAGCAAAATAAAGAGATAAAGCAGCGAGGCTGACAAACTCAATGTCCTGCACAGAAGCTTGCTACTTCATAACTACTATTTACTACTTACTATAGCATGACTTTATTAATGCCTTTATCTTGCCCAACATTTGGTTGCCAAAAAAGGACTGTAGTAGGTTGACCTTGGCTGAGTGGTCAGTGGTCACCAAGCCACTCTATGACTCCCTTCCCCAGCAGGACAGGGGAGAAAAAATAAAATGGAAAACAACTCATCCGTTGAGATAAAGCAGTTTACTAAAGCAAAAAAAAAAAAAAAAAGAAAGAAAGAAAAGTGAAAGTTTGCATGCACATAAGCAAAGGGAAAAGTCAATCTCTACTTCCAATCAGCAAGTGATATCCAGAAACTTCCTGGGACACAGGGCTTCAGCACATGGAGCTCCAGAAGGCTAACACTGTAGAATAACATGTCCCACTCTGTTCCTCCTCCCTCCCTTAGCTTTTATATCTGAGCTGACATCATATGGTATGGAATATCCCTTTGTTTAATTTGATTCAGCTGGCCTCATTGCATCCCCTCCCAGGACTTTGCCCACTCCCAGCCCTTGCTGGGGGGGAGGAATGTTACTGGGACAGTGCTGCTCAGCAGTAGCCAAAACACTGGTGTGGTATCAACACCTTTCCAGCTACCAATGCAAAGCACAGCATGGTGAGGGCTGCTAAGTGAACTCTTTCTCAGTTAGACCCAATAGAGATGAGCTGCCGCCTCTGAGGGTTTACAAACACACAATCTCCAGACAGAGTGCCTAAACCAATTCCTTAACATAGTTTTTAAAGAGTCTCTGGCGGAGAGAGGAAGGATGGAAATTCTCCATCCTTTTTTTTCGGGTTTTGCTACCACAGAGAACAAAACAGTTCATATTTGTATACCTCTGTATAATACACATTGTGCTATATGAGTATTCTTCCTACCTAGTCTCAAAACACATAAAACAGAGCAAGAGATGGGCAAGGCCAGAGGGGAATTCTCAGAAAAATAGAAGGTCTTTACCAATGAGGCAGACAAAGGTAGAAATTGTTCTCCTGGAAAATGGGTTTCTGGGGGATAAACATGATTGAATTATCTAAGTAAATTGTGGAACCAATCATTGCAAGATGAGGCAAAAATATAAAAGGGTTTTCCAAGTGATCAGCCAAGTTAATGGAAAAGATGTGGTTACTACTTCGATAGTGCCATCACCGTCATTACGATTATTGTTATTATCTGGCTTACTATTCAGTATTCTGATTACTCCTGCCTCAGTGCCATCTCTGTCCAAGGAAATCCACAAACAACTGGATGGTGGAATGGGGTAAATAAGTCAGGGAAGGATCATTTTGTACCACTTATTCCTTGTGTTCTTTCCCTGAGCATGACATCTGCCAGGGAGACAACACTGACTTTCTGGTCTCACTGAGTTGTGTTCTTACAAAATTCAATGTTAATTGGGAAGCAAGCATAGTAGAAAGGACAGACTTCATGCCATCAGGCAAGCATTGGGAGCTGGATCAGAATTCAAGCAGTCGCTAGTACAGTAGAGAATGGGCTACTTAGAAGAGGTCCCCTAGCAGGTAAATTCCCAGTCACCAGCAAGCACATGCCCTACGCCGCTGGGAGCCTTGTCCATGCCTGGGGGCTCCTCTTGTGGGATGGCTGTTAGTGGCTGAGCATGCAAGGGAATTAAAGTCTTCAGCTTTCTGGGTGAGCCCTCCAAACACAGCAGCATTGCACAGGGGACAACTAGACCAGCTGCAGCCATGTGACTTATGCTCCTTGACAGCACAGTGAAGCCTGCCCAGCCCTCTCAGCAGTCACACAGAACAGGCAGGTGGCTCTCCTGAGTCAGGCCTCTCACAGGGCTGCCTCTCTAACAGCCTTGGCTAGGCAGGATGTAAAGAAAGCCCCAGTGTTTCCTACTGCCTTTGCCATGCAGCAGCATTTTCAACTGTTCTGCTTCATGCTCCTGTTCTTGGTGAACTCAGTGATTCACATTGTCTCCCTAACTCCTTAAATAATGTTGCTCTTTCCTCTAGTTGCTCTTTCTCATGCCCCAACTACTTTCTCAATGATGTTTTATAATCTGATTAATGTGTGCAGGCCACATATTGGGCAACACTGTTCTAATAGCCTGTTAATATTAACTAGACACTTTGATGGAATTACTTGTTACTTGGAATCATGGAATGGATACCTAGCCCTACCCATTAGGCAGAAAATATTTGGGGCTCAGACTCAGTCCAAGAAAACATATGACCGTGAAGCCACATGGTCTGGAATATCCCTTTGGTCAGTTTGGGTCACCTGTCTCACCTGTGTCTCCTTCCAGCTTCCCATCCACCCCCAGCCTCCTCACCAGTGTGGCAGTATGAAAAAGCAGAAAAGGCCTTGGCTCTGTGTAAGCCCTGCTCTGCAATAACATAAACATCTCTATATTATCAACCGTGTGCTCAGCACAAATCCAAAACACAGCCCCACACCAGCCATTGTAAAGAAAATTACCCTAGCCAAAGCCAGCACATGGATACAAGTTAAGGTGGCAGGTGAATCAGCCCCCTTGACTGTTTCATTTACTGGTACAAAGGTAGCTTGTGTGCCTCCCACCAACTTCCACTGGCAAAACCAGGTTATATCTATAAATTAGACATTATGACATCTTCACTTTCATGTACCCAAATATTTTCTTGGTTTTGTCACCTGATTCTCTACAGAACTAGAGGAATGTTATGCCTTTGTGGTTATATCCAGCAGTACTTGATGGCACATCATATGCTATACAAGACCAAAGGAGCTGTCACAGATGAGGGGGATGGTCAAGCTCTGCAGCCCCAGGCAATGGCAAAGCCTCAGAAATTTATTATTCAACCATGTGTAAATCAAGCAGCATTTGAGTCTCATATAGCAAATGTTCTTTTTACACACTGTCTTAACGTCCAACTTCTAAAACATCTAAAAGCTACATCCTCTCTTTGTGTCTGAAATAGGAAACAGACATTCTCGTGTATGGAGAGGGTCTAATATCACTGCCTGTTACCTGTAATGCATGCAGGAACTGATTTACTTTCCTGATAAAGCAAAGTGCAGTTCAGGTGCATACCAGTTTGGAAACTAGGGAACAGAAGTACGTAACAGTTGAGGTCAGAAGGGACCTCTGGAGACCATTTAGTCTACACCCTGCCGCCCTTCTTAAGGCAGGTTCAGGTAAAACAGGCCATCCAGGACCATATCCTCATGGTTTTTGAACATGTCCAAAGATGGAGCCTCCACAGCCTCTCTGAGCAACCTGTGCCTGTGTTGGCCATCCTCACAGTAAAAAAGTGTTTTATTACTTCAGATAGAATTTCCTGTGCTTGAGTATGTGTCCATTGCCTCTTATCCTGTCATTAGGCATCTCTGAGAAGAAGCTCTGCCTTCTTCATATCATCCCATCAGGTATTTATAACCAATAAAAAAGATTCCCCCCGAGCTTTGTCTTCTCCAGTCCAGTAACAACTCTCTCTGCGTTTCCTCACATGGCACTTGCTCCTGTCCCATAATCAACTCTCAGACACTTCATAGGACCCAATCCATTGAGGTCATACCTTTCCTGTCCAGGAGAGCCCAGCACTGACAAAGCACACCAGCTGTGGTCTCACCAGGACTGAGCAGAGGGGAAATGTCACTTCCTCAACATGCTGGCAACACTTGGCCTAATGCAGCCCAGGATACTACTAGCCTTTTTTGCCCTGAGGAAGAATTGCAGGCTCATGGTCAGCTTGTCCACCAGGACACTCAGGGCCTTTTTCTGCCATGTTATTTTCCAGCTGGTTGGCCCCTGGTCTGAATGGGAGCATGTAGTTGTTCCTCCCCAGGTGCAGGACTTTGTATTTTTCTTTACTGAGCTTAATGAGATTCCTCTCTGCCCCCTTCCCCAGGCTGTCCAAGTCCCTCTGAATGGTATCAGCCACTCCTCACAATTTGCAACCATCCACAAACTTGCTGAGCTTGTCCCATCCCCCATCACACTAGTTATTAATGAAGATGTTAAGTAAGAGTGGTCTCAGTATCAGCCTTTGGGTACACCCCTAGTAACAGGCCTCCAGATGGACTTTGTGCTACTGATCACAACTCTTTAAGCCAGTCAATTCACACAGTTGTCAGTCCACCTCATTGTCCACATATCATGCCCACTTCTCTGCTTGTCTATGAGGATGCTACACTTTTGAAACCCTGGCTAGTGCCAAGAGAGAGAACATTGACTTATCCATCAAGCCACTCTTCTCATCATAGAAAGATGTGAGTTTCGATAAGCACAATTTCCCTTTTATAAATCTACGCTGACTATTCCAAATCGCTTTGACCAAGCAAGATTTCTTCCATTTGCCTGAAGAAGACCTCAGCTATTACCTCTTTCCAATCCAATAATCTGTACAAGACACCCACAACTACATAACCCAAGTTGGTCTATCTGCTAGTACAAAACTGAATGACCATTCAGCTTCAGGCAGGTTTCTAAAGTAGTCTAATGGACAATGATCGAGTTGTGGCAGAGATACACACAAGCGCAGAGAGGAAAAGATCAAAAAATGTATCATGGTTGGTGCAGTGGGTGCTGATGCTTTCTGAGATTAAGCAGCCAGAACACTGCTGTGTATGATGGAGCATCATAGGTCTGCTCTGAATATCTCAAAGAGTCTAAGACTAAAAGCAGAAAAGGATCTTTTTCCAAGTTGAAGGTTTTTTGGGCTCTAAATACTGCATCAGAAAGTTCAGGCAGGATGTAAGGAGCATGTCCTGATGTTTAGAAGGCAGATACTTCCATTAAGGATATCCCTCCTGCCTGATTCCCTGCTACTCCCTGCTCCACTCATATGTTTTGGGACATACCCAGGATCCATGGAAAAACACAGCACCAAAGGAGTTTCAACACGAGTTATGCTTCCTCAAATTTGTCCCATGTGGAGGTGCCTCTCCTCTGAAATCCCGGGGGAGGGACCCTGCAGTGGACAGGTCTGTCCCTGTCCCTGTCCCCATGTCACGTGTGCCCCATACCTGTTCCTGATTGGGTGGTTTGGGTGCCTGGGGCCCGGGAAGAGAGAGGGTCCAATGACTGGGGTCTGCCTGGGAACTCCAGCCATGCAGGCTGGAGGAATAAATCATCTCATAACATCTACAGAAATATCACTTCATCTTTCCTTCCAAGTTCATCGCTGTCTTATACTTGTTGTAAGGACTCCCCATTACAACAGTACCATAAGCCTGATTGTATCCATGAATGTTTTTTGGGGTCATTACCTGTGTCAGATGACAAATAGTCACATCAACAATTTGGTTTTCGCTGTCTCAGAACAGAGCATGCACATCTCCTCATATCTCCAATTTGTGATGAACAATGTCCTCATATCTGCTGAGGCTTGCTTTTGTCTTCTAGCTTTGTGGCCTTTTCATAGACCATGCACAGTGATTGGAGAAAACCTCCTGATCTTAAGCACAAATTCACATCCCCTCATCCTTCATGGACTTCCAGTGCAAGATATATTTCCAATGCTACTGACCTCATACTTCACTTGACTTCAAGCTCATATGGCATTTGTTTAAAAGATATCACACCTCAGAGCAGAGATGTGTTACTTATGAAGACTGTGCAGAGCCATGCAAGCCACTGCCTGACAGAAAGGGATGTCCAGAGCATTTTAAATCAACACAAGGTAGGCTGCCAGGTGTGGGTTCCCTCACCTGTGTTGCTGTAGATGCAGAGTTACTGCACTGAGGTTTGCCTTGGCATTACACAGACAGCAGAGTGTCATCCATAAGTGACAGCAGAGAGTCATCCAGCAGGAGGGTTTTGCAGTTGGAATGGGTAAACAGATTATCTTTTGTTTCTCTTGTCTGCTTATCAATCACTGCTGATGTATAACCTACATCTGCACTCGAGGTTTGTTTAAATGTATGAAGGCAATATCCTTAGAGATCTTTGCAAATACATAGAACATAATTTGGGAAAAGAATTTGTTTCACATTTTTAAAAGAGGAAGACAGATCCTGCTGTGCAGTCCTGTCCACTACAGCAGTTATTAGTATCCAATGGATGGAGAGAGAAAGCTGTTCTTGAGGAGCATTTACCCCTTTTGAATGCTGCATTTGAATTGTGCAATTACAAGAACAGGGAAAGCAATACAAAAATCTCCAAAATGGTGATTTTGATAAAAGCTTAATCCTTTTGCAGAATCTAGAAGATACAATATGTGACTTTGCTGCATTTAGGCCTTGTCCTTAATAGTCCATTTTGCAGGAGGTGTAAGGAATGGCATAAAATTTCAAATTGCAAGAGAAGAAAGTGGTTATTGCTCTGCTGACACATGTACTTACACACCTCTTTCTGGCAAGGTAAAATAGCCTGCAGTGCAGCATTTTAAAGCCTCTTCCCCACTACCAGAGGACACAGAAGTGTTGCAAAGTGCTTTAAGTTGTTTCTCTTAAATTATTCTCATCTTCTGGTAGTTAAGATTAGCAAACAATTTAAGATTTTATGTGAAAGCTATCCTTTTGTCCTGTTTTGATCACAAAATCAAAATCACCTCTTGCTGCAAAGTAAATTTCCTGTGGATCCTGGAAGAAAGAATAAGAAATCAAGCAGAGAATTGTGCAGACATTAGAGCTCATTCTTGTGTTTTCAGTAAAGCCCTCTGTGGATGACAAAAATACATTTGTACTTATCATCATATGTTTGGCTTATTCAGTTGCTGCCTGGAAATAAATATTGCACTAGCACATCTTTGGTGGTATTGTAAAAAAATCACAAGAGCAGCTTAGGAATACTGCTATACTTTGAACTTTGTCTAACAGATTTATTCAGTGAGCTTGGAGCAAGCACTGAACTCTACAGCTGGGAAGGAAAAGGGGGAAACATGGCCTTCAGGAGGAGTGCAAGTATGCCCTGGCCATGCCTGGCTGTTTGCCATGGCTGGGGAATAGTTCACTGACAAAGATGGGAAGTGCTGCTGCCATTTTCCCCCAGCAAAGCATTCAAACTGGTTTTCCCCTGCTACCAATGCCACTGGTTTTGAATATGCATTGAAAACCAAGGGCATCTGTTCTTATGGATTTTAAAACATAGTTTGCTTTATATATAGCAAGAATAAATCTGTTCAGTTTTTCTTCATTGTCAGACATTACTCTCTTTGGGCTTTTGGCCATTCATGTTCAAACTCCAATTGTTTTCCACTGTGTTTCCCAAGTGGTGTTTTTTTAAAGCAGTTGTTCCTCTCTAACTGGATAGCTGCGGAAGTAAATCAGCTTCCATGTGTTTAGAAACAAATGAACAATGAAACATTCAGCCAAGCTTGCCTCAACAGATTACTCTGTTTTTTATGCTTTCAAGGCAATTTGCAACAGGAAAACTGCCCAAGAGCTCAGAGGATTTGGGAGGAGGTACTCTGGGCAGCAACTGTGACTCTCCTGGGAGATTAGGGGCCAGATCCACCCCTCGCGTAAGCTCCTGAAAGTTGTGCAACTGCTCAAACAGAGCTGGGAAAATAATTTAATCCATTTTCTTGCAGTGGTATGCTGAGGGTAAATTACTGTGATTAATGACTTCAGTTTGTCAGTTGAAGTTCGGCAGTGGGGCATATGAGAGCAGCTCCAAATTTCTCAGTAGAATAAGCAAAATTCAAGTGTGTAGAGACTCTGCTTGTGGTTCTGGGGAGAGGTGAAAAAGAAAAGTGGGCCCAGAGCCATCAGGTGCCAGGATTCTGCTTTGCTGCCACAGGCAGCTGCCCAGCCTTGCTTGCAACATTGATGAGTTCTGCTCTGCCTTTCTCAGCCTGGGGCAGTTGTGAAAGAAGACTCATTATTTCCCCCCCTGCAGCCAACAGGTTTTACATGATCATCCTGTGGGCTGACAGCAGCAGGCAGTGGAGACCAGCTGTCACCTGGGAAGATGTCAAGGCACTTCTGTTCAATTGCCTGGACACATGCTTCTGTAAGTACTAGGTGACACTTATATGTAGGGTCTCTTCTGTCTGGAAGCACATAGTTGTTAATAAGGCTAGGGCCATATTTTACACATTGAAAACAATTTCCAGTTATGTGTCCTGAAACCCAGCAAAAATTATTAAGCACGTTGCTCTAAAACATTAAAAAGTGGCAGAGATAGAGGGAGGAGGGCATCACCTACATGCCTTCAGTCAGGAGCTGCATTAACGCCTTGGTGCGGACACATCTCCCTAGCACTCCTAGGACATGCAGGAAGATACCAAATCCAGTTCAAACATCTGGAGTTATCTGAAGATCATTTCAACAGGCAGAAGGCAATCATGTGGTCTGGAAAACAGACAAGATGATGATTAGCACTGTACAAAAAAGGCACCAGAGATCAATAATGATGAGGGCTCTCTGATGAGCTGCTGCTGGGCTTGGAGCACAGGGTGCCATGTTTCCCACCATGATGAGCAGCTCTCCTACCATTTGCCCTTTGCACAATGACCAGCTGAAGGGCTGAGCAGAAGTGGTGAGAGGCCCCAGCATCTTTCCATTCTGGTTTTCTGCCTTCCTTTGGAAGGAGGAGGATTCGGGTACTTGGCAAAGCCAGGGAGATGGTTTACCTGCAGCTGGCTGGACTGCTGGTGCTAGCAGGTATTTCCAAGGAAGTGAAGCTTACAGCTTCTCTTGCTGTTTTAAAATAAGATATGGTTCTGGGGTTTGTCACTGGTATTTCAAAGAAGAGAATGTTTCAATAGATTTTTATATTAATTGATGTGTTCTTTATAGTTCTACAGTTTATTTAGGCTCTTCAAAATGTCATCTTTTTTTACAGGCAGCATTTCCTCATGACCATCTCTTCAGACCTCACCAGATTTCTTTCTGTTCCTCAGCTCTGCCCTTAAGATAACTTCTTTTGTTTTCTTACCAGTGTTCCACCAGCTCTCAGTTTTACTTTCTGACCTTCTTTTTAATTCTTTTTCTCAGCTAACTAAACTGAACAACACCAAAAATATTTGTGATCTTGGTGATACTATATAATGTAAAAAGGAGGGAGGTACAGGAAGGAAGTACATATTATTAGAAGAAAAAGAGGATGTTCTCAAAGTACCTGAAGACAGATGCCAGTAATGCTGGTATTGAAAAAAATAGCATATGCAATGGGTGAATGCTTTTCTGATCTGGATCTATCTAAGGGATGAAACATGGTCTGATGGAAGAACTTTGGTCCTAACCACAGGATTGAAGATTATAACATGACCATGCAAATAGCATGTGAAGAAAGAGACTTCTGTGTTCCTCCTGTGAATAGGGCCCAAACATCCCTGTGCTGGGCTGTACAGGTGCACTCAATAGTCATGGTTAGAAGAGCATAGACTGAAAGACTGGAAGAGACATCAGCCAGTGGACAGTCAGTGGGGGAGAAAATGCCAAGCGGAGGTTCATGATACTAACACAAAACTGATCTGCAAATGGGTATGACCAACAGATAAGGTACTAGATGAGCTTGGAAGCAATTTGGGTCCCAAGCTTCTGTTCAGCTCATGTCCATTCAGCCCCAGCCCACTACCCTTCCTGACAGGTAAGCACAAGTCCTCATAGTGGTGAAGGCTGAGATGCTGTGCCAGGTGTGGCATCATGACAGTCACATTCATCACTATTTGCTAGAATTTAAATAATTAAATTCACATTTTAACCAAAATCTGAACCATCTGAACATAAAAAGAGACTTGTAGGTCTCTCACTAACCAAAGCTTCTGCTAATGATACCTACTGTACAAATACTGTGCTCAGAAAGAGGGCTCCAAATAATGCCAGCTGATTTTCTCCCTTAAGGTCCAGAAGATTTGCAAAAGTCTTTACATAAGTGACTTCCTCTACAGTCCTTATTTTCCTTTTCAAAACCATGCTCAGGACTTCACCCCTCCTGTCAGTTCTGTCTCATGTACCCCAGAGAGGTGCTTGCTGTGGCCTGGGCCACTTGCCCCGGGGCAGGGCAGGGCATATTTGCACCTCAGCTAAGGCTGAAGCAATGTGAAGAGGGCATGGCATAAATAATTAGTCCCTAGAGATCTGCTGGGATGTTATCAGCACCTCAAGCTGCCTTTCGGGCACCTCCCCAGGCACTCCCAGAAGAGGAGGGAGCATGAATCAAGCCGAGCCAAACCTCTTCATGCCTTTAGCCAAAGCCTCTTTGCCTCGCCAGCAAAAAACACATGCCTTGAAGTACCTCAGGGAGTGGCCCAGAGCAGCACATCCTGCGGCAAGAGGACGAGAGTCAGGACGGACTGCGGAAAACAAAAGGCAGGCTTCCCGGCAGGGGCTGGGCCAAGGCCGGCCCCGAGTCACGGCGGCCGCCCCGGGGAGCCGCGGTGGGAGCGCTGCCGCTGCAGGGCGGCTCCGCCGGCCAGCACCGACCGCACGGCCAGCGCGGGCCCGCTGCCGGCCGGCCTCACAGTGCCCGCGAGTTCGCTCCTCTGCTTGCAGGCCTTACGGAACGCAGAATCTTGTCTGGCAGATAAAACTGAACTGAGTGCAGAATTTGCTTTTTTCCCCCATTATAAGAGATGGGGATTTTTTTTTCATATAAAACAGCATTTAAAAGAAAATATGGTAACAGTTAGGGTTTTTAAAAAGCTTTTAACCAAAGTGATGTAATTAGTTATGATCCAAAAGCAGTTTGCCACACAAAATCCAATTTTTAGTTGTTGTCTAAATCAATGTGAGGCTCATTTCTTCTGCTGTTAAAATCAATGGCAATTTGAGTTTAAGAAGAAGCTGGGTCCTGGTTCGGTAAAAATGTAAACCAGATCTTTCCCTGCTCTTTTTAAAAAAAAGAAACCCATCACACCTTAACTATGTTAGTTTCCCTCTCTTATAAATATATGTCTCTAAAGAAATCTTTAAGAAAGATTTTACTCTTTTGACTGAAATCTTTCCTTTATATCACCATACCCATAAAGTTGGTTCTGTGACCTTTCAGCAACTACTTGTGAATTTCACAAGTACACAGGACTGGACAGCTTTCATGAAGGCGATTGTTTTTCATAGCTGTGTGACTCTGGGGTCCCTTACACCGTGCGTCCTAACAAGCCTCAGGAACATTCCTGAGACTCTGGAAAGCAGAGCCATCGTGTCCCACCATCTGTGGGCATGCTGCAATTTGCAGCGGCCAGTCATGGCACTAATTTGGTCTAAGGCTTCACTGACAAATAGAAAAACACCAATTGAACCAAGAGACATCTAGTCAATACTTGCTGTTGTAGACCTACTTTCTTTCAGTTCTACTTGTATGAGATCTGATAGCACAGTTTTCTTCTCCCTTGAACATTCAGCTCAAAAGAAGAGCTAACGTAGGAAAATAAATCTTTGATGTGGGAAGAAAATAATACAAAATAATAAAACCAGAAAATGTATTAAGTGTCTGGTTTTGAGATATTGCAGACAATTAAAGCAGAAAAGAAGGCAGTATTTTCCAAAGTCTGTTTGAAATGAGAGGTGGAAATGAGAGGTCTATTCCAAGGTACTTTTCTAGAGAAGGAGACCATCAGCAGGAACAAATTGTGGAGAGTGTGTAGCACCCATACCTGTGTCTGCAGAGACAACTGACACTGTAGTTCATTGACCCCTTAATCCAGCACAAGTGCTTACTCAAACTGGAATGGATGATCCATTCTTCCCCCAGCTCCCAATCCTCAATCCCATTCTCCCCCTTGCACTTGCATTTGACCTCTAAATGTCTTCTAGTCCAACCCTCCTGCAGTAAGCAGCAAAGTCATCAACTAAATCAGGTTGCTTAGAGCCCTGTCCAATCTGACCTTGAGTGTTTCCATGGACGGAGCATCTATCAGCTCTCAGGGCAATCTGTTCCAGGGTTTTACTCAGTCCACAGCAATAATCCTATAGTCAATTATTCCAGCCCCTTCTTAGTGTCTCAGTTACCAGCATGCCCATGAAAGTTGTTAGCTTTCAAGGGAAACAACCCATTTTACTGACATGGGGTCTGCTTGATGCATTCTGGGGTTTACTGGGAATGAAAATTATACACATACAGTCTATTAGGCAAAATCTGAGTTTAAACAAACAAGCTTCATTTTCTTAGAAGTCTTTACCCCCTGTTTAAGCTAAAACAGGATCTAGACAACATATGAACATGTTTACTGCACCCTACCCAGGCAGGTTGCTGGCACAGTTCTGCATGTGGGCAATTAGGTGTGTGATGTTGTGCTACAAGCATCAACTAGGGATGAGTATTTTATAAAGCCAATGCTGCACATCATTCATTTGGGATGTGTAAGCTTCCCCTGCTGATTCATGTCAAATCAATTCTACATACTGTAGAGTACAATGATGAAGTAAGAAACACTGATAAATGTATTAAACAGAGGCACTAGTCTGTGGTGCCAATACACACAGAGTGGAGTTCAAAGTGCCTGTGTGGCCCATCCTGCCACCCCTGGGGACAGTCATCCTTTAAAGCCCCAGTGCTGGGAACACTAAGCCTCCTTGTCAGAGCAATGTTCCAGAGGAAATCAGATGATTGCAGCTTTTAAGTCAGTCTGGCAGAGGCTAGGGTTGAGGAAAAGGTCAGGGGAACGGCAAGCACCTTGAAATAAAACACAGGGTCCAAGTATAACAAAGCTATGTGTTGGAAGCAGGAGGGGTGGGTAGTAGTCTTGCCCACAGGTCACATCCCACGGGAGCTCCTTGTGGATGGGGCAGGACCTCTCTGCAGCAGGCATAGTGCTAACAGAGCTGAGGAAGAGATGTGCTGCCTCAGCCCACCTTGGCATCCGGGCACTTGCGGGGCCAACACACATTGCTGCTTCAGTGTCAGAAATCAGCCAGCTTTATGAGCTGAAACACAGTTTTCTGCCTTCCCTTAAAAAAGACAACTCTCCACTATCAAAAGGAGGAGTTGGACTCAGTTATTCTGCCATTCTGATCTTAATGGGCTTCATGCTGTTAGCCTTATTAGACAAGTCTTTTCTGTGTGGGTGGGAGCAGAAAGTCTGCCAAGACTCTAAAACTATGTGAAGAATGGGGATTTCTGATGAGAGCCTCTGATGATGAATCTCCTGCTACTGCATTCATGAGAAGGGCAGAAGTCTGGGCTCTGAGCTACTTTTTCTCTGCTGACAGTGCTCTCACTGCAGGGTTGGAACAAAAATGCAATGATTATAAAAAGTGACACGATCAATGATCCATATAAGGGATATAACAAGGCACCTACCTTGTCAAAATGATATGAGGAGCGGTTATAGCAAACAAGTAAATAGCCTCAGTGATGGGTTTTTTTCCTTGTAAAAGTAGGTTGAAGAAACCAGGATACATCAAAGCTGACAGTTCACTGAATTTGGCAGCAGTTCAAAGACAGAACGTCTTGTCCAGGCTGTGCAGATCTCACACCCACTATCTGCAAGAGGTAAGAAACAAGGAGCACAGACACATCACACAGAATAAAGGAGTGAACTGATTATTCTTCCCAAGTTTCAGAGGATGCTCTATGCAGTCCCTACACAGGAAATGTGCATAGTTAATGAGAAACTACTGTAATAAAATAACAACCCCCTGGCTGGCGAGTGGCATAAAGGAATTATGTAAAAAAATACACTTCATTGAGCCTCTATTGCTTCTCCTGGTATATAATAAAAAGACAAGAAGAGCTGTTTACAAAGACCATCCATGTGTGCTAAGCCCATGTAAAAAGCTCCATTCAAGTGAAAGGTGAGGAGGGTGTCAGGATATCACTCACCTGGAGCTAAAGGTTCAAAGCAGTTTTTCTCAGTGATAACTGCATCTGGAGTTTAGTGCATTTCAGCTCAGACAAATTTTTAACTTGTCTAATTATAGCATGTTGGTGATGATACTATAATTATGAGAACAGAGGCACTCTCATATATATGCCTAGAATTCTGAGCTGCTGGTGCCGAGGAGAGCTGTAGCAGCTTACTGTAGCAGCAGTAAGTGTCCTCAGAATGCACAGAACTACTTTAGTTCTTGTTAAAATGTAAGGGCTCAGACACCTGCAGCTGACCAAGTGCCTGTGCAGCAGCAGGAGCTGAAAGCTCTCAGTCCCCAGCAAAAGCATAGCATGGTACCTTCGATCTGTGAAGGTTTAGACTGATGCACTTCTTCTCTCATTTCCAACGGAAAGTAAGAGTGCAAACAACTTAATTCTGTGGGTTGATGTGGTAATTCATTAAAGAACAGTAACTTGGCATTTCTGAGGTCCAGCTGTTTTGTCCTGATACAGAGAAGCCATCCTGGAGATGAAAGGGTCCAGGGACACCCCACAGCAGCCATTCCCACACAGAGGCTGGAGGCAGCAGTGAATGAACTACAGCAATTTTCAGTTTTAGAAAAATTCAGTGAATAAAATTACTCCAACAATAAAATAAAAATAGCCTTTAGTCCAACCATACTAAAGAGCTTCCTTTTAAATGAGAAAAACACAATTACAAGAATATAGAATGCCTCTAAATTTGATTAGATACAAATATGGTATTTAAAGTTATAAAATCATAACAGTACAGCTATTAGACATAATGTAGCCAAAGCAGAAAATGAGATCAAGTTCAGAAACAGATTTTTTTTCCACAGAAATCACTGAAAAGATAAACTTTAAATGTAAGAGACAAAACTGTAGCAGGACTCAAAAAGCAGAACTTGCCTCATTTAAAATGGAGTTATGTGGGAGAAATAAGGACAGACAAAAAACAAGGACTGGATCTCATCATTCCAATAATTTCATGAAAGTGGCTGCTTAGATGTGTGAATGAATTAACCCTCTACTCAGGGAAGCAGTCAACATGACCTACATCACGTCATCAGCATTACAAAGCTAAGTAGGATGGATATGGATGTGAAAGGTCACCACCTAGATTCTGACAATAGTGTAATCATGTCATACTCCTTTTCAAACAGACCAATAAACACAAGAAACCCTAATAATTGTTAGTCAGATATTGCTGCTCAAATACTGAAAGGAAAATCTGTGTCAGAGGATTAGAAACAAAAATTACAGCAGACAAATACACAGGTTTTAGCAGACTGCAGCTTGAAAATGCTAGTAAAGCAATAAATTATGAAAGCAGGAAGTTGGAAAGAAGACAATAGACCAAATTATGTACCAGAGGCAGAGGAGAAATGTTAGGTGTCATCAGAATAGGTGTAAGGCCTAATGAAAATGACATAAAAATAAAAGAGAGGGCTGTAAGCTCAAATGTATTTATATGTAAAAGACAAGTCTGGAGAAACGTCACCTCAGCAGCATTAAAAAAAAATTCGTTTTGGAAGCAAACCCAAGTATTTTAAATACTATTTTTATGCTGAAGCAAGTAGACGCTTCATTTAAAAAGAGCTGTGAGGAAGGCAAGTTGCTCAAGAAGAAATTAATGAGACTGACCAGAGCATTGTTTTAAATATAATTTATTTTCAAAAGTGTAAATCAGGCTTGTTTCTTTGAAGACTGGTCCCCAGAGACTGCAGTCTCTGCTCAAAGCAAGAACTCTTCTTTCCCATGACCCCATCCCGACCTCCTGTGGACTTTAACATGGCTTTGGTTGGCAGGCACAGACTCAACCTACACACTTGGGAAGTGGTGATCTGTGGGGCTGGGGATGTTCTTTTTGGCTGCTGACCTTGCATAGCAGGAATAGTTCAGTATCTTTGGATATGCTGAGGAAAATCTCACTCTGCCTAAGGGTGAGGGAATGGATTCAGTTATCTTTAAGACTTTTGCTTACTTACAGCCTCAAGATGAGCCCATGAGGCCACTCTGGATAGTGACCAGGAGTGTACCTAGTCTTTCCTTAGAGTTCCTTGCATCATTATCAGAATTACTCCAGGGGATGTGACATTTCTACACCCTTCTCCCATCTAAATATTTGAAGTGTATTATGCGTGGACATAGTGGGAAAGAGTCTCTGCCCTGAGTTTACAGTGTGAGTGCTCAAAACAAGATAAGAGTGAGGGAGGAAGAGAGGAATATCCAACATTATTTATCTCATGATCTACCTATATCTTGTATTGTTCACAGCTGGGAAAAAACTGCATTCCTAGGAGAATAAAAGCCAAACCACCCATCCTTCCCAGAGAAAGCCAAAATACTTATCATCTGACAAGAAGTTATGTTAAAATACCTCCTACACAAAACCTGACCTGGATTCGTTGCTATATCACTCACCAAAGATTATTCCCAGTAGCTGGCAGGGTGCTGCTGGTATCTTACAGCTGAGAAGACCACCCAGGGCCCCCTCACAGTTCTCCTCAGGTCAGCAGCAGGGCTAGAAACATTAACAGCAGCCACAGCTTTGAGTGGCTCGCTCTTCAACTGCACATCTCCAGAGGGCTCTCTGAAGATGGTCAGTGAGAATGGGAAAAACCCTAAAACACCAGTAATTTTGTATGTTTTATTTTTACCTTCACATTTTTTTTCCAATTGCCTGTAAAATACATTCCCAGCCTTCCTTTTTCCCAGGCCATAGGAGTGGAGGTCCCAAGAAGACTGCAAAGACCGCAGGGCAAGGCGGGTTCTGCCTTCCCAGGCGAGAGCTGGAATAATCCTTAAAAGTGGGAAAGGATATTTGAACACTTTATATCAGACAAAAACATTACTCTTCTGTAGCACATGGGCTGAGCAAGCAACAGAGACAGCACATTGTATCTGCAGGTTCTCTTGGGAAGATGGGCAGGGGAGGGCTCAGAGTTGTGTACTGAGGCTTTATTATCCTGCAGCCAGGCAGGCAGGCTGCAGGCCGGTCTGCACAGACAGCAATCCTGCAATAAAACAGACTATTAAAATTGTATACAATAGTTTCGACTCAGACCAAATGTCCAGGTATAATGGTTTTCTCAAAATGCAGAATAGATTTTCTATGGACACTTAAGGCTGAAAGAGGACAGGACTTGTATCAGGATCAGAGTGCCTTGCAGGGAAACAGCCTCCTCAAAAACATGACTACAGTGATGACTTAATAACTATCCTGACTACCAGGAGTTGGCACCATGAGGTCCACCAACAAAGCAGTTTGAATGGATTTAATACTTTAAAAATTCCAACATGGAATGACAACCATTCAGATTCACGTACATGTTTTCAGACAAACCAGAGCATTTACAAAAATACTTTCCCTCATCTCTTTTTTTAAAACATGATTTACTGTTTGCTCTAAGCAGTAAGACAGTGTTTTTGCTCAACAACAGGATTACCTCAAACAGTTTACCCTGGTTGTGATTAAAGAGAAAGGGATAGGCAGCACGGCACATGAAGAGGGATTACAAATGCTGCCCTTAACTGCTTCCCTAAATCAGAACACCTAATACTCTTCATGGAAATACAGTGTTACACTCTTACCAGCTCCCTTACACTGAGTAACATGACAGTTCCAAATCCCAGTCCCACTAGTTTTGAGATTAAGAAGAAAATTGTTGACAGGCTGAAATGGACAATGATGAATTTAAGATTCTTTGGAAGAGCACACATTGTTTTGTAGGATTAGATGTTGTAATCCATACAGTAAGTCAACAAAAACGCACCATAGGAGGAACAGGCAAGGAGCAAGGCATCCAATTACTAATGCAAAATATAATGCAGTTTATACTTTGTTCACCCTACTGTGATTAGCATTAGCTCTTATAAAATCACTCACCTCCAGCAGAAGCTGCTTGCTGTATGAAGTGACAACATACTTTGTCCTTGAAGAGCTTCTACTCTTAACTGCAGATATGCCCAGATTGTGAGAGGAATACCCAAAAGTAGGCAGGGAAGGAGAGAGCAGGGCCAGGCTCGCAGGGCTCTCTGTGGTCAGAGCAGAGCAGTGGGACAGAGGCACACCACAGTGATCCTCCATGCTGCCTCTTCCCTGCCACACCGCAGCCACCAGCAAACCCCTGGATGGGCTAAGGTGGGTCATGCCCTGCCACAGCCTGGGTCTGTCCCAGAGGGAGAGGTGTGGTTTGAGTACAGGGCTATAAACACGCCACTACTGATTGCCCCTTCTGTAGACACTGAGAAGGATAAAGCAGACTGAGGAGGACAGATGGCACTACCCACACAGGTTAGCTCAGCCAATCTCTGCATAACTCCGGGTTAAGTGACCACTTTCTTCAAGCCCATTTTGGAACTACTTGATCATCAGAAACACCTCGTTATTCTTGCCGTTCCTCCTATTAGCAGCCCCAGCACTGACATAGGAGCAAACTAGCTGGTATATAGCGGCAAGATTCTCGGGACTCATTGTTTTCTGAACTCGAGGTAGTTAAAGCTTTAGCAGCATTGACAAAGGTGACTTCAATCACATTTTCTCTCTGAGATTATGAGCAGCATGGTGAGAAAGAACATACTAACACCAGTGACACTGAAAATTGCATAATTATTTGACCTATTTGACAAGAAACAAAATATTTTGGTCTTTTGGGACACTATTTGGGCTAAATCTGGCTCTTAAAATGCATTGAAAATTGGTTGTTGGTTGGTGCAGGTCTTCAATCATATTTAATTATTTGCCTACAGTACCACACTCTGCAGGGAGATGTAAGAGGAAGAGGAAATGCAGAATAATAACTGCTGTTAAAGTAAAATGCATGAAAATGGATTAAAAACATAGGGCCAAGAATTTTCTTCCACTCTTGTCTGTGAGAATATTGCAAAAAGCACCCTCAAAAGTTGAGACCAGATTGTAACATGATCATACCTCAGAACAGAGAGTGAGCTGTTCACACCAGTTCCACGTTGGAATCTCAAAATAGCAGCTTTATCCAGTCACTTGCTTATGAGACCTGAAAATACGAAACTGTGAAGAAAGCCTTGCTTGGAAGCTTTTTCTACAAAGATTAAGGTCTTAAAAGTTAGACAAAGTTGTACACACAGCATCAAGCATTTGTGGTCTGCACAACAGAAGGAAACACCATATTCAGAAGAAATAGATGCTGCAATTTCAAGCCTGATTCTTTAGTCCAGTGTTTGATTAGGAACAGTAATTGCATCCCATTTACTGTGCTGATAAAGAACATGGAGCTGCCACAATCAGTTTGGATGGATGCCAAGGCAAACTCAGGCAGAACTGAAAAATCCCGTTAAGATGACTGAGTGGCAAATGATGGTTATTTATTCTAATCAATTTGTTAATTTACTTCTGGAAAAACTGGAATAATTTGTTCCTAATCAAAACAAGGACCTATTCATTACAGCATGTATGATGAACTGCTACTATGTAGGCACAGCTAGGATTTCTAACAATTTTTTAAAAAAAGAAGACAGATTTGGTAACTCACTCTCCAAAAGAAGGTCATTTGGGCTTTTTTCCCTGGAACATACACTAACCCTTTATCCAGGCTAATTTCAAACACCATGCTGGTGGGCCTTCTACTCCAAGCTCTTTTATCCTCTCAGTGCTGCAGTGTTCACTGGCTTTTCACTCTACTTTCAAATGTTCCAGCTGTTCTCTTCCGACCCATATTCTCAAACACTAGTATCTATTTAACCTCTTCCCTTTTTGTACCATTCATTTAGTTAGGACAGCCCTATCTGCTGAGGGCTCTTGTAACCTCTACTGTTGCTGCCTAGGCTGGGTCACCTAGGACTTGGCTTTCTACAGTGCTCAGATTCTGCCTCTTCCCTCTCAAAAGGTAGGATTACCTTTAGTCATGAGATGCAGGTAAAAATTGTATGCAAGGTATAACTTATTTTACATCAGCCCTAGCAATCCTTCTGTCTAAATCCTGAAATATGTTTAATTTGCCCTTCTCTGAACTCCAGCTTCATTGATTCCACTCTGATAACAAAGTCTCTGAAGCTCCTCCTGAGCAAATATACCAGCAGCAGTGCTGGTATATACATCAGTGGAGAGGTATATGTGCTCAGTGGAGAGGTCAGTGCTATGTCTTCACTCCTGACAAATCTGCAGATGCTCCAAGAAGATGGTGCTGGGACTCAGTACATCTGCAGCCCAGAATGACACTGGCCAGCTCCCACCCGTGTTAAATGCCAAACATTTAGTGCCAAAACACTTGGCATCGTTTGCTTAGTTCTCCCAAATGGGTAATTCTGAAATGACATTTCCCAGTTTGTGACCTTGTTCTCTTAACTGATAACAGCATGAGCACTTTGGAGAGGCCAGGAGAGGGAAGAACCAGCAGACCAGCTAGCAGTCTGAGAGTCTCACACTGGAGCCAGGCTGGCAAAACCAAAATCCCACACCCCAGCCTCATAATTTCCTCCACCAGCTGTTGTGTCTTCCCTCTCCAGTGCCAGTTACTTGGCACCCTGGGCATACAGAACCTCATTAAAATCCCACCAGCATGTGAGAAAGGCAAGCTCCACAGTGAAGGGAGGCACAGCAGGTATGTGCCAGCCTCTGGTGGGCTTGGGGCACGCTTCCCTGCCTGTAGGACACAGTGTGGGGACCAGACAGCAGCACATCCCTTTCCTGCACAGGGTTCTGCTCACTCCCCAGCTACACTCCTTATGACCTGCTCCATCCCTTTTTGCATCTCAAGTTCTTATTTTTTATTTTTAAACAGCCAGATTGAGTCTTAATTATTTAAGCACCTTCCAGATTTAGAAAGCTGTTTTGGCTGTGAAAATAACACTCGGTGCAATCATCTCTCATCAATAAACCATGGAAACAAATGTGTATGCCTGTTGGGAAGGAATTTTATTTAAAGCACACTGAAAAGTGCTTTAAATACAGTGTGAAAAATGTGAAAAGACCTAATGCTGGTCATGTTTCAGTGAATTCAGGACATTTTGACTCAAGTGAGAAAAAATGGGACCTGTGCCTTATTCAATTAAGATGGCCTGACTTCTCACAAATAGGAAGGGATGCCTCAGAAACATCGAAAACACAAATCTGGACCAAGAGCCTCACCTGACAGTTGTGCTTGGGTTTTTGTAAGGTTTGTTTTTTTTTTTTTCTGAAGTGTTAAAACACATTGGCAAGGACAGCTGTGAGTATTCATATTTTACTGAAAACTGCTATAAAGCCTCAAATCACACACACAGTTCCTACAGGGGTTCGGTCCTTTGGGGAAATAAAGATTTGACATTTAAAACAAAAAGAGGAAAAAACCTCTCCAACACCAACCAAATAGCATTCTTAACATCTTACTCTAATAAAAGAAATAAGATTAAAGAACAGTGGCATAGTCTCAATGTTTACTGATAGATTTTCTTTTGTCCCAGTAAGAGCTTGAGGAAAATAATTTCAGATCCCACTGGGAAACACTCTGCATTGTTGTATTCATAGGATCATAGAATATGCTGAATCGGAGGGACTCCTCAGGGCCATTGAGTCCAACTCCTGGCCCTGCACAGGACACCCCAAGAGTCACAACATGTGCCCAAGATCATTGTCCAAATGCTTTCTGAACTCTGTCAGACTTGGTGCTGTGACCACTTCTCTGGGGAGTCTGTTCCAGTGCCCAAACACCCTCTGGGTGAAGAACCTCTTTCCTGATATCCAGCCTCAACCTCCCTTGACTCAGCTCCATGTCATTTCCTCGAGTCCTGCCTCTGGTCACAAGAATGAAGACATCAGTGCCTGTCCCTCCACTGTCCCTCTTTGACAATGTTGAAAAGCACAATGAGGTCTCCCCTCAGTCTCCTCCAGACTGAACAGAACAAGTGATTTCAGCCTCTCCTCATACAGCTTCCCCTCAAGGCCCTTCATATCCTCGTGGCCCTCCTATTGATGCTCTCAAATAGTTTAATGTCCTTTTTATATTTTGGTGTCCAAAACAGCACACGAGATTCAAGGTGAGGCCACCCCAGAGCAGAGCAGAGCAGAGTGGGACAATCCCCTCCTTTGACCAGCTGGTGATGCTGTGCCTGACCACCCCAGGACACAGCTGACCCTCCCAGGACCTGTTTCTGACTATTTACAGCCCAGCATGACCTCTGGGGACTGTTTGCACAAATAGCTTAATGTCCTTTTTATATTTTGGTGTCCAAAACAGCACACGAGATTTAAGGTGAGGCCACCCCAGAGCAGAGCAGAGTGGGACAATCCCCTCCTTCAACCAGCTGGTGATGCTGTGCCTGACCACCCCAGGACACAGCTGACCCTC
>JACBWW010000001.1:19596531-19696895 GCA_020086605.1 Lanius collurio | reverse complement strand
GGACAGACCGGCCCGTGCCGCCCGCCGCCCCCAGTGCCGCCGCCGCCGCCAGGTAGGACCGCGTTCCCGGCCGGGAGGGACCGCAGCGCCGGGGCTCCCCGCCCGCACACGGGATGCGGCGCGGCCGCTCGGGCCCGGAGGAGGATACGGAGGACGAGAGGGGTGGGGGCCACGGCGGGCGGGGGGCGCCGCTCCGCGGGGCGCGCAACAAGTGCGGCGGCAGCGCCGGCGGGGCGCGGAGCGAAGCGGGGGCTCGGCTCCCGGCGAGGAGCGGCAGGGCTGCGGCCGGGGACGGGGCTGGCAGTGGCGGGCAGGCCAGCCGTGGAGGGAGGGGACGGGGCGGCGGAAGGGACGGGGCTCTCGCCGGGAGCGTCTTTTTCCCGGTGCAGTTTAGTCAAGAGCATGATGCAATCCCGCATTGCCATGGATACTGCATCCCGGGCGGTGGCGGCAGCTCCTTCCGCTGTGCGGGGCACGGAGTGGGGTGAAATAACGGGCAGGAAGGGAGGAGACCCCGCACCTCAGCCCCCATCCTTGGCCGTAGCTGCCTGCCGGGGAGCTCGCGGAGGGCTGAGCGCTGCCACGGCTCCAGAAACTCAGATGTGTTTTTCCGCCGTGGCGGGTGTGTGGATCCCGCCAGCCCGGCCTCGCTGAGGCGGCTGCTGCCGGCCGCGGGGAGCAGCCCGGCGGAGAGAGGCAGGGTGTCAGCGGAAGGGCTCGTCGTGCTCGGAAGGCAGTGCTGTTACTTCTCCTTCCCTGAACTCTTGCCCAGCGCCCCTGACCGCCGTACTGGTTAAGAACTGGAGCCGCTGGCACGGTAGTTCCCGGGGTCTGTGCGTGGGACAGGGCAGACGCCGTGTTAAACCAGCGCCCTGGAGATGTGCAGTGCTTCTGAAAGGGGCCGGCCCGTTTTAAAACCTAGATGTTTAAAGAGTACGTGCATTAGGAAATGAGCAGAAAAGGAAGGGCAAACGATAGAAATGTGTCAGTGTGTCAGATGCCTGTGCAGGGACTTTCTTAAAAACTTTATGAGTTTGCTTTTATCTCTTCATCTCCTGGAAGCCCTCGGGCACCAGCAGCATTAGAAGTCGGCAGTGCCTGGGGTTATGTGAGGTATTGTCTTGGGCAGTTTAAGTGTTTTCTCCTTCCCTGCCGGCGTTTGCTGCTTTTCTGCCCTCATTCCTTCGCCCTGATTCCCAGGGATGCAGCATTTGAAGATCCCACTCCACAGAGCTTTCCAGTACCAATCTGAACTATGAGTCTGCAGACAAAAGGCCAGTTTTGCAGACCTGGGCAGGAATAGCAGCACCTTGGCTCGCTCAGCAAGGAGGGCTCCTGGCAGACGACAAGAGGCATTTCTCCCTCCGGCAGCTGGGTGCACTGCCCGCTCCGTGTCCCAGCCGCGGCTGAACGGCAGTGCCCCGTACGGCTCATTTGTATTCTCAGTGCTTCGGGTGATCTCTGATGCTGTGGGATTCAGTGCCATGGCAGAGTTCTCGTGGCTGTGACAGAAGACTCCAGCAGAGAGCTCAGCCGGCTCCTTGCGATGGCGGGGGAAAACAAGGCAGTGGCATGGCTGCAGTTGGGATGCTTCCCATCAGGAAGTCTCGAAAACCGCTCTGTGCAAATGGAAACACGCCCTGCAGCTGAAACTAGAGGCGGACGAGCGTGCAGGCGTCTCCCATGGCGGCCCAGCCTTTCGCCGGAGTTTTGGGCCAGGTTGCTTCCAGGGTGAGGTTATCTCTGCCAGAGCAGCTCCCTGCCAGGACCTGGCAGCTGCGGGCCTGCCGTAAGCCGCCGGCTGAAATTATCGCCGGCGGCCGCGGTGGGTGGAGGCTTTGCGGCTCGAAGTTTTTGTAGATGCGAGCTTATGGTGCTGCTGCATCAGTGTTAAACTGCTAGCGTAGAGGGAGGGGATTTATTTGGTTTGAATAAGGACTTGTGAATAACGCTGAAGAGTTTTGCGATGTATTTCACTCTAAGCCCTTCCTGCTTCTTCGGTGCAGTCACAGCCGGAGATTTTCCTCTGCTGTTCAAATACTAGAGATAAGTACTGGTGCAGGCTCACCGCTGCTAACAGCAGCCGTAGCTGTGTTGGGGAGAGTTAGCCTGTGGCACACGTGATCGTCTGATGCTGATTAGCAGTAAAAGCTGGAGTTTTTTGCATTAGTTTTCATGTGTTTGTGGTGTACTCGACACAGTCTGCTTTCAAAGCAGCAAGTAGCCAACGCAGGTACTCTGCCTTGGAGTAGCTGTACTTGCACACAGAGGGAGGATTTCACCTGAAACTTGTGGTATTTAGAGATAGCTGGGGTGGAGATCTCTTCCCAGCTTTGTGTGAATTTAGGAGCAAATGAAAAGGACCACTGTGCTGAGTTTTTTGAAGTTCAGAGTGGATTTGCCCTCACAGATTCTGTTGCCAGCTGACATTAGCCAAGAGCACTAAAAGACATGCCAGAATTCCGCTTGATTTTACTGAATTTTGTACAAGGCATGCATTACATGTATAAATGTGTTCTGGAAGTTCTTCTTAGTATTTTTTTAATCGTAAGTAGCTAAGTTTATCATGTGTTCTAACTTAAGTCTCCTGTATATTTGCATTCAAATGCAACCAGGGAGAGCAGCAGTGAAATGAATATGCAGTGTGGCTTTGTCTTGCAAGCTGGCAAAGGATCTGGCTAGTGCTTCATGCTGCTTTTTAAAAAACAGCTGCACTTTGTGAGTTACTGCCTTTTACCTAGCAGCAGCTGATCAGATAGACTATCTTTGATTAAAACTCATGCATATTTGGTACTTAAATATAGCATCATTAATGGTATTTAGTTTATGTGCTGTCTGACCAGTCCTGGGGTTTACTTATTGCAGTATTTTTAGTAAGTTGATGTTCTTAAATTTCTCAGCATGAATTCTTCCTGTTACATTCTTTGTCTTCTTAGTACAGGCAGAATTGAAATAAAATATTTTGAATTCTCTGGTCAAATCTCATCTTTCCTTATTGACTTTCATTTTATGTTGTTTGTAAGAGGAATTAACTTAGGGAAGATAAAGTTAACGGAACAAAAAAAAAAAAGAAGTAAATTTGAAATAGTACTGTAGATCAGTCAGGCCTCTGGACAGTTTCTTTAATTGCACTTTCTTTTGCAACTTGCTAGGAGCAGGTTTTTGGAAATATGTTTGAAGATTCAGATTTTTGGGAATGATGGTGGAACTGACAATATTTTAGGATTTCAGGCTGACCTGGTGCTCAAGTCCAGCAGCCACAGATGGAGACCCCAATGCTGAGTGTGGTCCAGAGCTGCCCCTTGGGAAGCATGTTCCTTGTAAGTGACATTCAGCTGGTAATGGGTTAAATGCTCTCAAGTACTGAGCTGACCTCATTCCTTTACCTTCCTCATTTTTGGGGCAGTAAACATTGCAACATCAAAAGCTTCTGTTTCTGCTGAGCTCAGAAAAAAAAGACACCCAGATGAAGCACAAGGTTAAAATACTCGTCTTTTGCCTGCTTCTGGTGGTCTCAGCACAAGGTTAAAATACTCGTCTTTTGCCTGCTTCTGGTGGTCTCAGCAATGCTCACTCAGTGGCAGACAAAGCAAATCTCCCAGTTAATGCTATCTGTATCCCACCTGAGTAAAATTTTTGGGAGAGAAACAACAGTTGCCTACAGAGCCATTTTAAAATAGTGTCATGTGTCTGTGTACTGTTGTCCCCTCTGGCCTTCTTGGGCCAGAGTGCTAAAAGGAGGTCACCAGTGAGTGTTCATTCTCACTGCTGCCTGCCCAGCAGGCAGGGCAGGAGCAGAGTGGTGGTGTGGAGCAGTGACTGGATGGGAGGGTGGGCTCAGGGCCATGTCAGGTGTCAGCCTGCTACCCACATAGTAGGTGACTTGGCTCTCTGGGTCTGGGTTCCCGCCACAGCGGCAGGAAGCCAGAGCCCCTCTGCTGTGCAGAGTTGTTCCCTGGCACAGCTCATTCCAGGAAGGCTCTTTTGGACTCAGAAAGCCCTTTGGAGCATATATGCTCTTGGTTGCATGTTTGGTTTTTTTTATTCCAGACATGGAGGTTTTGTTCTCTGATTTCGAACAAAAAGAGGCAGGGGTGCTATTTCATTGCTGACAAGCAGAGCCACAAATACCTCTACCTGTTCTTTCTTGGCATATTGTTTTACTCCCAGGAGTGGCGTGCTGTCCTAAGATGGATCACAAGCAAAATGTCTCTTCACAGCTACAAAAGCTCCACTTAGATTTGGCAGCTCTACCTTTAGGGTGTGAAGGCATGTATAGGTAATTATGCTGTTTACTATAACCTCCCCTGCATAACTGAACAACTCATTCATTTTGTCCTTTTAATGTCAATCCTCTTTTGTTACCTTCTGTCATTACCATGTCCTGAATTAGTTGTGTGGGGGTGAGATCTATGTAACTGTTTAGACATAGGAATACTATGGGGGCTGTTGGCCTCAGCTCTTGCAGTAATGCTTTTGTTTTCCTGTTTTTACAGTGTACAAAACTACATTCTTCCAGGCTGCAGCATAAGCTTTTCAAAGCTGTTTTGCTGTATAATAGACTGAAGAAATTGATGCTTTCTGCATGACAGAGAACACTACTCCATGTGCATCCAGACACTTCACAAAACTGACAATAATCCTTGTAATGTAGTTGCTAACTTGTTTTGTGATTCTTGTGTTTAAACATGTTAAAATGCAGAAGATTCCTGCAGTTTGCATACTAGTATTGAAAATGCTTTTTTCCTTAAATGGAAGAACACACAAGGACAAATGAAAAGGACAATCAATGAATTACATAGATGTTGCTCTGTTTAAAAACTTATTTCCAGGTCAGATTGCTTTGCTATGACCTTTCCTAAGGCTGTTTAAATTTGGTATTGCAGCAGTACGGTTAAGAGGGCATTGCATAGGCTAACATCCCTGCAGTTCCTAAGTGCTGATTGGTAAAAGTGATTTATATCTGGGTTTCTGAGGGCACCGAAACCTGTCCCCATCATCTGACAGAACAGCAGCTAGATCTCTGTTTAACAAACAGTGACATGAATTGATTTTTTTGATTGACAAATCAAATAAATGCTGCCTTCAATCTTATAACTTGTAGAGTTGCTGTCGACTGTGTACACATTTGGTCTCCTTATATCTATGTAATGAAATTAATCTCCTGAAATTTATTGCCTTGGTTTCTCTGTTTGTGTTTTATTATCTTACAGGGCAAATAAGTGCACAAGAGCAAACTTGTCTGAAGTATGTGGTTGGTAAAGGCTTTCCAGCTGTATTGGATGCATTGGAGAATTATTTAATTTTCTTGACTCGTGTGAAACAGGAATAAACCTCCCTGCCAGGTGTAGAGATTTTACAAAAAATGCATGCTGCTGAGTGCAATTGCTAGTTCTCCATGAACAGATGAATCATGCTACTTATGCTGAGCTCATGAGTGCCATGAGTTGAGTTGGCCTTGGCATCCCATTGCTGGGTATTTTTCATGCCATTATTAAAACTTTATTAACTGTAGAGGTTGTGCTTCATTAATGATAACTTCATTAATGACCAGTGGCATACTGAGCATGTAAAAATATACAGACAATTCATGAACTTGTGTTTAAGCTGAAATTGTCTGTATTTGATTGACCTCTAAGTCAAAACTTCATATCAAACATTTGCCTGCCAAGTGATATGCTTTGGGCAGTGACTAAATATGCTGAGTTGCCCTAACATTTACAGGAGATAAAACTTGCTTGAGCAATACAGCAAATGTGAAATAAACCTTTTTTCCTGCATTTTCAAATTGTGCCCTGCACTTTGATCCCTACATAACCCTCTTCTTTGAGACTCTGGGTCAGTGATTTGAACAAACTGACTTGCTCTTTTTTTATCGCTTGGAAGTGCTCCTCTCCCTCTTGACCTTGAGAAAACTGTTTCTCTTCTTGCCAGCTGTCTTTGCAGTTACTGGAGGGTAATTGCTTTCTTCTCATGCGCATGTTCAGGCTCTCTGCTGTAAAACATGTACTTGATTTCATAAAGGATGTAGTCTTGATTTCAGATAACACTCCTGCTTTTATGTATGCCAGGGGGTGTTTTTGTTGGTGTCATCTTAAGGATATTACCAGAGTTAGAGATAAACTAACAAGTATTTATTTGCAGAACAATGTCATTTACCATATTAAACCAAATACACCTTACATGTTTAGGTAGTTAATTCATAAGCAGGCAAATTGATGCCTTTTTTCATTTCCCTCCCCCCCCTCACTTCTTGCTGTTAAAAGTTTGCTGGGAAGCATTTCAGGTTAAAGCAGTATTTCTGCTGTGCCCATGTGGACTAAAGAGCCCTTAGCAAGCACGCTAGTTGAGCGAAAATGCCTTGTTCCCTTAGAAGCCATACAGTTAAGGTTTGGAGCAGACCACAACTTTGTGGAGGAGCAGCAGCTGAGTTAAAACCATGACACCTATATTTAAATAGAGATCTTGAAGCTCTTAGAAATGAAAAAAAGAAATCTACTCTTACATTTACCACTACTATATCATTGTCAATGTAGTGGTCTGAACATAGAAGTTTAGTCCTTGAGCTGATCCTGGGTCGTCAGGTTTGGGTTCGCTTGAGACAGTGAAGACTTGGGAAGCTATAGGCCTTTATGCCTTAATCTGTGCAGGCTTCCCTTTAGATGTGCTATTTCTATGCACATAATTGAATCAGAAAGCTTCAGTTAACCTTTTCCTGAAGGAATATTCCTGCTTTTGGGTTACTTTTAAAAATGTTGGTGTTTTGAATCATCATTTTGAGAATCATCTCCTTGCCAAACAGTAGGGAGAACCTTTGACTTAAATAACAATAATTAAACCTTTAACCAGTTAGGAGGATGACATTCTTCAATGTTTAACATTGCCTTGCTCTTTAGAAAAAGAAACTTGAGAAACCTTTTTGCATGTTGAAGTTCGAATGTCATGTTACTTTGGGTGCATGGCCCGTGTGGTTGCCGGAAACCGTCTGTGGGGTCAGTTTGTTCACGTGGCTGCTCGCATGCTTTTGAGGAAGGGCTCGTGTGGTAGCTGCGGGCCCTGCACACGAATCTGGATTTGGCTTTGAAGGACACAGAGAAAGCTGCGCTTGCATTTTATGTAAGTGCTTCTGTGGACTGCAGGGCAGCAGGTGCTTATGGCGAGTGTCTGATTGTGGTTTGGTGGTTCATTTCTGTCTTGCAGTACTGACATGGAGAGGTTGCTCTTAGCTGATCACAGACCCTGTGAACTGGTGCAAACTCAGCTGGTTGTCCTAAATTAGGGTCATGCATTTATCCCTTGCATCATACATTTATCCCTCAATTCACTTGGTGTACAGTGGCCTTTTGGCATCTTGTTAAGGTTTGCATTAATCTTGTGAGCTTGACTTAGTGCATGCATAAAGCCTCATTAATGGGGAAAATACCTGCATTTGTACAATACAGTGCAGAATGTTCTTTTTTTATTAATGTATGTGATATAGTGACAGAAAGTAAGCTGCCAGTCCAGTAGGCCTGGTTACCTGTGGATTTTTTTTCTCTGCCTGTGTAACATGCCTAAGCAGAAAAGCCTCTTGCAAAACATTTGAGCAGGTTTTTTTTTGGTTGTTTTTTTTTTTTTAATTCTGACTTGTTTGCCACCCAGAAGGTGCAGCTGGGACCATCATTGGCTCTGCAGCCTCATTTGCTCTGGCTGTGGAAGGGGTGGCTGGCTTTCCCCAGCTGGCGAGTTTTGTGTGTCTCCATCACCTGCAAGAGCTTGAAACACAGTGTAAGGACTAGAGGAGAACAGAAGTACCAGGGAACACCAGCAATATATAGGGTGGCAGATCCTTATGTAGAGTTTGAGAGAGATTGCACTGAGCAAGTCAGTAAGGAGTACTGCATTTGTTTTTTCAGTTAAAAATGAGGAATAAAATAAGAGTAATACAGGTAATCACAGAAAGGCCACTGTCTTTCAGTTTAGATCATTGCTCTACCAATGCATGAGTTGTTGCTGCTGCCTCCACTTGCTTATAGGTAAAAAATGTGCATGGTTGTAAGCCATTTTTAGAGTTGATGGTGTCAGACTGCTTGTCATGTGAGTTTAAATAGTAGTAGCTGTGTCCTAGTTTCATCTGGAATGGAGTTCATTTTCTTCTTAGTAGCTGGTACAGTGCTGTATTTTGGGTTTAGTATGAGAATAGAGTTGATAATATGCTGATGTTTTAATTGTTGCTGAGCAGGGTGTACTCTAAATCAAGGAGTTTTCAGTGTTCCATGCTCTGCCAGTGAGCAGGTGCATAAGAAGCTGGGAGGAAGCACAATTAGGACAGCTGACCAAAACTGGCCAAAGGGATATTCCTTACTGCAGAATGTCATGGTCAGTGTATAAACTGAGGGGAGTTGGCTGGGAGGCTTCAGCTGCTGTTCAGGGATGGGCTGGGCTTTGGTCAGTGAGTGGTGAACAATTCTATTGTGCATTACTTGTGTTTCTTGGGTTTTATTCCTCCTTGTCTCTTTTTGTTATTTGCCTTTTCCTTATTATTATTATTGTTGTTATTGTAATTGTTAATTTTAGTTAATTTATTAAACTATTCTTATCTTAACCCACAGGCTTTACCTTTTTCCAATTCTCTCCCCTGTTCCACCTGGTCTGCAGAGGGAAGAGCAAGCAGCTGTGGGGTGTTAGTTGCCAGCTGGAGTCAAATCATGACACACTGTTGTCCTCTGGTTTTGCAGCTGTCATTAGGTTCCCAAGTAATTCTCCACAGGCCGTACCCACCCGATCCTCCACTTTTACATGACAGGTTCCCGGAACCTCTAATTTCTCTACCCTTTTCTAAGCCCTTTCAAAACCATCATCATCTCCCTTTGAAGCACACAAAAGCAGGCTGCAAGTCTGGTCATGCCTTGAAGAATAAAAATAATATCCTTTGGTACTTCTTTGTATCGATTTCTTGTTCTATCACCACTGCTAAGTGCTTGCATTATGGTGCAGGAAGGGACTGCTAATGTTGTTTTCAAATGTTTTTCTCTCTTTTTCTAAAGTCTGTCTTAATTGGCTCATACTTTCTAAATTCAATGCTGGGCTTGTTTAGACCAGAGACTGAGATCTAAACTCCAGTTGAACAATTGCAGAGCTATGATGTATTTCCTGTTGTGTGGACTGGATGCTTCTTGGTTTCACAAAACACATCAGGCTCAAACAATGCATCAGCTCAGGTATCAGTTGCATATAGCACAGTGCAGTTTTCTAAGTATTTGTGAGATTGACTTAGTGTCTTAAAACACGCATTTAGGAAGCTGTTTAAATACAGTTTTGCATCCTGAAGGATGAGAAACTGAGATATTTCTCTGTGAGAACACAGTAGTGTTGCCAGGTTTTAACTGCACTTTACAGTGTATGAAAAACCATCCTCTTGGATGTGTTTTATTTACATCCTTTAGTGTTGTGTTGCATTCAAAGGAGAGATGCATGGCCTTGGGAGGAAATGACCATCTTTGAACCTGCAGTGACTGTGAGTGGCCCAACTGCATGTGGGAAGAAGCCTAGCAGAGAAGTTATATAGTTTTCCACCCCTCTTCTTACTTCATTTTTTGTTGCTGTACCTCTTGACACTTTCATATTTCTGACTGTATTTACTTTTCAGTCTTTGCTTTCTAAAACCTTACTCACCCAACACCCTGAAAGGTTGTTCTGCAGAGCAGAGGAGCAGTGCTGGGGTTTGCACCGAACTGATGGAGAAGCTCTAGTCTGCCACTGGTGGTTCTGACACATACTCCCTTACAGCATCATCTAAGGATCTTCTAAGATCCTTACCAAATTCCCACCTAAGCTGTCAGTCATTAGCATGAAAGTAGAATATTAACAAAGTCTGATTTTTTGGTGTTTTTTTGTTTTTTTCCCCTACCCTTATTCCTCCACCACATACCAGTTCCAGTTTGGGGATAGGAACTTGAGCATTTAACTCACTGGTCAAGAATAACAGGTCTGTTTAATTGAAGAGTCCTTTTGCTGCTGTTTGGTTTAGAGATGACACATCTATATGGAGGGCTTGTATTACACAGAGACAAAAACATTGTGGAAAAATAACCTACAACTACAGGAATGGTGTTTGATACTTGAAAAAATGGTTATTGAAACAGTTTTTTGCACAAAAGCATGTTTTGCTTTTAGCATACAGTAAAAATAGAGATGTGTTGGTGGTGAGATTCCAGAGGGGAAGACTTTGAGAGAGCTGCTGATATGAATAAGCAATTTAATTGCCTGAAACATTATTCTGTATCCTATACAGTCTGTACAAAACATGTATGAAATAGGTACACTCAGAATATACAGGGTTTACCCGCTGAACAACTTTGAATATGTTGACATTTTTATAATTAATGTGCAGAGTGTTAATATAGAGGCTGAAGAGCATGTCTTTTGCCCTGAGTTTAAAGAGTTTCTTTACAAGTGTTGCTGATGAAACACCACTTAACTCTGTCCTTTAACTCCTGGTAGAATATGAGCACTTATAAAATACACTCTAAGTCAGGTTTTCACTTTGCTGCAGTCAGCATTGTTTCCTATGTATAAATCACTAATTGCATAGCAATGTGTTTTTCTCATATAAAAAATTTAATAATAAGCTTTGGGCATCAAGTAAAAAATACTTGGTATTATCAGAAAATCAAACTTCACATTGAAATTTTGTCTTGGACTACTGTGTTCAAGATGTGTCTCAAATCACTAGTAAGGTTGTTTGTTATTTCTTACAGTATAACATATAAGACTGAAAATTAAAGGAGATTCTTTCTCTATGTCCTCATGGCCCTCAGCTGCAGCTGGCCAGAGTGTAGCAAGAGGTTTTGGTCATATTCACTGTCTGTTTATCTTTATATTCCAGTCTTTTTCTGTGTATTTATTTCCATTAACTCTGTTTCTTTAGATTGAATAAAACATTCAAATTGTCTTTTCGTTAAAGAAATGTGTTGTTGGTTCTTCACATGTTTGGTCTTTCAATAGTTAACATTTTCCCCCTTCCCCCTATCTGACTTGCCTTGGCACCGTCCTTAGTCCTGCAGTTTTCAAGAGAGAAACAGGGTAATGCATCCTAAAATTGGCCTCTCTCATACTTTGAACATGTCAAGTTTGGGTTTTCTGTTGTTTGCTTTTTGCAGTGCAATAATCTGTCAGTTCATGCTGCTACAATTATATTTAAGAAATCTTGTAAGTTAGCTCTGCATGACATCCTGTATGACATTTTGTTATTTCATGCTTTCTTTTTTTCTGCAATTTTTGTACTTTTCACTAAAACCATAGAACCATTCTTGTATGTAAAAGGATGATTGTGCAATGCATTTTATTTTGGCCTCCTCTTAATAGCATTTTGGAGTTCTGCATTAGACATACTACATCTTCCATTTTGTCCATCTATTTCATTTGCCTTTCTTTTTGCTATGGTTCCTTGCTGGGTGTAGTGTAATGGCTTTGCTCAGCTTCAGCCACGTGAGACCTCTTTGTCACAAGACCTCTTCGTTACCCACATGTCCGTGTTGTGCTACTTCTTCTCCTGCAGAAAATCAGCAGTGGGATGGACCCAGCTGAAAGCTGATCTTGCTTCATTGGCTTCTTTGGGGCTGCCTCAGTTTTTCCAGGTTCCTTCCACCCAGGCAGGGTGGAGAGTAGGGAAGGAAAGAAAGCAGCCTTGCAGGGGTGTCAAAACTATTGTCTGTTCCTCGTTACCGCACACACCCTGGGTACAGCTTTATATGTGGTTATATGGTTATATCGTGGACCGGGCTGAATGGAGAAGTTAGAGCCTGAGGGTTGCTGGTAGGCATGAGCTGGCACCACAGCTGGATAGGTGGAGATGCTTATCTTTAGAAATGAGTAAGTTGCTGAAGATGTTATTTAAGAGACTTTGGACACGCAATGAGGCAGAGGAGGCACGTCTGGTGCCCCCTTTTCCAGGGGACTGCTGCCCTGCAGAGAGTGGGGTAGCTGCAGGGTTGGTAGGGAAACCTGTTGCCTGCTGTTTAGGTGGATATTGCTTTGTCCCTGTATTTAAAGCAGATATATTACATCAAGTTACAGTACTAACCCTGCTGTTGCTCCAGTGCTTGTGAAAGTATGAAGCAAGTGTAGCAAAACCTTCTGTATCTTGGTGCTGGAGCTGAGGCTTCAGTTTAGCTGTGTTCTTCCTTGGAAACAGATTTTAATGGCAGCAGGGTTTTCACTGCACCAAGAATTTGATACATCTTATTGAAAGAAAAGTGTGGCTAAACTTTGGAGGAAAGGAACTTATTTTCCTGGACTTTGCTGCCTGACTTCTGCAGGTAACTGAAGCTTTTGTTACGAGTTTGCAGAAAACAGCTTGGAAGTTGCCAGATAAGTATTTTTCCTCCAGTAGTCTATTAAAAGTTCATAGAAAGAGTCAGTGATAAGATCACATGCAGCTGTACCATTACAGAATTTCCTTTTAATTGGTTGGCTGGTCTTTCTACCCTTAAAACAAATAATAAAATACAAGAAACCACAGTAGTTACCTCCTGGAGCAGGGTCTTTTGATGAGGTAACATTTTGGAAAGTGCTGCCAAAATCAAACAAAGGAAATGTGCAGGTACAAATGTTTCCTTTTCTAACTACTGCGGGTGTCAATCATCTTTCAGGGGCCTTTGTTACAGCAATGATTTGATACCACAAAACTTTCTGATTCTCAGGAGAGTTGGTTTGACGTGGGTCTGGTGCAGGCAAGAATGTTCAGCTCCTCAGGATTCACAGGCTTTTCAGCCCTAAATTCTGTAACAGGAATGCCATCAGCTGGCTGCATGGTTTTGACAGTCATAACAATTTGCAGATGTGTGAAGCGTTGTGCAAGAAGGGAAAGGCGTGGAAGAATGTGACAAATGCATCTGTAAGAAGTCTCCTGTCTCCTTGTTTTCTGTCCGTATGCCAGGACATGTCGTCTTCACTTTCAGTACTCCTTGTGAATCCTGGGCAGAAACAAGGTCAAAAACTTGCTTTATATAGTGTTAGAACCTTTATCCTTTAGAAAAGCAGTTGGGTCTTAAAGGTAGTTGATTTTCGGAATAATGAGCCTAATTATTTTTGCACTGTTTGAAGGCAAGGGGTATAACAGTGCATATAGTGGTTAGGATTCTGTCCTGAGCAGCAGAATGCCATAGCATAACACTTGTACCCAAAGTAATGTTTTTCTTCTTTTAATTCTAAGAATGGTGGGAAAAGGAAAATTTTTTTTGTACCTTCTTCTATTTAAAGCTAGCTGTCATTCATACTTGCCTGACCTCTGTTAGAACTGTTTACTTATGTATGATGGTACAGTCTTGCATGATGTTTAGCATCTTAAAATGAAGGTACCAAGTATTGGTACAGCTGCAGCCATACAGGGTCTCACAGGAGTACAGCACGAACATAGTTTTAAGATTAACTTCCCATAGCATGGCTGACTGTATAATGAAATGGCAGCAAGGCAAGCACTGGGGTGCATTTACAGTGCCAGTATGCATCCTTTCTTCCTTTAGGTAAAAGTATAGAAATTCACTTGTATTGAAGAATGTAACTAATTCAGTGTATTGCATGTAATTTTATGTGCTAGGGCTCATCAGAGAATTTCACTTCTTCCACAGCATTCCAGGTACTACCCCACAAGCATTGGAAATAGAGGAAGCATGCAAATAAATACTTAACATACTGTAACTTGCCTAAGGGTGACTTGTTTGTGTGCTTTTTCAGTGTGATCTGGTTTCTAAAACACAAATGGTCCTCCAAATGGTGTCAGTTACGCACCCGAACACAGGGGTTGTAGTTTCACATCTTAGCAGGGCATCTTAATTCAGGTTTTATGTGCACTCTTATCCCTGTACAAGTCAGATTTGCATGGTATAGCATTACCTTTGTGACTGTCACACTCAGCTTTCATGTCTTCTAATTCCTCCACTTTTTATTGGATTGCTGTATCTACTCAGCATGTGAACCTGAGATAACCTTTATATAGCTAAACCTTGTTTACAGGATAGCTGCATACAGCCATTTTTTGCTTTCTACAGTGTGTCACATGTGCAGGAGAATTTTAAGTACTTCTGTGGCAAACTTTCATGTGTCAAGCTACTAAATGCAAAGAAAGTAACCAAGAATTATATATCTCCATACTTTGAGTTTTATTCTTGAGATGTCTCTGGGTTCAGAGCTTGGTGCCAGCAGGATTTTGGCAGGAGGGGGAGGCAGGTGGGTGACAAATATTCTCAGTGCTCGGATTTGGTGCTGCAGCTGCAGAGTGTTGGAGGAAATGAGGGTTCATGTGGAGGGACAGTCCCACTTGTCACTCTTTTTTTTCCTACTTCTTGCTTTTAAAATTTTATTATGCCATTATGAGACATGGGCATTTAAAGAAAAGGTAAGTTGAAGCTTACTGTCTTGAAGGTGCACAGTGCTGTTGAATGTAATGGTCATGCAAAGCTGGGCTTCTCCATCCTTGGTCCTGCTGGCTGTAGTCTCACTGGCTCTATTATTAGAAAATGCAAGGTTTTGACCAGGAAGGCTCATTAAAATAGGCTTTGGGTATTGTGACTTTATTCTTCTCCTGTGGAAGCATAAAGTTGGTTTGAGTGAAGTACACAGAGATTACAGGAATCCCACTATTAAAGGAGAGAAAAATTTTTCAGACTTTCTTGCAGGTGGCTTTTGAATAAAAGAAATGAGACCAGAAATGAAAGGTAAAGTCTTTATGGCCTTCTGGACTTAGCTTTTATCCCTTCATCTTCTCAACCTCCTTTAGCTTCCCAGGCCTCCTGAGGCTAATTTTTCATTGTGAGCTGCAGTCATAGAATAAGCTGAGGTGAAACGGATCCACAAGGATCATCAAGTCCAGTTCCTGGCCCTGCACAGCACCATCCCCAAGAGTCACAGCTCGTGCCTGAGAGCATTGTCCAAACACTTCCTGAACTCTGTCAGGCTTGGTGCTGTGACCACTTCCCTGGAGAGCCTGTTCCAGTGCCCAACAACCCTCTGGGTGAAGAACCTTTTTCTGATATCCCAACCTAAACCTCGCCTGACACAGATTCAGGTCATTCCCTCAGGCCCTGTCACTGGTCACCACAGAGAGGAGATCAGTGCCTGCCCCTCCTCTTCCCCTCCCAGGGAAGCTGTAACTGCAATGAGGTCTCCCCTCAATCTCCTCCAGGCTGAACTGACCACTCCTCATACAGCTTCCCCTCAAGGCCCTTCACCATCTTTGTTGCCCTCCTTTGGACACTCCCAAATAGTTTACTATCTTTCTTATATTGTGACACCCAAAACTGCCCCCAGCACTCAAGGTGAGGCTGCCCCAGTGCAGAGCAGAGCGGGACAATTCCCTTGCCCAGCTGGTGATGCTGTGCCTGATGCCCCCCAGGACACAGGTGGCCCTCCTGGCTGCCAGGGCACTGCTGACTCACATTCAGCTTGCCATTGCCCAGGACCCCTAGGTCCCTTGTCTTCTAAATTGCAATTCTAGCACAGCTTTTGTAAAAAGATGGAGCTTCATATTCAAAGAGTAGCTGTAAATAAACGCTGCCATAGTGCTGGGGGAGGGAGGCTTTGGAGCAATGCTATTTAGCAAACACTATGCTTTGACTTTCCTTACAAATGTCAGCTTGTTGCTCTGGTGCCATGTACATATCCTCCCTGTCTCCATCTAAACTAGTTTGCTACAGATACTCTCCTTTGTTTCAGTTTAAAAAACAAACAAACAACAACAAAAAAAGCAGTTCTTAAACCCTAACCAGAAGTTCTCTGCAATGTCATTGCAGTACATTACAAATACAGCAGTTGAAATAAACCTGTGTGCTTTGCCTCTTCTTATTCCACATCTTATTTTTGTAAATACTCCTGCAGTTTTGACTGTATTGCTCTCACAGCACCGGGCTGCAAGCTGGCAGTGGTGAGGAGGTTTCCAGTATCACAGTGCTGGTGTATGGGCACAGTGTTCAGGCTCAGGATATACCCCCTTGAAAATTTTATTCCGGGAAAACGCATGCTCTTGTGAAAACTGTGGTGCTGATTGATGCCAGATCTGCTCCTGCTTAAGGGGGGCTTTGCAGCATGAAGTGTCCTTGTTTGTAGATGGATGCTGAATGCATCCTTCTGGCATGGAGAGGCAGTCATGACCCGTTTTCCTCTGTTTCTTCGTACTTCCATGGGTGTGCTTGTATGCTTGCTTCCAACTTGCTCTTCCTGCTTGGCAATTTTGTTTTCCCTCTGCCTGAAGTCATCTCATGCCATATCAAGAGCTGTTGAGTGCAAGGGCATGAATTCTGTGTGAATGTCCTAATCCTAGGACAGTCAGACCCTAATTTGAGCTAGTTTAGATCTGATGAAGGTGTGAATAAAATTGCAAGGACATATTATTTCTCTTAACTTGCCTATCTGAAGAGCATTAGATTCTGGTTTAATGAGGTATTGTGTACTGAGTGCAATTAGTTATTCTGTTTTGCAGTATCCTTTCTTGTATTTATTTATGTTCTGTAAAATATTTTAATTTACCACATCTCTGTTTATGTAAGGTAACCATTACTGAAGGACTTGGGGGAATGGAATGAAATCCATTTGAAAATGCATGGGGTAAAGGAAGATTTCGGCCAGGGGTATATATAGGGAGGTAATTTAATAACATTACTACTCCTGTCATTCCAGGTTAAACTGTTTGAAACTAGCTTCTCTCCTGTGACCCACATTTGTTACGCTTCTCTGAATTTTATACAAATCATTTATTTCTAAACCTCCTTATGTTGGTGCTGCTGGTGAGTGTGAAAGCTCAGCACTGTGGGTCCTGATGTGTCAGCAGCAGGCTGGAGGGTTTGCTGCTGATGCAAGGGCGGCCAAAAATCTGCATCACTTTGCTAAAGATAGAGATGCAAAATAAAGTTTAAAAATAGTTTCTTGTATTTTAACAGAACTCAAGTGCAAAATCCACAGCACTCGTGTTTCACCTGGTTTCCCATAAAATAAATGTGCCTACACTTTCAGATCAATACGGACTACAGTTTATTCTGAAGTCCTTTTTATTGTTAACATAAAGCATGCTTGGGACCTAGAAGGGTATTCAGAAAGGGAAGAAAAGGGTAATCTGAAGCTGGCAGGAAGTTGAAAGGCCAAGGGAACACATTCAAGGGGCTGTTATGGCTTTGGAAATAGAAAGGAGAAACTGGGCAGCTTTGGCAAATGGACAGAAAACGGTTGACAGCTTTGGTTATCAGTGCTGTCTTCCAGTTCTGCAGCAGCTGAGCGTTTTCAATTCCAGTGCATCTACAAAAGCAAACGGCAGTGTGATCATTGGGTTTTTGGAGAAGGGATAGTTTGTACTTTTGGAGGAGGAAAAGGAGTCACCTCTGCAGTGGCAAGGACTGGGAAACATTACTTTAAAGAGAAAGCACAAATCAAGATTTCCAAAAGCAAGTGGCTAAAATTAGGCTTTGAAGTCCTAATTTAAGAACGGAGAAGGTGGCTGTTTTCCAAAAAGGCTGAGCAGCCAGGCCTGACAGCACATTTCTTTCAGAAGCCAGAACAATTATTTAGATGCCTATTTTGGGGATTTTTTGGAACTCAAGTTCAGGCACTTAACTGTGAAAACTGTGATCTGTTTCAGGGAGTTCTTGAGCAGCAGGGTGAGAGCTGGAGGATCCTTCTGAAAGGGAGCAAGCTCCCAGTGCTTTGAGCTTTCAGTTTAAAATGTTTTTTTGCTGCTGTTTGATTTGCTTAAAAAGGGTGTCATGGGACAGAAAGCAAACCTTTATATTTTTGTTCATCATCTTCACACCTGGAAAGTTACTCCAAGAAGAAACTCAAGAAACACCATCAAAATGTGATCACGAATTCTTAAATTACTTCATAGCATAAGCCACCCAGAATGTGTTTTCGGTGGAAAGTGTAGGAATTTCCTTTGAAGGGCAGGAGCTGGTTGAAATCCTCCAGTATGCAGTAGTCCTTTCCTCAGAAAGTAGTTATCTGCATTAGAAGAGCAGGTTTTCAATGCTAGTAGCCTGTATGAAACACTTTCTATAAATAAATTTTAAAAATATATGCTACAAGAAAAGCATGTTTCTGTGCAGGCTTTGAACTGTTTTGTTGATTGTCACACCAAGAAGCACCAGGGCCATCTGTGCCTGGACTGAGCAGTAGGGCAGAGCTTCACATCTTCTATCCAAATATTTGGGTGGGTGCTGGAACATAGTGTTTGTCTCAGCTCATAGTGCCAGAAATTACCTGAGGATGTCAAATGGTATGTGGATGTCCAGAAAAACCTGTCTGTGAAAATCCAAAGGATTATTGAAAAAAGTAATGCTTTAATGATGTTGCTTGCCCTTATTGGGGCAAGGTGCAAGTTTACCTGTTGTTATATTTGTGTTGCAGAATTAAAGTCCGTAATCTTGTTTGTTTAAAGCACCAGACAGGATTTTTTTTGGATTAGATATTTGGACTTGGAGGAGTGAAATGTCTTCCAGGTTGTAAGCCTGAGTGCTTCCAGACTCTGATCCAGCTTGCCCTGGTCAAGGGCCTTACTGCACTGGTAGAATTTGGTGGCAGAGAGGATGATTTTTTTTCTATTGTAGAAAGGCAGGTTAGGAAAAATAAGTGATGTCTATAGAGGTACATGATTTAAAAAGCATTGTCTGGTCTAATTGGGTCTTTTTTTTTTTTCTCTGACTGTTGGTACTGAATAAGGCTACCAATGTTGTTGGTCGCTTCCTGCAAGGCCTTTGACACAGTCCCCCACAACATCCTTCTCTCTAAATTGGAGACATATGGATTTGATGGGTGGATTGTTCACTGGAAAAGGAATTGGTTGAATGATCACATCCAGAGGGTTGTGTTCAGCAGCTCAAGAATCCTGATGGACAAAGTGGTGTCCAGTGGAGGTCTCTACTGGGGTCAGTACTATTTAATGTCTCCATCAATGACATGGACAGGGGGATCGAGTGCACCCTTGGCAAGTTTGCCAACAACACCAAGCTGAGTGATGGGGTTGACATGCCTGGAGTGCCATCCAAAGGGACCTGGACAGGCTCAAGAAGTGGGCCTTGGGAGCCTCATGAGGTTCAACAAGGCCAAGTATGCAGTCCCATACCTAGGCTGGGGAAGTCCACAGCATCAGTATGGTTGTGGGGGATGAAGGGATTGAGAGCAGCCCTACTGGGAAGGACTTGGGGGTGCTGGTAGAGGAGAGACGGCAATATGTGCTTGCAACCCAGAAAGCCAGTTGTATTCTGGGCTGCATCAAAAGCTGCATGGCCAGCAGGACGAGGGAGGGGATTCTGCCCCTCCTCTCTGATGAGACCCCACCTGGAGTGCTGCATCCAGCTCTGGGGTCCTGAGCACAGGAAAGACATGGACATATTAAAGTGGATCCAGAGGAGGTCAGGAGCAGCTCTCCCTATGGAGACAGACTGAGACAGCTGAGGCTGCTCAGTCTGGAGAAGGGAAGGCTCCAGGGAGATCTTATGGTGGCCTTCCAGTACCTAAAAGGGGCCTACAAGAGAAATGGGCACAAACTTTTTAATAGGGCCTGTAGTGTTTGGACAGGGGGTAATGGTTTTGAACTAGAAGAATGCAGATTAAGACAGCTTGATCATAGGGGTGGTAGATGCCCCATCACGAAAACTTGCAAGGTTGGATGAAGCTCTGAGCAGCCTGAATGGAAGATAGTCTGTGAGTTGGACTAGATAATCTTCAAAGGTCTCTTCCAAACCAGACCATTCCATGATTCTGTGAACAGTGTGCCTTGCTGTGGGATGACTTGTAGGTAAAGGAGCATTGCTGCTGATCTGCTCATGTATGCGGTCAGCTGCAGAATTTGCTTACTTTCAGTATTGGGAAATATGCAGTGTTTCAAATGGCCACTGGTTTAATTTTTCTGGGAGTCGATGTTTCTCTGAATTGGGAAACTATTCTAATTTAAAAAGAACCGTTGTAGTTGCTGCTGTTGAAGCAGTGTTTAATGTTGTGTGGCTGTTGGCAGGAGACTTGATGCATTTTCACATGACCCCCTCTGGAACAAAAGCAGATTGTTTCCTTCTGTTTTTCTGTTACACAAATGAGTTCCTTTTGAAACAATTTCTTTTTCTGCAAATTCTGGAAATCGACACCAGGAGTAGTTTTTCCTTTGCTGTGTCTTTTACAATCTGGTGTCTGATAATGCTGGCACAAAAAGCTGCTTTGGGGTACCAGCCCAAAAAGGCTGAGACCTCTGCAGAAAGCCTCCTCCTCTTGGGGAATGAGTTTTTCTTCCAGTTTTATCGAGAGGTTCAACAGGGACTTTAATTTATTACTGTTTTTGCTATAGCTAGGCAGAGTTTGTTTCTGGTTTCTTAGTTGTTCCATTTACATATATGTATTTTTAGTATCTAGCAAATGTAGCAACGTATGTAGCCAGTCCATTCTGGATTGAGCTTTTTTGTAAATTTTTGTAGAACAAGCCTTTGGTTTTTTACTGGCTTCTCCCATCTGAAGCCTTTGCCTGTGAAAAGGGTAGTTGAAGTCAGATACAGGTTATTGGCTGATGCAGTTCTCCATAACTAGACCAATCAGTACTGGATCAAAAGAGCAACAAATTGATTAAGTGGGGATCTCAAACAACAAAACGAATCCTCCACCAGGGAGTGGGTTTCGTGGCGATATGTAATAGCTGACAAATTTCACAAAAAGATGTTGTGACAAAAAAAATGTGTGCTTTCTCTAGATATCTTTTTTTCTCCTTGTAATTATATACTCATTTCTCACAGCCTTCCTGTTGTTCACACTTCTGGTGACACAAGTTATATTTTATTATTCCTAGGACACCATTGTGCCAGTGCTGTGCCATTCACACAAGCACTCACAGTACCATAGCTGGTGAGATTTTATCCCAAAAATGCACTTTCTTCTGAAGTGTTTCCTTACTCGGGCTGGGCTTCTTAAGTCAGAAAATAAAACCAGTATGAATCAAGGCTGCAAAATACTTTTTAACACTTCTTGTTATTTTGATCAAGTCCTTTTCTTTGTGCCTGGTGACCAGATTCCAGTGATGTTTCTGTGGCTTTCTGTGGGTTAAAGCAGTATGGAAGGTCTTTTCTATGTGTCCCTGAGAGGCCTGCAGGGAACAGTGGGTGGTGGTGCAGGCACAAGTCCCTGGGGAGCCGATCGGCCTCCTGCCTGGAGCCCTGCTGTGCAAGGGAGATGGGCTTATATAGAAAATGACAGAATGGAAATGCATGACCTATAAGCCCCTTGTGTTTGCTTGGTCCCATGGGAAGTCAGAGCCCCTGCAGGCCTTCCAGCACTGGCTCCCAGACCCACTTCGGACTGGGGAGAAAGCATCATTTGCATCCTGCTTGGCTTTTCTTTGTTGGACCTGGAAGAAATGGAGGTTTCAGTCTCAGCTGACTAAAACTGGAGGATATATGATTAATTTAACTTGTGTAAATCAGAAATCCCTTGGAGAAGACGGGGTTTTCACAGGTGGAAGAGAGAGGTTTCTTTAGGTAGAATTAACAAAAAAATAGATAATATTTTTTTTTCTTAGCAAGTACATAAAAGCTTGTGTAATTGTTTTGGTTGGTGTTGTGGGTATGCTGACAGCTTGTGTTGCTTATGTTATTTCTCCATAACTAAAAATTGTTGTTAATAGTAGTACTTTAGGAAAGCAGAAACACCAAGAAGTGAAAACCATTCTACTAAAAGTGGATAAAAATTTTTTAGTGAAAGTTCAGTACAATTCTGGATAGAAAATAGGAAATTGGAAGGGTTGGGGGTTTTTTCTTACTCAAGAAGAAAACTACTTCCTCTTCTCTTGAGAACAGCTTCAAGCACAGTTGTCCCTGCTTGTGGACAGTGTTGCTGCTTCTTTCCTGCTTTAACTGTAGAGGGGTACCTCAGTGTGAGTGCCTCAGTGTGCAGACCAGGTGCTACCAATAACTGGTGGCCACGTGAGGAGCTGACAGATATTTGAATCACTTTGCTGATGTTGGATGAATTTTATCTGGTAATGTCTTAGCAATAAGCAGTTTCTGGAGCTGGAGATGCTCATGCCATGAGATCCTGTGTTTTCTCCTTGGCCTCTGCAGCCCTCTGTGTCACTCAGTGATTGTTGATCTCTTGGTTTTATGGGCTGTTAATCACAGCTGTAATCAGTCACCTATCGGCAGGTGATAGCAGAGCCGGTTTTTACTTTTTTTCTCCTTCCCTCCTCCTCCCTAGCTAGCCTTGCTAGTTATTTGAGACTCTTTGTTAAAATAGCTTCATAGTACTTATCTGAAAATTTCACTGCTGCTGCCTTTCTCAAAGTCCAGTCCTTTTCCTCACTGAGGGGTCTTTCAAGATGCCGTATTTTATTTGCGTGTACAAAATACAGAATTGGAAAGAACTTCAGGTTAATCTGAACTCATTATTTTAAGCTTCTGTGCATCTATAACTCTGATTAAGTACTTCAGTGGGAAATGTAGCTCATACACCAATGACTCTTTGAGACTGGAATAAGCTTTATGTTCTGAGAAAGCCCAGCTTTATATGCTGAGAAAGCCTATTATGTTTGCTGGAATTTTTGCATACTAGTATTTTCTTTGTTAACCCTAACAGAATGTGTTCAGATGATTAAACTGTTTTCCTGAGCAGAAGAACTAACTGTCTCCTTTTCTTTCCATTTCAGTAGGTTGTAGAATGGAACTTGTGGATAAAACAATCAATAGTTACTTTGATGTTTGGCTTGGACCCAGAGGTAAGATATCTCAAAAGTTAAAACATAAATAAAACTGATCTTACTAGAATATAAGAAACATTTTTCCTATCTAACTTGACATTGACAGGTGACTACTTTGTTTAGGCTCTTCAAAGCATCAAAATGTATGACAGTGTAATAAATAGGAGTCTATTCAATGCTTCTGATCTTTTGACCTGAAGGTCATTCTTCTTACTGTCAGTTAAGCTCATGTTGTTTGTCTTAGTGAGTGACTTACCTCAATCAGATGTTTGCTGCTTTTTTTTAAATTTAGTAATAGCTTTTATTCCAAAATAGCCACTTTAATTTGCATTTAATTAAATTAAAATAGTCTTGCTTTCATAACTAGAGCTCCTATGGAATTTTTCACTAAAAATATCTGTAGTTTTTGGAAAATACTGCTTCTTTGAAACCATTCTTTTTTAAAGAAGCAATAGTTTTGGTGGGTTTTGCCCTGGGAAATCATGGTCGGTGTAAGGAAGGGAGAGGCCGTGGGACCAGGACAAGCGGTGGCCTCCTGCTGAGGGCTTGAGTAGGATGGTGTAGTTCCACGTGGTTCAGACCAGGGGAATTAAATGAGTGTATCCTGCACAGAGTGTGCAGAGCGCTGCTGCTCAGTGGCATGTGCTTTCTTCCTCTGACTGCTGCAGTAATGCCTTTTCTCTGTGATAGTGAAGATCCAGTGATGGTGCCCCTTCTTCACAGGACAAAGTCCACAGGAGGTGGAACAAGCCTCTCATTCTTCTAAGTGTGTTTTCTATTTGCTTTTATTAGTATCTCAGTGCCCTTGTTGCCCCTCTCTTCATACTAAGCCTGTGTAAATTAGCCTGGATGTTCTGATATAACATACTGCGTGTGCTGGCATATGGTCTCTATTTGCTCTGTGTGAAAAACAATCAACCATAAAGGTGGCAAATCCAAACAATTCCCTAGCCTGCCTACCTACTTTCCAACCTACAGTTTTAAGGCCTCATTTCTTACATTCAGGATCCATGTATGACTCCTCTAAAATTATGTCAAGACTGTGAATGCCAGCAGTACTTGAATTGTTCATTTATAGTTTGGTTAACTTCATTTCAGTACTTTGGACTGACTTTAGTGAGAGGAGTGAGATACTGTGCTGTTGCTGAGTATGGACAGCACAGTTGTGGTTCAAAAGGATCACACAATTGTTCCAAGTGTTCCCCTAAAACTGTCTGGTTCAGGGTGGTTTATGTGCTTTTCCCAAGAAGTCTATGTGTTGCCAACCGGCCTGGTACTTGGGCTGGACTGACTGCTCTGTGTTCCATTGCTCGTACAAGGAGTCCAAAATTTAATTATTTCCAATAGCACATACAAAATTCTAAGTGTATTAGTATTGACTGGAAAATACTGGAAAAAAATTGTCAGCATCATCCACCAGTAACTACAGAGGTATCTGCTCCACTCCTAGATTTGCTGACTCTAGGAAATAAGGTATCTACCATCAGGAAGGGTTGGTTTGAGAAAATAAAGGACAGAGATTTGTTGAAGCATTTCTCTATAATTTAGGCTTATCTCTGGTATTCAAATGGATGACAGTTCTGAATGGTAATGAGTATTTAAAAATAATAGTGGTAATAACTTAAAAATATTTTTGCCTCAGGAAAATAATTATTTCTGCTTTCTTTAACAAATATATAAATAAAATATTGTTGTTTGCAATTAGCACTGTGGCCCTTAATAAAAGGGCTTGCTACACTTCTTTTGTCTTTCTTTGGTATTCCAGCGCTGAAAGCATTTTGGGTACTGCTATTTTTAGATGTGTTGAATTCTTCTCCTTACAAAATCTTAGAGTTTATATGTTGTTGTTTGTTTCTTTCAGACCCCAGAGTAAAAGGATGGCTTCTTCTGGAGAACTATACACCTACGTTTATCTTCTCAGTCTTGTACTTACTAATCGTATGGCTAGGACCAAAGTACATGCGGAATAAGCAGCCTTTCTCATGCAGGGGTATTCTAGTGATCTACAACCTTGGACTTACACTGCTTTCTCTATATATGTTTTATGAGGTAAGAGAAAAAGGGTTGGTCAGGCTTATTTTGCAGTGTCTGTTTTAATTACATTGGCTCGTGTTGAAAATAATCTCTGAGCGTAGTGCTCCTAAATTGGGGAAGCAATCTGTAACCATTTCCAATGTCACTTCTCTGGGGAGAAAACCCTGATTGTAATGTTCCCTCTAAGGATGGGGTGAAACAAACCTTGCTTTAAACATCCTTGCTGACCTTGGTTAGCAATGTTTCAAATGCACTTCTCTCAGTTAGTGCAAGTGAAGGCCTGATCTTTCAGCATGAACTTGGCTACTCCATCAGTAACTTCTCCTTGCTCAATGTGATTGTGCTGGTGCACTGTACAAAGTACTTTGTAGCAAAACTGTGGCTTTATCTGGAGGGCAAAGCATGTTTTGTTTGCTTGTCTTTAATCATGCACATACTCCTTGCATCTATTTCTGTGAGCTTGCAGTAGGTTCTTTAGCATCCTCTCAGTTTTGCTGGAAAAAAAAACATTGCTGAAACAATGCCATTGCGATTCATCTCTTTCTTTGAACTTAAAATCTAAGCATACAAATACATTTCAAACTGAATTGAACTTTCTGTGGACTTACTTCCTTTCATAAAAACACAAAAATTTAGGCAGTGTAAAGTTTTCCACTTCACAGAGAGCTATTCAGCTGCTTTTACTCAGAACTGTGTATTTTTGTTCAAGTGAAAATGAAGAACTATGGTAGTGTAAATAACGATGTGGTCAGAAAATTACTGGTTTGCTTTAATGTACAGAATATTCTGGCACGCTTTTAACCAAAGCATTTCTCCTTTCTGTAAGGAGATATTTCATTTTCAACATCCTCTTTTCAATTCTTTCAATACAGTCTTTTCAAATACAACCTAGGGCTAGAACTACTTTTTTTTTTTTTTGCATGTGCTTAAAAGTGTATACAAACTGCAATTTTCCTTTAAGTTTGTAGTTAATTCTATAGTGTTTTACAAGGTGAATGTTTAGAGATGAAGTGATTTAAATTCAATGTTATTTCTCTTGTGTATCTACTCACAAATTACTGAGTTGGGCTATCAAGGACTTTGAGTCTTTAATAATTGTTCAGTTGGGAGCAGTTTTGGATTCAGTAGGTACTTGGAACTACTTGTGTTCTTGATGTGCTTACATTTCCAATCTCCCTGTCAGGGTGTTACAAGCCAGAAAAAAATGTATGTTGGTTGGTTTAATTTGTGTAAATGTAGTGTTGATGTTGACTTCAGTGTACATCTGCATTATTTTTTGCAGATACTATTTACAGTTATATAGTGATCTATTGTTTTAACCTCCAGGTATGTTATTGAGGGTTTACAAGTGCAGACTTCCCTTCAGTTGTACCAAGTGTGGATAAAACTCTCAGGATATCCAGTCTTTCTTCCTTGAATATATGGAATAATACTCATAGTTTCTAAATTACTGGAACATTCTGCTGTGTTGCAAAACCTGCTGGTAAATTTAAACAAGAGAAAATACCTGAACTGTTGATCCTATGAATGCCTTTTTCTCGCTTACAATAAACTGGTTACCAAGAAGGGACTGTTCATTATACACTGAAGAAGTCCTCATACTTGTAACCAGATAAGTAGTTTTTATATTGTGGAGCAATGACAACTAAAATACAGTGAATATTAAGACCACTCCTTCCTATATAATGAAATGCTTTATGTTAAAGTGAGTGTTGCCCCTAATCCAATATTATCCATATGGAAGTGTTCATTAGTATTGTAAATGTACCTTCTCCTTGTAAATGGGAATACACAAAGCTAGGGCATTATGAAGGTTATTAAATGCATGATAGTTGCAATGAAATGTGGTTGGCAGCACTTACAAGCTGGATGTGAGGGGAAGTGATACTCTACAAGGGACCGATCCCATAAAAATGCTGCAAAGCAGAGAGCCATGCTGACTGCTTGATGTTTGCAGGGAGAGAGACAAGGGCATTGGGAAAAAATGGGTTCTCATTTTTTACCTGGCACCTCCAGGTATGTTCTCTGTCTGAAGTACCTACACAATTACATCTGTTGGTGCACAACATGTGATAACCTTGCTCGAATCTCATCAGTCTTGGAAATTTTCCTTTGAAGGATTAGCCATATATCAGTAGCACACTTACTTGCTTTAAGACAAAATGATGAACAGCATTCAAAAAACTTGTGTAACTCCCTGTTTTCTTCCTTGTTGTCATTTTGAGTTTCAATTGGATTAAATTTTTTCACTCCACTATGAGGAAAATCATAAAATGTCACCATTTATGAAGTTGTTCAGTAGCGTGTCTGAAAGAAGTTGCTTTAATAGCTTGTGTACAATACACCTGAAATACTACTTTGAAGTTTTTCCTGAGTTATAGCTCTGGTGGTTCAGGTCATGATTCATAGCATCACAGCTCAGTTTGCATATTATGTGACCAAAACAAGTTCAAGTGAGGCATCCTCCCAACTGGGATGAAAAGGATGACCTACTTGGTTTTCTGACCTTTATGTCTGAATGGTTGTAAGCAGTAACATGGGGGAATTTGGCATCCTAGGATTTGTGTAACTCTAGGTATTGTGTACTTAGGTCTAAAATCACTAGAAATCTTAGACCTCTTACATGAAATTCCTAATAGTTTCTGTCTGTGCTTGCTATACCTTTTTTATTCGGATATTTAATGACTTGGCTGGGTTTTGGTATTCACAGAGAAATGGACTGCATTTATCCCAGACAATATAAAAGGCAAGTCAGATCTAGAGGAGCTGGAGAGATTTCTCCAGGTTGATTTGTTACATACCTTCAGGAGGACGGGATGGTCTTCAGGGGCAGACAGTGTTTTACTCTGTAAAAATCTACTGTGCTTGGACTTCAGGGAGAAATAACACTTCTATGTCTTGGGCAGGGGCAGCAAGGAGTGGCTTCCTGCATGGTGGAGGAGCGGGGCTGGCAGAGGGGTTATAGGATATGGGCTGGTCGCCTGCTGGCTGGCACTGCCATGTCTGAAGGAGCTGCAGGAGCAGCTGGAACAGCAGAGGTGGCACTGCTTCCATCTGTGTTGCTGCTCTGCTCTGGGATCACAAGTGATCAGTAGGGCCCATGCTTCTCTGCTTGAGTCTCAGCTGGGTAAATTAGCAAAGAATGGAGAGTGCCAGGTACCCAGTTACACAGCATACAGGCCTGTGATATTTTGGGGGTGTTTATTAGTAAAACTAGCCAAGTGATCTGTACCACCTGGGCTTACATTAGAGAAAACTGGTCAGTGTTGAAGGCTCACTTTCTTAAGTGATTTCCTTACTGTCTTTTTTCGTCATCTGAAAAATTTAATTCCCTACTGAATCTGCCAGAGAAAAGTCTTAGATGTTCCTGATGAGACAGGTGTTGCATGTGCTGTAGGAAAAGTTTTAGGAAGTAGAGGACTCTGTGCAGAGGTGCTGTATCGCATGAGCCATGGATGGCAGCTAGGCTGCTCTTTCCCCTTTCTTTCTCCAACACCCTGAAGCCTGTATCTCTGTCCTGGGGTGATTGCATTAATGTAAAGATAAAGTTCGGTATCTCTGCAGGCATTTGCTTTCTTTGATCAGACATGAACTTCTGTTTCTTTTCAGTCTAATCTAGCTTTGTTTTGAACCTTGTAAACCTATCATGCCTTTACAGTGTGATGCAGTGTTAAGTTCCTTATCTGCCCCTCTCAGTGAGTCTCAGACTTCAGTTTTATCATGAGAAAAAACAAAATCCTCCCCAGTAACACCTCTTCTCCAACCCAGTCAGACTGGTGTTAGTGTCCTGGCTTGGTAGCAGAGTTGATAAAAAAGCATGTGCCACAGCATTTTGAAGAATTCGGCAACAGAATAACAAAATGAAAGTAATGTGAAAAAAGAAAACTTCATTTCAGGGGAAAAAAGTGTGGGTTGTTTCAGCACAAATGCATACTTGAGCTGCAGGTTTTCCCCCTGAGCTGAAGGACTTAACATTGAGTACCATTTTAATTGGCTTATGAAGAAACTGTCTTTTTGTGCTGTTTAGAAACGACATGAAGTGATTTGCTCAAGTGAAAATGGTTATAATTGGCCTTTTCTGGACACGCTAATTTCTCGAGAGAAGATTTGCCTGTGGTTGTTCATCAGCAGTGCCATCAGCAGGCCTGGACTCCTGCCAGCCTGAAGATGAAGGGACTTCCTAGAGACAGCGGGCAAGGAAGTGTTGTCTCAAGGCTGTGTTGGCTGAGGAGCCACCACTCTGTTTCTGGGCAAGTTTCAGACCTACTGTACAGTGGTGTAAGGAGGGCTTAGAAATGCTGGCCATCCAGGGAGCAGAGTGCAACAGGTGTGAGCAAGGACTTAAATGCACTGCTGGCAATTTCTGACCCCTCCTTATCGCTTTTGTGGTGGCAGGGAAGCAGCTTCCTGGGGCTGTACACCCATGCATAATGCAGCCATTTGGGAGCCATTCATGGTCATGTTACAGAGTCTTCTGTTGGTTTTGTTTTCTGAAGCCTTCCAGCATGTGATGAAAGCATTGTAGGCGCAAAAAATAATGGTGCCAGGCAAAGGAGCAGCTAGCTAAATGGGGAAAAAGATTATTTACATGTTATATGTTGCACTGAGTGAGGTTTGTGGGCAGCTGTAGTAGGTTTTTACCAATTAGTTCCTTCTGGAAAGTGGGGAATTAAATTAATTTTGTAACTATACTGACTATTTATATGATAAAATATGCTAACATTTCCTACAAATGTTGCTTTGCTTATATCATTTGTGGCTGTGAGAGTATTACAGTTCCTAGCATACAATATGTTCTTTTGTAAACAAGGGAGTACTCAGGTTGAGCTCATAGCCACTGCTCATAGCCACACTGATGCCACTGTCCTGTAGAGAGGAGGGATCCATGGAGACATCTTTGGCTGCATTATGCTTTAGGTGGTGAACCTGTACCACTTGCAGGGAAAACTCTGTGGATTCACTATGCCAGCCTTTACTGGGGAGTTTATGGAGTGCATCATTAATGATGGATGTTGTTTGGATTAATTACAATATAAACAATGTGATTATGCTTCTATTCCTAACACTTCCTTGAACTATGAGACCTGTATGAAAACATCTGTAAGCTCTTAACGTGGTCACAGCACAATGTGGTCTTCTGTCTGAGGGACTGGAGGGTGCTTGCAAGGCCACACAGTCTCCATCAGTGGCCTGAAAGTGGCTTGGTGCAAAGCTTGCTGTGGGGCATAGCTGGTCCTTTAGCAAGGTACCACTTTTAAGCTGGTGTCCTCTGCACAGCCCTGTGGCTGGGACAGGAGTCCTTCCATGGCTGCCTTGCCTTTGTTGCTTGGGTAGGGAAAGTGCTCGGGTCTGCTGCTGATGTGCACGGCTGCCCTGCCCTTGCTGTGGCAGGGTGCTATTGATTTATCTCTAATACATGAGATACACTTCCAGGTCTGTATATTATGATATAGCTAGATGTACATTTTTCCCCCTAAATTGCAGCAATAATTCTATCTTACGAGGTCAAAAATAATGACCTAGGCTGACTGAGTATTTTAAAAGCTAATTTAGGGGGAAAATGAGGCATGAAAGAAATAACATTTGAGAAAGGTAGATCGTTTAAGTGATAATCTTTGTTGAGCCTTTTAAAATTAGCTTCCTGTTCACAGTTCTGAGCAGCATTTAGTCATACCAGTTATTGTAGTCCTTTAATCAAATGATAGTTTAAAATGACTTACAGTACAAGGAGTTTCCATGTGGCTTTGCAAAGCTGTTTTTCATTCTGCAGGTAGTTAAGGCCAAAATCGTACAACTTGCTTCTGTCTTTCAGATGTTTTTTGAGATACCTAACAATTCTGGTTTTTTTCACTTGGGAGTCACCTAAAGTTTTTACTCCTCTCCTCCTGCTATTCTCAAGAGGAAAAACATCTTTTTAGCCAATGACCAATGATCCCTTCTGTTGAGATATTAAAGGGGTTCTTGTTCATGTCCTTGCACATGCTCCTTCCTCCCATTCTACCCTCAACCTGTCCTACCATTTCCAACCTGTGAAAGGGTGAGATGTGAACATCCAGAATGGATCTTGTTTCTCTAGAGATTTCAGCCAGCCCCTCCTCAGTGAGCACCCTGTCATCTATCATGGCTAATCTTGGACATTGCTCTTAATAGTGATTTCATTATGTTTGAGGTGTTACTTGTTATGCCAGGAAGTCAGGCAAGCAATGGCATATCCTGCAGAGGAGGTCACTGATATTGGGAAGGATGTAATGTGCTTGGGATGAGTGAATTGCTTGAAGAGATCTTGAAGAATGGCAATGCAGTGAAACATCTGTTGTGATGAAAGCTGAAAATACGCTCTGTCACATGGTTGAAAAAATTGTAGTCGCATCTCTTGAGTATAAAATTTCTTCAAGATGTAACAATTTCCAAAAGTAATCAAAAGAAAAGCATATTGACTGAACTTTGGTTATTTACTTTCTTCAACAATGAGATCATCAACAAAGAAGGAGATTTCTTGAAAATCTGTCTGGAATATGACTCTGAAAGTACTCACACTATCTGGGATAAGTGGGGATGAAATGATACCTCCTGTTTTTATTCTGGTATACCCCAGTTGGGAGAACTTATTAATTCACCCTTCACTGTGATTTGATCACTGCTTGGAACTTGAATTCAACCTAATGCCACCCTCTGGTGGAATCTCTTTGACAGCAGATGTCTGGGCAGAGCCACTGTGGAGGTACCATGGAATTCAGCCTTCTCCCCAAATAACACTTCATTTTTTTCATTTACTCAGCTGGTGACAGGAGTATTGGAAGGAGGATACAATTTCTTCTGTCAGGATACACACAGTGGAGGAGAGGCTGATATGAAGGTACTGTAATCAAGACTTAGAGCTGGTAATGTTTCAAATTGTCCACTCAAGTGGAGAGCAGAACAGTATTGATTATGCACATTATGCTTAAACTATAAGCTTTCTTCCTCCTTTTGTGATACAATGGACAATGCACTGTCAGACATAATAATTAATCTATGATATATTCATGGTTGGTATTTTTGTGAGTAATTATGTGCAAATTTTCAAGTGTTCTCAGATAAAAAAGTGAGGACCATATCCAACCACTCTGTGTTGTGACTACCCTTCTCTTTTTGAGATGTGGTGATGATTTCTTCTGGTCTCACTTCTGATCTCTCCTTTACAGAGAGCACTGCAGCACCAGCTCTGGTTAAGTATTTTCTTGTTTCTCCCTGGATTACACAGATGCACAACAGTAGCCTCATAAAACAGTCTGTCATCCTGTTTTCAGCTGTAGCTGTAGGTTTGTACCTCAATCTCCTATGGAGAAACCTGTGGCAGGAGTATTACAAAAGATCCCAGTAGTGTCTTCAATCCAAGTAGTGCAGCACAGAATCTGGATTTTAATTACTTAGATAGCATAGGAGTTGAAAGCCCCTTCAATGTGCAATGCTTCTAAAACTTGCTTCCTTCTTTCCAGATCATACGTGTCCTCTGGTGGTACTATTTCTCCAAACTCATTGAGTTCATGGATACCTTCTTTTTCATTTTGAGGAAAAATAATCATCAGATCACTGTTCTGCATGTCTACCACCATGCTACAATGCTGAACATCTGGTGGTTTGTTATGAACTGGGTGCCTTGTGGTCACTGTAAGTACTTTGTTATGGTGGGGGAACATCTGCAACAGGGGCTTCATTTTGGTGGTGTTTTGATCAAACCAAACATCTTTGGTACCTTCATCTGCAGGATTTGTTCTGTACCATGTTAAGCTGCTTTGCTGAATTGTAACTGTTGTAGATGGTCGCAGAAATTAAGCTGCCAGCACAGCCTCTAGGAAGGAAATGTATATGTAGTTTGAAGAATTTGTGTGGCAGTGTGACATCAGGTGCAGTAGCCCAGGTCAGATACCCATCAACCTTGCTTTCTCTATTTCTGCTGTAGTTACAGACCCTCTGATGAAACAATACTCTCTTCCAAATCAAGACAGAAGCTTGTTTCAGCTGAAAGACAGCTAAGAGTGACTCTTGCCCTTGTATCTGTAAAGTTCACTTGAGATAAGACTTTCTTAATTTAATCTCATTATACCACTAGCCATAACAAATTATTTCAATTAAAATCTTGTGCCTGGAGCACTAATGAACATGAACAAATGAATCTTAAGTGGAAGATTTCCACGTCTCTCTTGTCTAAATCCTGCTAACCTTTGGCAATCTGGCTTTGATTCTTTACTTTCATTGCATTTAGCTGGCATCTGGTTTCCTAGCTGCATTAGTGTGGCTTAGTTGTGGTTTAGATGTGCAGCTCATAGATACCAGCTTTGTTGAACACTCTGTTCAAGAGAAACCTTTTCAAACCCAATGGATGTGACCTACTGGCAGTGCAGAACAGGAGGCTGCATTCCTCAGGAGTCTGCTCTCTGAGCCAAACAACATAGAAACTTGTATTTGTTTGGTGTTGTCAGCACAACAGTGAGTAATACTGAGCTTATAAAAAGTCTGCATCTGGAAACACATTCTCCTCCAAGGAAGTCAATCCCTGTTCATACAGCAGTCAAAACTGGATATACTTAAAATCTATCTTGTGTTCCTGTGGTCTTGAAAACACTTTGGTGCTATTTCTAGTCATGAGTTTTTCTTCTTCCAAGCTTTATGTTCTGTTGTGTCATCACAGTTCTATGCAGGTCGGTGTTAAGATAAAAGTTTCTTTAAGGACTAAAGGTGCTGTAAACAAGGACAAATAAGTAGCTGACATGCAGTTTCTGAAGGTATCTGAAGCTTTTGGTTATAAATGACAGAATTGGCTCCTACCTGGAAGGAAGTGAAATCAGCTTAAAAGTAGATGGGTGAAGCTATTGATTGTTTGGTGTGTGAGCATTCCTCCTTTCAGTCAGCTTCCTCAGTTCCTTTGAGAAACTACCATGCAGATGTGATAAAAGAGTACCTTGAGGAAGCAAACCCAGAAGGCTAGTGTAAAGCACAAAGCTGCAAAGCAGTTCAGCTACTCCACTGGGTGAGCAGAATGAAAAACAGGGTTAAAAAAAAAACCTCTCTTGCTTTTCTTCTAAGAGAAATCATTTTTTAAATAGAAACATTTTGAACTTGTTATTTTTATCGCTTCCATGAAACAGCATGTTCCTTCCTTGTAATGCAGCATACTTTCTTTTTCCCTTGCCCTTTTTTTTAGCTTACTTTGGTGCCACACTGAACAGCTTTATCCATGTCCTCATGTACTCCTACTACGGATTGTCTGCTGTTCCAGCAATGCGTCCATATCTGTGGTGGAAGAAGTACATCACTCAGGGGCAGCTGGTGAGTGATTTGTTCTTCAGTGCTTCAGCAGGCTCTTGTATGTGTGAGGAGATCCTCTTGTCTTTACCAAGTTAGGAAATTTTGGCAGGGGATAGCAGAAGGGAGAATGAGAGCTGGTACCTTCTACATGTTGTAGTACCTACCTCACCTTAGAAATCCAGCCCGTGCCTGTCCATTTGCTCTGTTTCCAGGACAGTGGGCAACTGGGGACCGGTGGGGTCCATGAATCAGTGCTGAGGTCTGTGGGAACTTTCTCCACCTCACCATATTGTGTGGCTAGATGTATTTGGGAGTTGCAGTGGTCAGATTTCTGGGACTCAGTAGCCAGGGAGGAGGTTTTTCTTCCAAGCCCTCTTGAGCCAGCCTGCTCTTCCCTGTGCTGGCTTGGTCAGAATGGGACAGACCAGAAACCGAGTGCACACTGTCCACAGCTAACAAGGACCATTCTAGTCCTTTGGGACAATGCCTTCTCTGTCCTACTTTTACATGCAATTGCAAATGGTTTATTAAAATCTATTCAATATTTCTGCTCTCTTTCTGCACTTTAAATGGGCTGATTTTTTCTCTTGTAATTCTATGTTGGACTCCTTGTACCCGCTTGCATTGTTTCTGGTGTGCGCGGTGATGAAGCCTGACTACTGTGTGCTGAAGCTGATTAGAACAGTGAAATTAAGTAATACAGCACATGCTGGAGTGATACTGCACGTGAACCAGGTTTCAATGTGTACAACATGTCAGAACAGCACAAGGAAATGTGCATGAGCGTTCTGTCTTCTCCATTTTGTAGGGGGGGAAACTGAAACCTAGACATAAATTATTTTGTTATCTTCTTTCCCTCCCCCCCCAGTAGTCTCTCAGAGCTGTGAATAGTTTTAATAACATTTGCTGGTGATGATTAATAACATTTACTGCCAGCAATTCACAGTGTTGATTCTCAACATGTTTTTTTAGCACTTTCCTTTCTGAAGGAGGGGTAAGTACTGTAGCTGTGGGCTCATTATTTTCATGGAAGGCGTGGGGGGGTTGCTTTGGTTTGGGGTTTGTTTTTGTTTTTCCTTCCAGATTTAGGCTTCATCCTGGTTATTCAAGTGCTACAGAATGCACTGTCTCAATGCTTCAGTTGCTCCCCTGGCTATTGTCATAGCTGCTTTCACTTCCTTGCCTGCTCTGCGTGCATAGCTGTTAGGGCAGCAAAATAGCTGAGCAGAACAAACAGTCTTTCCCTTTTAAAATAAACATTCCCTAATCTGGTAGCCTTCATGTGAGGATGAATTTTGCCTAAGGCCCTCTGCAGCACATAAGCCCAAACTCTGTTTTCCCAAAAGAGATAATTAAAGATAATTGGACCCTGATCCTCCTCTCTGACTCCCCAGCTTCCCTGCAGCCTTTACCCCAAAAATTCTTCCACTGCAGCCATATGTCAGACAGTTCCTGTCTGTGGGAAGGGATTGCAAGGGTCTCCGTGTAGACCAAGTGACCCCAGATCTTCTGCAGCTGAGGCAGTGAGATGCAGATTTCCATTGGGATGGTAGAGTCAAATCCCAATGAACTCTCACTAGGAAGAGGGTGGTCTTCCTTCCTTGGGACATTTATATATCAATTCTGCATGGGTTACTCTAGTGTTCTAAAATGGAAAAATACAAATAAACACGCTTAACAGGATACCACGATCTGAATGTCTGCTAAGTCAAGTTTATGGAGGAAATACTTGTCAAACACACAGTATTAATTTTTTTAACTTGCTTTGGAAATAACTGTTGAGATGTTGGTCACGAATGTATTTTTTTCCTCTTTCCATTAATGTGCTCCATTTCTCTTATTTTTTTGTTTTCTCTCCCCAGATTCAGTTTGTCTTGACAATCTTCCAGACCAGCTGTGGTGTTGTTTGGCCATGTGCATTTCCTCAGGGGTGGCTGTATTTTCAGATTTCTTATATGATTTCTTTGATTATCCTCTTCACAAATTTCTATATTCAGGTAAAAGTAACAGTCATCAACTCTTTCTAGCATTCTGCTGGCTGTATCTCACTGGAAAACTGTTAAAGATAGGCTTGAAATGTCCTTTTGCTATCCTTCACTAACATGGATGTGTTCCTGAAGTACTGCACTTGCTGATCTACCCTCTACTTTCAAATCTTCTGATGTTTTGTACCCATAATTCAGAATGCTTAGTAATTTTAGTAAGCCAGAATGATAAAAGAAAAATGGCTTACTATGGAAATTTTTACTGCAGGTAAGGGAGAGGAAGAGCTTTATATGAGAAACAGATTTCCAGTCTGAAATAAACCAGCAGCATGTGAACCTGTGAAGCGCCCAAAGGAATTGTTCATTTCTGCTTTTACAAGGGGAAATACTTGTTTTATATCCAGGGAAACTTCCTAACCTCACAACATGAAGAAATCTGGATTTGGTTCACTTTTACAGGCATTTGTTTTTATTTTCATATGGAAAATTAGTGGGTTTAGTTGTGTTTCTACAGAGCTGATTTCATGTTTGAGCAGATCCAGACTAGGTATGTGTTGTTCTGAGCAGTTCATAACTGGGCTCTGTACAAAGAAGTACTGCTGTCTACAGAAAATCGTGTTCTGCTGTCTGCAGAAAATCAAACCAACACAGCCTGCTGCCCCCAAACAAGCGAACTCTGCTGTATGTTTCAAATGTCATTTGAGAGATTTGGGCATTTTGGTTCTGGTGAGAATGATTCATGGGGGTGAGAAACAGCAGGTTTCCTTGGCTGTTCTTCTGGTACTTCTTAAAATCAGTCCCATGATTTTTATCACTTGCTGCATATGAACGTGCTAGTTAAACATTATAGTATATTCCAGATACTACTTGATTTTCTTTGTCAGTTTTGCTCATATTTTAACTTTTAACCATTTAAATTCCTTTCACACAGAAATTTGGGGAAACATCCTTTTGTCAGGCAGCTGAGCCCCTTTGAAAAAAATGAATATAGATTTTTTTCTCTGTCTGTAATTTTTTTTAGATAGTCTCCCTGATCCTGTTAGTTTTTGGTTTTCGTGTTAGCCAGTGGAAGTTCCCTTCACATTTCTATCGCTGAACTTCCCTCACTGTTATTGTTTGCCTACCTCTTGTTCTGGCTTTGTTCAAAGTACTGTCACTTGCAGTGCCTCAAACCTCCTTCCCCACATGTCGTTTTGAGTATATTCTTATGCCATAGTCTGCTCATAAAATCGCTTCCCTTGTTGCTAATTTCCTATTAACATAACACTACCATCATACTGCCAAGCCTTTTTCTTTTGAAGTGAACTACTCCTCTCACTGTGATGAATGAAAGGCGTAGTATAGTCTCATACACAAAAAGTGGTAGAGCTTGTTAGACTCTAACCACTGGCACAAGGTCTTTAAAAATGATGAATGCAAGTTTACTTCTGTGTTTCTAGAGTTACTGTGAGGAAGTGATTTTTTATATCTAATTAAGCAAAACCACGTGTCTTTCCATGTATTCTAGACTTACAACAAGAAGGCATCCTCGAGGAGGAAAGAGTATCAGAACGGCTCCACGGCCATTGCGAATGGGTACACAAACAGCTTTTCTTCCCTTGAGAACAATGTGAAACAAAGGAAACAAAGGAAGGATTGAAGACCAAACTGAAAAACCATTTTGATAACCCCAACAACAAAATCATCTGATTGTAAGCACAATGAGAGTTGTGCACTAATATTCTAATGGCTACTGTAACTATTCCTGCCTAGAATAGTGTGATTTATGTAGGACTTAACCAGTGCAAACACCCTAGAAACTGTATACAGAACAAAAAGTAGGTTAAAGTTTAAAAATAATTCTGGGCTGTCACTGACCCTGCTATAGACTGTGGAAGGGAGTATTATCATATTATCCGACACTGCTGTTGCCTTACTAGTCAATATGATAGGTGCTGAATTATGATTCACAATTTGAAAACACTGTAATCTAAACCTCCATTTTTTAAACTATAGATCATGCATGTGATTGTAGAGGTAATTTGTATGATGCTGGTTTCAGTAGATAAACACACATGCCTTAAATTAAAAAGCAGGGCCCAAAGCTTATTACTGGTTTAAAAATTAGGATATGTTTCAACTTTTCAGTTGATTGACTTTTTATTAAAAAGTCATTTAGAAGAATCCATTGATCATTTTACTGTTCTGTATGTGATACACGATGCTACGTATCTCTTACTCGATACAGTGAAATTGGAAATGGTGCATTTAGTTTTGTATATTTGGCTTTAGTTGACTCAACAGTCACAAAACAGATGGAAAAGTTATTTTACCTTTTTAATAGATCTTATTTTTTTATTTGAAGTATGTCACTAACGTAAAAGTAATTGGCGCTTACACAGTCAAGTAAGATTTAAATATTGTCTCTAAAGTTTAGAGCATATACAGGGTGGACCCATCTATTCTTTTTACTTTTCTTTTTTCTTTCTTATTTCTGAGGATTCTTAAATGCTAAATGAAGAGTGGTTTCTAATATGAAACTGGCAGTTTCAAGTGTTATTACCATAGCCATATCCACATTTTAGGAGCTACTGTTTTAAGTGTGTGACATATCCAAAAGCGTATTTAAAAGTGGAGCCAGAAAGATGCTTTTCTGATGGAATTGTCTGTATTTAAGTTGGTATCTGAACTGTTCTTCATGTAGCATATGTTCACTTTCAAAATGTGCCTAACACAAAGATGTTTGGTTTTTTTTCCCCAAACAAACAAGTTTAAACAGTTTAAGTCATAGCTAATGTTTTTTAAATGTTACTGAAATGTGCTGGAAATGTCTGTTTCTGTAATGTGAGTTGTGTATATCACTGGTAATGTTTTGGCTTGTTATCTAAGGATTTGGTTTGAGTGCTGGTTAAAGTTACTCCTTCTTGTAAAATCCTGTCTTGCACATGTGAGGAGTCAGTTGCAAAGCCAGTATCTGTTGCTGGTATTCTGGTATCTGCCACAGTGGAGTCCAGGAAGCTCTGAAAAAATGAGTTGTGCAAGACATTCTGCTGGTCATTGCTCAAGTTTAACTATTTGTTTTTTTGATATTTATATAAATGCCAGTTTTAACACGTTTAATTGTTTTTACATCTTTTTTAAAATTTTTGCACATCTCTTAAGGAATTAATAAGTTCTCTTACTAGCCTTGTGGGTTTTCATTCCTTGTTTTGAAGGAGACAGTGTCTGTTATGTTTACATTATCAAAGCTTGTGCGTGTGTCTTCATTTCTAGGTACTGGTTTGCAGAGTCTTTACATAGCTCAGTACAGCAGCTATAATGTTCAAAATAGGCTGTCTAAATGTGCTAGAAATAAACCCTTGGCTCATCTGAATATACTTCATTGTTAATGTTTGACATGGTTTAATCATTAAAACAATTTTGATGATCTCTGCCTGAATTCTGTGGGTTTGTACAGATTTAATGCATTGTCCCATCCTGTGTAAGGCCAGGGAGGAGCCACCATGATGGAAGAACAGCTGCAAGGTATTCAGAGACATTTAGCGTACCAGAGATTTGGCATAAAATTCTTTACAGAAACCGTAGGCTGTTACTCAACCCTGCTCCCTTGCCTGGCTGTAGAAGTACTGATCCATGTGATAGATTTAACTCCTGCTGGGATTACTGGCTCACTGAATGCAGAGCAGCCCCAAGAGCTCGAGATGATGAGTGCCAGGAGCAAAGCTTAATGTGAGAGGGATTTTCTGCCTTAGCTGTGCTGTCTATAAAATGGGGATAATACCTCTCTCCAGAACTGGGAGCACTTTTGCAATTTCCTTATAGCTCCCCTTGCCCTTAGGTGATTGTTTTGGAACCCTCTCTGTTCCAAATTCAATCAGTACATTGCAACAACCCCGAATAGGCTGGTGATGGACGTGGTAAAACAGAGCTATTTATGTAACTGACTCTTCTCACTTGCAAGCTCCTAACACAAAAACCCTAGACCAGGGAAATGGGTTTACACTTTGTGTGAAAGGCTCAGAGGTTTCATTCTATGTTGGTCTCCTCTGGGAGAGTGCTCTGAATGCCTGAGGTGGTTGCTAAGACAATTTCCGCTTCTTCACATGCCTGTTCAACTACGAAATTGAGTGTGTTTCTATGGAAGGCTCAGTAAGGTGCAGTTCTTTGGATGTTAAGCCCAGTCTACAGGAAGTACCTGGAAGGCAGAAGCCACAGCACCAACCTGGCTTCCCCATGTGAGCCGGCAGAGATGGGGCTGCTGCGCTGCAAACCTCACCTTCAAGGTTAAGGGCATGTGGTGATTTTGTCCAAAAGTGGCAGCAGATGTGACCTTGGGAACATCATTAGTGTCCACACCTGCCTGGCAAAAACTGTGGCTCTTGGGTTCTCTTCTACAGTCTCAGCAGCAACCGAAAAGTGCCTGAGAGCTGGATGGGTTAGATGGGGCATCATCTTGCCATAACTGATGGACCAAGGCACGAGCTTTGGGTCTGCTCACCTGGCTCGGCTTCCAGTTCATCACTTGACCTGGGGCAAGTAACAGCCTTTGGATTGCCTCAATTCCCTGATCACGTGTAGTTTTCCTGGTAGCTGTGATTGGTGCTTGGGCTATGAGAGAGTTGTCAGAAAGGACTCTTTGTGTTGTTAAGATCTTGTGCAGTTCATGAGCTGACCAAATCCCTCCCTGCACTCAGGGTCTACAGCCCAAGTGATGGAGAGAAATGTTAAGCTGTTCTTCAACTGTGAAGGGGATATGTAAACTCAAATGCCAGAAAGCAGCTTTTTTAGGGTGGTCCTGGTGCAAAGACCCTGAGTGCTGGGTCCTGGATGTACAAGCTACCCCTGGGACTGGGATCACTCAGGAAATGGGATTCCTGCGTTGGCAGGGAGAGGAAAAGCAGAAAACAATTCTGGGTATCTTTGTGGTTGATTGTGTATTTTACCAGATGCAAGAGAGATCCTAAGTAAGTGATGGTGCTTATGATAGGACTTACATCCCTAAAACTTGGGTAACAAAAGCCCCTCATATAGATCAGTTCTGGGGGTTGCCTCTGCCTTTGATACTTGGTATGTCTTGAGTTTAAGTTGATAAAATGTGTGTTTCTTGTATGAGATGGGAATGTATGTTGTTAAAACATATACATTATTCAAAGAAAAGAAATGTAGAGGTAAGATGGATGCTGAAGAGAAGTATAAATAAAATTGGAGGCCAAATTACTTGAACTGTGTAGGTGCTGCAGGGAATCCCTTTGAGGCAATGCAGGGAATGATGAAATACAGATAGAGATCTCTTAGAGAAATGCTGCTCCGAGTTGTATTGGTACAGAGGATTAACTTACATTGTCACTATCTTCCTCTTGCCAAGAATTACTGCACCAACAAAACTGATTAGTTGTAATCATCAGAATGTTTCACAAATTAATTTATAAAGCAAACTTTGATTGAATTTTCAACTTTTAATCCATTTACTTTAAATAGATGGATATACAAAACTAGGTTTAAATGTTTCTCCATTTCAGTGGAGCACATTCAGTATAAGCAGGGGAAGCTGGAGTCCCCAGGGCCTCCCATGACATGACAGTAGCAGAGGCATTAGTTTTTAAGTCAATGGTATTAAAATAATCTTCAACAGAAAGGAGGAAAAAGAGCAACAAAGATCCAGTTTAAAAAAAAAATATGTTTAAGTGTATTACTTTTAAATCAGTCAAACTGGGATGTGGAGAAGGAGGAAAGAGACATGTGTCTTGTATTTCAAAGATATATAGCATAGATACTATATTTTCTGTAGGAGGAATGTAAAAAGTCTCTGGTAGATGGTAGATTTCATAATCTGATTTCAGTATGATGACAGGTTTCAGAATAAATGGGAAAAATATGTACAAGGAAGTAAAAAGAAAATGGAAGAAAATGTAACACAGCTTTTCTGGAAGTAATTACATCTAATCGACTCATATTGGTTTTTAATAAAAAAATACTGTGTAGACAAAGGAAATACATCTTCCATCCCTCTGGAATAGGTAGTATTTTTAATCTTGGAAAATAGTATGTAAACTAGAGGGTGTGGTGACCAGCAACAGGATCCATGGATAAGCAAGGTCACACTGATGAGCAGATGGTCTGTCTCAATGCTTTCAGCTGGAGCACAGCCCATTAGTAATGTTTTAGGAGGGACCCTGGTGTAAAAAACGGGACCATTTGCAGCAATGTTTGGAGATGACAACGGTGCCAGGGAAGATTACATCCCCTACAGCAACTGCCTTGATGGCTGGAGTAGGAAATGAGATTACTCTAAATCCCCCTTAGGCACCAGTAACAGAATTTCAGCTGTTTCCATGGGAGTTCCAGTTGGACATGACTGAAGAGGAGAGAAGGAAAGATGCATTGCATATCATCTCTTCAACAACTTAGAGCTGCTACTATGAAAAAATTGGAGGAAAAAGCTTTTTTCTAATTGGTCCATCTTTAGTAGGAGGAATGTTCTAGTGTGGGAGGACGAGGCTCTGATGGGACTTCCTTTTGATGAGTACAGCAGCTCTCAAGAGAGCTGATTTTTAAAGATCTGCTGTACAGATGATTTACTGGGATGGTCCAAGGAAGGGAGAAATCCTGCAAAACAGATGTATAACAAGAACAGTGTTGAGAATGAGTGTAACCACAGCCAAACAGACATCGCAACAGTAGATTCAAATTTTCATGAAGTAAAGTGAGCTATTTTAAGTGTGTGACGCAAATCAAATGGGTACGAGCTACCCAAGAGTCTTCCTAGGCTGGAAATAGGGAGAGTGCCTTTGTTAGTGGAATCTGGCTCTGGAGCATTTTTCCTGTAGAAGTAATGTGAAGGGCTGGGGGATTGCTTGAAGATGGGGCACTGGCCACTTTACAGCTGGTGAGAGCAGGGTACAGAACTCCCCGGTGTGCTGCTCTGCATTCTGGCAAAAAGCAGCTGTTGGTGCCTCTGTGAAAGTGTACCTAAGAAAGGGCAAACAGAGACAGGAGTGATGACTAAAGTGTGAGAAACAGCCCTGCTGACACAAGGGTGGGAGAGGAAGGAGGGGAAGGAGGTGATGCTGGAGCAGATTTCCCTGCAGCCTCTGGAGAAGCCCAATGCAAAGCTGGGCTTACACTTCGTGTGAAAGGCTGCAGCCCATGGGGGACCATGTGGTGGAGCAGGTGGACATGCCCTCAAGGAACTGCAGCCTGTGGAGAGCCCATGCTGCAAGTTTATCCTGAGGGACTTCAACCCATGGGAGCAACCCACGCTGGAACACGAGTAGGAAGGAGAGAGGAGCTGCTATGGACGGGCCACAACCATCCCCATGCTACTTGGAGCACGGAGAAGGGAGAGGGGGTGGGAATGAAGGAGTGAAACAGCCTTGGAAGAAGGGGGTAAGGAGGAGGTGTTTTAATTTTTTCTTTGTGTCTCACTGTTCAACTCTATTTTAATTGGAAATAAAGTATTTTTCCCAGAATCCATTTTGGCCAATTATTGCTGAATGACCTTCCTGTCTTCATCTCAAACCTCAAGCTTTTCATCTTATTTCTTCCCCCAATCCTGTTGAGGACAGGAAGAGAGCATCTGGGTGGGTGTCTGGTGCGTGGCCAAGGTCACCCCACGCCACATGGGCGCTTTGTCCTCTTACAAATGAGCAGGTCAGGCAGAAGGCAGCTTCCTTGATCATAGGGAAGATCTGCCAAAGGCCAGGAGGTACCAGGCATCAAAAAGCCTGAAGGCCATTGTGGTACAGCTGGAAGTCTTGTAGTCTGGGAAAACATGCCAGTTGCTTGGCTTTTTGTTTGTTTGTTTTGTTTTTGAATTTGTATTGTTTTTTCCAGACCTAATACATGTTAAAGCAACACCTTTTCCAGGAATCTGGCCCATAGTTCTTGGAAAGTTTTTAAAGGCAGTGGAGGAACCTCCTGTTTGCTGATGGAAGGTACTGCAGTGGCACAACTTGTGAAAGAAGCCTGTGTTCAGAAGAAAGGTTCTGAATTTCTTCATGAAAGGAATTGCCTCACGCCCTTCAGAGGCAGCTGGAGCTCCAGCTCAAACAGGGATGGTCCAGCCATGTGACAAAAAGAAATGCAAAATTGTACTCATTGTCACATTTCATTTGGGAGCAGGTGAAACTTCAAGTGAACTGAATCTGTTGACATAAAANAGAAAAGAAAAGAAAAATCTGTAGCCTTGTAGCTATCTAAGTGCCTTTCTTCCTTTAAAATCAATGGCATGTCAAAGCTTCAGGGCCTCTCTAAGTCTAACACCTTTCTGTATATTTAGAAAAAGATAGCCTCTCTGAAAGATCTTCTGTTAATTTATTAAGTTGCTCTGTTTCCCACAGCACTTGGAGTTGGAAGGGAGTGTGAGACCAGCTCTTGGTGTGCCGGGCTTTTAAGGACTTGAGACATCTTTGATGCAAATGCACTTTTGCTCAGTAGAATAGTGATGAGTTTGCCAAAAAGACCAGGAAATACGTCCCATGCATATAGATAGCATAACTATTATCAACTAACTATTATCAGCTGTGTTTCCATTTAAAATTGCACAGATTTTTGCAAATCATCATGAAAAACACCCTTCTGTCCTCAGAAGTTTAAATAGTAAGCTAAGAAGTAGTCTTTACATCTGACTCTGGTTTCCATACTAAGTAGATGTGAAGAATTGCTGCCCAGTCCCACTGTTATAAAGTAGATTTCTAAAGGAGTGGGAACTCCTGAAACCAGACCAGGCAATTTGGTGGTGGATGTTCTGCTTGGTTTCTTGGCGTTTTTGCAATATGCAGTATTTGCCAGAAGTTTCCGTGCAACACAGGAAAATAGGAATAATTAACAACTAACTCTCTCTTGGTCAGAAAGGAGCAACATACAAGGTTTCAGTAACCTCCAGAACTATGGGGCCAACTACCTGGCTCCACTGTCCAGAACACTTTGAAAAAAATTATAGACAATGTGAGATTTTACTTTTTGAAGTTAAAAAATCCCAAAATGAACCGGACAAATACCCACCCGCAGCCTCTCAAAAACAAACTCCATCCACCTCAGCTTGCCAGAATAATACTAAAACTAAAACAACAAACAAAAAACCCAAACACAGCTATGCTCAGTTTTGTCTTCTGGCTTCAAAAATTGAGAGAGCAGATATAAGCAGCATCTGCAGAGGTGTTTTACCTCTTATGAAGATGATTTTAAGGAGGTTAAAGAATGGTGTAAGCAAGCACAGAGGTTTAACCCAAGTCCTCCAGTAGCCAGGTGTGGTTAAACCCAGGGCTGGTGTCAGCCTGGCTGGCTGAGAGGGGGCAGTGGAGCAGCTCCCGGGAAGTAGGGGAGCACCCAGCGCCAGGAGCGGGGGTGCCCGGGGGCTGCGCACCCGAGAGGATGCGCTGGGAGCCGATGCCCTCTCCTGGCGGCGCCTGTGAGGGAAGAGCTGCTCCTGCACCCCGGAACCGAGAGGATTTCATAGAAACATGCAGCTGACACCAGTGACAATAGGCCAGCATTTAGCGCAGGCAAGGCTGGCAGATCAGTATTTACCTGGTGATACAGGTTTCACAGCCAGAGACTTCTTCCTTGCAATTGCACGGTAGTACGTTCTTTGAAGACCATGTTTAGCCCCTTCTTAAAAGAGGAGGACTGGGCAGAGAGGTTAGTTAAACAGAGCTCCTGTCCTATACTGGAAACATCTGCACAGTAGTACAGATGATCAGAGTATAATTGCTTTTGAATACAACATACAAGAATAAACTACTGAGTTGTCTTTTATTTCACTGTTGAAAAGACTTTGTAACAAAGAGCATTTCCTAGTGTTGAAAAAGGGGTCATAAAGGGAGAGGAGATTAAAAGCAAACATATCCTACATAGTGGCTTTTATGATGCACCTGATCTTGCTTGCACAATAACTTGGGGAACTCTGGCTTTCATGGAAAAGCAGGAGCTGTTTTGTCTTAAATTATCAGAATACTGATCTGTGCATCCTGCTACCCAGGAATATTTCAGAGCACCTTATAGGTGAAATTTATGTGTTCAAACAGGGAAGAAAAAGAACAAATTTATTTAACTCAGCCCAAATCTCAGATCAAATGTATTTTCTTGTTAAAGCTTAGCCTGTAATGTTTATTAACGTAATCCATCACCAGCTGTCCAGCACAAGCAAGTGAATGATAATTATTTAATAGCACTCTGTATTTATCATGCTTTATACTCGATACATTTAGGTGAGCAACCCCCAAAATATCTGGCCTTGGAAGAAGACCATGAAGGGTGGTGCTAGGACAGCAGCTTCTCTGTATTATAGAGGACAGCATCCTCCCTGCTCTGACACCTCAGTAACAAGAAGCTCATCTGGATAAAAAGGAGGAAACAGTTCAGAGGAAAACATATACTGGAAGCAGAAAACACACAAAACACCAGGAAAAGGAGCTAATGAGGAGAGAGGCTCTAGCAGGCAAGAAAGAAGGATGCCCTCATGGCAGTTTTGAGAAGAGGGACAGGAAGAGAAACTGGAGAATATTAACTGGCGTGCTCTCATTTTCAGCAAGGCAAGGGAGATTATGCACAGATGAGAACACGACACCAGATCAGTTTTCTGACTGACTGCAGTTACTGTCTCTCTCAGCAGTAGGTGTTTGATGAACACCCAAACCCATCCCTGTTCTCTGCAGAGCAGCCACAGCTTGGCCTCGAAACAAGGGTAGCTTTCCCTCAAGCAGCATTAAGAAATGTGTTCCCTGTCTTTACTCCTTTCTTCCTTCGGCCTTATGTCAGAAGACCATGCTCCCCATCTAGGCATGAATTTGCTTCTCATGACATCAGCCTGGGTGTAATGGTTGCCAGGTGCGCTGGCCACCACACTGTGCCTCCTCATCTGCACAGAATCTTTGGGCTGCACTCCCAGCACATATGTTGATGTTGCTGTTTGCTACAAGCACCTTCTGGACTGGGCTACCTGATCATGTTTTTCTTTACTAAGAGCTCCTCTGCATTCCATAGCCCTTGTCTCCAATCTTGGTGGATCTTGTTGAGCAGAATAATTTAAAGTATCTGTAGAGGGAGGATAGATTGACATGGGAGAAGCATGAATAGCATCCCAATACTGATGTTGAAACAAGTGCCACAGATCTTTGTGGCCAGGCTAACCCTTTATGCCTTTAAGGTGGTGCAACTTTGTGGGTTGTGAGGGAACATCTCTCTCCTGGCACCCAGCCTCTGTCCTGGGCACTGGGAGCTCAGCACAAGCTGAGACCAATCCTGCATGAAAATCAAAATACAGTGCAGCATGGCGGCAGTGGGAGAGGACGGAAAATGGTTACTGGGCTTCCACCTCCCCTCATTCCTACTGATCTTCCTGGGCCTGTCCTCAGCACTAGGCTGTGCTGCATTATCCCCCGAGGAAGTGAAGATGGCCATTGTCTGGGAGCGAGTGTTCAGTCTCTCTCCTCACTGATGCTCCTGCGGTAACGTTCTGTCCTCTCAGAGGTTCTTACTGAGTTGGTCTGGCAACTTCCCTGGGGACCCTCCCCCAGAGAATACCATATCCATTGCCTGAACAGCAGGTGTCACTGAGGCCCTAAGATAACATTTCCTTGCTTTTTATTTCAGCTGGTATTTTTCAGTTATTTTGTTGAAAATATAATGAGGTTTTTCCCTATGGAAAAAAATACATGTCTCCATTTCTGTCAAAGTGATTTATAGAAAAACACAACACAAAAATACTCTCCCCAAGTGGTACTGAAACATAACTTGAAAGAGAACACACAGCCTTAAGTGTCCAGAAGCCTGCTTGATATTTGTCATACTAAAGCAGCCATGTACAAAAGCAAGCCTTATCCCAGCAGCTGCTAAAGGAGGAAATCGCTTCAGTGAAGCAACTTTTTCTCAGAATAATGATCAGAAATATATTTATGATTTGACCAGAAGTGCACTTTTGTTGCAGAATTGTAATAACTTGGCTGACTATTGAGATGCAGGATCCTCTCAAGGGAAAGGTTGTACCTTAATCATTCATGGTATAACGTGAAGAAACTAGGTCAAAAGGAGACTGAACATGTTCTAAAAATAAAGTAATCTGGTGGAGAAATGAAGAAGTCTGCAAGGTGCAAAATTAGAGGACACTCTGACTTGACTCTTTTGTCCTTTGAAACTGAAGATCCCAGATCAAATCCTGACTAGGTCTTTAGGAGTATAAGAACTGAATATGTAAAGGTAGCATGGCAGGTTTAACTTTTAATTGAGTGAGGCTGTGCATCCTGCCCACCAATGTTCAGTAAGGGTGACCTTTTCTACTGACTCCACTGGCCTTTTAAGCAATTTGAGATACTTGGAAGTGGCTTGTCTGTACCTAAGATGTCTGAAGTCTTTCAATTGTCCTCACTTTTTGAGGATGCCTATTGGCAAAGAAACTGTGTTTCTGGGTCCTCTGTCTGCCAGAGAACATTGAGATTCAGGGAGCTGCAGAGTAGAGATGGGGACACCAGTAGAGATGGGGACACCTCCCTGCTGTTCTCAGCTGCCTGAGGGTGATAAGGAGGAAGATGAGCAGAGACTTCTTGGCAAGGCCCCCAAGACCCACAGGTGCAATGAAAGGACAAATGAGTAAGTTGCAGCAAAGGAAATTCAGATTAAATGTATGGAAAAAAATCCTTCACAATGAGAGCAAAGACTGACACAGGCTTTCCAGGGAGGCCGTTCTCCATCCTTGAGATGTTCAACTGGTCAGGGCCTGAGCATCTTATTGTAACTTTGAAATTAGCCTTGCTGTGAGGTAGGTGCTCTCCAGAGGGACCCTTTATCCAAAAATATTCTGTGATTGTGGCAGTGCAGAGAGACAGAGACAGATGTCTGAGATGTGGTTTACAGGGGCAAAGCAACCATGATAAATTCACTACTCTGAAAAAGTGGAATGGAGCGCCTTGGACTCAGCCTAAGCCAAGCATGCCTGAAGAGGAGTTGCTGGAGTGGAAGGCTGGTGACTGCTTTGTAGCATATGAACTTGGCATAGATGAACTCAGAGTGACTGAGAGAGAGCCTGGTTTGTAACCAGCACTACTGAACTATCCATTAGTAACCCAGTGGTGCTTATTTGTTCCTCTCTCCTACAAGGTTTCAGTCAAATAGAGGAATGAGCCTTACAGAAAGGCAAGTTATAAGGATAAAGGAGAGAACAAAGCTAGAAGAGAAATGTGTCACACACTTGGGGATAAGGAGAGAAAATGTTGCCAAGGGCTTGCAGGTGATGGGTTTTTTTGGAATTTGTTTCACCAAGGTAACAGCCTGCTATCTCCTGCTGAGGGAAATAAAGGCATTTGTCAAGGGTATGTTGGTCTTCATCAGTGCTATGTTGGATTTCATCTGGGAGATGGTGCTCCCTTTGTGACAGGATCATGGCTGATGGGACCTACAATTCCTTCTGTTACTGATTACATGGTGTGCCAAGCCATGCGTGTCAACTACTCTTACACTGGCCCTCCTCTCAATGTCCTGACTCAATACTTGCTGTCTCCAGGCTTTAAGTGGTGCGGGAGACAGCTTTGTTTCTGCCCTGGGACACTCTGTCCTCCTGCTCTGCCAGAGCCCCGTGGGAACGTTGCTGACTCCATCCTGTAATTGCCCACACGTGGCAAAGTCAAAGACTCTCAAGACTGGGGAGCCCAGATCATATTTGGTGGGGTTTTGCCTTTTGGTTTGTTTTTTTCTTGTTTGTTTGCTTTTTGGGTCTGTGTTCTCTTTCTGTCCAGAGTCTGTAAAATACACAGATCTCTATCAGTTTGATACCATCAGGACAGTAAGAGCACACTAAGGAGGACAAAGAGAAGAAAAAGGCCAGGGGAGGGGCAGCTTGGGTGCAGTGTGTGTTCACCCATGAGCACAGAGCTTGCAGTGACTCACTGATACTGCAACACTGAGGCACGGGGAGCCTCTCCAACATTTCCAACTAGAGAGATCATTTATTGTAGTGAAATGACTCAGTGACCTTAAGAAACAGCCAGAGGCTTTCTCTGGAGACTGCTGAAGAGGCAAAGTAATCTAATAGATGGGAAACTGCACTGAACACATTTTTTCTTGGTCTTGTTAATGATCTCAACATGCACAGCTCATTTGAGCACTTTGAAAATAGTTGGCAAGTTGTTCTTGAGATTTTCCAATCGTTTTAGGACTGGTACTTAGTTACCACTGAAGAGTATGAGAGGTATTTTAGCTGTGTGGTGTTAATTTTCCAATGTAATTTTTGAGACCTTTTGTAACATAGGTGTTCATTTCTTATTTATGAAGGTCACCATAGAGCACTTTGCTCTGACAAAATAAAAAAAAAAAAAAAAAATCCACTCGAAGGCAAAACTGGAAAACCACACTGTATTTGAGCACAAACTGCACACAGCTTGGAGCAGAAAGAAGCAATTCAGACAAGCAGTCAGTTTAGGTGACTTTCAACTTTACAATTCTGGAACATTTTTTAAATTTCATGCAGCTGTGCTAAATATGGAGGCACAGCATATGAAATGCGAGCTAGTGATATCCAGAATAAGCAGACAGCGTCTGTCCACAGAACAATTTCAGCACCTTATACATGTCCCTTTCAGACCTGGGCTTAGGAATTGTTGCTCCAAGTTCCCACAAGATTCAAATGGAAATTTGCTCTTTGTGCAGCTCAGGGGACATGGTGATTGCTGGAGTTATGCTGGAGCACCCGCAGCATTGTGGTGATGGTTCTCTGTTCTGTCTCTATAGAAACTGCTGATTTCCCAATATCCTGAAAGTCAGGCCAAGTCTTCTGCTGTCTGTAGACTGCAGCAAAGCTCTGGTTTCATGCTAGTGGAGAGCCAGTGCTGAGAGATACATGCAGGGAAAGTGACAGGGGCAACTGACTGCCCCACAGCATTTTAGCTGGGGATACTTACTGAGGCTGTTCAGCCAACGAAGGGTTCGAAGGTGCCTAGAAGTGTCTTTGTGAACCATTCCCGCAGTTTGTCAAAGACAGGGACAGAAAATGGACAGGAGCAACGTGTAAGGACATGTTGTGCATCCTGCACCTGCACAAAGCCCTTTTCCATCTTGTCCTCTGTTTTCCCTCTGTGTTTCATAACATGGTGGGTATGATATGAAGAACAGATGTTTATCCCAAATCCAGTCATTTATTTTATTATTTTCCCTAAGAAGTTGTTTGTTCTGAATGAGATGACTGATTCAATTTTTTTTTTCCTTTTGAAGAGTTTGCTGAATGGGAGTGAAAGAGGCAGCTTTGCATTCCAAGTAGTTTCATGTTTCTAGGTTTTTTTTCTGCTGTTATGTGACTAATAGATGTTGTAATGGTTGCTGTAGTCATGGCTGAAAAGTCCCTTTGTGCGAGCTCTTTGTACGCAGATAAGTGAATTGCATGGCTTTAAAAAAAAGCCTTGGTGAGTTCAGCCATTTCTTACAGCAGCAGTATCCACCTCTGGGATGGTCACTCATTAAAGTTACCCAATACTCACTTTCCACATGTGCCTCAGAGAAGCTGCATGACCAAGTCTTAATGCCAGTAGCCAGTATTGCTCCTTTTCTTGATGTTGCTTTTCTCTATTTTTCTGTAAAAAATCTTCTAGGGATTCATTTCTGTGATTTGCCTGCTTTAAGGGATCTATACATGTTAGAAATTTTGTGTGCCCAAATATGCACAATAGCAGCAAAGTTAGAAGATACCATTTTTATGTCCAAGGTAATTCATAAGAGAATCTCTTGCTTGTACCTACTTAAAACTTAGATATTTCAAGTATTTTACATTTTAAATGAGGAGGAGGAACAGCAAAATTAAGTGTGTAAACAGCAGCTAAGAATGAAAATCGTAATTTTCAAAGCCAGAGGACTAAACAATAGTCAATACATATGGAAAGGAGAGAAGATGAGGAAGGGATAGTGGGAATTTGTTTCTGAGAAGGGTGCAGGCAGCGAGCTTTTGAAGAAGGTGTGAAAACTGCTGCCAGTTAGAGCACTAGGACACTATTTTAGCAGCATTCTTCAAGTTGTAGTTCTTCATATGGACCTTTGCAGATCAATTTGCTGCCTTTGTCAATGTAAATTGGAGTCATGCACAAATTGTGGAAGGAATGAACAAGAACATAATGACTTTCTTTGTCTTTTTCATTTTGCAAGGACTTCTGCTTAGCAGCTTTGAAGGTAGATGGGAAGGGTGTAAAAAGCAATTTTCACTTGTTTATCATCAACTTATAAAAACAGGAATTTTTGCCACAAAATTAGATGACCACCAGAGAGGCAAGTTGCACAAAGGCAGCTGGAAGAAAGGTAATTCAGCAAACAGCAGTAAAATTACTTTGGTGTCAGTGCTTTGAAGAGAGCTGTACAGCACCACAGGTCCATTGTTTCCATAAGGTTCAGATGTATAAACACTGCCATAAAATAAGTAGGAGTTCCTGCCACAGGCTGTGGGTGTCCCTGCAGGCTTCTGCCCAAACACACATGTTCCCCACCTGCTGCTACCTCTCATTTGTTGCCTTCCAGCTCCTGATGGTGCCACAAAGCCAAGGTCTGGTTTTTCGGGAGAGTCAACGACAACTTCCTTTTGGTCAATGGGCACTGTGGTGTAACTTCTGCCCTCGGTCTCTGCTGTTCTGTGTCGATGCCGGTAGCAAAGTCCCTGGGCTGTGGCACCAGCACCGCACTGCTCTCCCTCGCTGCAGTCACAGATACAATCCAGAGACTTTCGCTCCGTGCAGTGCAGAAAAAGCTGCTGGGCTGCTTCTTCCTGAAAGACAAATGGACAAGCAAAATGCAGAGAAAATTAATGACAAGCTTGTCCTTCCATGCTGAGAGGAGCACGAGATGTAAGGAAACCCAGTGGTACTCACCAGACTCCTGCTGCCGTTTGTGCCACAGCACAACAGCAGATCCGTAGGCAATCGCTGGAGTGTGTCATCAGATTACCCAAACATTGCTGCACTGTGTTATTAGATATGCTGAAAACTGTACCATATCTGGTTTCAAAGGCATGGTCCATCTTCTGAGGGGGCAGTGGTTTGTTTGGAGAAGTCTCAGAACAACCTGCAATACCATGCCACTCATGTGGATGGGCTTTTATAGCAAGGCTGGCCTGACATTTGTCCAGCTGGGCAGAGACAGAAAGAAATTCTCCTCTCACAATGCAGTGCCAGACATAAAAACTAGAGCCAGCAGAGCTAAGTAACCTCGGCAGAGCAACCTGATAATGCATCTGCACAGCTTCCAGTACCTAACCAGCTACCTTACTTTATGGGGGCATACCCACTTTCGGTGAAGTGGGGGATCAGGTAGCAGGAGTTCCTGAAAAATTAGTCAGTCATTCTGCAAACATGATTCAAGCAAGGCAAGAGGGGAGGTCAGCCTGAGAGCTAAATAACAAACTAAACGCCAAAGGCATCCTGGGCTACTAGTTTTGCTGACTCTTATTCTATTCCAAAAAAACTGCTTGGGAAATCTGCAGGTATTGTAGACACTGTACTGTGCACTCTCCGAGTAGCTGGGGGATAGGTGAATGTGAATGGAGAAAGAAAGTGAGGCAAGGAATGTGACATGGGGAACAATGCTGCTGTCACCACTTCTAGGAAATTAATCTGTTAGCAAGTGAGGACCACAGCTGCAGTAGAGAGTCCACTGTATTTTCAGTGACCAAGGTGTTCCCTTATGCCATTGGATTGCATTACTGGAGTTACAGATGCCCTAAGATGAATCCATGCTGACAGTGAATAAAGGTCTGCAAAGTGGCAACTACAGCTAGAACCAGGAAGAAATACAAGGAGGGTGCACATGGGGGTGAATTCCCACCCACAGAGGTGTTGTAGGTGTCAGATCAGCTCAGAAGCCAGAGAAACTCTCTATTGTTCCTTCTCTTGGAGGAGACACAATAGCAAGGACAGGCAAAACTCATAAGAAGGGAGATTTTCTCAAGCCAATCTTGAGAAAGAAATAGCTTAGATGTGCACTAGTGTGATAGATGTACACCAAACGAGAAAAGAGCATATTGGCCATAATATTGACAAAGAAAGATGCAATAATTATCACCTGATCAGTACAGACAGGGACTGCCCATGTGGGTGTACATATCTGTCTGGATTTGGCCTGTTACCAGTTTCCATAAGGCTAAAGTGCAGCTGGCCTTCACAAGTTTTGCTAAGGATCTACAGAAATAGTTCCTGGGAATTGCTATGAAGGCCAAGGAGAAAATTTTTGAGTAGAGGGTATTGGAGAAGCTTTTGTTGGGTTGCAGCAGATGAGACCAATGGTATGGAGGGCACTGAGAAATTCCAAGGTGTGAAAACAATGTCAGAAAGCTACACTGGACTGCCAAACCTAGGCTTATAGCTGGGATTCTTCTTTCCTAAAATCAACAGGGATAGAACCTGGAATCAAATAGATAATCAAATGTAATCTGGCACTCCTCAAATTGTAAAAGATCTGATCTTGTGTCACTGTTTAAATTTCCACCAGCCTGCTGGATACTGAGCCCAGCCCAATAGGAAGACTAGCTATGATTTCTCAGGAGTGAAGCAAGCTCAGCTCAGTTGCAAAGCAAGTGACCAGAACGAAGCCCCATTTCCCCCACACAGTGCTCTTTTCACTGCCCAGGCTGTGGAAAATCTCCTCTCATTCTTGAAAGTATGGCAGACCAAATTAGTTAAAGTTTTACAGTTCTGCCTGAACACTTGAATCTGTGAGATATCCTAGTCTGTAGAAAGAGGAACACATATAGGGTCTCCACAACAGCTGATTATATCAGAAACTGGCAGTTCAAAGCTAGGGCATGGTTAACTGATATGGATTTATTTTGGAATTACCTGCAGCTGAGGATGGATTCCGTAGATAGGTTATTTCACCTGACCATGGAGAAAAGCAGAGCATGCTGTCAGAGATTATCAGAAATGAGTTGCTTCCAACAGCACAAAAATTAGAATGCATATTGCAGCAATAGAGTGGGAACAAGGAAAACAGCAATCATAGTGACATACCAAATTCCTGTTCTGAAGCAGAGGGACATGAAAGACAACTCATTTAGCAATTACACATTGTTTGAATCACAAAAGGGAAAATTATAGAATTGTAAGGAAAAGAAAAGTTCAATACATGTCAATCCATGAAATGAGATTTTGCATGCAAGTGATGCTCACGCTAGGCAGAACGGCAAAATTAAATGTATTTGTATCAGATGCAAAGGCAAGATGAGAAATGGAATATCAGATCAAGAGACAAAAAGAGTGAATGCCTTAGGCTTTGAAAACTAGCAAAATAAGAAAGCAGAATAGCCATAAACTAAAGTAATATTTAAATCGCATCATAACACTGTCACTAAGAGATTGTAATTTTTTGACATGACACACAAAAAGCATTCCAACTAAAATTTTAGATAGTCCATAGAAACCAGTGATTCCAGCTAAAGCATGTGAATTTATGATCTTACTGAAAAAAGCCACAAAAACAAACAAACAAACCAACAAACCCCACAAAACAGGACAGATAGTTTATATGGGCAGAAAGACGAACAAATTAAACCAAAATTTTACCCAGACCTAAGTTTTTTACAGCATCACAACATTAATGCTGTTATATTGCCATGGTGGTTTTGCCTCTGTGGAATGACTACCATGAATTTTACCCCAGGAAGTTAATGTGATGGTAGAACATCACATGTTTTGCAGAGTGTCTGATATATTAAGATAAAAAAATTAAAGGGGTCAATAAAGTAAACAAAAAACCAAGACTTCACTGCCAAAGAATCAAAGCTCACAGCTTTAATAAAGAGATACCAAGAAATAAAGTGAAATATGTATTTGCATACACTCAAGCATTCCAAACAATGACTAAAATGAGCTCAGGCCTCAAAACTTTCCCTTGCACTATGTTCTTAATGTGGCAGAAAAAGACACATTCCTAGCATATGATACTAAAACATTGTCATGGAGAAAAGGAAAAGAAAAAGAAAAAAATGTTAACCAGTTACTGATACAATTCTGTTCAACATTAAATCATTCAACTACCAGGCCCTCAGCTGAGAACCCTGCTTAGGAGCTAATGCAGACGTGGATGACTATCAGTTTTATCAAGAAGAAGGACTGAGAGGCCTGGCAAAAATATTTACTCTATGCAATACAAGTGTGTGGACATGAACCTCATGTAGCAGAGCCTCTGAAAAACCACGTGCACAACTGCATCTCTCTGCTGGAAATAGCCAGAAAAGTAAAATAGAAAATGAAAAATGAGAATATTGCAGACAAATGACAGTTCCATTGACACGGAGGAAAAACTGAGATGGTTGCAGGCTGTTGAATGAGAGCAGTGCAAGAAATTACCATCCCAAGAGCAGGATTAGAATATGCCCTCAGTTAGGTGCTCCGATGGTCTGTGTCCACCCCTGTGCAGTAGGGGCAGGAATGTACAGCCCCTCCCAGGCACTGAGGCAGAGACACCCTGAGCGCCTGTACTGAGTAGTGGCTGCAGCCCACGAGGGCAGGAGTGATGCAAGATACATATTTGTGGCCTGAGAAAAAAGAGGCTAGGACATCAACCAGTGCTTGAGCTTTGAGGTGAACTCTGTACTAATCTGTCTGGTGTACAATCTGTGGTGTAGATACGTCTGTGTTACACGATGTGACAACCAGAGAAGCCTGCAGACTATGTCACCTGACACAGCGCTCTAGAAAGAGGGTCTTTGGAAAAGGTAGGAAAACAAAACTTATTTTAAAAAGCTTTTTTTAAAAAGTTGCTCAATGAATGTGACTGAAGCAGCAAAGCCAGGAGAACTACACTACATACAACTGATTTCTTATCTAGAGCAGTTCAGAATTCAGAAGGATGCTAACTGAACAAAAATAGGAGCTCATCAGATGTTTCAGATCTCAAGGGATATTAAAATAACAGTTTTGAGAAAAGAATTAAAGAGAAACAAAGGATAAACAAAACCAACCAAGGATTTAAAAGTACTTCTATCTCAAAATATGTCCATCTTCTTTCTAAGACCCAGACCACAGGGGAGAAACTTCCATTTTTGGGTACTGAAAGGTGAAGACAGCATAAGCATTTCAAATGATATTGAATATAGAGGCAGCCAACTTGAGGATGTGTCAGGACAATCTGAGAACAAAAGCTTGTCTCATTGCTTATTGAAAATAAGCATCATCCCCAGTGCATTTTTCCACAGGCAGAAACTCATTATAATGACATGTCTATTTGCAGTGAGTTTATGTTCTGCATCTGGGAGATAATCATATTGCTTCATCCTACTGCCACAGTTATCAAATAGAAAGGCTGAACTGCATGGTAAAGTTGTTACTTTTAAGTTTACAGAACGTATTAGAAAAAAAAAGGCCAGTCTGGAGCAACATTCCTGAAGGAGTATCAGTAGAATATTGGTATAAGCACACGCGTTCCGTGGCTCCGGCGCAGCAGCACCATGAAACTCTGCAGTAATAGAAGTGGGATGAGAGGCATGCAAAGGCAAACAGCTGCAGTGAAGGAGAGGCAGGAGAGCTCCCACCAGCAAGGGAGTGTCAGAGAAAATCATGGACTTGAGGCAAGGCACAAAGGCAGCCGTGGAAGATAATGCAACATAGGAGGTTGGTGAGACAGGTAACTCAGTCCAGGTAAAGCTCCACTGACTGCACCTGACATCACTTAAAGGTTGTCATCATTGAAAGATGACACCAAAGAGCAAAAGGAAGACTGATGGCAGCACGGACTAAAGCACCTTCTTTGTGTGCTGGTTAAACAATACCAGAAAGGAGCCTGCCCTGGTGACAGGGGACACCCCTGTGTTCCTGCTGCCAGCCCTGCAGCACAGCCTCGCAGCTGGACAGCAGTGGGCAGCCCCTGCAGGGACAGCTGCTTTCCTTGGCACTGCTCTGCAGGGTTTGCACAGCCCTCTCCAGACAGGGAGCCTGAATGCAAGATGCCTTTTACAACTCCAGGCCTTTTTCCAGTCCTCAATCTCTTGTTGTAGATGGCTGCTGAACACCTGCTAAAATCCATCTGTGGTTATGGGCTGCCAGACTGTCCTCCCAAATAAGATCTCACAGATGAAATTGAATTAATTTAACCTATAGGCTCACCCAAATTGGTAATATACATAATTAATTTTAAAAGTCCATAATCTTTTTCGTTAGTGGTCAACATCAAATACTTGTTAGGAAAATTGAAGACATTTTCCAAATCTTTTCTAGTTAAGCCATAAAATACATGGTTTAATAACTCTTTCTAAATGTATTGTAACATGTCAGATGTTATCTAGAAATAAGAATTAAATAGCAGATCTTGAAATATTATTTCTTTCCTATGTTTTTTATTTTGTCTTGACTAGTGTTTAAGTTTCATGACATATCACAGCAACACCCTTGTAGCACAAGAATATAGCAAAATAAGTAGTACAAAGCTTTGCCTGCAAGCAGTTAAATATGTGTGATTCTCTTGAACTTCATTTTTTGCATGTACTATTGTGAAATTATCTGTCTTTCATTAATTTTCACGTTACTATCTAATTATTGTTTTAGCTCTATTAATTTAGTATAAAGAAGAAATACTCCATTTTCTCTAATGAAGAAAATTAAAAATAAATTTCCAAGATATCTCATTTATAAAAGTAATGCTAAAAGCAATGAGGCCATCATTTTGAATCGTGTGACAAATCATTTCATGTTTTAGAGCACACAGTGGTGAAGGGTGATTTGTTTAGCAAATTCAACTCCGTTTTCTAATGCAGCTTGTATTTTGTTCGTCCTGACACTACTATCTCCATTTTCATTGTAGCACAGTAGGAAAATACATGAAGACCTGACGTTTCTTACAGATGTTTCTATTTCTGATTTATTGTGTTCCCTTCTCCTCTGGTCTAACATCTCATTTCAACCTGTTGGTTGCCCTCCCAGGACAGTGCCCTCTGTTCAGATTCCTAAAAGCCTTGATGCTGACTTCCAGGTACCCCTCTGCTGGGGTCTTTTTCCATGGAGGACATTTTGCTTCTTTCTCCCCCACAGTCTGAGTCACAACATGGGGCAGTAGGGCTCTGACTATGCTGCCAGAGCACCACACAGCCAAATGTCTCAAGTGCTCTGCAAACACCCACAAACCCTTTGGAGTTGAAAATACAACATGAGAAATTAAAATCACAGGTATTTTATAAATAAGTAAACTAAGGACATGGAGGCTAAATCACACTTTACAAGGGCCATGCATATACAAAGAGCCAGAAATAACAATAAAATATATTATGCTTTTGAAAGTCTATGAAATTGACTATCAGGTAGATTTTACTTCTCTCACTACCCAGTAGTCTCTAATAATCCTTAACTGGCATAACTACAGTGCTCTTCATGAAAACACTGAAACCTTCCCAATTTCCTGAAAGAGAAAACTGAATCACCTTTTCTGTCCTCTGCAAAGGGAACAAAGTTTTTCGTGGATGGGATCCCTGAGGATCAAACCCCCCAAATCTCTATATTACCAACCTTGTGTTCAGAACAAATCCAAAACAGCACCATACCAGCCACTGTGAAAAAAAATAACTCTACCCCAGACAAAACCAACACAATATTTTATTAAGCTTGGCTGGTACTGAAATTCAGAGTAGGGCAGCCACATAGTTTAAAAGATTTCAGGGCAAACCCATTGGTTTTAACAAACATACCTTGGTGGGTCTTTTTTCTTTAGCCTGCCATTGAGACAGGAAAATGCAGATAGCCCAACCTCCTTTTCTATGCTGCCCTGGTGCAGCTGGTAAGCTCTCAGAGATACCAGCAATATTTGAAATGGCTGAGCACTGTTTCTTCTGAAGTGATGGAGCAGACCCCTCTTTTGCTTGCCTTTGCTACATGCAGAACAAGAGATATCTTGTGGGTAAGCAGCGACTCAAAGACCCCTTAACAGTTGCTGAGCTGTTCAATCAGTTTGACTCTGAGAATACAGAGCCAGAGTTGCATCAGATGTACAAAGAGCCTGTGAGCCAAATTACATGGCTATAAACTTGGTATGAGAGGAGACTGAACAAAGCAATTCAGATGCCACAAGCACGATTTGCTTGCTGTTAGAGATGTCTCTGAAACATCACAGGCTATCTCTGAGCTGTATTTTCCACTGCCTTGCTGGCTTGCAAAACTTTTAATGGAACAAGTTTTTCTGGCAGAAGAACACTGATTTTTATCTTTAATGAGCAGCCTCTCTATCATTTAGCTTCAGGAAACAGCTTCCTGGTTGTAAACTGCTTGAGACTGCTGACAGCCAGGCAACTTCAAAAGCAGCCAGGAGCGACTTTCTTGCTAACTTTGGGAAGGAATTCAAAAATGCTGAAAGGTACAGATGATTCTGTTATGGAGCAGGAGGATTCTGCTTCCCAACATGGAGAAATGACGAGTTGGGATATCAATGACATCAAACTTCCCCAGGTATGTATCTGAATCTTAGAAATTCATTTGGTTCTGAACAGTCATCTCCACCACTGACCTTAAATGCTTTCCCAGACATCTACGCCTCCTTGCCTTTATTCTCTTTGTCACCTCAAGGTATGGGGAAGTGTTTTGCTAGAAAATATTGAGAAAATACTGACATTTCCATGCTTTTCTCCCTATATGTATTATTGAGAGAGCTGTTGATGCATGAAAAATAGCAATGCTGCAGAAGCATGGTTTTTGCTGGTGGATTAGGTGCAGAGAAAGCAGAGGGGAAAAAAGGTACCTCCTGCTGTGGGCACTTAATTAGAGCTGTCCAGGAATTGCTTTTTGCTCTGGGTAGTGCTTTATGAGAGGGGAGCGCAGCATCCACAACTGCCTTACAACTGTGGGTGCTCAGTCTTGCTGCAGGTTGGGCTCCAGCTCCAGGGCTGTCTTCCTGCATGGAGGCAGTCCTTTCATGAGCACAGAGAGAAACCTTGCTTCCTGTTTGAAGATTTGCTGAGAGGCACAACAGTCATCTCCCCCTCCCTCTGTCCTTTCCTAGTTCTCTTAGCTAGATGTTTCAACCATGCTCTCCACTGAAAGCCCACACACCCTGCACACCAATGTCACCTCCTTGTCCCTCACCTCTGCCTAGTTCTGCCAGATTCCTCCTGCTGCAGTCCTTCAGCATCCAGCTCTGCCTTCCACCTCCCAGCCCTGCCTTCTTACTGGATCCCAGCCTCTTCCCTACTGTGACAGTGCTGTTTGCCCAAAGACTCTACATTCCGGGATGTCCCCTTCCCTGCCCTTCGCCCCAAGGTCACCTTCACCCGCATTTCATTTTGGAGGCTTCATTGACACCCTTCTCTACACTATCCAGTGGCTACCAGGGGAGCATGGGAGTTTTTCTCTTCTTGGTTGATGTCCTGTCATGGCTCTCGGTCATGGGATTAGCAATTTAAAGGAAATTTCTGCTGAGCTTTTGTATGCCTTACAAGAACTTTTCCCTCAGAACCATCATAGGGTATGGTAGATACTTTACAGCTTACTGCTTTTTACTCTATTGACTGTACCCACTGATGTACTCTGATGTACTGACATGGTGTGTGCTTGGACCTTTGGGGTTTTTTTTTCCAAGTTTTATTTTTATTGCTCCTTACTTATTGCTCCTGCTGTCCTTGAGGTTTTGTGCTTGTTAGGGGGAGGTTTTTGGTAGTTTTTATTCTGGTTGGTTGGTTGGTTAGTTGTTCGGTTGGTTGGTTGGGTGAATGAGAACAAACTCCTGGCCAGGCCTTCCTGATGCTCTGGTTCTTGTGGGGAGCCACAGAGATCTGGGTTTTTCCTGCCTTATCTCCACTGCTCCCTCCTGACAACCTGCTGGGGTGCTGGAGTCGCCTAGGCTAGAGGACACCCTACAGAGGTCCAGCTCTGCTCAGCTCCTGGACAAGCTCTTCTCTTCCCCAGCCTAAAATGTGGCTTGCTTTGTTCTTTCCACAGCATGTAAGCCAGACAGACTGGTTTCAAGAATGGCCAGATTCTTATGTAAAACATATCTATAGCTCAGAGGATAAAAATGCTCAGAGGCACCACAGCAGCTGGGCAATGAGAAACACCAACAACCACAACTCTCGCATCTTAAAAAAGTCCTGCCTTGGGGTGGTGGTTTGTGGTAATGACTGCTCGACCTTGGATGGGAGGAAGATCTACCTAAGACCAGCCATATGTGATAAAGCCAGGCAAAAACAGCAGCGTGAGTACAAATATGGCAGTTCATCATATGACAGTTCATAAGTGAGCACAACAGAGCAGAAATCAAAGTATAGGATACCCTTTGGATTATCCAGCCTTCTTTCTGCCATTTCTTATATTCCAAAGCAGCTGTCGATTTGGAACAAGGCATTTTACACTTCTTATTGTTGAGATGCAGTCATCTTCTTGTTTATTTTCTTTTTTTTTCCTAATCATTTTTTAATCTCTATTTCTGCTGGTTAGGAATGGGTTCCCATCCTTCTCAGGCCCATGAGTGAGGGTACTGAGAAAGCTGTGCAGTGCAGGCAGCTTCCTGCCCTGCTGTTCCTGCCCACCTGAGTGCTCATATTGCACTGGCCCAAGAGTAACTCAGGAGGCAAGTCTTGCAGGAAAGAAGCTGCTCATAAACTGTGATGACTGGAAAACAAGCCTCATAGTCACGTCACTGGAGCAAGACAATGCAAATAGAGAACATGAGCTGCAGGCACATTTTTAACAAGACCATTCCAAACAATTGTGATTGCTCAGTAGAGCTAGCACATACTGATTTCTGGATCTGATGTACATTCTGGCTAAAGAAAGGTATTACTCAAGCGCTCACTGAGGCCAGAACAATGTTCTCTAGAAAAGTCAAAACAAGTATACATATGACATTCCAAACACTGACAAGAGAAAAGCTAGAACTGACCATGATAATAATTGATAAAATTGTAACAACATTGTAATAGAAATAATTTTTTAAAGTTATATTTAATAATGGACACAATAAAGGCAATGATCAGTTTGTTTATATTGAATTTGCTTATGTTTGGCAGTTTTCTGCATAGTTTCTCTCAGTGTAATTTCTGAGCACCAAACCAGAAGTGGCAATCTGCCACCAATGAACCATTGTATCACATGGGATTCATCTAATCAGTGTTGCACAGAAAATGTTTCCCTCTATCTTTGCTCCAGGGAGATGCTGTCCAAACTGCAATGGACCGCTGCGACTCCTTTCCTGCCGAGGCCATGGTGGTTACCCAGTTACCAACTTCTGGAGGCATGAAGGCCAGTTCATATTTTTCCAGGTTGGTATAAAATGACTTAACATTATGCAAGTTAGTTTTAAAGACTGGTATTTTAAGTTTTATTCGGCAATTTTTTTTTGTTCCAACAAATAGGGGTTATTGAATATGGCAAGGCCAAATGACTGTAAGGAGAAAAATTTTCACAAGGTCCTATCAACATGATCTAACTCTGAAGTTAGTCTTCCCTGAGCAGGTGGTTGAGCTAGAAGGCCTTTCCAGCCTAAATTAGCCTATGCTACTGTGATTTTACAGCATAGTATATTTTTCATTTAGGCTTCTGTGAAAATATGTTGATTTTGAAGCATTTTGCCTCAGGTACATAGGAACCAACAAATCCTCAGAAGTCAGAAATACCATGTTGTCTCTCCTCCTTCTCTAAGGTATAATCATGAGGCAATCTTGGAGCAGGAAATGGTTGTACCCAAGGGACCGTCTATGGAAAATGCCATCTGTCTATTATGTGTAACTTATATCTGGAACACAGTGTATGCAAGTGTTTAAATAATGGGCTCTATTTCTGGAAGCTGTAGTCCTAGTTTAGTTTAGTTTTAACCACTTTCCTGCTTTCCAGTCTTTTACTTATGTGCAGGATAAATAAAAATTAATTCTTTGTGGAAGCTAATGGAACTTAATGTTCTGATAAACATGTCTAAACTCTGAGAAGAGTGAAAGTGACTGCAGGGATGCTGTAGCCAAACTGCAGAAGATTTCATATCTTCAGCTGGGGCTCTGTTGTGGGGATGGTCTTCTACAAATAAATGTGGTGCCCTGATTTTACGATTTCAGAGCATTCCTACCCCATCCCACTTCATCTGGGATATGTTTATTATTTGAGTTCACAGTAACTAAATCTTATTAAATACAAAGCATTAAATTAGGCCATAATGTGTGGTTTTGGCCTATGCTATAAATTCTGCTCCCTTAAGATTATTAACAAGGTTTCCTCTACCTTTAACATATCATAATTCTTTCTAAAGTCCAAAGGAGCTCATGACCACCCACGTCCAGAAACAAAACTAGAAGCAGAAGCAAGAAGATCAATCCAAAAAGCAAAGACAGCTTTTTCTCCATCTTCTCTAAGATTAAAAAGAACCCAGGAGATTGAGGTAACTTGTTATTGGTCAATGAAATTTTGGTCAAACAATATGTGGTTCAAGGCAGGGTGGAGGCTATCTGGGCTTTGGGTCTGGGTGGGAGCAGGCTTTACCTCTCCCCATTCTGTATGCCCATGATCAGGATAAGAAGGACCAGGGCTGTCCTGAGCATCCTGCTCTCCTTAGCTCTCTCATTCACTGCCAGCAACCCCTCTCCAGAGCAAACTGGTGCCTGGTAGCAGCAGGAGATCACATCTACACTGATAAACAAAACAGGGCTGCAGGGCAGGCTAAGTTTCATCACCATGCACGTGGAACTTCCTGTGCAGCAGTTTCTGCCCATTGCCTCTTGCCCTATTTCTCGGCACCACTAAGAAAAGCGTAGGCATCCTCCACCTCTGTTTGTTCCCCTTCAGTTTCACTAAGGTTGAGAAGGGGAAGTGCATCACCTATACCTGGCTTGCCCTCTTTGCTCCCTGGGTGTCCAGTAGGGCTTTGAAGGCAGAAGAGTGATTTGAAGGGCTTTTTGAAGCATTGATGTTAAAACATCAGCTCTGATGGGTGTGGAAACACTTGTGAAAGCATCTCCAGAGGTCCCTGGCACTGCTGCATGCCTGATAGAGGGAATCAGGCTGAGTGGTGAGGCTGTCTCCAGTGACCTTCCTTGCAAAGGCTGTGTTACACTTGATTGTCATCACCAGTATTCACATGCAGTTTGCTTTTGGTTTGTTAGAGATGGTGCATTCCCCCATCCTGGTGTTAGGGACAGTAATCCACACCCCTTCGGCTACAGACAGAAGGGATAACTGGTCTGGGTGGGGGCAGATTTCTTAAATGGATGACATGGAGAAGCAAGGGGATCTGGGAACCCAAGAAGTAGATAAAAAGTGCACACAGGAAGTTAAACCCACTTGAATAGAATGTGAATTTAGAAGCTGCAGCTATTTCTACTGGAAATACTCAGGAGCACAGTAAAAACCAGAACTTCTTGACACAAGTGCCTGGGAACAAAAGCTGCAAAAAACAGCTGAGCTGTCTAAATGTCTAACAAACACAGCAACGTTGCTTTTCCTATCACTGGTTTAGTTCTGTCTCCATGAACGCTGAAATAGTTTTCACCTAGGAAATATTACTGAGCCACTGGCTTGCTTTCTTTCTTTTATAATTGAGCCTACTGGTCAGCCTGCTTGCTTAGGTCAAGTTCCCTGTAGACATGCCTTTATCTTTCCCTTCCTAAAACACCTTCCTGAGGCTTTCACTTTCAATTGTGTGGGAGTAGAAACAGACTAAAGATGTCACAAATGTCTAATAGTAGAGCCTGCTCTTTGGCTGTTCTGACTCTGTACAGTCAGACCATTTATCCACAGCTGGCTTTCCAGTTCATGGCTCTCCAGCAGGTTTTCCTTGGGAATAACCCATCATATTCGTTTTTTGCCAAAACTGGCTATGATACCACTAACTCAGGAGTCTGGTTTGTCACACAGAACCTGTGTCTCTCAACCTACAAAGATATATTCTGAAAAGATTCTGTTTTAATGTGCTCATAAGAGATGAGGGAAGAGAACTTTAGAAAAAGGTATAAGCCCAAAATAGAGCAAGTGATATATAGGATGTTCTCTCTATAGCATCAGCAGGTCTGTAGCTGAAGGTGGGCTGGGTCCCACACCAGATTGCTGGAATTTTTTCTCATAGTGAGTGGAGAACAGCTGAAAGAAGGTTTGCTGCTCCAGCAGTCTGCAAAATCACTATAATTAAGTGGATGAAAACACAGAATTATAAAGAAGTGAGACCTGCAGGTGCTCATCAGAAATGAGTGTTCTGAAAGGAATTCAAGTTTCCATAATTATAATCCAATAATTGGGGCAATTAAAGAAGTTGTAAAATATCCAGACCAAAAGACCCAGAAGAATAATTCTTTTGTGTTGATCCCTCCCTGAATGAAATATCTCTGTGTGGGTTAAAAAATGTAAAGATAGGAAAATTTATTAGTTGGAAATAGACTCTAGAAAAACTGGAGCAGAATATTATTGTAGTGAAAATATCACTTCAAAACAATCAGTTTAAAAAATCATACCTAGCTTTTCCAAACTCCATGGGAAAAAAATTACCTCTGTGGTGTCTAATGTATTAGCATAATTTCATTTTTAGGTCCTTCTTCTGTATATGCTGGCAGTGGACCCCAAGGGCTGTCAATGCAAGGTCCAAACAACTCTTTCAGTGTAAAACAGGCTTTGGGCAAAAACTGGTGAAACAAATGCAGAGCCATGAGCTGGGAGTCTTGTTTAGTTTGCCTCTACAGCCCATGGGCACCCCCCATATGGTGAGGGAGGCTCTGCTATGCCATCTGCTTTGTTACCTGTGTTCCTAGAACCACAGAATGGTCAAGGTTGGAAGAGGCATCCTAAGATCATCAAGTCCAACCATCACATTAGCTGAGTGCCTTTGTACACATCTCACAGAGAAGAGGTGCTACACCACACCTTGTTTTACTAACCCATGCCTTGCTTTCCCAAGTCTCTGACAGGTGCAGTGCCAACACAGGAGGCTTTGCCTTTGCTTCCTTCCAAGCTGGATGCTCACACATCACCTGCTAATTTCAGGGGACATTCAAGCAAAAGCTCCCAGGAGCCAACACTGAGCAGCTGCTCTGGGCACCTGCCATACCCGAGGACAGCCAGGGAGGATGGGGCCTCCGGAGAGGCACCAGCCTGGAGCCGAAGCCTGTCCCTCGGGAGGACCCCCGGAGCCGAGAGGCTGTGCGGTGTCCCTGCTGTGCCCTGCACAGCCCCTTCCCCCCAGCAGTGCACCCACCTCAGCACCCAGCACATCCTGCCCGTAACAAAGGATGGCCACGACCCCTTCAGGTCTAACGCGGGCCCTTTAGGAGATAGATCCTGTGGGCAGAAATCCCCACTGACCTACAGTGGCAGCTGCCTCTCGCTGCCACCCCACCCCGTACCTCAGGGCAGCCCCTGCCCCATGGCGAGCGGGGCACAACCCCACCGACAGCTCTCGGTGCCTCGAAGCGAAGGAGACAGGGGAGGGGGAGGCCACCAAGTGTGTCTCAACTACTGCAACAACGACATGTTTTTTAACCTGTACCCATTACGGTGACCGAGTTTAAACATCCCTGCTGGCCCTTCCTCTGACAATGGATACAATTCTCCATCCCTGTGGCAACACCACAGCAGGTCTTGCTTTAGCTCCTCTTGCAGGCCCCAGTAGGGGCTTTTATACCTGAACGCTTGTCTTTGTTCCTTTTTATTTAAGTCATATTCCTCTGCACTGTTTCATGGAACTAATAAAAGGTATCAACTCCTCTTGCAGACTGCTTCGCTGCCATTCTGGTTTAGTAGCATTTCTACCCTCCTCAATACACAGCTTGTTCAGGCCTGTGGGACTGTGGAAGGTGCAGATGGATGACCTCAAGGACTGCAACTCTCATGTGCAACCTTCTGCACTCTTCCAGCTTCTTCAGGCAGTCCCTCTTCAGACCTAAATCCCTCCACTGCACTAGCCTTGCATATGCATTGTATAGAGCTGAATGCAGGACTTCACGTGGGATCTCATGAGAATGGAGCAGATGGGAAGAATCCTCCTCCCCCACCTGTGGCCACATTTCTTTTGATACAGCCCAGGATACAGCCAGCCTTCTGAGCTGTATATGCACACTGCCATACTGTGTCCAATGCACCAATTGCCCTAAGTCCTTGTCTGCAGGGCTGGGTCCAGTTTCATATGTGTATATATTCAAGGTGCCTTGCTGCTTTTTCCAACCACTTTTCATTTCTTTCAGTGAAGACTGTAAAGAGAACTTCAGCATCCATTCCATACATCACCCCCTTTGCTGACCACTACTATAAACTGTATTTCAGCAGGACCCATCAGTTCTCTATATTTGTTTAAAAAACTAGGGTGCCAAATAGGAATTTTCTTGCCTGAACTTAGTGTCTCAGACACCTTTGGCAAAGACTCCTTTACCTTTTCCCATAACTGAAATCTGCATGACTTTCCTGCATGACTCTGCTGCTCTCTGGACTGGGTTTCAGGGGCCACCAACCTCCCCTGCAGAGGTAGGCACTGACACATACCCCTACTGCCACCTCTGCAGGGAAGAGCCGAGCAATGCCATATAAGAAGCCACATGTTAGGGCTGGTTCCTTTAACCACCAAAGGTAGAGAGCCTCAGCTCCAGCGGCTGCCCAGCATTACAAAACAAGTGGCAATAAAAACTTCACAGTACCTCAGAATGGGATGTATCTTGTGTTCGTCAAATAGGTTCAGTCTTTTCATGCTTTTTTTTTTTTTTTTTTTTTGTGCTATTGTTTATCTTTTTAGATTCTCTCTTTTCTTTTTTTAAGATTTTGGAATAGATTAGTTTCTAGGGAAACCACTCTTCTGGTGAAGAGTGTAGTTCAGAGACATTTGCAAGACAAGAATGAATTGTATTTACAGAGTGTTTCAAAATGTTTATTGGAATTTGGGAAACAGGGTGCACAATGATTTGTTTCAAGTGGAAAAAAATCTAAATGTAGATCACAAAATAACAGTGTACTGTTGTACATGAAAGTCAACTCAAAACTTTTTTTAATCAGTGAGTTACTCCCACATTAATTCCAAACTTGGCATGCTTTATGATGATTTTTCAGATTATTAACTCAAGGAAACTTTTATCAACATTTGTAAAAACCTCCACCTCTAAGGCAGAAAAAGAGAAATGAATAGAAGCCATGAACACTTGTGCTCCAGGAGGTGATTTGCAGGATTAGGGACAGGCAGGGCCCCTGGGGCTGGTGTCCCATAGCTGGGATTCCTCTGCAACTGCCAAACCGGCCACACCAGTGAGGGACCATGCAGGGCATGACCCCTGCCACTGCCAGCCGGCTCTGTCTCACCTGGTCTCTCCTCTGGATTCCTGCCTCTCCACTGCAATGCTGCCAGCATCACCTCTCAGCAACCGTGCCATACAGATGTGAGGCTGGGAGGCTCCTTGGTAATTGTTCCCACACCAAAGTTCTATCAGTTCCCTTTACACCCCCCAACCACTTCCTCTGCTTTTAGAAACTTCCAGCAAAGGGGATTTGATAACCAATCCTGTTCCATGGCTTCTCTGTTCCAGTCCCAGTTATTCGCATTTTTCACTCATCTGATTTTCTTTCTGACAAATCAACCATTTCTTCAAGTCTTTTAAGATGGGAAGCATCCAGTTACTAAGTTTCACAGGACTATTACAACCAAACCTCCCTAAAAGATAATTACTACCAATGTTTCTCCCTGCCTGAGAAGGAAGAACCTTTTCATTGGTTTGCCTTTGAGTTTGAATCAAGAGGTTTCCAAAATGAAACCTATTTCTCTGATCTCAGCTCCCTTCAGTAGCTTCTTGCCATAGAAGAGCCATGGAGGAGCCGCCTTCTTGCAGCTTCCATGCTTGTAATCCTGTGTAAGCAGGACTGTCCTGCAGTTTGGGCAGAGCCCCAGCCCCTGTTCATGCAGCGTTCATCACATCTACCATGTTTCTGAGAGAAACACATTCCAGGCTCAAGGAGGGCAGGATATTCAGTTTTAAAAAGGAGGAAACTAAACTTTTATTATTTTTCTAAGGTTAAACTCAGAAAGGCTTTCCAGATTTATAACCTGCCAGGGTCATTTTGACCTTTCCAATCTCTTGTAGCAACTTCTCTGCTGGTAGCAACCCTCTCCACGTTAGGTACATTTAGCGTGGTGGGTCAATATAGCACCAAAGCTATCTCTGTTTGGATTGAAATACATAGACACCAATCACATCTCTGACCTTCAAAAAAATTAATTTTTCAATGTGTTTGGGGTACATGAAAAGAAACATATGTATCACTGCTTTAAGCCTCTTTTAACCAGCTCTACGGTACTGTGCCCAACCAGGCACTGATAAGAATAGTAGAATCATAGAATGGTTTGTGTTGGGAGGGATCTTAAAGATCATTTAGCTCCAAACACCACTGCTACGGGCTGGGATACCTTCCACTAGAGCAGATTACTTGGAGCCCCATCCAGGCCCCCTCTAGGTACTGGAATGTTCTCTAAGGTCATCCCAGAGCTTCCTCTCCTCCAGGGTGAGCAGCTCCAACTCTCTCAGCCTGTCTTCACAGAAAAGGGGTTCCAGCCCTGTGATCAACTTAGTGGCCTCCTCTGCACTCATTCCCACAGGTCTATCTTTCTTGTGTTGGGGGCCTGTCGTGATCTGACACTGGCCCAATGCCAGGCACCCACGAAAGCCATTCAATCACCCTCCCCTGCCACAGCTGAGCAGAGTAGAGGAAGAAAAAAATTAACAAAGGGTTCATGAGTTGAGATAAGGACCAGGAGAAAACACTTCAAGGGCAAAACAGGCTCAGCTTAAGTTGCAAAGTGAATTTAATACTAACAAAATCAGAGGAGGATAATGAGAAGTAAAATAAGCCCTTAGAATGCCTTTTATTCCCCCAGCCCCTCCCTTCTTCCCACTGACAGTGCAGGGAGACAGGGCCTGGGGCTTTGGTCAGACCCTCACCGAGATTTCCTTCTGCTGCTCCGGGAGAGGAGTGAGGCCGTGGGGGCACTCCCATGGGAGACAGTTCTTCGTGAGCTTCTCCAGTGTGGGTCCACTCTCACAAGCAGCAGTCCTGCCAAAACTGCTGCAATGTTAATTCCCCTCACGGGCACACAGTCCTCCCAAACTGCTGCATCGTGGCTCTCTCTTCCCACGGGATGCACTGCTCCAAGGACAGGCTGCTCCAGCCCAGAAGCAGGGCTCTGTCTCCATGGGTCTCCCACTGGATCACAGCCTCCTCCAGGCACCCACCCGCTCTGGCACGGGCACTTCCCCCATGGGCTGTGGGTGGATCTCTGCATCCCCTGTGGATCCCCATGGGCTGCAAGGGCACAGCTGCTTCATCATGGTCCTCACCAGGGCCTGCAGAGGAACCTTGGCTCCTGGAGCACCTCCTCCCCCTCCTTCTCCACTGACCTTGGTGTTGCCATGCTGTTTTCATCACATGTTCTCACCTCCTCCTCTTCTCTGACTAGAGTCCAAAATCTTGTGACTTTGTTTTGATTTTCCTCTTAAATATGTCATCACAGAAACATTACCAACCTCTCTAATTGGCCCAGCTTTGGCCAGCAGCATGTCCGTTTTCAGAGCCATCAGGGTCTGGCTCTGCCAGACAGGGTGGAAGCTTCCAGCAGCTTCTCACAGAAGCCACCTCTGTGGCCCCTTTGCTACCAAAAACCAGGCCAAGCAAAGCCATCACAGGGCCCCAGACTAAGATGCAGCACTCTACTCTAGGTGTAGTCTCAGGAGAGCAGAGAGGGTGAATCAGAGGTGAAAGAGCACCAAGTGCATTACCCTCTGCATTTTTAAGAAAATACAACAAATGCTCAGGTTATTCAGATTACTTCATGAGGAAACATCAACTGATCTGTGAGGATCCACCCATAAGTAACCCTGTAACCTTGTTCTCTTCTGCAGAAAATGGTTTTCTGCAAGGCACAGCTGCAACAAAGCGTTAGGTCGTCAGCAGAGATGCGAGGTCAAGATGTGGATGATTACACATGCAAAATGGTTTGTTCTGGCTTGTTGCTGTTTCTGATGGCTGTAGCTACTGCCAAAGCTAACACAAATCCCCATACATGGCATGCATGATCTACTCTACATTCCCAAAATCTTAGTTCTGAAAGCACTGGCCTCAGTATTCAAGGGCTAATTCTTTGGGAGTAACCTCTGTGCTTGCTCTGAAGCAAGTACTTTTATATATAAGGGCTCTTTTGAGGCCATCAGAGAACTACAGCAATGTTCCAGAGAATCCTACACTAGCCAGGCTGTATCTTACAGAAACACAGTTTTTATGGTTGGGGGGGGGTTTGACTGATGCAGCATTTAAGGGTGAAATATAGACATATCATGATAAGGAATACATAAATAGTACAATACAGCAACTGGGCACCTCTATTTATTAGTGTATTTATCCCAAGAATATCAAATCAAGAAAGGGAAATAGTTTTGTATTGGTCACACCAAAGGGGAAATGAGAAGGCAGAACAGGGATTTGACCCACACCTCTCCAGCCCTGGGAACATACACAGTGTTTCTTCAGCCTTCCTCTCCCCAGGGCCTCTGCTTTGCATGTGAAAAGAATTGCAGGTCAGACTGAGCAGAGATAGAAATTTTCCTTTTCAATCCATTATACAAAGCTCCTGTCCCTGAGGAGATTGGTAAGACTATGAACTATTTTCTAAAATATGGTCCTAAATGCATTCTCTGTATTTTTAAATGAAGCAAGGTTGTCAAACTTCTGGTGATGGAAAGGACCCCAGCTGAGGAAGCTTTAGAGGATACACCTCGATTCACTGTAAAGAGTTTTTCTTTCCTTTTGGTCTTTGGGATATTTAGTAATCTGTGTGTCTGGTACTCCTGGCAATTTTGCTCTGCTTTCCCTCAGGGTAGTTATCTGGAGCTTTTTAATAATTATGGTCAAGTAGTCAGTGTTTTACTTCATTGCAGGCAATATGTAGAAGTGGCCCTTGTGAGGGATGTCAGCAGGGATATGGCCAGGAAGAGGCACTGTACTGAATCGGGGTCAGCCAGCAGAGATTGCACAAGTCAGGTTCAACTGCTTTAGGTGTTAAGATGTGAAAGTTTTAAGTTTTTCTGAGCAGATCCTTTTAACCTTGTCAGTGGGTTTTACTTGGCCACTCACACCCCCTAAAACAACATATGGCTACTCTTCTCCAAGCCTGATCACTCCTTCATACTGGAAACCTGGTGTCCTGAACTCCAAACAGCCTCCTCCCTCCCTCCCTGTCATTCCTGTCATCCCCCCCTCACTACTTACACAGAGTGGATTTATGGTTTTCCACATTTATTCTTGAAGTTTAATTTCACTTTTAAAAGCTCAAAGTTTTACCTACTTGATTAAAGTCTTGGTCTTACATGGCAAAAATTGTGAAGTTGGGCTTCCTCTGCCAAGCTCTCCCTTGTGACGTCTTCGGGTTCTAGTAATGGAACAGTATTAAAGTGCTATAAAGATCATTTGTGATGATAAATAAAACCTGAAAATAGATGTTGTATAGCAGGCTTTCTTTCCATGGAGATACTAGAACTGTGTCTCTTTCCCCCCATTGCCTACTTTCATCATCATAACTTGGTGCAACTGAAGCTTTGGTCCATCTGTCAAATTTATTTTGAAACTGGTCAACAAGTTCAAAAGCTTTTGGTGGAATCTGTCAGGCTTGACAAGATGACTGCGTAACATTCATTTTGTTAGAGAACTGGATAAAAGACTCTGTGGAGGTATCTGGACAGGCTGAATTGATGGGCCAAGGCCAACTGTCTGAGGCTCAACAAGGCCAAGTGCTGGGTCCTGCCCTGGGGTCACAATAACCCCATGTAGAGCTAAAAGCTGGGGGCAGAATAGCTTGTTCTGTTAGGTCTTTTGGAAAACCTTAACTGAGGCTTACTGTAAACCTGGGGTAGCCTTTTCTCTGTTCAGGTGCCGTAAGTTTAAATTTGGTTTAGGTTACAACTTTTGTATTGTGAACCATCTTCAAGGCCTGGTGAGAAGCTGAACTGCAATTTTAGGACAAGTTGATCAGGAATGCTGCTGTACTGAAGCTCAGTGATCACCAGTTGATCAACAGTGCACCCCATTGTTATTTCTTTTGATTCCTGTGAAACTCAGTAATGACATGCTGACAATACACTGCATGATTACAGTCTCATAAAAAACTCTAATTTGACTCCTTTGAGAAGAAAGAAGAAAAACTTGATTCACTGTGTTCCACACACAGAGACAAATATTTATCTTATCATCAGATTACTTTTCGTGGCAGTTTTTCAGGTTCTACAGACTTTAGTGGGTTTTTTATGTGAAATGATTAAAAAGACACTTTTTAAAGAGGCAAAAGCAGGTTTCAAACAAAATTGCTGGCAACTGTGTTAGCTCCCTGCAGTCTCCCCCCTCTATTACCACCGAGAAATGTGGCTGACTTTAATATCTGTAAGTTTATTTTTCTCAGACTGTATTTGCCAGATCACCATCTGTCTAGACGCTGTCAATTACTAATATGTGTACTCAAGGCAAGTTGTCAGGGTACTCACTATTTTCTTTCTCAATATTTTCATGATTAAATTTACAGGGAGAACAGATCCAACCCACTATATTCATGTTTGTCATTTAAGGCAGATGTCAAATTATCCAAAACAAATTGAAAACCTTTGCAACAATTCAAAGTACAGAAGTTGTGACAAGTATCCTGAACCTCAAAGGTTTTCCTGAAGGTTGTATAACAGGAACAATATTTTCCTTGGGTATCCCCTCCATCCCACCAAAAAATCAGTAAGGTGTGGGAAGGCCACATCCATTGGGATAAATCAGCTAGTAAAAAACCCCCAAAGCTCCTGATATATATACTCTTAATGAAAACTGGTTGTAACTGATGATTACTTTCATATACATTTATCAAATTTCCTTTCTATTAAGAGATTTGTGTCTTTTACTCTACATTAAACCACTGAATCCTATTCCCCAACCCTGAGGTGCCTGCTCCTCAAATTGTTTTGAAAGCAAAAGTCAGCTGTTTGTGTGAACACTGTTCGAGTCAAGAGGCAAGGGAAAATGGGTTCTAGGGAAAAGGGAGAAAAGGCACCAATACTTTGTAGATTTTTTTCCTTTAAATATGCAACTGAGAGCTAATAAAACTTAATGCCCCTATAAAACACCTTAACTGGCCATCCCAGGTTAATAAACTTTAAGTGTGTAGTACTTGACCTAAACCAAATTTCTTACCAGCATAGATAGAAAGGAGCTGCTTCAACTCTCCTTGCAATAAGAAATCCCTACAGTACCACTTAAAAATATAAGAAATGATTGCTCCTTTTTGCTCCCCAAAGACAGCACGTGATGCAACATCAAACTTTGGTGGAGATACACACCTGCAGCTCATAGGTTCACCTCTCTGCTCTCACTGAAGCACCCCATTCACATCCAAATTAACCAGTTTTACAGGGGTTCTGGGGAGATATTTGTTATGCCTTATTAAAGCTGTTCTGTAACAGATTACCTGCACATACTGGGGGGCAGGATGTCCAAAACCCCAAAAGCACATCTGCTTGGCCCTGGCTGGGACTACCAACCTTACCCCAGCAAACAGACTGAACAGAAATGTTCAGATGCAGGGCAGGGACTGAAATGATGATCTCTGCTTTGGGAATATACACTCTCCAAGTGGCAGTGGTTAAACATACTTCTTTTCATTGCATCATCCTTCATCATTTAGGGATGTTCCCACTTTACATACTGGCTGCCTCAGATCCCACTTGGAAGCCATTCTGTGATTTAGATAATTAAAATCCTTTCTAAGAACTGGCCTTTCTGTTCATTGCCATTCAGTTGTGTTATTGTGAACGTCTTCCTAGTGCAGAAACCTCAGGAGATGAATGCTTGCCGGGCTAAACATAATGTGTAACAATTGTTTGGTCCATTTCCCCTATTTTTCCTGGAATGTGCTCAAACTTTAAGTAAGTTGCAGGGGAAAAGAAATATACTTAGTTTATGAAGTACAAAGAAAAGCTTCACACTGTAGCAAGCCACCTCGTGGCACAACAGCAACAGTGTGCACTGCCCCGGAAAACAAAGGCAGCTGCATCCCAAAGCTCTTTACTACTAAGCTACAACAACCTGCAGGGGCAGCCCTACCCCAGAAATAAAATAAAACTAAAAAAAAAAAAAAAATCAATCAGGAAAACTCCTTTTTAAAAAAAAAAAAAAGTTTACAAACTAAACCAGGTAAAACTTTTTTTTAGCAATTCCAGCAATCTCTTACCCTCATGGAAGTAGAATTTACTTCTGTCTACTTAGAATTTACACATTTACTTAGTGTATAAATTTAGTATGGAAATGTTATGGTCTTGGTGCTTGGACGTAAGGGAAAATTCATTCCTTCAGAAATAAAATGTGCGGAAAAAAATGTCTACTCCTCTTGGCCTTTCACATTAAAGAAGTATTTAATTTGGCAGGGTTTAATAGTGTTAGTTTCCTTACCTCTGCATCATATCCAGCTTTAATAAATGTCTTTCAAGTATCTTCAAAAGATGTCGAAAAACTTGCAGTTGCCAAGGAAGGATGCCAATCCCAAAAGATGCAGCAATGTTGTCTGCAGAAGCAGTCATGCTCCATGTTTTTTATCTATTCATACTCGAAATGTGTCCCATAAGGTCGCTCTACACTGTACAGCTAACACCTGCCTATTACTGCCTCGAATGACAGGTACACACCAGCATGGTGCACCTTTCAAATGGGACACCCTACCAGGGCTGAAAGAGTTTTAGCTAAGAGAGAATGCCACTTTTAAATGTCCTCCAAAGTTCCCTTCAATAAAACAGTCTTATCTCTCTTCCCAATCCTTTGTTCCAGTCAATATTATATAGCACTTCTGGCCCTAACAGTTATTTTAAGGACTCAGGAACTAGACTCTGGACAGGCCAGAGGCAAGACAAAGCACTAACTGTTCCTTTTAAGCAAACAATTATGCAAGTCATTTTAATAAGCAAGCTGCCAGTCTTGGCATAAAGGACAAAGCTTGAATACAGACAGAGCAACAATCAAATGGCAACCTTTTGATTTTTCCACAAGTGTTAATAATACATAATTACTGAAATCCAAACTTTCACAAATGCATTGAAGCTTTTATGTTTCTCTCATATTGGACCGTAGAAAAAAATGGTGACACACCTCAGTAGTTCAGCCATTTTAACGCCAACAAGTTTCCAAATACACTGGCACATAGTCCAAGGGAACTCTTTTGAATTGAAAAAACCCCAAACAAAACAGTACCTATTGTTCTCTTTCATTAAATAAAGAACCTCATGTAAACACCACACGTTTTTTAAATCCTGACCAGCTTGGCTTAGGGCTATCGAGCAACTCGGGAGCTGAACTAGCAGCTGGACAGTGTCTACCTGCTGGTTTCCTTACTCAGGGTGCTGGACTTCAGCATCTCTTTACACAAAAAGGTTTAACTGGTGCCAATCTCCAAGCAGACTGAGACAAATTAGCGTAGCATCTGATCACCTGTGCATCTTCTCTACATGAAACTGCGCACTCTGCTGTCTTTAATTCAATGCACAGGAAAGACCCACAGCTCCGAGAACGATGACTCTCTCATCTTTTGTGGCCCTCCTTCCATTTCTGTAAGTGAATTTGTCTCAACTCTTTTAGTAACTCTTGGGAAAAAGGACTGTGTATGTGCACACCTTGTTCTTTTAGTCAAGTTACTAATAGAATCAGTAAAGGACAATTTTACACCAGTAAACTAGTTATACCAACTAACGTCATTATATGATATTGAAAAGGACAATAAAACTAAATTATAAGAACACAGAGCCTCTAATAATTAGAGCCTTAGACTACTGAAAAACACTACACAGAATGAAAGAAAAGCAACTAGTCACCAATTCTTTCCTGAAACAGGTGCTATTTTAATAGATGCAAGTGAAGAAACAGTAATAGCGTCTGCTCATTAACCAATTCAAAACACGAAACTAGCTTGACTCTTATATCACTTAATGCAAGCAAATTCATCACAGCTCAGTCTTGCACATAATTTTCTTGGTGAAGGAATATTTCATATAATCTCGAAATAATCATCGCTTGAGACTTCTCTTGAATCAACATCTCAATTTGTAACTAGCTAGCTTTTCCTTACGCCCAGACTTATACATGGCCAAAGCAAAGAAAAACAAAATGTCAGAAGGAGCAACTAAGTTTTGGTATGAAAAGAGCTCTGAGTTAAAAGGCTCCTCTATTACATCCAATGTGCTTACCATACAAGAGTGTACCTCAACTAATAATCAGTATCATCATCTGACTCTTGTGGCAAAACTCTGACACTTCCCAGGAGGCAGAATTAGACCTTTACCTTTCATCCTCAACAAAAAAGCGTTGCTAATTAAGATTTTCCTGTTTACAAACTTTGCAATATTTAAAAACTTGAAGCTGATGTTCTAAGCAGTTGCTTTTCCTTTGAGCAATGAGAACATAACAGACTCCTAATTAAACATTCTGTTGTATGAGGTGATAGTGCAACTGCAGTCTAAGGATGTAGACCAAGGTCTTGTAGGCAGAGCCTTATTACAATAGCTAGAAACATCATGACCTTTCAGATGTACACATCCTTATTGAGAAATCATGTACCTGAAAACTGCTCTACTGTTCTCAGCTAACCTGTAAGGAGTGTAATAAAAAGTCATTAAGAAGTTAATTCTACCTGTCAATCTTGCCTGGCATGTAGTTTAGGCATGGTAGCTCATAACTAATACCATTAGCTGTATGAAAATAAAGATTTCTTGGGAAAATAAGAAATTGCAAGGGATTGCACATTCAAAATCATAATTTATTTATGTATTTTTTAATCATGTAGCTCCTTGCAATGATACAGTTTATAAATTATAGAACAAGAATAGTTCTTTCCACAGCTTTCACATTTTAGTTCTCAAGTCCAGGTCAGTATTTTGAAACAAGATGGTCAAAGGTAAATTATGCAAAATGGTTTAAAAAAAAAACTACATTAAAAAGCTTCAGTTCTTCCAGGAATCCAAGATACACACATAATAAGCAGCATTACAATGTCTGCACTACACCCCCAAGCGATATATGCAAGAGAAGCAGCGTACAGTACCTGCAGCAGACCTCAAGGAACACTTCATGATTAGCAGTGCACAGCACCTGAACATCTACAGCAGCCTCCAAATTTATCCTAGTAAAACAAATGCTCAAATGGTTTACAGCATGTGTGGCAAGGTTATATGAAGGGTTGTAGCACGTTACAGTAGTGTCCAAGTGAGCCCTGCTTACCTGTGCATTCACACCAGGCCAGTGCACAAGCAGTACACACCAGCATTTCGCCCCTGCACTCTGACACTCCCCAAGCAGGGCCACGGACCTGCAAATTCATCCTACAGTACACGGAACAACTCGTTGTCTGTATCCCTCTCCCCTCCATGCACATCCCGTGGAGAAGGCAGGCTCCACTGAACTTCTACCAAGATCAAACTACAATGAGCAGCTGACAACACTGCATTGGTGGGGATGTATCTCTGCAGTTAAATTTTAAACTGCGTGCTTGCTTGCCCTTGATTGTTTTTCCTCAAGGTTGATGTTGACAAAATGCCAGATCTTAAAGGCAAACAAAGTAAGTTTAATTTAAAGAAAACATTTATTTGAAGTTCTTTTAAGTCACACAGTTTAACAGATGACAACTTTCTCCCTTTCGTATTTCAAGCCTTCACCAGAGACCATACACATTGTCCCACGGACAATGAGATTTTCCTGTTGATTCCTTTTGAACAAATCAGTGTCTAGGCAGATAAAGATTCACATTTTAACCAGACTGATTTAAAAATATTTTTTAAAAAAACCCAACACAACAAAACAAAACTTTGTTTTCAAATTCTTACCACAAATAAAAGGTGTTTAACACTCATAAGCTTGATCTCAAAACAAAATCCCAGCCATTCACAATCAACTAGAACACACTGCCTTAAAAAAAATTCCCAGAATTTTAAAATGCTCCAAATATATACACATTTATAACTTAAGTGCTTATTAGCTACAACCTTTTATTCATGCAAAAGTTGTGAGAGGAGAAGGTGTTTCTTAGAGTGGCTTTTCTGAATATGCAGTAAAACTCTTCACTCGTGCAAAGAACAAAGGGGTGTACATTTTGTCAATGTCAAAAGTAGTAACAGCTGTCTCACCAGTCGATCTGCAAAGAGCATTGTAAAAGTTGTTAGACACAAGTTGCTGTTTCAGTCCCTCAATAATGCAGTCACGCTCCATAGTACAGTGTGTGCATCAAACTACAGTTGGAATAAAGTGTCTTTTGTAATGCTTTGTTCTGAAAGCATTTGAGTACTGGCTGAATCACACTATACAGAATTCACTTCTACTTTCATATCTAAGAAACCAATTTCCCTCTCTACTCTTATTGTGAGCTCTAAGACCTGAGCAGTACAGAAACTTCATGAATGAAAAGAATGTCTGTAATATCTGCACTTCTTCATAAATTAGGTATGACAACATTAGCTTTTACAAAACCAATTTTTCTGTTTATGGAAGTTACCTATACTCCCAACCATCAGTAGTTTATTTCTTGTATTTTATATTTCCTGTATATTCTCACAGCTCAACAGCTGAGCTATGTTCCTATAAAACACTGAATATAAAGATTAAGAACACTGGAAAACAAGGCCTAAATCTACCCTAACTGCCAACACCAAACATCTGGAAAGCCAACTTTCCAGTAATTTGGAGTGCCAGGTGTAAGAACAGTGGTCATGGATCCTGCCTGGTTAGTGATTAGAACAGTTGCTCACATGGCCATATTCTGCACTGCTGAATTAGATAGCCAGTAAACATTACAGTTCTCACGTGACAAGTACAGACATCTTTAGTTTGCACATCCACAGTAGAAAATATATGTATCTTAATGAATATACACTTTCCACAACCCCTCACTAGCACCACATTAAGTCATTCAGCCCTGATTCACTTTCAAAACCAAACACTCTGAATAAATCCTTCAAAAAGCTAAAATTCTGCATTTATACTACTTAGGAAACCTCCAATCATCATTAGAACAGGTTACTAAAATCTTGAGATTTCTTTACATAAAAGTTCAAATCAGGACCAGTTACAGCTTTCATGACATTTTGTTAAAGCCACCAAAGTCTCAGACTCTTTACGTTTTTTGTACTTAGTACCGGACAAATTAACACCACTTTTAATTCTACAGTTTAGTATCCTTCTTCTCCATTTACTTACCTGCAAGTGATGTGACAAGAATGATGTATCCACACAAGTTTGTTGAACCTCTGGCGCCCACTGGAGCACAACTGTAGTCCTACATGGAAACTGTGATCTGTTTCTTGAGCGGGAACTCGGCGGAAATACCTGTATTTGTGGTAATCAACTGGTTTCTGCACAGAGAAAAAAGAAGTTTCATGACCTACAAAGAACATACTGTGCGACTATTTATCCTGAGTAACTGTGAGACCAGACTGGTAAAACTCTGATACTTAAAAACAAGTACTACTGTTCCTTCAAAATACATAAATGCGTATGTTAATGATGGAAGTTTCCAGAGAAAGCAAAATAAGCATGGAGGACACCACCCAACTGTGCATACTCACTGTAACACTTCTTAGTCTTCCCAAGTTTCTCTTGACTAGCACTTTGGTAATCAGAAGAATTTGTAAGTAAGTTAATCAAATCATTCAGAGTTCAATTAACAAATACTGCTTATCTAGTTTTACCAAACATTGTGGAATATAACTGCACACAGTCAAATCTGGTCTTAGAGAATGTCCTATTCATCCTTCTTTTCTGTTAACAGTGGTGAAACCTAACAGCACTATACCTGGAAATAAAGCCTAAGGAGGAGAACAACTGTTTAAATGTGAACCAGATATTTATTTGCCTTAAAAATTTATTACAGATCTGGGCACAAATGTAAGAGACATCACCAAGGTTATTTATTTGTATTTTATTTTTAAACCATTTAGGAAATTAAATTAATTTTTTAATCCTTTGGTGTAATGCAAGTCTTTGGGTCCCTTAAAACATTCAGTCTGAGTAAAATTTTATTAGGAGCCCCCTCCTTAAGTTATTTCTCCTCTATTCTATTTTTCTACTTACCTCTTCCTTCTTCTTCATTATTACAGCAAATACTTTGGTTTGATTGTCTTTTTCCTGGGAAAGGCGATAATGGCCAAGCAAGATTGCATCTGTTCTGGAAGGTTAAAAAGAAGGATAACGTCAAGGACATAAAAATATTCTGTGTCTCAAAAGCATGATGTTTTTATAATACAAATATCAGCAATGAAACAGACTGACTACATAGCATAATTATATAAACTATTTCTTATTTCCATTCAGTAAAGGCTCATCAATAATATTAAATGATGAAAACATTTTGGGAATTTGCTTCTAATTTTTCCAAACAGGAGAGTAAAGGTAGGTTAATTGGTTCTACCTAGCCTACTGCTAAATATGTACAGATTTCTCATGAACAGCTCAAACCTGTTTTGAAGTTGCAAATTATTTTCTATGTTTTTATGTACAAACATCAAGAAGTAATATTATCCCACTGAAATCTTTACTTTCCTTCAGTTAAGGAAGTGTGAGAAGGCAGTCAGTAACCAAACAGTATCTTTAAAAGGACTGTTCCATCTACATGCCTTAAAAATTTCAAATCACATAACCCACAAATTAAATCTAATTACAATATCAGGACACTAAAAGGAAAGATATCTTTGCATAAACATCAAAATTTTCTGTAGTTCTTAGGAGAGAATTATAAACATCAATAACACAATATAAATAACATTGTTTTGCTAAGCCAGGATACAGAATCAAGAAACAAAAGTAAATAGAAATTGCTAGGTAAAAGCAAAATCAAAACTGTAGAGCCAAATACTTTATTTCAATAACCTTGTGTTTTTAGTCCGTAAGCGAGGAACTATAGATTGAGGATCTTCAGGAGTTGTTAGCATCATAACTTGACCATCTGGAAAGAATCTCAAATACCTGAAAAAACATAATTACACAATGCAAACCCAGAAAATACATCCTTTTCCTGTCTTTTTTTCTGTTTGTTTGCTTTTAAAATCACAAGATGTTACCCAGAAAGATTTAGAACTTAATTAGTAATAGCATCTGAAAACATATTTCTTCACACATAACAGAAAAAAAGAGATCAGAAATCAAAAGAGAGTTATGAATATTGAAAGAGGAAGTTATGAAGAGTTATAAAGTTTTGTCACCTCTACCAAAGCAAGGTGGCTACCTGGGATCAAAAGTGACTTCAAGTTTCTCCATTCCTAGCATTCACTGAGACCAATGCAACTAAATCTGTTACAGTATCAGTACAGAATTAGCAAAGCCATGCGGACTTTTTCAGGTTCTGGAATCTGACTGATTTTTACAGTACTCAAGTACTGTGCCAATGTTTGAGACTACAGCAATAGCCATCAGGTTCAATGGTTTCTATGAACTGCTTCCAGCCTCAGAAGGGACAGCAGAATGAAACAATAAATGCTGGGAATAGCAAGATGAACAACAGCAGAAAAATAGGCTGAGGAAACAAATGGCAAGGCATTTACAGCAAGTTGAGAAAGCCCAGCCTCTTGATTTTTTCAACAGATTACACATAAGATAAACAACTAATCTTGTACAATCCCATGTATTCTCTTTGCTGAATTGTGTCATGTGTTCTATCAGAAATGTAAAGCAAAAGTTGTTTAGGGAAAGAAATCTGCAATTGAGTATTAACTGTTGTAAGTGTTCAAGCTTTAGCCACAGGACATGGTTTAAGTGAGGATGAAACACGTTTCTAAGCTCATTTCTAATTATCATAATAAATCCTATTTCTATAACCTATTCTTAAAATGTACACATTGCTTTACACACTGTAGCAGTCCCATTCAGTTTTACCGAATGACTACTGTCTGTGATAGCCAGGGGTGGATTTAAAGAACTTAAGAGAGAGAAACATTTCACTCACTCATTGTACTACAGCTCTACCTGTAATATTCCACTTGGTGCCATGCTCTATAGAAACCATCGAGAGACTGTTCTCCTTGACGTATGTATTTTGTCTTGCTGACATACACACCTACAGAAAAGGAAGATATATGAACAAAAATGAAGAACATAAAATATTTATGATGAAAAAAAAAGCCAATAATCTAAAACTTTTGATATGCTTTTGTTACTTAAATACAAGGAAGTTTCTATTTTCATCCCTTGCACCTTTCCCTTCTCTTTGCAGATATTTACAAATTCAAATGCACGGACAAATTCAGATTAGGTCTAAAAACAACGTCATAAACATCAAACCCACCTGACTGTTTCTGTCATGGCTACACACATAGTTACAACGATTTCCAAAAGTAATGCTTACCATCAAATCGAACGCGAGGTCTTTCCAAAAACATGTCCCTCCAAGATGCATATGGAACAAGTTTATTGCAGCTCCTGCCCCATATTTTCAAACAGACTTGATGCCAGATTTCAGGATCTCTAGTGAAAATGAGAGAAAAGCAAACCCCATAACTTCCCTACAAACCCTGCTTAGCTTTTATGGATCCAAGTAACACTCCATTACTTAGTTTGGATGCAACTAAAAGAAACTTTCTCTAACAGAAATAGCTCATAATTTAAAACCCTAGACTAATTTACTTAATCCTGGAGTGTTTGAAAGCTTTTTCCTCTTCCAGTGAAATTTAAAAACAAAGTGTAATTTTCATCCAAGTACAGAACCACAACACTGCAACACACTGGCACTTCTCTGTGCAGCTGTATGAGGATGACAACATAACAGACCCTATTTTGGAGACCTCAAACTAATTTGCAAACAGGGTAGAGCAAGTAGTACTTTCTGCTAGATGTTTTTATTACAGTAAAGTCATCTATCTCACATACCATTTAATAGTGTATTCAAAAATTGATTAGCATGTGAGGAGCTTAACATGAAAATGTCCATGGGAAAGAAAAGCAGGACATACTTAGTGCAAAGAGAAGCTTCACTCTAGATAAATTATCTACAATACCTGGCACAAATGTAAAATCCTCGACAAACAAGAGATAATTGCTCCAATGATCTTAGATCCAAGTCACTTGAAACCACCCATCGGAAAATGTACATTAGTACTTCCATAGGTAATGCTTAAAAGAGAAAAGAAATCCTTGTTAGATGTAACCTGTAAATCAACAGGTTCTTTACAATTCTAGGTTTGGCTTTTGACTTTCCATTAAAAAATCCTACTTTTCACACTGTAGCCCAATGCCAGAGAATAAAAAAAAATGAACTTAAAAGGTCACTATAGATTATCCATGGTCACTATGATATCCATAAAGGATCCTTTTCAGCCTACTAACTTCTGAAGCAGACACTGTGATTCTTTAAAGTTTTCATTCTGCTATAAGAAAGCTAGTAAAAAAGATTCTATAACACAGGACTGGCTGGAAAGCAGAATATAAATCTAGAAAGGGACCAACATTTCTTCTCAAAGTACACATCTCCTGAGATCATTTTAGAGTAATGTCTGCAACATCTTGTCTTTATTGGCAAAAAAAAGAAAATACATTTTTCCAAGTGTACAATGCAACAGTTATTAAAATAAAATAATTTTTAAAACCCTATTTTCTTTATGTTTTGATTTACTTCACTTATTTTATTTTCTTTCCTTGACCAGAACAAAGGAGATCAGGCCAAGATTTCAAAACACAACTGATAATTTAGGATGCAGAATAAAGGTATCTGTTTTTAAGAGAGATCACAGCTCATATACACTCTACAATTTAGATCTCATAAGGAAGTCTCAGGATAACTGTCCCAGAACTGAAGCACTGAAAGTCATTAACCTTCGAAAGACTTTCTAGCTTTGGTATATAGTCTTTTTGAACCTGAAAACACACTTGCTGCAAAAATCTCATATAGAATCAGATAAAATCATGAAATGTGAAGATGCATATCCTTCACAGAACAATTGTCTCTTACAGTTAAAAACTGAAATATGTATTTGCAACCAAAGCAAAAGAACTGGAAGGAAAACTGGAATACACTTCTTACTTCAGCAAGTCATTCCTAGAAGTTGCTCCTTTTAAGTATGCCTCTGAACCTGAAAATTCTACTCAGAAATACCACACAGAAACGGCTTGTGTGATAAAGACAAGATCTTGTGTGAGAACAAGATTTTTTTACCTAGTTGATAATTTTTTCTCCTTTTTATCGAACTATAGAAGTAAATAAAAAGATAATATATGCACTTCTTCAAAGGTGGCTCTTGAAATAAGGAGACAATGTTTTAATCAAGTGAAATGTCTATATAAATTCTGCCTCTCAACTCTTAGAGTGTATCTTAAGTCATACCTGAGATATGGGTCTGGCAGACATCAACTTCAGGCTGACAAAGTTTGACTGAAGATTCCTGAAGAGTTAACTGCTGCTGGAAATCCGTCAGGAGATCTGCCATTTTGTCATCCTCTTTGTTATCCTCAACACTAGAAAAGGGGCAATGCCAACACTGTAATACTGGACAAAACATACCAACAGATGTCCTCATCTTGGCATCAATCCACTGCCTTCCTCTCATTCAATAGAGTTGTTTCCTGTATGTTTTTAAAGCAATCTCATTTCATCCTACAATAAAGCAACTACTGAAATATTATCAAGTTCACTTAGATGTTGCTGGAATGCCTCTGACAGTATTAACTGGGTTTTTTTCATTAAATTCCCATCTCAGGTTTTTTTTTTGTATTTGAGAATTTTTAATGAAGTCACTGAAGAATTTCTTGACCCTATGAAAAGACAAATCTCATCTTGCACTTTATCTAAAATAAGGCATATGCAAGAAATAAAGTGCTGTTAATGAAAAGCTGTATTTTGTAATCCTCATACAATGCAAGATATTGGAAACAATTAAGGAATGTTTTTCAGTCTTGTGTTATTCACTAAAGAGTGATCTTTGGTAGGTTTATTCAACAGCAATGAAGGGAAACTATTTTTGTACATATTCTGTAAATAGGCAGAAATAATAAATTTCAGGAGCCAGAACAAGATAGCAGAACTGAAACAATAAGCTTGCTACTCATCAGTAAACTTGAAGGATTACTAAGTGATAAAAGAACATTACCACATAAAAAAAATATATCTAAATTTAAGTTGTATGTCATAATATGATCTTTTAACAGCTGTCTGCTTGCTTGGCCCAGATAACCAGAAACTACATAAAACTCCTTGAGCGCATCACAAAACACCTTCTTTCCCCTGACTTGGTATACAAGCCAATTAAGAAATCTTCCAGTCACTTTTTAATACTATTCAAGTCTACTTTAAACAAGCTAATAGAATGAGCTGAGAATATAAGCAAGCAACTAGTAGACCTACCAATGGGTTTTAAAGCATCATAGAGAAGACAATTATGTTTGGGCCCGCCATAACTAAGACCACAGTAAGATGTTGCACTGAACATACCTTCCTCTATTTTGATGAGTATGATGGTTGGTCCTGGTACCTACAGGCCACACTGTAAACTGTTTTTTCAAATCTAATTTTGTAATTTGTTTTTTCTTTTTAAACTGTATGAAACACCTACAGCAGTAACTCAGAAAGCACAAACACCACAACTAAAATCTCTCAAAAAAAATTTATCTTTACAATTACAGCTTTTAACCAATTGAGACTACTGGTTGTTTTTCCCTCACTGCCACATAGTGCTGGGAACAGTACAGCAACACTTAAAAAACTAAAAAAAAAAAATCCACAGATTTGTAGAATCGTTTAGGTTGGAAAAGACCTCTATGATCATCAAGCCCAATCATTAACCAAGCATTGCCAAGCCCACCACTAACCATGTCCCTAACTGCCACATGTAAGCATCTTTTAAATACCTCCAGGCTCAGTGACTCAACCTCTTCTCTGGGCAGCCTGTTCTAAGTGTTTGACAATCCTTTGTGTGACATTTGTCCTCATATCTAAAGCACACCCTGAGGCCATTTTTTCTTGTCCTGTGCTTGTTATGTGGGAGAAGAGATCAACCCCTACCTCAATACAACCTCCCTTCAGGTGGTTGTAGAGAACAGGAAGATCTCCCCTGAGCCTCCTTTTCTCCAGGCTTAACACCCCCAGCTCCCTCAGCTGCTCTTTGTAAGATCTGTGCTTCAGACTCATTGCTCCTCCCTGGACCCACTCCAGCCCCTCAATGTCTTTCTTGTAGTGAGGGGCCCAGACCTGGACACAGCACTCAAGGTGTGGCCTCACCAGTGCTGAGTACAGAGGGACAATCACTGCCCTGGTCCTGCTGGCCACACTACTGCAGATACAGGCCAGGATGCCACTGGCCTTCTTGGCCACCTGGGCACACACTGGCTCATGTTCAGACAACTATCAACCAGGATCCCAGGGTCATTTTCCAACATGCAGCTTTCCAGCCACTCTGCCCCCAGCTTGCAGCCCTGTGTGGGGTTGCTGTGACCCAAGTGCAGGACCCAAGCACTTGGCCTCATTGAAGCTCACACAATTGGCCTTGGCCCATTGATCCAGCATGTCCAGATCTATCTGCAGAGCCTTCCTACCCTGCAGAAGGACCACTTCTACCCAACTTCATGTCAGAGAGTCTTAATGGTGTAGAAAAAATGATGATAAAGTAAGAAAATAATCCTATGAAAACCAAGATTTTTACATGACCATAGTGCACAATCCAGTAGTTTTCCTAGTACACAAATGCACAGCAAAGATTTCATGCCAGCAACACATTCAGAAGTGAAAATAATGGATGTAAATAAAACACTTAGCTCATCTTGCACTGTTTTATATTAAGTCAACTGCTGCATTGGAGCTGTACTGTCCTGTGCAACAAGGCTGAGCTAGTAACACCACAGAGATGTGGTTGTGCTTTCCTTTTTCACTCTCCATTTTAAAACTTGATTTCTTGATGCAGCTATCAGCAGTACCAATGGCTGCTATGAGTAAGCAAGTAATTGGGAAGCTGTTTCATAAGCTTGTCTACCTTTGTCTTCGAGGGCTGTAACAGAAGTTTTGGCCCTCCTTAAACAGAAGTCTTGGGCTCATGTTACACCAAGTGTAAGTCACTACAAATCCCTGCTGTACTAAGGCTAGGGGTATTCTGATGCATGTAATGATGACAGACTAGACTACTCAGATTGCAATCTTTGAGCTTCTAAATGTTCTGCTCTACTGAAAATGCTCTCATTTGGCTGTGTTAGCACAAGAACAGATTATTCCACCGTTGAAGTAAGATGCTTATTTCACACTATGAAGCTTCAACTAATTACTCTTTTTTCCATCTACAATTTTGTAGATGACAAAAAAACAAACCAAAGTGACTGATGCTTTTTTTCTTTCTTAATTAAGGAACAATGTAACTATTTGTAATCCTTCCCCCTGAAATCAGCTAGCTCCAAACAAGCCTGTTACTGTCTTCGAAAAATACAGAAAAGTCCTCCTTGGACTATTACATCTGTAAATGTTCTGTGAAGCAGTCTACTCTGAGATTAGTTAAGTTTTCCACATACTAAGAGACTTAAAACTGCATGTTACAGAGTATTGACATCCTTCAGAAACAAAATGCCATGTTTCAGTACTCCTATGCACTTAATTAGTAAAATTTCATACTTACCACCTCTTTCCAACTCCATCACCATCTGGGGACCGTGTATAGGTGATCTTAAACTCTATGTCAGGTACAAGCTGCATGGCTAGACGATAAAACTTGATGGCTGAAAAGAAAGGTTTGATGTTCAAACATATCTGATACCCATACTAGCTTACCAAAGCAAAGGCTGTTTTCTGAGAGATGGTTTCAGCTGAAAGCACAAAAAAGGTGGAAAATCCCTTTGCCTAAGAAAGCTTATTTAGTCTAAACTGTTAGGTTTAAATTTAACACAGAAGAGAGGAATATTAAGTACCTATTTTCAAAACTAAAAACCTCACATACTTTTTCAGAATAAAGAGTTATCTCAGATGTGTTTCAGCTTTTACAGATTTACCTTAATTACCACAAAGCCAACAACGGAGTAGAAAATTTTACATTAAAACATTACAAGTCCTGATGTTGTTTGTTACCTAGCACTTGCAAAGATTTCTCAACAAGCTGTGAAGATTTTAGACAGAAGACCCATAACTAGCCATAAGTTAAATGAAAAAGAAAAAATGATGCAGGTAGCCTAAGTCCCTGGTATAGCACAAACAGGCATTCAGACATATACAACACTACAAAGGTGAAAATGATGAATAAAATATTGCTGCAACTTTAAAATTTCAACAATAGATGGAAAACATATCAATTTCTCTATGGAAACTCCTGGGAACTAAAGAAGGCACAGAAGCAAGCCACTCAATACACTGAAGGTGAGGAAAGCAGCATTGTCACCAAACCATGGGACGTGAAGGAAAACCTGACAGATTGGGTTTTGCACGTTTTTCTCACACACAGAAAAAATACTTCTGCCTCTTGCACTACAAAGATCCAACAAACAAGGAGTAGAGAAAGGGGTTCAGGAGCATCACTGTAGCAACAAACTGTTATTTAAGCTGCAGAATGTCTTTCTTCTGAGTCGGCTCTGTGAATCCTTCTTAATTTAAATGAATTGGTTGTACGTACACTAAACCTATTTTAACACTAGTATTAAAATCATGTATGCATGTATATGTTTCTTTGTATTCTCGCATCATGGCACTAAGATCAGATGGCAATTTCTCTTTGGCTTGGACTCTTAAAACCCAAACTCACATAAATCATCAATGAGTGTGGAGCTCAGAATTTGTCTAGTGAGTCTGAGAAACCTGAGTTTGAGGCTAGTAGTGTTCCTATTTCCTTGAGTTATGTCAGGGCCAGTGACTGACAAATAGTATCACTGGCTGCTGAGGACAAGAAATACCAGCAGACAGCTAAATAGAGATCAGTCCCAACTTTAGCACTTAATCTTGCAGACAAGGCCTCTACTGTACTTAAGCAAGAACAAGATGCAGCACATAACCGTCTCACAAACATCAGGTATCAGCAGATTTCAGAAGCAGGATTGGATTCTGGTGACCTGGGCCAGGTCAGCAAATAAAAGCCTGGTCTGAAAACAGATGTCCCAACATGTGCTCAGTAATATATCTTTGTCTGGCATAGGACCATACCTCTAAGGTCTCATATAGATCTCTGTGCAGAAACAGTTCAGTTTAGTTCTCTAAGTCTCAAATCAAGTTCAATTGAGAAAGATTAATTTATATTCATGCAATCCAGATGTCTGAAACACTTTTGTGAATGGAACTCTGTTCGATATTACTATTTCTCTGCTGCTATGTTTAACATACAAGGAGTGCACTGAAGCAGAGGAAGCCACAGCTTTCATTTTAGATACACAATGGTTAAATAGACTGCTTTCCTCACCATTTTTTTTAATTTACTCAGAAAAAAACTTCACAATCTACTACATGATTTCCTAAATATGTACCAGATTTTTAGTTCTGACATACTTTTTACTGTGCATTTAATCCTATACCAAACACCCACCATATCTTAGCCTAAAGTAATTTTGCCCTGTAAAAACATGTAATAAATTAGAAACTGAGACAACTAATTTTATTAGCTACAGGGGACTCATATTTCTCTCAGTTAATGTGAGATATGAAGTAACAAGCAGAAATCCCCTGAAAAGGAAGGGAAATCCCATAGTGGAGTCCAAATTTTGTGTTCAGCAGGTGGCTGAGTTCAGGAGCTTCCAGAGTTCTCTCAGATTTTTGTATCTTAACTTATTTTGCAGTTGCACTTTAAACACAGTGGTCAAACGCTCTGGTGGATGAGCAGGATGCCACATTCTGCTTCGCTTTCTTTCTCATATGAAAGAAATAGAAAATTGGTATCTCCACTATTGACCTACAGGACTTGGAAGTTAGGACAGACTTCTTACTCTCTAGATTTTGAAAACTAAATATGAGAAAGAAAACTTTGCATTTCCACGTTTACTTGTGCTGATAGCAGGAGTGCAGGTAAGCAAGCTAAGCACCTTAAACATTTAGAACCAACCTCAAAGACTACCAGACCTAAACATTCACTTCAGGAATTCTTGAAAAAGCTATTTTAACAGGATGTGTTAATTAAAAAACAAACTAAAACCCCCAAACCCAAACAGCACTCTCAAAAACAAAAAACAAAACCACCAAAAAAACCCCACAATCAAACAAACATTCCACAGATTAAGTAGTTTTGTTCACAGTGGAACAATGAGAACTGTGAGCACAGGAAATACAGTATATTGCCTTGATGAATTATTATGCTAATTCCATATTACAGAAGTCATGTAAAGAAGCATTGATATATATATGAAGATACAATCTAGTGCTCTATTAAATTGCAGTATTTCAAGATACTGTTACTTTGCCTGAAAACTAGAAATTCCTTCCTTGATGTCACTTTCAGCTTTACCTCAACCTTAGAACTGTGATATGATGGTTCCTTCTACAGCATGTTTGTTTTCTTTTCTGAATAATGGAGCTCTCAAATGACTATTAGCCTGTAGTTTAAGTTCACTGGCATGATGCAAATTTTCCCATAAATTAGAGGGTGGTAGATTTTTCTACAATAAAGGTGCTCATTGTAGACTTCCATATTACCTTCATAAAGGGCTCCATTTCGTTCTTCTTCCACCGCCTTCAGGAAAAGTTCTTTTGCCTGTGCAGTAAATTACACAGAGCACTAACTTATTTAATTCCTTATAAATATGTATAAATATGACATAAATATATTCATAAAGAAAACAATAACATACAATAACTATATTTACTATATAAAGAAGTACAATATCACTTGACTTAGAATTATTTTTAATCTTACCTACTGTACCCTATGACAGAGATGAACAAAATAATTCCATAAATAGAGAAGACATACTCATGTACTACAAGACATAACCGAAATTACCAATCAACAAACTACCTATATTCCTGCTACTTGCCCTTTACCTACAGACTTTCAGAAAGCAGACTGCAAAGGTGACAGCAAGGCAAACATAAAGACTAGAAAAATCAGTTTAGGATTATGAAGACATTTAGTATGGAGACAAGATAATAACCTCTGTTGTTTCTCCAGATTTAATTCGGCATTAGCTTTTAGAATAGTTATACTGGAACAGTAATACAGACAAAACCTCAAAATTATGCATCTTTTTCTGTACCTTCTCCTCTTTTGCTATCTCCTGTTTTCCCCTGGCATCAACAGACTTTAGTCCAGGTCCTCTTGACGATGCTCTGCATGGCAGAGGTTCCAACCCACTAGAACTCACACCTGGGGCAAGCTCGAACATCCACTGCGCTCTGAACATCTGGAGCTCTGCCTAAAAAGTATGATTATTTCTACCTAGTACCACATATTCAAACAGTATAAAGTACAAGCACAAAAAAGAATTTCAAAACAATGCTATACATTTCCACATCTTAGATGGCTTCCATGAATTTAGGCAGAGAGAGTCAGCAATTGTTTTATGGTAATTAAAAAAAAAAAAAATGCACAAATACTTGTTCAGTCTCATTCAATAACAAAAGTGCTTTTTTCTGGACTGTTCACCCCAGAAGAAAAACTGATGTTTCAAGAAGTGGTTGTTAGTACCATGGTTATTACCAAAGATTCCATAAAAAACTTGTTTCTAGACATGATCATGTTTGTTCTTGTTTATGCAGAGCTATCATAAGCAAGAAGTCAATCAGCTCTTAAAATTAAAATTTAGGAAATCTAGCTTTTTGTACACAAGGATACTAAGCTCTCTGACAATCAAAGAGGTCATTTATATAATATACAATTAAGACCTTACTCTTTTCTCTTGTAAAAGTTATGGACTATGCTCTGTGAAACAAGATAAGTTACAATTCTTGTCATGACTTTTTTTCAGCATCTTTGAATAACACTTTACATCTCTTGCAATCATCACAACTTTTGAGAAACAACCACACAGAAATCTAGTCTTGTAAAAGAACACACTTTTCTGTTACACTGCTTTTATGAGCTTTCTGGTCCAGTAGAGAGTGACAACTTAAACTAGAATTTGATCCATACAGAAACTGCTGTCCAATTCCTACAGTTTTTCAAGGAAATTCCAGATCTATCACAAACTTTCTTTTCATCTACACAGACAACTGAAGACTGAAATTGACACTTGAAACACAATACAAAATTTATCTCACTTTTGGAGGGGCAGATTAAGTATTTGTCAGATCAACAAACGTGTGATAACTAAATGAGGGTAAGTGATGCAGCTTAAATCACAGCAGTACTATGTTTGTAAAAACCCACGAGCATGAGAGACATACCTGAAGATTTGCTTCACCAGATCTTTCACTGTCATCGGCTCTTACCAAATCAGCGTGACAATCTTCTTCAGCTTCTGCCTAGTAAAGAGCAGTCAAATGTGATTATAGGGTCTGCATAAGTCCCCACAGCACATTCACAAAGCAAAACTGTCATGGACACACACTGAAAAAAAACTTAGGCATACTTCCCTTTTGATGATAAAAATTAACTTTAAAACTACTGAGATCAGTTGTACTTCCCTATTAACTCAATGAAGATGGGTTTTGCATTTTAGATGGGTTAACCCAACACAGATTAGTTGTGTATCACTTGAAGGCTTCCATGCTTCAGTACAATGGCATACTTGACTAAATACACTCAGTATCTACGTCAAAGCATAGTGCAAAAGCTTCAGTATTAAACAATAACGTGCTTTGTTCCACAAATTAAAACTTAATCACTATCTTCTCATCCTAAAGATAACCAGTAGTTTTGATTTGTTTAATATCTGCAAGAGCACAAAAGTGCTTTGAATAACAATAGATACTTTATATATACATGTGAAACTGAACAAGAAATGTATTGGAAAATAAAACAAAAAGCTAGCATGAGAGCTTGACAGCTGGTTTTATTTACAGTACAGCTGTGAGACAGGTTAAACAAGTAAGACCTGAAATAAGACCTTTGACTAAACTTAACATGGCTCTACATAGGAAGTTAAGCCAGCTAGTCTTAAGAGGAAAACAAAAAATATGCAAATTATTCTCATTGTGAAATATACTAAGATTTATGGAGTCTACACTAAAACAAAGGAAAAATAATTCTGAGCATCAGTGACAAGTCACTACAATGACAACAACAGAAAGATGCCAGCAAAGGGGGGAAAAACCCCCAAAACCTCAACTAAGACACTTGTTTAAACAGGTTCTTCCTGCAGCTGAAGAAAACCAGTTTTTCTACTATTCTGCACTGAAATTCACATCTGTAGTTCTGCAAGTAGATAATGCAAAGTGACATTACAAGAAGGCAAACCTTACATCAAGATTATCACAACTACATACAGGAGTTTTATTTCCCACTCCTTTCTATTGTATACAGCGTTCAGAGACTTCAAGCAACATTCTGTCAGTGAGATTCTACCAAGCTCTCAAAAGGAAATCTCTACCTCCTGCACAGTCAAAGTGCAGAAATCAAAGCATTCTTGTATTCAGAACTTATACCATTTTAACAGCATCTGGAAGTTCTGATCAAACTACAGAATACCAGCAAACATGATGGGAAGGCAACCTTTAATCACTTTGTCTCGGTGACAAGCACCTCCCGGGAGTTTGCATATGTCTTCAGATTCCCCAACGACCACAAACTTACTGGCTTGTCATCTGTAAAAGTGTTTACGCTGATGTCTCAGATAATTTATCAGTTACAATTGATAGACATGGTTGGTTGGCTGAAGATAAACATATACTGCATCTATTTCTACATTCTCATTTTTAATTTATCTACATTTTTAATTTCCCAGTAGAGGAAACAGGTGAGCCAGAACACTATAAAACACTAGTGGCATTAAATCTGAGCAAGGAGTAAATAACTTGGAAATTTCATGGGCTCTGATTCCAGAATTTAAATGCAGACAGTTAATGCCCTGTGAGTTGCGACAGGCCTACCACATTATTAGCATCCAGGAATATTTTGTAGGCAAAGCAGAGCCAGCCTAGGAATGAACTAGCTCTGAAATGGGTGTCTGTAAGTGCAATATGATGGCACTGGGCTGACAGAAATAAGGCCTAATTCTGTCTGTGCAGAGTGCAAGGCTTCTGGTTTGCAGCTGAATTATGTCCAGTCAGCTCCCCAGTCTGGGCAGAATAAGCCTGGTTTTATCTGCAAAATGCAGAAACTAGCAATTTCTAAACTAAATCAACACACTATCTTCTTGTGCATAAAGGCACACCCATTAAAACCCTTAACTCCTAAATTCTGTAAACAAACTGATTTAAGCGTTGAAACTACTTAGTTAGGAAGCTGGATGAAACTTACCTCATTCAAAAACTTTTTATTTCACTAATATGTTCAACTCTTGATTTTCATCCCCTCCTCTCTGTTCAACTGCCCTACTTCTTCATTTCTGAGTCACTCAGACATGGCAGTGGACCAACTGCATCCAAAACGTCTTTGATGCTCTTTAAAACCTAAATATGCTCTCAACTCAAACCAAAAATACTATGAAGACCTGTCCCACAGTCTAAAAGCTGTCAAAAACCATCCTGAAAATGATTACAACCGAGGTTTTAACTTTTGTCATTACCTTACTTATATTGTATGCATACATCATCTGCAATCTTTCATATCAAAGGTCTGTCTTCTGGCAGAAGTAGCAGCCTAAGTGGCCACCCCTCTAAATTTACTGGTCAAGCAATTAATTCCCATTGCTACTGCACAGAAATGAATTGGAAAACTGATGTCTATTAACAACCTTTCCACTATCTATTTGACCTGATGAAACCCTACAATTTTGCTAGGATAAATAAGTAAACACAGGTACTGTGAAGCAAAGTTCTTCACCTGCAGAGAGCTCATGAGATCACACCTAAAGCACTTTGCAAAGTGCAAAAATTGGCTCCGTGCCCCCACTCTGACAATACTTGCGTTGTACTTATAGTTTCTAAAATTGACACCACTGTGCTCTGACTGCTACTTAGTGGATAAATCTATACTGTGCATCTTCCTGATACAAGTCAGCTGCCACATGGAACAGTGACTTCATCCTGATTGAAAGCAAGACATCATAGTGTGTACTGACTGATTGGCTTGATTAATTTTCCCTGAGAAAAGCAGTAGTCTGTCAAGCCATCAACACGTCAAAAGTAAACATGTGAATTAGGCTGCAACCTGTAAAAAATGAAGTCAGCTGAAGAGATTCGCTTATTTGCTTGCAAAGCTTTAGAAATCATTTGCCAAATGCAGAACTAGTTTATTTGCACAGTTGAGTTTTGTTTTGCAATCAATAATTGCATGCTGATTTCCTCAGAGTACATTAACCGCTTACTAAACTGTCTGTAACATCAGGTCCTTTAATAGTTCTGATCTCTGTTTCAGCAAAATAAAACCAAGATCAGAAACAGTTCCAAGCTGAGTGTCACCAGTTGAACAGGGCTCTGTGTTACGTGTGAACCACACAGAACTCAGGGAGGAGCAAGCACGGCAAAGCGAAACAGCGACTGTCAGCTAACACTGCCCTTGGTTTTATAAAAAAATGAGAAAGCCATCCTATTTTTCTGTAAATGTTGTAGAACCAGCACCGTATTCAAAAATAAGAGATTTTATAACCGTGATGAGACATTTTAAGAGTTCCTGTGTCATATAATTTGTTTAACTTTGAATGATTGAGTTCCCATCATGGATACTTGAATCCATATTGAGGCGCAGTCAATAAAGCAATACTGAACCGAGGAGTATTTCCGATATGTTAAATAACAACTCAAATAACTCGAGTCCCTGGCCCACGGAGCCCTTTAAATTACTGAGTGACTTTAAGCCACTACATTTTCGAGGGAAAAATGGGAAAGGAAGGGCACGCTCCTCTGTAATGACACAGGGATTTTGTTCATGCGTTCCTACGGAGAGCTAGATCGCCCCAGAACCAAGCAGCCCCACTGATGGAAATCCTCTGCGGGAGGCGGCCGCGTCTCGCCGCGGTGGGGCGGGACCACGGCACCTTTCCCACAGCCATCACTCGGTGCCCGGGGGCGAAGAGGCGAGCAGGGCAGGGCTGCCTGTCAGCAATTCGGCCAGGGGGCCGCTACCACGCACACACCCCTTGTCCCGGTGCCGCCCGACCGTCCCTGCACGGCGGCCGAGCCCCCGCCGCCCGGGCCCGCTCACCATGCTGCCGACGCTCGGGCGGCGCTGTCCCGTCCCGGGGGCTCTGCCCCCCGGCTTGGTCCGTGTGTCCTCCCTGCCCGCGGGGGGCACTTAGCAGAGTTCTCGGTCGGAGAAGCGCACCACGCAGCGGGAGTCCCTGCGGGCCCTGCGGACGGCAGCCATCTTCCCGGCGAGCGGGGCCGGCGACGGGAGCGGCGGGACACGGCCCGGGCGAACCCGCCAGGTCAGAGCGCCGCCTCCCGCGCGGGCCGCTACGACGTGCGACCGCACAGACTCCCCGTCCCAGTACGCACCGCGGTCCGCGCCGCCTCTGCCGCCCGCGGGGGAGCGGCGCAAGGCCTGCTGGGGAGCGTAGTCCGCGGCGGCACGCCACGGGAAGGGCGGCGGAGCAAAGGCTGCCGGGAATTGTAGTCTCCGGGGATGGTAATCCCGGCAGGAGGGATCCCGGGGCGGGAGCCGAGGTAAAGTGGCGATGTCCGGGAACCGTGATTTCCGCTGTGACTGTGGTCAGGCCGGGACCTGGCACAGGCGAATTGTCGACGGGGTAACGGGAGAGCGCTCAGTGCCGCGGCTGCGGAGATAACAGCGGTGCCGAGCCCATTGAATCTCGTGGCCCTGGTCATTTGCCCGTCCAGTTCAGTGAGCACAGTTATCACCTGCTGTCAGCACACGCCTCGTCAGGTTTTCTAAAATTGGACTAAACCTATTTTTTTTAAGCGTATCACAGTCTTTTTGTTCCAGAAGATAACCACGTGTATGGATCTGTGAACCTTTGTGCATGTCTGCTGCCCTGAGCATTTTCAGGAGGAGGAGGAGGAGGCGGCGTGTGTCTTCTCTGGAAGGGCAGGTGAGCACTCAGGCTGGGGCAGCGGGAGCAGGAAATGGGGATGCGAGGGCTGTGAGAGCCGGCGTCAGCAGTAGATATCAGATCCAGATGACTAGAGCTGCTCTGTGGAGAGGAGAGCGTGAGAGGCAGGGGAGCTGCCCGACAGGCCGGGCGCCGACCCCTGGGCGGGCAGCCGGAGGCGGTGGGGAGCAGCGGGGACTGGGTGATGCTGCCGCGCTGCTCGGCCCCGTGCGAGCAGTTGAGATGACAAAGCATGGCCGCTTGAGGTTTTGAGATGGGGTGCTCATGGCTATAACTAGTTATCATTAGTGCTGCTTCTCCTTTGGAGCTGGAGTGAAAGCTGCTTTTTTCCTGCCTGGGTGTGCCTCTTCTTAGATATTAAACATTAGATAGTAGTAAAAAATCCTTTACTGTGAGGGCGGTGAGGCACTGGCACAGGCTGCCCTGAGAAGCTATGGATCCTTCCCCCATCCCTGGCAGTGTTCAAGGCCAGTTTGGATGGGGGTCTGAGCAACCTGGTCTAGCGGAAAGTGCCCTGCCCATGGCAGGGGGCTTGAAACTAGATGATTTTTAAGGTAATTTCCAATCCAAATAATTATGTGATTCTTTTGAGAATGAAAAAGCCTCGTCTCTAACAACAGAGAAACGGCATCCAATGACTGTCGCTGGGCTGAGTGCTAATATGTGGTAATGCACGTGGGATGTAATACAGGTAGCTTAAAGCAGAAATCTCATATAAGTGTACACTGCTCCTCCTCGCTTTGCTGAGAATCGTGCCTGTCTGTTGGAGGGAATTTGAGTCTTTATTATATATTCATGTAAATGTAAAGATTAACCTCTGACTAGATGGGGTGGAGGGAGGCACCCAGAGCTTTGTTTTTCCCCACACTTGTTTTAGCAAATGAATGTGTTGTCCTACCCTGTACTCCTGATTTATAGCATCAGCCCATCCTGACTTTCCATACCCCAGGAATTAACTCTATGCTTTACTTTTAAAACCTAAGGAATGAAGTGTAAAAAGAAGTAGAGGGTTCCTGAGTCACTATTACAGTCCTCATAATCAATTGTTTTTGCAGAATTTTTTGTTCCTTGTTTTCACTTTTCTGCCATTCCTGGCACCTCTTAGGCTGACCCTGTCAGAGCCAGGGTGAGCTGCTGCTGCTTGTGTGAGGAAGGTACAGACTCCTCTAGCAGTACTTAAAGTGTCGATATTCTTCCCATTTGTTCACAATTTGGTATTTCTGTGTTCTAGTCTTGGTGGTTTAAGTTTCTCTCTACGATGTGCCCATGACTGTTGTGGGGTTTTTGTTTGTTCAGCTGGGTTTTGTTTTCACAGAATCACAGAACTGTGAGGGTTGGTAAAGACCTCTGGAGGTCATCGAGACCAACCCCCTGGCCAAGGCAGGGCCACCTAGAGCAGGTTACACAGGAACACGTCCAGGTGGGTTTTGAATGTCTCAGGAGAGGGAGACTCCACAACCTCCCTGGGCAGCCTGTTCCAGTGCTCTGCCACCCTCA
>JACBWW010000001.1:19550857-19596228 GCA_020086605.1 Lanius collurio | reverse complement strand
ATCTGTTAGGGTCACAGTTTCAGAAGTCTGTCGTTAGGGCAGTATGTGCTGAAAAGTTCGCAAGTCCCGTCTGTGTTGATTTGAAATTACTGTATACAATTGCTTGAATTCTGATAATTTGTAGATTTTTCCGACTAGGAGAATGTGCAAGGCTTTGTTGGTGTTTGAAGTTTTGTTGCCAAGGATCTGAATAAAGCCTTCTGAACTGCCGTCCAGTCACTGATCAGCTGGAGTAACCAGCTTAAAGCTTTTTAACCTGGATGCAGACCCTTGAACATAGCTTCATGCTATTCAGGTGCACAGCCTGAAAACTAGCCAAAAAGGAGCTGGTACTCCAAGCTGCTGTTGTTACAGACAGGCTGTGTGTTCCCTGCAAGCATTACAAAATGTGGGATTAGGTCTCTGATGTAAGGTCCTCAGTTCTCTGTAGTGCTGTGTGGAAAGAAGCAGGTACTGCTAGAAGGCAGTTCTTCCTGCATGTCTGAGACACTACCCAGTGTCTGAGATAGATTTAGAGACATGCTACACAATGGGTAAATTGTCGAAAGGTCTGTTAACTTCATATTGTCTGTTCTTTGTTCCTGTATCAGTAGAGCTAGTAGGCTTAGAAGATGAAAAATAAAGGATGTCACAGCATCTTGAATCTACAGGATTGTGGCTCTGCATTGACATCAGTTCAGAGTTCCATAACATAATCCCATTACTTCTAAAATCATAATACAGCTTTGTGAAATAAGGGAGATATAAGGCTACTACCAAAAAAATTGTGAAAATGTAGTTACACGTTACAGAATGCAAAAGTCACAAGCCATGAATATTGCTGTCTTTTTAAGAGGTGGAGAATGAGTGAATGCAGGGACCAAACCTTCCTTGCAGGAGAATTCTGTCATATTTCAAATGTATGGTTAGTTTATGTAGAATAGATTACATTTTTTATTAACTACAGTGGAGAAAATATCAGCAACAATTACATTAAACTCGAAATAAGAAGTTTTTTGCTTTATTATCCTGCAGAGATTCTGTGGATGCCTCGTCCTTGGAAGGATTCAAGGCCAGACTGGGTCAGGCTTTGAGCAACCTGGGTACTGGAAGGTGTCTCTGCTCATGGCACAGGGGTTGGAACTAGAAGATTTTTAAGGTCCCTTCCAATCCAAACCATTCTATGATTGTTTTGTTCATAGAGTGTCACAGCAAAAGATCTGATAGATAATCTGATGTAGCTGCTACTTCTAGAAACTGATTCATGCTTAGAGTTACTGTAGTAAAATGCATTTGGTCTTACCTGATGTGAATGTAATATTCTTCCTCTGAACGCTTTGTTTAAGGGAATGCGTAGGGCTGTGCTCTCTCACATAGGATCTTAGGGAAATTCAGGATGTTGGATTAACTGATGGCAGTGTGACTTCTCAGGTGGTGACTTACATGTCTAATAATTTGGATAGGACAGATCCTCTCCTATTGAGTTGTAAAGCTTCATTTTTTCTGATAGCAGACTGTTTTCTCCAGGCCGTGAGATTTTAACCTCTGACTTTAGCAATAGTGTCTCCCATCAGGGCTGCCTGCAAGCTTGCTGTAAGGTACCTTTAGCTTTAGCACGAGAGTGGCTTTGGGGAATTTACCGAGTTACATCCAGATACAGGCTGGCCCTTTCTGGTGAGAGACCAAGATGAGTGTTTGTGTATGGCTGATGAGGACTGTCCTCCTGGAGGAGAGTGGAATCTGCAAACAAGCAAACTCAGAAGGGTACAGAAATCAAATGGATTATGTTCTGTGCTTTCAGACCAAAGGCTAAGTCTTGAAAACATGATTCCTGCAACTGTTCACACTGTCCTGAGTGCTCTATATTTATACTGCCACAGAAAGAACTGGTTACACTCGGAGGAGAAAAAGCACAAGAAACACTAAGGACTGAAATGCGTTTGCAGCTAAAGTATCCTCATCATGAATAGGTACAAAACTATCAGACAGCTTGGTGATGGGACCTACGGCTCTGTTCTCCTAGGGAGAAGCATTGAATCTGGAGAACTAATAGCCATTAAAAAGTAAGTGTTTTCATACATTACTTAACAACAGATAGTCCAGGTTTTTCCTTTCTAGGTCTGCATCAACTTGGTCATGCTGGTTTGAGTACTTCCTATTCCATGCCACTTTTTTTGTATTGGAATTGTATTGGGGCTGCATGAAAAACTCAAGTTCCTTGTATCCTTCAAGGCCTCAGCAGGAGATGAAGAGGGTGAGATACATAGCCTTATCATAACAGCACTCTGCTGCTATGTGCAGTGAAAGGTGGTTTACATATTATTTAGAGTATTCTGCAATGCTGCTTTGGAATCTACAGCCCTTTTGATGATGCTTACATGGAACATCTATTTTGTAGTCTAATTTTCAATGTAATAATAATACTGCAGTAATAATTAACACAAGTTATGTCATTGCCTATTATCTGTATCTTTTTTGCTATTGTATATTGGTCTTTTCAGCTTAAGATTTTCCTGAAATTCCTTGATAAATTAATTTGACTTTCTCTGCTGCTTCAGCAGTGACCTTAGTTTGTAAATGGCTTATTTGTACTAGCTGTGGTAAGAGACAGCTGTAAAGCATTGCAGGCACCTTCCTGAAATACCAGCCTTGACCCAGGGACAGACTTGTCGAAAAAGCTTTCAGTACAATGGTATTTTGTATAAGCAGTCAATAGCTGCTTTATTCACTTTCTGAATCCTCTGTGCTGAGGGTATTTTGCCTGTATCAGACCTTGCTAGAGACACCTTTGATTTTCAGTTTGCAGTATGGGAGAAACTCAGAAAAATCAGAACAAGCCAGAAATATTCTCTTCACTTACATGTTAATGCCGATCCTTTATTATAAACAGAAGTGGCCTGGTAACTGAGTGCACAAGATAGTAACTGCAAAAACACTGCTCAAAAAAAAAACCCCAGACCCCTTTATGATGTGAAGGGTTTGTAGTTCTTAAAACCACTCTAATTGTAAGAGCTAATTTTAAACTGTAAACTTGCTACAATAATACGTAATACTGAGTTATCATTAAAGGCAAAGGCTCAGAGAGTGCCTAACTCCCTCTGAAATCCAGACTCTACACAGATGAGTATTTTTGTAAGTTTTAATCTGTGATCTTCTGTGTGCATGTATGTGTGAGCCTTTATCCTATTGGTCCTAAAGCATAGAGTTACATCTCAAAGAACCGAGTGGAAATCAAAATGTGTATGAGCACACAGGACCATATGTTACACAAAAATAACGTGTTCAGGTTATATTCTGTCTTAGGAGAAAACTGCCATGCTATTTGTTTCTGTTAGAGCAAAGTCACTTAAAAGCTTGAAGGAGAAAGCAGAATTCGACAAGCAGTTGGCATGATAGATGCCCCTCGCAAGGGAAGGGGAAACACAGGGAGCAGTGGACAAAGGAAAATGTGGAAATACAGGAAGATACTAAAATTACAGAGAACTCAAAATATAGAGAAGAGGAGTAAGGAGAATATAATAAAATTGGAGACCCAGTGAAGTGATTGGATCTTCATTTGATCTATTTCAAAACCTTCCTCTGAGTTGTTCATAATTGTCAAAACTACCCTTGTTCCTTTTACAGTTAGACTCTACTCCACCATGTTGTTATACCAGAAAGAAAATTAGCATGCCTAGGCTTGTTGAATGCTCTGAATTATTTTATTTTTAATTATTATAGATATATTTATCTATGTATAGCTATATATATATACAGAAAAATGCAATCCTGTGTAATGGTAGTTATTATTTAAGTGTATATTCTAGTAATTCTGTGTGAGTGTACCTTGTCTAGAAATGTAAAGTTTTTTGACAAAGGAGCTAACATCTTCTATTTTGATAGAAGAACTGAATTGTTACGATGCAGTGAGACTTTTTATTCTAAGAACAGCTGATGTTTTCAATGCATTAGTCATAATTTTCCCCTCTACTTTTATAGAATGAAGAGAAAGTTTTATTCCTGGGAAGAATGCATGAACCTTCGAGAGGTTAAGGTACTTGTTTTGCTCAGTGGTTGACTTCAGATTAGATGATCACTGTCATATTTTGGGATTACATCAAATTCTTTACAACTCTTCTGTGAAAAACTGCTCCCACTGTGACCTGTGGCATATGACATTGCAGTTCTGTTTCTTGACTCTGCATTGTAAGGGAGTGTCGGCAGTCTTACAAAACTGCTTACTGAAATTCTATAGTCTTACAAAAAATCATTTGATTTTAGGGAGCTGCTTTCTCCTTGCAGTGGGGGGTGTGTGAGTGAGAGCTTTCCTGTCACAACACCTGGAGCTGATTGGTGTTTGTTTTTCAGAGCTTCAGAACATGTGCCCTTTGCGCAGCATTAACTTTTGTACATGCAGTTGTTTCTCTGTAGTTGGCTTGGGGGCAAACATTTAGCATGAAATTCTGATGCCAATGAAACATTGGGGTTATGCTTTAAGGACCTCCTTAATTTATGGTCAGCACCGAAAACATGCAGAAAATCTAGGTTGTTTTCTTACAGTACCATGTAAAAATTCACATTGAATACACTAAAAATCTAAAAAAAAAACCCCAAGGAAGTATATACAAAGAAGGAAGACCCAAGTATGCTAGTTTTGGCTGGGGTAGAGTTACTTTTCTTTGTAGCAGCTTCTCTGAGTCTGTGTTTTGGACTTCGGACCAAAACAGTCTTGACAACACAGGCATGTATTTTTAGTTGTTGTTGAGCAGTCCTTTCACAGCCTCAGGCCTTCTCTGTCTTTCATGCTTCCCTGTCAGTGAGTAGGCTGAAGGTGGGCAAAAGGCTGGGAGGGAACACGGCCAGGATGGCTTGACCCCAGCTGACTGAAGGGACATCCCATGTGACATTGTGCTGAGCAACAAAAGCTGGGGGAAGGAGGAGGAAGCAGGAGACCTTCAGAGTGATGGCATTTGATTTCCCAAGTAGCCATTATATGTGATGGAGCACTGCTGTACTGGAGGTGGCTGAGCACCTGCCTGCCCGTGGGAAGCAGTTAATGAATTCTGTATTTTGCTTTGCTTCTATGCTTGGCTTTTAAACTCTGTATCTCAGCCTATGGGTTGTCTCACTTTCTGCCCTTCTGATTATTTTCCCCATGCCACTTGGAGGGCTGAACAAGCTCAGCTGCCCACAGAGGTTAAGCCACAGTACCAAGGAAGACTTTCCAGGGCTGTTTTTAGTCTTGACTCTGACCTGACTGTTGCCAGTGCAGGTGCAAGAAAGATGTGAATTCTGCCATTAAAAAGTTACTTACAGAGAAAATGCAATTGTTTTCGTGCTTACAATGATAGCAGCTGGCTTTTGAATGACCAGCGCATTAAATTACTACATAGGCTGTATATGTATGTGGTAATATTTGGAGATCTGGCCTTTGTTCTCAGAGCTGTCTGATTATTTAAGACACAAGAGTTCTGAAGTTAATTCTTCTACAACAGTGAAATAAGTAGGTGGGGTTTTTTTTCTTTTTTTTCACTATATTAAGACCCTTGTAAAATCCTGTTTGTATTTTCTTTTCTAGTCTTTGAAGAAATTAAACCATGCCAATGTAGTAAAGCTGAAAGAAGTTATCAGGGAAAATGATCATTTGTATTTTGTGTTTGAATACATGAAGGAAAATCTTTATCAGTTAATGAAAGAGAGGTATGTAACAGCATCACCCATTCCTCATATAAATTAATTACTTTTGTAATGTGCTTTCAACACCCTTGTTACTGTTAAAAGGACTTTGGATCATTTGTTTAGGCTTAGATCACTAGAGCTTAAAGCTGCAGGCTGTAGTGGGAGCTGTGGCTGTTACCTTTGAGCATATCCTGGCCAGTCTAGTGAGAGATTCCAGTGTCTCGTCCCAGATTAGCGTGGCAGGTGAGTAGGGTGCTCTTTTGTGAGATAGGAGCTGTGTAACAGCCCTCACATTGAGGAGGCATTGGACCTAGAACTTTTGATTTCTGTGTAAGTACTCCAACCGTGCTTTTTTATAAGAGAGTGGTAGCACCATCTCTTCTTCTATGGCTTCCTCAAATAAATGAATAAATAAAAGGTAGTTGGAACAGTAATCAAGAGGTGTCAAATTTTGGATTGCTTCCAGGAATTATTTTTCCTTGCAGTTTGAACTGATATGACCAAAGACTGCCTGTTTCATTCGTCAGCATTCTTAATAAAATCTAGCTTTTTGATATTTGCTGGAGCATTAATAAAGTCTTAATTTTAGCCTTTGGGCCATGATAACATCCACCAGAGGATAACTGAGGGCAAAATTCCTTGCTTTGAATTGTTTCTCTATTATTTCTCATAATATCAGCATGGCAGATGACCATAATCTTCCTTGATCTAACAAAATAAGGTTATTGTTATAATATGTGAATGCTACATAAAATACCTTTCTAAGCAAAAAAATACTTAGTATGCATGCACAGGTATAGAAAACTGTAACTTAATTTGGCACATATATATGGATGCTGATTATCAGTTATATGAAATAATGGACTTTGAGGAAATGATTCAAGTCTATAACCAATTATCTTCAGGAATTTCTTAGAAATGCTTGCTATCCTGTCTTCTTATGAAAACAAAAAGCCTAGATGTCTCTAAAAGTACCCTGTGCATCATATTCTCTACGGTTTCGCTAGGCCTTGGACTTGTTAGTGTGTAAGACAAACCTTTAAGAATGTGGCTTATTTGCTTAATTCTTAGTTAAATTGCCAGTTTTGTGCCAGAGGACTGTAGAGGAAATAGGAATTTCTTCTGTAACTAAAAATAATTGTAGGGAAACACGAAAAGCTGACTAGCAGTTTTATTGTAATTTCTACCTTTTATATTTGGTTCATTAGAAAGCATTAGCTGATGTGTGAATTTAATAATTAATAATTATTTATTCCCTTTTATTCCACAGGAACAAACTGTTCCCTGAGTCTACAGTTAGGAATATTATGTATCAGATCCTGCAAGGGCTTGCATTTATTCATAAGCATGGTAGGTTACGTTTTAGCTATAAACATTCTGAATTAGAGCCAGATAGTGTTTGTGTAAGTTTTTTGATGAATATACTAGCAATTACATTACTAATTTTAATAGAATAAATGATCCAAAGAATAGGGCTATATGAGAGATTCAGGTTACTGAAAATACCTGTATTTTATAGTTGCCTAATACTTCAGTCTGGAGGTTTGTTCAGTTCCTTGTCTGTAGATTTCCACTTTCTCAGTCTGGCAGCTGGCCACTCTCAAACTCATTGGATGTTAATGGATGCATTTCTTGATAGATTTGGAGGTCCCCTGAGAGTGAGAATAAAGAATAAATTACTCTTCTCAAGATACACACAGATACCTAAATAAAACACACAATCTGTAAGATACATTTAAAGTAATAAAGTCTGAGTGACAAACAGCTCTTGTTGCATGGGCGTCCAACTAATTTTTCCAACGATGATAAAACCTAAAGCTGATGTACGAGCCAGTAGTAACAAGACCCACTTACCTAACAAAAACATCTCAAATACAAGACTCATTTATCTAACAAAAAAAAACTCAAACACCTTCTTTTAATGATACCTTCCTCACCATGTTTTGGTGACCTCTGCAATTCTGTCTGCTAGATACACTGTAGGGTCTGTTGCTGGAGAGCTCTCTGGGTTATCCCTTCTGATAAGGAAAACTGCGTTTTCCAAAGTATTTTCAAGCTAATGGCTTTATTCACTCTTCTAATGGGTTTTGGATACTCATCTGAAACCAAACTATAAATTCTACTAGTCTGTTTTGGTGACATAAAAAGATAGAAAAATATTATGCAAGAATCTAAGACACCTTTTTTCAATAAATTGTCAGATGAATCGTGGCCTTTCAGTAGCTGTGAAGATGTCAAAACTAAATGTCTTTTTCACTGACCTGCTACCACACTAGACTTACATTTCTGCCAGGATGGTGCAAATCTGTAGTTAAAAACACCTGGAAATGTTTGGCAGGCCTGACAGGATGTTTGTGATGGTATTGTGGCTCACAGTGTAAAAGTGGGTCTCCCAAGATTCTCTCTGCAACAGTGTTGGAAAAAATCACATGAATTTTTTGCCCTCTATATTTCTCTGTTCTGCTCCTGTATGGCATAGAAGTGCTTGTCAAGTATTTTGCATTCTTTGTCCATCCAAACTCTTAAGCATCTTTTTATATTTGAGCACACAACAGATTGCTCTTTTTACAAGTTTTTTATGAAATAAATTGCCTCCCAAGCATTCTATTGGTGCATGTCTGTGCAGCAAAATACAGAAGTGATTGTACTAAATGCTAAGAAAAGCCTTGATTGCTCTTCTAGTACCTTCCATAAGGAGGCAGCAGCTCAAGCTGGCACCAGAACATGAACTCAACATCCATAGGAAGGATACAGTCTCCTGGTTAGCTGATACGTATGGCACTTTGTCTTCAATGCTGTTATACATTAATCTAACAAACAAAAGCTAATCTAGTTATACTGGACAATGTAGACACATCCTGTGTGACTGTTTAGTACATTCTCTATGGGAGCATATTCAAAGCTAGGGAAAAAGAAAGCTCCAGTAAGGTACTACAGAGGGAGCTGTATGGTGGTTTCAGATGCTTGCAAGAAAGAAGCATAAGGACAAGATTTCCAGGCTAATGGTGGAAGTTTCAGAGACAGTAGTCAGTGATACTCCAGTCCTTTTCTCTCATTTGTATTGAAGGAGCTCTTGCCAAACATTCATTCATGATCAGTTTTTGCTGAATGCAGAGAGCACTAAAAAAATACACTGAGATCTTACAGGATGATGAGTAGCTGAGTGCTTGCAGATTATGTTCTGAGATTTAAAAAGAAGTTCAAAATGCAAAAAACCCTTCATTTTCATTTATATTCTGTTTAAAATGTTGTGTAACAATAACTTCATTGGGCAGTTTTCATTTACAATGAAGCTAGCATTAAAATGGTGTAGAGAAGTCTCACTTTCTTGAAAGAGCTGTCTGACTGAATGCTCTGAATTGTTACAAGGTAGCCAACTTGTGTATAGTGTTTTTTACAGTCCAGCTGTACAACATTGTAGTGACCCACTCTGCTGATCACATAGGGCTTCGATGTCTGTGTGGTGCTATTCCAGCTTCAATGCTAAGAACTAAAACAGAACAATCCGTTAGGGAAGTAAAGGATACAGCTGTGAGTAATGTTGTAATCCACACCAATATCTTACTTGAATTTCAGGGTTCTTCCACAGGGACTTGAAACCTGAAAACCTGCTTTGCATGGGACCAGAACTTGTGAAAATTGCAGATTTTGGCTTAGCCCGAGAAATCCGATCTCGACCTCCTTACACTGATTATGTATCCACAAGATGGTAAGTGCTAGTACTCGGCCACATTGTAGGAACTTGAAATCGACACTTTAAAGCAGTACAGTGATGGATTTGTGCTGATTGTTATACCCCTTTTGATGCCTTCTCCTTATGAAACTTTTATTTAAGCTAGCCATAACTTGAAAAGCTTCAGTTATTGCAAGACAGTTTACAGATGGCAGCAGCACAGGAGCAGAGAGGGAGTGGGGTAAAGCAGGTGGGAAAATGCAAGGATTGCTGCATGTCAAGAAGGTATAAGAGAGTTTACAGAAGCTTGTAGTTGTAATCAAAAAAAGAAAAAGTCCCATGTACAGGGGAGAAGATTTTTAGAGGATGTTTGCTCTTAATAGCAAAGAATGAAGAGGTGAGTGATTTCATGTATGTTTGAATTGTGTTGATTGTTGGGATTTTCTTTCTTCTCTTTACAGGTACAGGGCTCCTGAAGTCCTTTTGAGATCCACCTACTATAGTTCTCCAATAGATATTTGGGCCGTTGGTTGCATAATGGCAGAAGTTTACACACTGAGGCCTCTCTTCCCAGGCGCCAGTGAAATTGATACTATATTCAAAATTTGCCAAGTCTTAGGGACCCCAAAAAAGGTAACTGAAGTGATATTCCACACTGCAGTAATCCTGGAGCTGTTCTACAATACACAGTGGCATAGTAGCAGTAAGCATAAAACCAGTAAATTTTCCTGCTTACTGCTAATTTATGGTATTGATCTCAGATATAATAATCTAAATTAAAGCTTATTTTCTGTGCAGTAAGCATTATGCAATTATGCTGACACAGAGAGGAGGAGAAACAGATCCCTGAACAGCATACTAAGTCCTTAGACTGTGATTTCATTAGGTGGGAATTAAATTTTCTCTTGTACATTGCATATAAACCCATGGTTTAAGAGGCTAAAAATTGGGATCATGGCAAGATTCCTATTTCCTGGTTCCATTTGTGCCCTTGACTCTGTTGAATGTACAGCAAGACTCACCTCTCACCAGAGGTTTGAGGTGAAGATTTTTAGTGAAATTTTCAATATAAGTCCAGAGCAAGCTGGACACAGTCTGTTACTCATAAAATATATGCTAGAGTACTTAGGCACTGATACTTTACAGCTTGACCTTTTTTTGTGTTTGGAAATCTCATCCTTTCAGAACGATTGGCCTGAAGGCTACCAACTTTCAGCTTCTATGAATTTTCGTTGGCCTCAGTGTGTACCTAACAACCTAAAAACTCTCATACCTAATGCTAGCAGTGAAGCAGTGCAGCTCATGAGAGACATGCTGCAGTGGGACCCCAAAAAGCGGCCAACAGCTACTCAGGTTTGATTTTGTTTTCTTTTTCTCATTTCTGCTTGTGGTTTTTTTTGGTTTTTTTTTTTTACCGCAAGGAACAGTCATTTAGAAGTTGCTTAGAGGTGCAGTTCTTAGAAAGGAGAAGAGGAGAATACAAGAAAAATTTTCAAGACAAAGGAGGGTAGTTAAGAGAAAGTCATCAGTCTTTTGCATGAAACATCAACTGCTTGGGGTTCGTGCTCAATGATCGCAGGTGTGACTGCAGCGTGGAGATACAGTTGAGTGCAACTCAGTCGCTGTGAATAGCAGCAGAGTGAAGGTAGGATATATGGCTGCAGGCTGTGATGCTGTTATTTCTTTGCTGTTCGCCACACAATGGCTGGAATCTGGTTCAGCCACCTTGCCTTAGGCAACCTGTGCCAGCACTCAGTTATTCTCCAAGTGAAAAAGTGTTTCTTGATATTCAGAGGGAGCTTCCTGTGTTTCAGTTTGTGCTTATTGTCACTGGGCACCCCTGAAAAGAGACTAGGGCATCTTCTTTGCACTTTCCCTTCTGTTTTTTTGCATACTTTGATAAGATCCTCAAGAACCTTCTCTTCTCCAGGATGAAAAGTCCCAGCTCTCTGTCTTTCCTCACATGTGAGATGCTCCAGTCTCTTAATCACAATCACGTTTGTGGCCCTTTGCTGGACACTCCATTATGTCCATCTCTCTCTTCTGCTTGGGAGGCAAAAACTGGACAGACCAGTCCAGGCATGGCCTCACCTGTGCTGAACAGAGTGGAAGGATCACCACTCTCGACCTGCTGGCAGCACTCCTGCTCAGGCAGCCTAGGAGTTAAGTCTTATTTGCAACAAGAGCATATTTGGTACATCACCCGTGTTCAACTTAGTGTCTACCAGGTCCTTTCTTGCAAAGCTGCTTTCCAGGTGGTTGACCCCAGCTGGTGCATGTTGGTTATTCCTTCCCAGGTGCAGGACTTGGTATTTACCCTTGTTAAGTTGATGAGGTTCCTGTCAGCCCATTTCACCAGCTTGCCAAAGTCCCACAGGATGGCAGCTCAACCAACCGGTCTGTCAGCCCCTCCTTCCACTCGTGTCATCAGCAGAGGGTGCACTTTGCACCACCAGCTATGCCATTAATGGAGGTGTTGAACAGTGTTTGCCCTGATACTGACTTCTGGGGAAGACAGATACTTCCTGGCTTCCAACCAAGACTTTGTTCCACTGATCCACCACCCTTTGACCCAGCCTTTCAGCCAGCTGTCAGTCCACCTTGCTCTCTGTTCCTCCAGCCCAATGTTGCTTGGATAAAGCTAGCTTTTGCAGGGCAGCCTCAGCTCAAGTGCGCTGCAGGTATGTTCCAACATCCTGTGCATAAACTTCGCCCAGTCCTCCATCTTGCACATACAGGTGGTAGCCACTGGTTTCTGATAGTACTCAATTAAATAAGCAGGGCATGTTTTGGAAAACAGATGTGATTCTGGGTTCAAATCTGACTTGGACTTCAAGGGCCATAGCCGAACCTTTGTGATTTGATTAGACCTTCAGTACAAATTGCAATAAAAAGCTTGATATCTAATAAAAACAGTTAAAAAGTGAAATAGATTAAGAACTCTCAAAGGTAATGAAAAACAAAAAAATACTGACTGTAACAGTATTAAGAGCATTAACAAATGGTTACAGTAAAGTACAAATAAAGTGAGGAATCTGAGCTTTTAGAAGCTTTTTGCAGTAAGACCTCTTTGGGAAGGGAAGGTGAGTATGCCTGAAACAGCAAGATAGGCAGATTATTTGCCTTCACTGACAACTCCTTAATTACTTGTAAGGCAGGATAAGAGTACTTTTACTAACTTGTCTGTCAGAAAAGATAGAGACTAATTTTCATAAAGGTTGTATTTCTTTCACTTAATTCCGTCTTGGAAATGAATGGAAGAGATGGGATGTCTCTTGGGGTCATTGAGTTTTGCTGGCTGAATCTGTAGTGATGGGGGGATGTGTTTGCACATGCACACATGAAGAGACAGCGTGTAATGAAACATGCCTTTAGATGCCATATCCTTGGTTAAAAATCTTGATTCTGCAGAACCTTCTGTAGTAGACCACAGAGGATTTGATAACTCTTGAAACTTCTCTACTATTATAGCAATTTTTTTGAAGTTGACTGTGCTCACTAGAATCTAGTGTTGAGAGATGGGTCTTCTGCTGTTTCCTACCCCAGAAAAAAAGGGAAATTAAATTTTTACTGACACATAGGAGTGAGGTAAATTAAAAACTTTGGGTTTCTAAGCCTAACGTCTGTATTACTTTTTAGGCACTTCGATACTCATACTTCCAGGTTGGGCATGCCCTGGGCATTCAGGATCTGGGAAAACAAAAGGAACTGCATAATAAATCGTCTCTGCATATTAAGCCTGTCCCCCCAGCACAGCCCCCTCCGAAACCTCATGCCCGAATTTCATCAAGGCCTTTTCAGCAAAGCCAGTCTTCCCAGCACGTGGTGTACGCATGTAAGACGGACAACTCTGGGGCTGAGCACAGTAACTACTTACAGGAGGACAAGTCTAACCAGGTTCTTCTGCCTGCAATTCACAATAAGGTTCCTCAGCAGGTAAAGGTCCATCTAGCATAAAATAAGCTTTCTGATATACTGCCTGATTTTTGCCTTGTGTTTCTTTTCCTTGTTCTCTTTCAAGGTTCTTGTACTTTACTAAAAGGATAGCAACTGGGAATAAAAAATGGTTACAACTTTTTGCTAGAAACTGGAAGTTACTCAATTGAAATCTAAATCTAGTTGTTGTAAAACAAGCAAGTCAGTTTCTCATTTTAGAGCCATTTTTTGCTTCCCTTTATTGAAAAGCACCACTTACAGGATGACACTGATTTCATATGAGTAAAAAGGATGTACAGTGTTCAAAATATTAATGGGATTGATGCCAGAGAAAAAAGCATTAAGCTAAGTAGTATTGAAATGAGGGAAAGGAGGCTATTGCCTTCATCCACTTACGGCATGCAGTTTATTGACTGGGAATAATAGTCCCTTTGGTCTTCCATACTGGACATGGAAGCCAACAGATTGTTCTTTCAGCATGAGAATGTACCCTTCCTGTTGACTGATGAGGAGACTGGATTAATAAGATAGATGATGAGAGCAGACAGTGCAAATGCTGGTGCTAAGGATCAGTCATAAGGAAGGTCTGTACTGGCCAGTGTCACACAAGGTCAAAATGTACTGCTGAGCCTCAATGATTGAAGAGACACAGATTTGTAACTGTGCTGTCCTGCAAGAGATAAATTTTTTAAAAATGTCTAGACACAGGCTTGTGGAAACATAAACGTTCATGCAGTTTCTTACTCCCAGCATGGGTCTAGAAGTAAAAATTGAGCATGAGGTAATGGTTTGGGAGGTGCATACTGAAACATGAGTAGAATTGGAATTGAGACTTAAGAAATTTCTTCTTTTGTCAGTTCAAAACACTTTATTACGGGATGAAATGCAGAAGATAAGTAGTAATGTTGGCAGATTGTGTTCGTAGCACATTTAATGGAAGATAAAGATTGTGCTTTTGCAGCTCTGTTGCCACTATTACTCTTCGAGATAGAGAAAAAAAAATCCTCTTTGTTCCTGTCACCTGGTTTATGGTCTAAGCACAAGGGCTTGTTTCTTTTCAATCTTTATAACAGAAAACATCTGCTGGGTCTGAGAATGTAAATGGTGAACTTAAACCAAAACCTAGGCGAAGATGGGGACATCTTCCCAGGACAGTTAAGAGTTCTGAAGACTGGGATGACTTGGAAGACCTTGATTTCAACTCTTGCATCATGAGAATGGACTTGAAAAACAAGAAGAGGCAGAATGATGAAACCATTTGTAGGTAAGGGGCTTTTTATGTGCATGTGCTGTTTGGTCTATTTCTTAGGCCTTTTCCTCTTTCTTAGTGCTGTTGCTCTTCATGCTTTCTTTGTATCTAGAAATGTATATCTATACAATTTCGTGTTCTTTTTTTTTTCCCACTGAAAAAATTGGCTTAAGTTTCCCCAAGTTAATCTTTGAACATATACTTTCGATTTTATATGTGGACTATTTTGACATACTCCATGCATATAAGCTGTTTTGGACAACTCTTGAGCTGCAGTTTCCATGGATGGTATACAGAAGAGAGAAACCTACTGAGTAATTTATAAAAACTTTAAAAGCAGTATATAAGGGAACTAGAAGGACAAATCTGATTTTCAGGGGCACTTGTATGACTTCAGGTTGATAATGTTCCCTGTTGTCTGTGTGCTTACAGTGTAGCAAACAGAAGGAAATGATTTCTGGAGATGGAATGGAGTTGAGAAAGCCAACTGTGAATTAGCATGTGCTGTAAGAATTGGACTATGTGTACCAATTTTTGAGTTACAGATTTGAAAGCATTTTGGATCTGAAGCCTTCAGATGCTGTCGGCTCTGGCAGCAATGCACGAACTTGCCATGCAACCTTTTTGCGGCAGGACGCTCCCACACTGAGAGTTTCTGCAGCAAAGCAACACTACTTAAACCATTCTAGGTATCGACCTGGTTAGTAAAAAATACTTTCCTTTTCTTCTTGCAATTCCAACAGCAGTACGAAATAGTCATTGGTACATTAGCTGTTAACCTTTCACCTTGTGGAGGGGGGCTACTGCTTAAAGAACACAAGGAGAGAAAGAGCTTTGCTAGTGTAGATGGCCATGACACAAACCCCGTTCTAGCAGTCTAGCAACTGAGAAGTGTTGCTTACAAACAAGGGGACAGGATTGTTGGTACTTCTTCCTCCTGATGGATACAGGAGCTGGATGGAAGTATGTTAGAAAATGCCTGTATATGTACTAAACGAGTCCCTGTCTCCCTAAAAAGTATAAGACTGGTCTTCCAGACTGGGAAAGAAAGTGCTGTGTGTTTACCTCATGGGTGTATAAAGCCATGAACAACAGGCTAACTAGTAGTGGGAATATGCTTTGCTGAAATTTGGAGTTAAGTAAAATGCAGATCCATGTCTCTATAGAGAATTACATGCCTGTCTTCATGGTAACCTCTGCTGTACTGAGAGCAGTGCTGGGGCAGGATGACAGCATATCTGCTAGTATTTAAAGTGAGCTGAAGTGTATTCTTTCTCACAGTCTCACTGTTCATAAAAGTAGTGATAAGTATTCATTCACTTGCAGTACTAATGCTTCAAAATTAATTAAGTAAACTAGAAGGTACTATGACAATAAACTCAGCCTTTTTTCCTGAAACAATTGACTTTCAAATTGTCTCTCACTTAGGTAGAGTTTTGGTAGCTAAAACTTGTTTTACTAGAAGAGGTTGTAAAACACATTGATCCCAAGCCTGCTTTAGCCTTATCATGAATTGTGGGTGCATCCTTGAATGTTAGGTATGCTGCTAAAATATGGGATCTATGTTAAATACAAATAGGTGACATCTGAACTGTACTGCAAACTGTCAGCATAATCTGTGGTTTCAGTAGAGACACCAAAGACAAGTACAGTACTATGAGAAATGGAATTGCTATTATTGCTTCTCAGGTTATGTTGTCGCCGTTAGGCTTTTATAGGAAGTGTAGATTTCATGTACCTAGCAAGGTTCACCTTCTGTGACTTGAGAATATTTGTGACCTTGATGTAAGGCTCCTGCCCTGTGATAGAAGCAGCTATTGATGCTAGTGGAACAACATACACTGTGATGTTTGCAGATTAAGGCCTGTGGCTAGTTATAGCATTCCTGTATTATGAGAAGGTGGGGAGTGACCCAGAGAGTTACTGAGAGGGAGGGGTTTTGGTTAAGTTGAACCAGACATCTGCTCTAAGACTGTGCACCAGGTGGAATGCATGCAGGCCTGTGTGGCAACAGAAATTTTAATGAAATAATCTTTGAATTTTTGCAATGTAGGAATAAGCACAAGGAATAGCATAGTCTCCACTTCAAACAAAGAGTCTGTTCCATCTCATCCCTGGCCCGGTTCTGGTTTGTCTGGAAAAACTTCTGGCTTGGGAGGAAGTACTACCAACAGGATGAATTCAGGTAAGAAGGTGTGCTAAGATTCCGAGAAACAATAAGGGATGTCTCTGCAATTCCCCACCCCTGTATTTTGGAGTGATCCATTCCCAAAACATTGTCAGCTCCTAAGATACCTGGTACCCCATCTTTTCTTTGTCTTAAAATCGGTTATGAGCACTCTTCTTTGGGAGACTGCCTTAAACTGAAACAGTCATTTCTTCTAATGAACCCTCACAAGTCTGAAGTACCCCATGCATAGAAGGCTGGACAGCTTAGGTCTGTTCAACCTGAAATACTTCATCTTGCTTTCAGTTTCTCTCTTCAGTTTAAGTCATATTTTCTGGCTTCCAAAGCATTTCAGTCCACCAGGTGCATAAATGGCTGTCATTACAGGAGTAAGGTGGTATAAATTGAACTAGCCATACACACCAGTCTTGTTACATGAATAAAGCAAAGAAAACCTATCATTGTGTCTTTTAATTGTTTTTGTTTAAAATAATGTAATAACTGTAGTTTTAAAAATTCAGACAAAAAGCAAAACTCTTCAATTTTTCTTCTTCAGGTTTTTTTTGGCATTTGGTATTTCAGGTATTTAATCACTTTTGTTTGAGTTGAAGTAATTAATTTGTAGATTTTTATATTAGATTTTATCAGATACACTTAAACATGTTGATATTTCTAGACTGTATCTATGTATTTCCTCTCTAAACTGTGGCTTTGGGTTTTCATGTGATACAGTTCTGCAGTGCCATACTTCTTTTCCATATGTTGTTTTGAAAGTATTTTATTGCCAAAATTTGTGTTGAATCTTGGCCCAAAGAAACATTTTGGGCCTCTAGAAACTCAGGTTAAAAAAAAAACAAAACAACCCAACTTAAAATTTTGGACATAATTTAATCAGAAAATCATTCTTTAAAGATTCAAGATGGGAAGATACTGTAAATAGCTAAACTACATGAGAACCTTAATATACGTAGCATGTCTCCTTCCTGGCTCTTCTAGAAGTTTTTGCTTCTTTTGTAGCAGCATAGAATGTAATTAGTTTTTTCTCTTTTTTATTTATTACCATCATTTCCCACAACAGGCTTTGCCACTGCTCTAGTACAGCGTAGGCACGCGTGCAGTGGCTCTGGTCTAAGCATGACATCTTGTTTAGTGTCCGTCTGTGCTACAACTCTAGTCTGTTTTGTTCCTTTCTGTGGCTTATCCTACAGGTCAGTCAATCTGTTGCTGCTCCTCTTAGGGACAAGTTTTGTAACTGGCTTTTAAAATTTGAAATGCGACGCTGTACCAGATTTTTAAGTTGTGCTCTCATGGGCATCAGTAAGAGCTTTGTGTAGCACCAAAGCCCCAGACTCACCACATAGACATCAAGAATTGATATATTCTTAGCACACAGTTGCTGAAAGTCAAACAAGATAATTCCCGCTGAATGCTAAGTTTTGGAAGCTTTGAGAAACCTTGAAAAAGCTGAGATGTCAGGGAGAATTGCCACTCTCCCAGACAGGTACAATTTGTAACTGTTTTCCATTCATCTGTAATACAGTCTGATGCTGACAGCCTCCTTAATGCAAGTGTATATATAAGAGCTGTGCAATTCTAGTGTCTTAAATTAAGTTCTTGTTTTGATCCGTCCATGATCAGGCTTGGTCTTGAACATGACCCCTCAGGGCACACCTTTGTCATCTGTTGATAGTATGGGAGATCCATTGTGTTCACATGTTCCTTGCCATTTTTTCAGGACCCATAGGATCAAGTGGTCAAACGAGTGCTTATGTCCCTTCTTTTCTGAAGAAGGAAATAGGTTCTGCTGGGCAGAGAGTTCAGTTAGCACCAGTTGATCCATCCTCTGGTGAGTATAGTACCAGCATTCTCTTGGTCCCTTGGTCAGTACTCCAGTAATGCTGTGCATATGCAGCACTGAGCTACTTACCCTTGCTTTATTTTATTTGTCAGTATATGACTGGAAGTATTGTTTGTAACCTCTCCTTCATATGGCAAAGGATTTTGTTTATGTTTACTTTTGTTTATTAATTATGTGGGTTTGTTGTGATCTTAACCTGGTTCCATATCGCAACCTTCCTAAAAGCATCTCCAGGAGAATGCCACTGGTGCAGCTTACCCACACAGCCCAGAGAGCTGACTAAAACAGTCCAATGATGAAATGAGCAGCCAGAGTCTTTGCATAGGGTTCTACAGGACAGATTTAATGTGTCTGCACCCCTGCAAGGGTTCAGGGAAGTCTCCTGGGGGAGAACAATGAGGGGTCCAGGGTAAGGGAACTGATGAAGCAACTCCCAGGGCAAATCAAGTAACAAGGGTTGTAGCCACCAACGAGGCCAACCAGGGGAGCAGAACTGGGGAGTATTAACAGAACAGAGCATTCTGGGGAAGCTTTCTCAGCAGGCCCACCAGCCTCTCCATGGGTTTATCTACAGCCTATTTCAATGGGACCTAGAGGTTGGTGTCAGCACTGGCACAGAATTCACACTTGTAAAATCAGAGATGTAAATAGTCTTTGTCTGCTAAGTCTTTAAGGATTGAATGCAGTATTGTTTCACATCAGCAGACTCTTAAAAAAGGAGGCTTATTTCCTGAAGAAGTAACTAGACTTGCATCCAGTTATTGTTCAGTGTGGATAGTGCTCACTGAACCTTTATATCACAGAATTTTTTGTCCTTTAGATTTTGCTTCTCTGACATCAGTCAGACCTCTTCTTGGTTGGCCCTCGTTCAGTTCACCTACCAAGAGCTCGCCGAGGTTAATGCCTCTCCCGCCGGCAGCGGAGCCGATCCATGGGCGCGTTGACTGGTCTGCGAAGTACGGAGCTCACCGGTGACCCGTGGAAATACTCTCTGACCAGTGCGTGCTTCCCAGGAAATGGTGGCCAACATGAGACCATTTCAGACTGGTTTATATACATGTACATTTAAAAGAAGCAGATCTTTGATGAATGAGACATTTTGAAGGGGTTTTGTACTTATTTGCATTAATTTGAATGCAGTCTTGTACCTTTTTGTATAAAAATGTTTTGTCATATACCTGGGTCCAATTATTTTCATAAAAGTGATACATTTTGTATATAAGGCTTAGGAGATTTGGCATTTTTATACAGCAAATTTTTATAATGAACTTTTAAAAAATTTTACTTTTTTGTTAGATTAAACCTTTTTATAGAAGTGGATAAAAATATGTGGTGCAATATTGCAGTGAAGGAGAAGTACTGAGGAAGCAACATTCATTAGACATTTTCTAAAGTTTATGTGCTAATTGAGGCTGTGTAATTTCAGTGATGCCATGTTTCAATGCTGCACTTCTGTTGTCCTATGCTCATTTGCTTCATGCTGCCATCAGAGGAGTGACTTACCAATCTACACTCTCCTTTACAGTCACTGAGACACTGCTGAATGTCAGGCACCTTTTTTTACATTTATTTTTGCCTTTAGAAGGTTTTTTGTTGGACTGCTATCCAAATTTACCAAATCTGAGTACTCTTGTTTGGTGAAGGGTAAATATTCTTGTGTAGATCCGTTTTCTGACACAGTGTTCTTTTTTCCTGCTTTAAAGTTGTTTGGCATTGTTCACTATGAAATAGAATGTGGACCTACCTCTGTTAAATTCATTTAAATGTTCCAATGATTTCTCAGGAGAAAAAGCAGATTCTGTTTTTTCTTTTGTTGTGAATATAAGAACTGAAGACCTATTAAGACTGTATTAACAATTAATAGTAAATCAATAAAATTAATAAAACTGGTTTCAGAGTAACAAAATACTAATGCTATGCCAGCAACAGAGTTTAAGGAAACAAGATCTATGCAGCTGACTTACTTTTCACAACTGTTTTAAGTCACTGCTCTTTTAAATCACTTAAGAGGGGAAAAAAACCCAAAACAACCCAGAGGAAATGAGTTCAGTCTAAGCTTGCTTATGTTTATACTCAGTTCTTCTTCATTCAGTACATCTTCAATTACAATGTTAAGCATATGTCAACTTCCATAAATTAGGCCCAGAGGCTCTGCAGGGAAAGATGGGATCTTACGTGGTCCTGTTAAGAAAATGTTGTAGAACTGTGGTTGATTTATCTGAAATTTATACAGTTCTTTGAAGAGCAGTTTAACTCAATTTATAAGAGAGTATGATTTATATCAAGTTAGAGAGAAAAGAAAGTAGCCCCATACTCTGCTTTAGTTCTGCTCTGGAAAGGAGTGCCAGAGTCCAGCTATCAGCAGAATATTAATTTAGATCACAGCATTTGTCTGTTCCTCCACCTCCTTCTACAGAAGAAAGATAAAACTGTTCAGTGCTGGGGGAGAACACCTTCCATAGCTATGTTCTGGAGCAGTGCTGCCAAAGCTGAAGTGTGCTGAGAGAATGCATCTTTCTGCAACAGTGTGCAGAAATGCTCATCTTTCTGAGCTCATTGTGAGATCAGCTTAGGCAAATGGTTTATTTATGAGACTTAAACCCAACCTAAAGGGGTCAGAGCAGGTGCAGTTCTCAGCTCACAGCCATTTCACAGGAACTGAATGTCTTGTGTGGCAGTGAGATCCTCACCATGAGATCTGCTGGCACACACAAGGGGCAGCTGCTGTGGACTCCGCACTGAGAACAGATTCTGGCTGTTTCAGTGCTTCCCATGGAGAACATGTGGGATTTCAAGGAAACTGTACCCTAGGGTAGGCTGCTGGCTCAGTGCTACAGGGGGAACCAGGAGGAGCACTGGTCACTGTTTGCTTTTATGGGCTCAGCCCACAGTGAGACAGTACAAGAGAAAGGGGGAGCAAAAGTGTGCATGTAAGACTTACACATGCCAAAGGCATCTTCTGTGTCTCGCTGCTCTGTTACCTGGGCATAACAAGTACTCACTCCAAACCATACCTAACTGCTTCCACAGTAGTGATGCCAGTGCTTACCAGGAAAGTAAAGCAGCCATTTGATTTCTAAGGCACACACTGATAGGTGTCTGTGGGTAAGTGGAAAGGGAAATACGTATATTTGTGCTGGAAGTGGAAAGATAGTTGTTTCTCTTGGTGGAAATAAATACCTGTATTTATGTCTATATACCATTTAATTTATTTTCTCACTAGGTAATTTGTCTTAAGAATGAGCACCCTGAACCTACCCTGGTATCCCTAGACCAAGGTAGGCAATTTAAGTAGTCTGGTCTGTACACTTAGTTCCTTTGAGTGGAAGGAGACAGGTCATGAGAACAGGTGTCTGAGGCTTGGATTCATCATACCTAAGCATTGAGCTCCTTTGTTGTGAGGTGATTCACCCCTGGTGAGTGAGAATCATCTCAAAAGAAATCTGTCTCATTTGAGAACATGCAAACACTCTGGAGATACTTGAATCTCTCCACTAAGGAGGGGGATGCTCTGTGAGATTCAAGTAACACAGGATGAATCTGAACCTTTATCAGAACTTAAGTGATTTTTTTGAGTATAGCATTCAGGCTTTAGTCAGTCCCTCAAAAAGATTATAAAAAAAAGCTGGTTTTTTTTTTTAATACCTCTTCCTTTCCTAAATTAAAGCCTTTTATTTTTTGGGGGGAAAAAAGCTAATAATTTTGCATTCAAAATCACTGCTAGTTTTCACGTAGTGAGACAGAAAATTAGCTGTATTTAATGGCTGAATCCTTTACTCAAGAAAATTCTTACTGAAGTTGGAAAAGTTGTTTTTGAGCAGGACAGAGGTGAGTTTATGTATTTTAACCATACTGTCTCCGTGCAATACAGATATGGAAAAGATGGAGGTCTTTATATACTGAAATCTGGACAAGCAGCATATGTGAAAATCTTTGATATGTAACCTACTACCTTGTGCTTTAATATTTAGCAGCATCTTTGTGGAAAATGTTTTTAGAATTGTACTGTTTACATTTTCTCAGGCTTAGGCATAACATGTAATAATAATGACCATTGGAAATAAAAGAGTCTAACAGTGTATTCATTCACCTCTGTAATCCAGATTTTCCTAAAAGTAGTTTGTAAATGCCATGATGTTGGCAAAATCACACACAAAAAAAAAACCAAAACAAAAAACAAGCAAAGCCAGAAAACCCACTCCCATGGTGTTCCTGTATCTGATATGGCTGTTGATATGAGTAGGATATTCCATAATGTGAAGACAAAAACATGTACTGAAAAAACATTTTAAAACTTAACATGGAAAGAGAGGGTAGAATTGTCATTGATGGGAGAAAATTGTTCTTGTTTATTCACTGTTTTTGTTTAGACACATTCTAAATGCTTGTTACATTTCTTTTGTGTCAAATACCCTGCCCAGAATAAAATTATTCTTGAAGAAGTACTGACTGAGTGACCTGCTCTTTTATTCAGTTTTTAATGAAAGCACTTCAGTTTGCCTTTAGTTTGGTTCATTTTTTTGTAGTTGAGGTTCAGTTTTTTAATAAGCCTTCTTGGAGGAGCACTGCACATTCACTGACCACATGGTTTGAGTCTAAGCATGTCATTTCTGCAGTATACTGTGAGCTCTATGTAAAGCTGATCACTGAGTCCTTCCTTGGATGTCAGCTCTTCTGAAACTACCTGCAAGACTGAATTATAACATGCATAACCCTTCAGGAGGACAGGCAGCTGAACTAGATTGTTGTGGGTCCCTCCCAAGGGAAAATACTTCTATTCCATTCTATTCTATTCTATTCTATTCTATTCTATTCTATTCTATTCTATTCTATTCTATTCTATTCTATTCTATTCTATTCTTCTCAGTGTCTTGTGTCACCTCTTTAGCCCTCTCCCCTGGCTTTCAAGGCAGTAGAAGCTGAAGACAATTTATAACTTACAAGTCCAGCCCTTTTGTTAGCCGTTTAAGCGGGCTGAAAACCACTTGGACAGGTGAAGAGCTAGGTGAAAAATACCTTTATATGTGCAAGGATTCTAATTTTACCTGGGGGGTTGTGTGTGTCGTGTGGAGCTCCCGGATTTGTAGGTGACTGGGGAATTGAAGCTGGAGAAGCAATAAAGTGAAATAAAGTACGGAATTTCCATACGCACACCCTCACTTGCGAGAGAGGTGCATATGAGGCACAAAACAATGGCAAACTGCCCCATGCAGCGCCTCACTTGGATGTGTCTGCAGTCTTGGAAGCTTGACTACCCTACGTTCTCCTACAAATGGACCTTGAGCTTGTTTGGAGGTTCTAGCAGGGGAGCGCAGCTACCGTATACCCTTGACCGATGAACGGTACCGTCTCTATCGGGGAGGTCGTCCTCTTCGACCGAGCGCGCAGCTTCGGGAGGGACGCACATGGAGCGTTGAGGGAGGAAGGGGACACCCGCCTAGCCAGCCAGATCAGCCGAATCAACCCTGGCGATCAATGGGGTGACAGATGTCGCAGCCAGATCGCCCTCACATCCAGACACACTGTGCACACCCGTAGCTATTTATAGCTCAATAGGCCAGGTTCCCTTTAGGATATGGTTTGTATTTTCCGCCGAGAACCCAACGGCACAGCGCATGGAATAATCACTTTGCGGCAAGGAAACCCTCCAAGATAAACCCATTCTTAACCCAGTTTAAAAATTCTAGCGAAATTCTTTGGTGTGTGATGTCTTCTCAGAAGGCTTTGCGAAACATGCAAATATACTGCTTTCTATTGGCGGCTGTGCCGCTCTCACCGCCCCGTGTCCTGGGCGGGGAGGGCCCGGCGGCGATCGCGGCGGCAGGCGGGGCGGGCCGGAGTGCTGTGCGGGAGTGTTCGCTCGGCCTCGCTGCTTTAACCCTCCGCGTCTGTGAGTAATGTGGGGCCCTGGGATTTCTCTCTTCCTGTTTCCCCCGCTAGCCCGTGGCTAGCTTGGCTCAGGTGAGGCGGGGAGCCGGGAGTCTGTGCCGGGCTCAGGCCTGAGCCGTGGATCTGCTCCCGGTCAAGGGCTCCCCGTGTCACAACACGGACCGCTCGTCATCTCGTGTCTGCCAAAAGCTTGTCCCCCGGAGGGGTGGGCCCTGGTGGCCCCGGGGGCTGCTGCCTGTCACACGCTGAGCACGGGACGTGCCCCTGAGTCGGTGTTGCGGGGGCAGAGTGGAACCGCTGTCGGGCTGCTGAAAGCAGGCAGGGAAAATCGGGCCCTAGAGTCCTGGATCTGCGGGGCGTGCGAGGCACAGCTGGTCCCCTGGCCCTCCTCACCGATGTTCTTCTGGGCTGTGTTCTCCTAGCGTGGGAGTGATCGCCTCATCCCTTTTGCTGTTGACGAGTCAGGCTGAGGGGGAATGGACAGCAGCCTACCAGCAGCTGCGGATTCTAGCTACAAACTGCTACTTTACCTCCTTCTGATGAAGGGTGGAGAAGGGAGAAGCTCTTTACCCATCACCAGGGTGCTCTTTCCATCAGATTGTAGTTCACAAGTTGCACTTTCTCTTCCAGTATGGCATGGCAGGCTCGGTCTTAGGAACCTAGGATGCTACAGCTCATTTCAAAGCTTGTTGATCCCCCGGTATTTACAAGACAAGCACCCACCATGCTTTTACCTTCCATTTGCCTCTGCTGCATTGAGGTGTGCTGGGCATCAGTGACTTGCTTACGTTCTGTGACTGTCCACTGGCTTGCTAAGAGCAGGTCTCTGGAGGTGGCACTCAGGAAAAGTGACTCTTCTGTTTCTTTAGTTTTTAAACTACAAGTTAAAAATCACCTTTGGCTTTTTTTCTTTTTCTGTGAATGCAGCTGTATTACAAGAAGCTCCTGTTTCATTCTGTTCTTTTTTTTCAGTAGTTCACAGTGATACTTTTCTTCAGTCTTTTGGTATGTTTCTAATTCATTGCTGTATTTATCAGTGGTAGAGATACTACTTGGCAGTGTTCCCTGTGACTTACCTAAGAGCAGTCAGAGGCCCCTGAGCAAGCATGGGTGGAATAGCCTGGCTCCTTTGAATTCCCATGTTCTGATGCAGTCTCGTATTTTGTGTTCTCTTTTCATGCCTGTTGGCTAACAAGCAGATCACTCTGTGCCTGCTCAAGGTCTTTTTTGCCTCTGCTTATGAAGGAGCTCTTGGAACACTGGAAACTGGAGGTTATTAGTTTGCATGCCAACAGCCTCTTTTTCAGAATTACTTGAACTGTAGACTGAAGTGATAAGAAATCACCTTACAGAGGGAAAACAGCTCTCAGTTGCAGCAAGGACTTGCTGTTATGGAGTTCTGCATATGAAATGACAGTGTGATTAAATTTGATTGCTCTCTTGGCTTACGGCTCTACGGTGGAATCCAGTTCCTGCTGAGGCCTAAACAACAGTGTATTCAAAAAATAACAATTTATTAAGTCATTAAAGAACTAACATGCTGCTTGCAAAGCAGCATTTGATCATCTGAAAAGTCCATAAAGTTTTGCATAGCAACAGGGTTTATTAATAGAAAGAAATGCAGCCTGTAGACGGATAAGTAGTGCAACACTCTGAAACTCTGTGTTTTAATCTGGATTATTACAGAAGAAACAGGCCATTCTTCTGAAGTTTCTACTGATCCTGGATCACATATTGCTATACTTTTGAAGTTTCTACTGATTGCTGGATCACCACAGCTAGAAAAAAAAGTGGGGGGCTTAAAAATGCATTCCCATGCTTGACCTAAACGTGTAGAACTACTGTTTAAGATACTTCTGGCATTCCTTGATACAAAGTCTGCCAGTTTTGCAAACCTGGTCTACTGCCTCTTCTCTTTGATCATGACTTTCAGTGGTGTCTGTATAACTTTAATTCTAAACCATAAATTTTCTAAAAGTTAAGGATTTTCTTAGTGGTGCTTTTTTTTATTTTTTCTGTTATCTCCTGCTTAGCAACTTGATGCTTACTTTTCCTGAATTTCAGGGGAATGAAAAGTCTATGAAATTCTTTGACTTTACTGTGCAGCAATAAAATCAAATCTTTTTAGACTGAAACTTTGCTGAAATATTTTGTCAAAAACTAACTTAAATTTCTGTTCTGTGAGTGAACCATTATTCCAGCTGCCATCACATATTTGGATCATTATTGACTTACTATCTCTTACAACTATTTTAGGTAACAGGAAGTTTGAAGTCATGTCCAGAAAACCGAAACTTTACTACTTTGATGGAAGAGGCAAGATGGAGTCGATTCGTTGGTTGTTGGCTGCAGCCGGGGTCGAGGTTTGTTTTAGAGTTTTTAACTTCTAGCTTCAACATTGGTAAGCTTGTCTTTGAGGCAGATCACATGTTATTAGTCAAAAAAGAAAAGGCATCCCAAGATGCAATAGCAAATGAGCATTGGCTGTTCAGTGTAGTTAAATACTTTTACTTTAGGCACACAAAAGCATGGCTTCAAGTTACATGTCTTCTGAGCAGTGACACTGTAAACCAGGTTCTTGCTTAACACAAGAATGTCTAATCCTTAATTAAGCCCTTGATTACTGACCCAGAGCTGCTGAGCTGATAGATGTGTTCCTGGCATAAAAAGTGTTCATCTGTGCCAAGTAAAACAGTAATTTACTTTCTCTGGTCTTTCTGTTTTCAGTTGAATGCTCACACAGAGATTTTTGTTTAATTTTTCACTCCACTGCTTGCATCCTCCATAATAAGCTGTAACACAAAATACATCTTGCATCATTTAGATTAAGTTTAGCAGGGTGAAATGAGCAAATTGACCCACATGTGTAGGGAAATTAGAAATCTCTGCACAGGAGGAAAAATGCTTGGGTAAAACAGAGAAGGAAGATACCACTTGAAAATATTTTTTTCTGATGGTATATAATTTCCTTATTCATTCGCTATCCATCTTGGTGGTAAACTGGTACATACAGTTTGAGGACACAAAGGACAAGTATTTGCTCTGAGTGTCCTCTTTTATACAATAAGCTGTTACAGTACGTACAGTTATTTCTGTACTGTTTTTTTAAAAAGACCACCAGTCTTTATTTGAAGGTCTTGCAGAAGACAGAACTGTCTGCTTCCCTCCATCATTTGTTCCTATGTTTTAAGTCCCTCTCTCTTCTTTTCTTTTAAGTAAGAAAAAAAGCTTTTGATGAGTACCAATTAGTACATTTGTTCCTTGGAATATTCTTTTCTCAGTTTCTCCTCAGCAGAAGCCTGGGTTCTGAATTTTAGACTGTCATCACACTTGCTATGGTTGAACATTGGCAGTATATTAATATGCCTGATCACTGGGGGTTTCCCTAGTATAGCAAGTCTTAATTACTGACATGAGTGGCACAGATGTCATGAGAGAGGCTGACTGAGGAAGGCACTTAGGGATTGGTAACATCAATCATTTTCTAGTCTCCATGTTCTGCAGTGACCATAGACATGTATGGCACATGCAAATGCATAACTTTGGTGTCTTAATCTTGAGCTCAGTTTCTCTGTAAGTAACACTGATTGGACCAGCCATCCTCAACCACATTGAGTATCACCAGCAATTCTGTATCTTTTTGTTTCTCATCTTGTGAATAATTCATCTTCAGGTGTCTGAAACATGCATCTGCACTAAACTTCCTGCAGGCTTGCTATTTGTACATTATTTTGTAAAAGCTTTGTTTTAACTGCCAAAGAATTTGTTCCTGTCTAGCTCCCAAGTCAAAATATCCCACAGCAGAGCTTTTTGCCACATTCCAGAAAGCATTTTAAGGACAGCCTAGAGTGTATTGTTGATTGTTCCACATTAAGTTGCTTGTTCAATACCAAACAAACCATCTTCACTCCAGTTCTTATTGCCTGTTCTTCTGCTAAGGTTGCCCTTAGCAGCATTTATCAAGTGTGATAGTCCAGGAGATTTTGCCAGCACTTCTGGTTTTGGTGTATTCTCCCTTTGAGACATATCTGGAATGGAAGGAATCATGATGTATATTCTTTTCCTTTTATTGTGCTTAAAAAGTTTATCTCTTCTAGAAATGTGAAAAGATTCTTATTTCCTCTTTTTCCTCACTCTCCTTTGTCAGTTTGAAGAAGAGTTTTTGGAAACTCGAGAGCAGTATGAGAAGCTCCTGCAAGGTAAGTCCATGTGAAACCTCAAGAAAAGTGTAACCAGACATAGAGAAGATGTGTGAAGTCTTTGAAGACTGTATGTGACTTCCTTTCCACACAGAAGAGTAAAGCTGAGAGCTGTGTTTTTCAATTTAATTTGTCTGCACCACTGTAATTTATTCTTTGCATAGAAGAACTCCAGTTTAATACAATGACTACTCACAGCAAGCTCACCATAAAAGCAATGATCCTCTGAAGACAGCAAGAAATCTGATGTGGAGTTACTATATCAGTCAAATAATGTGTGTCTTTCCTTTTAGGTGGATCCCTGCTATTTCAGCAGGTGCCCATGGTGGAGATTGATGGGATGAGGATGGTGCAGACCAGAGCCATTCTCAGCTACATTGCAGCAAAGTACAACCTCTATGGGAAGGACCTGAAGGAAAGAGCCTTGTATGTAACAGTATTACTCTTCTTGAATTTACTATAGTAGCTCATATGCTTCAAAAATTAATTGCATAGTCACATGCACACAGAATCATCTGTGGGCCTCAGTGATATGCAACTTGCAGTGAGCACGAGAGGCTACAGTTAGATGCAAGCCAACGGATTTGTTCTAACTCAGTTACTTTTCACATAAAAATATTTGAGTCAGGGTTTATTGTGCCTTAGAGAAAGCTTAATACAGATGTTTGAGAGGTGACTGCCATGTAGATGCTGAACTACTTCTGTAACTAGAAAACTCTGGAAAGAAATGGTTAATTTCTAACTTTTGGCTGCAAAATAAGAGCTGTCATTGACATTATCTATGGTTGCATGATGTCCCACTGCACTGTGAAAAGTGCATGGTTTAGATCTTTGGGAGCTGGGGAAAAACAGCTAAAAGCTGTTGAAAAACTATTGGTTTAATCTTAAATTACATCCATATGAAATTAGATCTTGATGTTGTGTCTGTGAAAAAAAAGTATGACTGGGCTGTCTCAGTATGTAGCATTTTAAATGTCCATCTACAGTACGAAACCTGCACTCATAGCTCTGGAAAAGGGACAATCTGAAGAACTGCTGTACTGATAATTTAGCTGGATGAAGAACCTGGTATGCTTCAGACTTCCAACCCCATTATTTATTTATTTGGCACTACTTGGACTTTGAATTTCATTCCAAAGGTGGGATACATCCAGACAATTGAATCAGTTGGGAATGACTCCTTGTGGTGCTGTGTGTTCCTTTGGTGATTGTGATCTGTAGCACCAAAGTTACACTCTTAACCTCTGTGCAATCTTGTTTAAACCTGCACAATGAAGCAAGTAAAGGGCCAAAACCACTACAAATACCAGTAAACCCAGACTGTGACATGTTTTTTTAATTGCAGAAATAATTTCCATGAGGGGCTGTCTTGAATGAGTGTGTTTGAGATCACTTAAAAAAACATTTTTCAGATCACACTGCAGCCTGGAAAGGAGGGAGGGGGAATGCACCACCCACAGGGGGATGGGAAATTCAATTTTTACTATCCTAAAACAAATATAAGGTAATTCTGCTTGTGAAGGTGCCTTCTATGTAAGGTTTTTGTTTGTTTTGGTTTTAAGGATTGATATGTATGTTGGAGGAACTGACGACCTTATGGGCTTCATTTTGATGTTCCCTTTCTTGTCTGCGGAGGATAAAGAGAAACAACGTACTTTTATAGTTCAAAAGGCAACAAGCAGATATTTCCCAGTATATGAAAAGGTATGTAGGAAGATCATTTTCTTCCCTGATTCTGGAGGGATAACAGTGGGAACACTGGTATTTCACCACAGCCAGAAGCGAAAGTGTCAGTGCAGTACTTTACACCAGGACATCCATTCTCTCTGTTGGCTGGAGATGGGTCACAGCAGTATCAGAAAAGCTGGGGCAGGTCAACCCAAGAGCCTTTCAATGTATTTTCTTCCCCATGCCCAGAGGAGGAAGGGCAAGAGCAGCTTTGATGTGCACCTGGTACCCAGGCAGGATCAGTCCACCACAGTAATTTGGATTGCAAAAGCAGTGCTAATTATCTTCTTTGTTTAACATTTCAAATGCATCTCGTTGGGTTTTTTTAAACGCAGTAATGCACAGCTATCACTGCTGACTTTTAGCCATACTGGAATCTTGGTGTTTTTCTGACTGATAGTTTGAGAGATAGGACCCAAGAGGTACTCACAATGGAAATTAATATGCATGGACAGGATGATCTAGCAGGAATAGATCCTTCTCAATTTTAAAGACTAAAGAAGAAACAGTTTTCCACTTTGCCAAGTCTCCTATATATGATTGCCAGGGTACATTCTGCCCTATATCCCACTTGTTGTTCCACTTGTCTTAGCCCCAGTGTTTTAGGATGATCACCTCTCTTTCATACTCTCTATTTTCTCATTGAAGCTGTAACAACGTATAGGAAAATTCCATATAAATTAGACTTGGAAGGTGTGAATACCAAGAAGGTATCTAACCCTGCACACCAGTACACAGGCTATAGGAAGAAAAGATCAGTAAGAGAAACGTTGGGATTCTAGATTTCTGCTGTAAAATAATCAGTGACTCCTGGTACATCTCCTGTACCCCCTGTTAGCTGCATGGGAGAGAAGGGTGAAAAAGAGACAATAGTATTGTCAAAGAAGGTGTGCCTGTGCATTTTGAAAACATGAACCTCAGCTGGCTATCCATACCTGAGTGTCTTCATCTGTGACATTTCCAGGTTTTGAATGACCATGGGCAGGACTTCCTTGTTGGCAACAATTTTAGCTGGGCTGATGTTCATCTTCTTGAAGCCATTCTAATGGTAGAAGAGAAAAAGTCAGATGTGCTCTCAGGCTTTCCTCAGTTACAGGTACCTTGCACTAATAAGATGCTCATATGGCTGTAAATGTGATAAGTGATATTTCAAGGTCTGTTATGTGTAAATAGTTCCACAAAACATTTGTTACTTTTACATTCTAGTCTTGCTCTTTCTGCTTTAAGAAGAGCCTTGTAAGATGTTTTATCTAAAGAAACTATTATTTTCTGGAGTAACCCCTGTACACATCTGAAGAAATGCACCCTCCCTTTTTTTGCCTCTCCTCACCAGTTCTGTGGTACTGTTAAGCGGAAGATACTTTTGGATCACAGGAACTGATCTGAGTAATGCACATATCAGAAACCACAGATAACTGTTAACACTTCATCCCATATCAATACAAGACAGAGGGCTAATTTGTTACTGTGGAATATAAAAGGGTTGAAGTGAGTGGGAGTAAAATTCATCCACAGTTAAAACCATATGTCCTGTCTCATCTCCACACACAGCTTGTTAAAGGATGTTACATAAATCAGTAAAATAGAGGTTTTTCTTGTGTAACTTTCTGTTCTTTAAATACCATGTACTTACTGTTTACCTTTTAGGCATTTAAAGCAAGGATAAGCAGCATCCCCACAATCAAGAAGTTTCTTGAGCCAGGAAGCCAGAGGAAACCTGTTCCTGATGATAAATATGTGGAGACTGTCAGGAGAGTTCTCCGCATGTATTATGACCTAAAAGCAAATTAGTTTGCCTGGCCACAGGCTGTAAGAAAACTGCCAGATTGCACATGTCCAATTATGCTGTGAAGGAAGGCAAAGTGTTTGGGAGGTATTTCAATGGGAAAGAGGTTGTGCCCTCACGCAAAATACAGTAGGCAGATGTCTTTTATAACAGTTCAGTACTAGCCTATTTTCTCTTTCATTCATCTTGAGATTTTTCTTGGTAATTTTAAGCAAGTGAAATAGCAGCAAGCACACTGTCTTCCAAGAGACTTTGTGGAATAGCAAAAAAGAGAAATCTGAGTTGCTGACTGATAGCTTCAGCATGTCATGCTATTTCTGAGGACTTTTTTCTAGATCTATTTCAGATTTTTATATGATAATTGCTCCCAATGTAGGTCTTTATTGTTCTTTAATATCACTGTTGGCAAATGAAACAAGTAGTTTTTAAAGACAGTAGGAGTGAGGTCTTTCTCCTGCCAGTTCTACTGGACATCAGTGACTTGTCTAAAATGTCAACACTGTGCCTTTATAACTAAGCTGCACTTTTATTAATGAATTAGGAAATAAACTGACTGCCAAATGACATTTTTGTTTAACTGCTGCATCTAGAGGACCTGTATTAATCAAATAAACTTTTTATGTAGTCACATTATCCTGTTGGTCTCATAAATGAAGGTTGGGTCTTGCAAACATCATTTTTACTCTTCTTGTAGCTTAATTTCTTTGTGTTTGATACGAGGAGGGTCCTTGTTAACCCATACACCTCATGGGAAGGCATATTTTGTTTGTGTTTACAAACAAGAGAATGGAGTTGTGAAAGAGCGGTAATAAACCATCACACCAACCTGATACAGCTCCTATCTAGTACCAACCAAACTCAAAATGTTGTTTCTTCTCTTTTTTTTAACTCCATGGTTATCACAGACAACTAGACAAAGGAATTTAAAATGGTTTTAATCACTTCAACAAATGGCACTTGGGTTTTGAAAAGCTGCTCTGCAGGATGTTATCTTGGAGTTTCATATTTGTTATTTCTAGTTCTACATTAATGACATAGCTTACAAGAAAAGACTTGTATTCAATTGCTAATGGCACTGGTTTATTCCTGTGTTAGCTTGGGTTGAGAAATACGATGCTGTGTGACAGTGGGATGTATAAGTACACTCATCTGATATTTGATGAACAAGTTGCCCACTTGAGAGCTCTTCAGGCTCCCCAGCTTCAGTATGATTGAAGTTTTCAGTGCTACAAACACTTCTCCCTCATTGCCAGGTATACAAAATTTGTATTGACCTACCATAGTTCATTAGCTACTGTAATGTCAATTGCAATTACAGTTCAGTTCTTGGTTTAATCTCCGATTAGTTTAATAAAAAAGTTTGGAAAACCCTGTAGCTGTTCATCATAATTCCTTGCTAAGTGAACGTTTTCTCCACAATATGAGGAAAGTTGTGGCATAATGCTGTTCAAGAGGTCCATAAAGCAGATGCAGCAGATGTAGGAGGTGCCTCTGCCAGTACTTGTTGGTGATAAGCCCAACAGCTGATGGATGTGCTTTTTAGAGTGGTACATCAGCAATGAATGTGAGCAGAAGAACAGTTGGTACTGAAGCCTTGTCATCAACACTGTATGTGTTTGGAACACAGTTAACTTCAGCATAGCTCAGGAGTTGTTGTGTGGAATGAATACCACTTAAACAGCATTTGGTGAACTCTTGGAGCACATTTTTCAGTTTCATTTCATCCGGAAAGAATCCAGTTTGTACACTCCAAGATCACACTGTGATGGGAGCCAAAGTACAATTAAGAAATTATTTTTTAAAACATCGTACTGTTTCAGACCACTAATGTCTGCAATGCTCCAGGTCTGGCCCAACTGATGGTTCATTTCCTAATATTTTAGTAAATTGTTGATGAGAAGTTCTATTTTGTTTCATTATTTTTTACTTATCTTCTTGATTTGTTTTGAAATGAAGACACCTTAAAAGTGTTTATACATTGTGTGGACTTCTTCATATAAAATCTACAGCCATGTTTGCTTATGCTGTAGTGGCAGGGCTGTATGGTGTGACAGTGCTCTGGGTTAACCCTGCCTGATAACCTGCTTATTTTGATATTCCCACGCAGGTTTGTCAGTTTATTTTCTAACCTGCAAAGAGCAACAGGTTTACAGACTATTAATGTGATCTTCCATATTCTAGGCAAACTAAGGAGGAAATCATCTTTAAGTATTTTACAAAATTGTTTTTTACTGAGTAACCTTGAGTCCTGGTAAGCACTCTAGCAGTAATTATTTAGGGGCGTACCTTACTTCAGTGTAGCTTTTACAACACATCAGAGCTCTTCAGTTCTGTTACCAGCCTTCAAGACAGTAGTAAACAAGTAAAATATACAGATGTTTGTTGCTGTTCTATGTCTCTCAATGTTGCCAGTAATTGCTAATAATTCCTGGCTAAAAGTTAGTTAAGAGTGCATAATAACCTCAGGATTTGTTTCACTCTTAACTGTCACAAAGCATTTAGGTGTTAGGCAGTTTTGATGTGCTCTCAAGAAGGATTGGGGTTTTCTTCAACTCTTGCTCTGGTAAGACCTATTAATGTACAAATCAGCCTGGAGCATCATTCTGCTAGCCATTATGCTTCGTGAAGGTAAGGGTTGTGATCCTAGGTAACCAATTTTGGTTTAAAACACTCTCTGCTAATGGAATGACAAGTTCATTTCCATTGAAAATACTCGGATAATTCTCACTGATTCAATAGCGAGTACAGGATATTTTCTTTATTACACCTTATGGTTTCTGATGACTGTATGGGGTCTTTACTCTGCATTGTGCTTGCTGATGTTTTGGTATATCGCAGTTAATTCCAGTGGAAATCTACTCTTTGGATGAGCACATCTAAACATGCAAAAGAAGCATCTGCTATTCATAGGAATTTTTCAAGTCTCCTGCATGCTTCCTGAGGCACTTCTTCACACCTGACAATAGCAACACTACCCCTCCCCCCCCCCCCCCCCCCAAAAAAAAAGCCAAGCAAGATGCCAAGTTCAGGGAAAACTAGCCAGGTCGACTGACTGGGAGACTCCTAACACTGCTTCTAGCAGGAACTTAACAGATATTCCTACACTTAGTATCACTTGCCAATTGCCACCATAGGCAAAATAGACTTGATATGGGGGAAATGTCTTTATTACCAATTAATATAGTTGGTTGGTTGGTGAGAAAGAAAAAAACTTGAACACCTTCCTCCCACTTCTTCCCAGGCTCAACCTCTCTCCTTTGTTCCCAACTCCTCTGCCTTCTCCCCTCCTTCTCCTCACGTTCAGAGCATTTTCTTCGCTGTTGTTACCTGGCACTCTGCCGTGCAGTGTTTTGCCCCTTCCTAAACAAATTCCTCAGCGCCACCCTGGCCGTGGGCTCAGCCGCGCCCTGTGGCGGGTGGTTGGATCCGGCTGGAACCGGCTGTGTCTGGCTGGAACCAGCTGTGTCTGGCTGGGGCAGCCTGGCCCCCCTCACAGAGCCACCACTGGAGCCAACACCCCGTACAGCTGTGTCTGGTGTAATAAGCTGGTCCCTCAGTGGGTTTCCAAACAGGTCGTGGGGATCACTGGGATCTGCTGGTGGTGGCCCACAGCCTTGAGGTCCAAGAGGGGAAGAGTTCATGTTCCAGAGGCGTGTAGGACCTGGACACCAGGGTGGCTGGGCACTGCTGGTGCAGAGGAATCACAGAATCACAGAACAGTGAGGTTGGAAGAGACCTCCAAGATCATCGAGTCCAACCCCATACCCTGACACCTCAACTAGACAATGACACTAAGTGCTATGTCCAGTCTTTTTTTAAACACATCCAGAGATGGTGACTCTACCACCTCCCTGGGCAGGCCATTCCAGTACCTTATCACTCTTTCTGTGAAAAACTTCTTTCTAATATCCAGCTTGTATTTCCCTTGATGCAGCTTGAGACTGTGCCCTCTAGTTCTGTCAGTTACTGCCTGGTGGAAGTGTCCAACCCCCACCTGTCTACAACCTCCTTTCAGGAAGTTGTAGAGAGCGATAAGGTCACCTCTGAGCCTCCTTTTCTCCAGGCTAAACAACCCCAGCTCCCTCAGTCGTTCCTCATAGGGCTTGTGTTCCGAGCCCCTCACCAGCCTTGTTGCCCCCTCTGGACATGCTCAAGCATCTCAATGTCCTTCCTAAACTGAAGGGCCCAGAACTGGACACAGCACTCAAGGTGTGGCCTCACCAGTGCTGAGTACAGGGGAAGAACGACCTCCCTGTTCCTGCTGGCCACACAGTTCCTAATGCAAGCCAGGATGCCACTGGCCTTCTTGGCCACCAGGGCACACTGCTGGCTCATGTTCAGTTGGCTGTGGACCAGTTCCGAGATCCCTTTCCACCTGGACACTGGTCAGTCACACTGTCCCCAGCTTGTAATGTTGTAGGGGATTTTTGTCACCAAAATGCAGAACTCGACACTTGGACTTACTGAACTTCATCCTGTTGGACTCTGCCCATCCATCCAACCGATCCAGGTCTCTTTGCAGAGCCCTCCTTCCTTCCAATAGATCGACACAAGCTCCCAGCTTAGCATCATCTGCAGATTTACTAATGAAGGACTCAATACCCTCATCCATGTCATCAATAAAAGTATTGAACAAAACTAGTACCAGTACAGACCCCTGAGGAACACCACTGGTGACTGGCTGCCAGCTGGATGCAGCTCCATTCACCACCACTCTCTGGGCCTGGCCATCCAGCCAGTTCCTGACCCAGCACAGAGTGCTCCTGTCCAAGCTGTAGGCTGCCAGCTTTTTCAGGAGAATGCTGTGGGAGACACTTCTCAAAGTCCAGGTACACATCATCCACAGCCTTTCTCACATCTACCAGGTGGGTCACCTCGTCATAGAAGGAGGTCAGGTTGGCCAGACACCACTTACCCTTTGTAAACCCATGCTGAGTGGGTCTGATGCCCTGGCCAACCTGTAAGTGCTGCATGATAGCACTCAGTATGAACTGTTCCATTACCTTACCTGGTACTGAGGTCAGGCTAACTGGCCTGTAGTTACCAGGATGCTCCTTCCTGCCCTTTTTGTAAATGGGTGTCACACTGGCCAGCTTCCAATCATCAGGAACCTCGCCAGTAAGCCACGACTCTTGGTAAATGATGGAGAGCGGTTTTGCAAGCTCACCTGCCAGCTCCCTCATCATCCTGGGATGGAGGAGTTCTCAGGAGGTTTCACTCGGAATCCGAAATTCGCAATTTTCATTAAAGCCCAAATCCTGCTCCTAGGAAAGGCTATTTTATTTGCTGCTGGGGAAAATTTGAGACGTAGGCAACTCCTCGGCGCATCCCCGGGCTCCCTTTCCTCAACTCGGTAGCTCTCGGCATGGAAGTAGCCTGACATTACATTTCCTGCCCGCAGGTGGGGCCCTGTGCTTTGGGCAGGCGCCCTCGGTGGGGCTGGCGGGGGGGAGGCTGTGCATCCCGGAGCCATCCTCAGCCACAGAGCCCGGAAAGCACACCCTCCGCGGGAAGGACCTGAAGGACAGATCCTGCTGCGGTGACTTCAAACCTCGAAGCACCAGATGCTCATTTTTAACATGTGACTATTTCTGGAGTCAGTGGCAACAAATAATATTATCAGAATTATCTGTAAATTATCAGAATTTATCTGTAAAGCATGGTTAACCTCTGAGCAGCTGACTGCAAGCATGTCTACAAGCCACCTTGGAGTGCAGAGCAGAGAAAAGCATACACATTTCCAGCGGCCCTTTCCAGGCTTTGTTTCAGGGCTGATGTCTTGTTGGAATTTTTCGTGCTGCAGCCTGTGCCTGTTGTATCTTCTACTTTCACTATGGTCCTCCAAGAACAGCCTGGTCCTGGCCCCTCTGCAGCTACATATTAGGTAGGTAAAGAGAGTAACTAGATCCTTGGCACTTCACTGTTTCACGTTTTTATCAAAGGGCTAAAAGAAAAATTAGCACGTTTCACAGTAAATAAAGTGCCAATAGTTAGGAAAGTTGAAACAGTGATCTGAATCAGTATGCATACTAGGAATTAATAAACCAGAGGCATTTACTCTTGTTAAAAGCACTTTCCCACTGAAGTGAGAAGCAGGAACTCAGAGGAGGGGGAGCTGAAGAACATAGTGGATAATTAGCTATATGCCAGCTCCCAGCACACCAGTGGTATCTGAAAATGCTAATTTGATCTTCAGATTTTCAAACTGTATGTCAGACTGACATTGACCCAAAAACTACCTAGCTATAGGCATCGCTTAATCCTAATGCAGAACTGGGGACAATTTTCTAGTTTTGCTGCAGATTTGTGTTGCTTACCCTACAACTACTACTTTCCATTTAAGACCAATTTCAACACTGCAGCAGTACCATTTAATCTCATACCTGTAAATGTCATCCAAGAGAAGATGGAATGGAATGTTAGCCTTTCTGGCAAGAGAAAAGGAGCTTCACTTCATGGTTCAGCCTCAGATGCCAGATCTTAGTACATATGACCCCAGCCTTGCCAGCCTGCTTGGGTACACTTTAGTCCAAGCAGAGAATATCTTTCTGCTCGCTTTCTCAAGGAAGTAGTTACCTTATTTAACTTCTGCTATTATTCAGCAGGTGGTTTTGCTGCAGGAGAACGTCAGTCAAGGGGTGATCTGGGAGACAACTCTTCTGGATTCCTTTGAAAATCTAATTTGAACAATCATTTCAGAGGAAATTCAGAATGGGTTGCAGAGAGACAGCTTTGAAATAAGCAGTGTGACTCTCATACTTTTCAGAGTATCTTATTGTTCTGCATTCTCCTGAAGTATGTCCACACAACAAAACAGAAGTGTAACAGAAGTGTTTGTGTCTTAATTAAACAAGCACACTATTTTTCTAGTGCCATGGTGCTTTTTTGCTAATAGTAGCAGTTGCTAAAATGAAGGCAGTGTAGGGCTGAGCCTGGAGAACGTGTATCTCCAGGATCTGGGGGTCATTTTTACCCTGCAGACAGAGAGACAGACAGAGTAAGACTTCACTAGTTGGATAGTGTCTTGGCTCTCCTTGAAGCAACAGAGGTGTCTCTTCAAAACAGACAACTGAACTGTAGAGGTTTGGGCCCCAAAGACTACTGTGTCTTTTCTGCTCATTCCAATACAGATGATTAGGAATCTCCACATTCAGCAGTGAAACATATCCCCATTAACACTTTTCTAACATGAGTGTATGTATGGTATTTTATTACTACGACTTTATTACCTTGTGTATAGAGACCACACACAGTTTCAGCATGGCTCTCAAGCACACCAAAGTCATCTTTCAGTATTTGTGATATGGTAAGGACGCTTCAGGTCTCTGTGTACACACATGCACTTTAACCTGTCACCATGCAGGCTGATGAAAAGAGGCTTATGTGTGTGTAAGGGAGCTGCTGCTTTTGTTTGAACTGGGAGCTGAGGTCTATAGTGCTACTAACTAGCTGGGCAAGATGAGCCAGATTCCTATTCCAACATCAAACTTGAATTGAGAACTTCCCCTTGAGAACAAGGGAACAAAAGCACATGAAGGTTTGTACCTGACCCAATGCATTTATCTTTCCCCTCACTTTTTATGTATCTTATACCATATTTACATTTTCTTCTGATATTTTTTCATTTTTAGTTTTTATGGAAATGTAACAACTGCTGTATATGTGCAACTTACAGAACTGACTAAGGATGCAGAAATAAACCTGAAATGAAGGTTTAAATAGTTAATAACGTCATCAACTCTTTTCTGGAGCAAAACTCAGTAAAGTCATTAGTTTTTAATTCCTGTAAACATTTTTCCTCTTGAATCAAGCTGGTTACAATCTTTCATACCTGTCAAACTTCTGTGGACAGAAGTCCAGCAACTGATGGAAGCTATCCTGATGGTAGAAGAGAAAGTGCCCTCCATTTTCTCCACATTTCCTTTTCTGCAGGAAATTAAATCAAATAGTTATACACTCACATACATTTCAAGTTTTGAGGAAGACAAAATGCTTGGCAGTTTCTTGCACTTTTACAGAATGCAGACGTCATCAAGAGAGAATCAGGAAATACAGCCAACAGAGTAAAATACAAAGAACAGAGGACAAAAAAATAGAGCTGAGAAATGCATGTGAGAAGTTAATTACTGATCAATTAGTTACAAAAATTACTAAATAAATTATTTTTATGCAGGTTATTACAGTAAGAGAGACAGAGAAGGGCTTTCATCTTCCCTATCTTATAATATAAGCAATGAAAACATTGCAACATTGCAACAAAGCAACATTTTCACAATAAGACAGTGGATCTCATTTTTAGAGGATGTCATTCAGACCAGGAATTTAATTGGATGAAAGTAGTATGAAGGATATAACGAAAGCAGTGAAATCTTGAAAGATATTGAACGTTTAGGGGCTATGCAGCTCTCTTGTGCAAAAAGATTAATCTTCGAAAGGCAGGTTATCCCAGTATTGATCACTGTATGGTTTTATACCTTGTAGGCTTCTACCATCTGACTTGCATCTGCTTTTCTCTGAAGTTGTGCCATCTGCTCCTAGGAAGCTGCCTCCTCCCTCATGATCAGCCTTGAGCCACCATCTGATGAAGCTACTTTCACAGGCTTTTGTTGGCTTGATCAAAGCTTTCCCCCACTGCTATTCTTAGTAGTAGAAAATAGAAAGATTCTTTAAACCTAAGTTTAGATTATTAGTAGTTTTAGTTGTAAAAATGCACATCAAGCAAGAGTCCTAGAAAGATTCCCAGAACATAACAGATACCAAATACAGGAAACATACACTCATACAAGTTTCTGTCAAAATATGAAGTAATTATAATACATGAGCTATTTAAGTTAAATATTTCTTGATGAAATTTGTATTACTAAAGGTTTCAGTTGTCTTTGAAACCTTGATCTTGCCTATCACATGCCTCGATAAATCAGCCCTTTGACCATGTTGAGATAGTTAGATCAATGAAGACTAAACAATCCAAACAACCATGTAGTCTCCATTTAAACTCTCCTCACAGCATTACAGTGGGTGAAAATCAGAATTAGGGTTGTTGTTTTCAGACTTTCCTGTGCCAGTGGTCCAGCTGAGAGCTAAAGAGCTCAGAGAAATAATGTGTGAGTGTGACTAGAGGCCTTGCTTTGGGCATTCAATAAAGCTTCCTGCACAGAACCAGAGCAATCACTGAAGGTTTGCAGCAAGTCTAGGCTTAAGTGATGCATGACTTGTTGTACCTATTCATGTGGACTCTAATTATTTCTATCACAGTGGTGTTGTGCTTCAATTTAGGACTGCAATAAGCAGCATGGGGAGAATCCTCCTACCCTTCTGTGTTTAATTCTTTGGTGGCAGTGAGGTACCCTGTGCCCACCTCTGAGAGGATGCTGCAATCAGGCATCGTCCCCCAAGCCAACTGATTAGTGTTTTGTGAGGATTGCAGGTAGATACATTTTGAGAAGACTTTGAACTTGCATCACCTACAGCACAAGGAAGTGTGTCCACAGAGCACAGTGGGAAGGTGACATGCCAGGACATGGTTTGCTCACTAGTTAAAATCTGCCTTTGCCCAACCCCAGATCACTTAAGTGGCACCTGGGCCCCATGCCTGCTGCCTGAATACTCCTGGGGGTGGCTTAACAAATCATGTGTGAAAGAAACTTATTTTCTTTTCTGCTCTAAAGTTTTACAGAACATCTATTCAAGTTATAGATAGCAGCAACCTCATTGATATGATTACCTTCAGATTCCAAAGGAGCTTTGTAATTACGTTATGAAAGGCTGTGCTGGAAGCAAAATAAGAAGAGAACAAGGGGGAAAGTCTTTCTGTAGAACAGGAATGTGTAGAAGGGGAACAACAATCAAATCTGGATGTGGCCATATTCAGGAAATCAAAAAAGCATTAGAATGCTTTGCTCGAACACTCAGTCATCCCTGAGCCTTAAATTAGGGACCTCTCCCTCCCATTCTTCTCTGCTGTCCTTGGCAGCATCTGAGACTGCAGAGAGGACAGAGAGACTTCAGTTACACACATGCCCTTCGGTGTTCTATGTTCCTGAACTGACTCTTGCACTCAGGTGCATGCTGATATCAAAGATCTCAAAAGCAGGAATAGATTAATCTTGATTCAATACTGCCATCATGGGTAGGTACAAACAAATGCTCCTTCCTTACTCAGCCATCTGTGTATGTGCCACATTCCTATTGTAGCCACACCTGCATTGTTGGTTTAGGCTCATGAGGATCATCACCCATGCTTGGTAAGGCATGCATTTACACATTGTTCAGACCTTCCAAAATAGGGTACCTATGCTGCTAGCTGGGAACTGTTCTGGGCCTCTGCTGGACTTCTGACCAGTATTTAGGAATTTTCTATGGGGTAGCCTGGTAGTAACTGGGTTTGACATAGAAAAAAATACAGAAACATGCATTTAATGTTACGCTTCACTCAGTACATTATGAATTTAAGAGAGAGTTAGAATTAGGCAAAGTGTAAAGAAGCACCATACAGTTGGGTTTTGCTGACAGCACCAGTGTCTGTAGCACATAAATTACAAATTTGCAAGAAGCCTCTAGGTGAAGTGCATCCTTTAGAAGAGACTGACAGCAATTTCCAGGCAGAGAAACAAAACTCCAACTGCGAAGAAAAAGTTACCTGGAGACTTTTGTCCTGAGATTCCCCCTAATGAGGTGCTGTGTTAGTACAGTCATAGCTTTAGAGAGACAAATGCAATTTTGATAGCAGTGTGGGTTCTGTGAACAGATCTTCAGATCAGTTGTACTGATGTCTGCTGCAGGGGTGTAAAGCAATGCCCAACATCACATGTGGGTCTGTGCCAGAATAAAGAACCTTATCTTAGCACCCAAATCCCATTTTCTGTTTGCTATGCCATCCTTGTGTCTATTCACATCTACTTTCAGTTTTGGGATTTTTAACTGAAATACAGATAGAAAAGCTGAAACAGTTACTTTTCATTAGTAAGAAAATCATAGTTTATTTCATCTCTGAGTATTAGCTATGTACATTCAATTTAAAAAATTAATGCTATTGCCTTGAGCCATAGGGTGAGTTGTGACATAAATGGTTCATCTATTTTTTATATCAAGTAGGCTTGGTACTGTATTTCAAAGTAATTGAGCCCTGTTATCTCATACTTTGGGTAACTTTTCTATGCCGTACAGCAGCAAAAATAAAAACCTGCTAAATAACTAAATAAGCCTAGAAACTTAAGTGGGTTTTCTGTAAATGATTACTATTACCTTAAATATGACCCAGAAAAAAATCTGTAATTTTCTCAGTGTTTTTAAATGTCTTGCTGTTGTATTTGGGTAAAATGCCCTCAAAATTCCAAGAGAACACTTCAAATAGATGGCTACCATAGAAACTATGTGGTTACCATCATGGTATAGTCAAAGCAGAAAAGAAAGACTGTCTCAGCCTTGGGTGTCAGTTTTCAGAGCCATACGTCTTTAAGCAGGATAGTGTCAGTTTAAGAGCACCGGGAGTTTTTTTTTCTCTAATTGGGCATAGCTGGAAACTCCCCCAAGCTGCAGAGTTTAAACAGCCCTGAGGAAGCTGCCTGTGCTGGGTGGAGTCTGAGTTAAGGTCAGAAGGTAAGTAAGAACTTACAAATTCCTTTTTCTTAAAGTGTTTGCTTTACTTTTTTTTAAAGTGAAACTGCTTCTAAGTTTTTAGGGCATCTGCTGGTGTAATGTAAATTCTTTTTTCTCTTTTGCCTGTCTACCTGTGTGCCAGGTAGACTAAAAATGGCTCGATAGATATTCACCAGCGGGAAGCTGCAGGAGAGAAAATTCCAGAAAAAGATGTGTTTTAACCAGGAAATTAATTCTGTGGTGGAGTCCAGAGCTGACCAGGACAGCCATGAAACAGCTGAGGGGACAAAGTGCAAGCCTCTAGCACTGTGTTGTAACTCTTCTAGGTCGGAGCAGGAAAGCTGCCCCGTGGGATATGCTGGACTCTGATCCCAGCTCCAGGGCTAAAGAGCACTTCATGCAGGGTGGTGCTGTTTCTGGAAGACGATGATCTCTTAAACTGTTCTTGCATCCCTGAGATGCATGCTCAGAGAAATTCCAGACAAGTGTGTTACTGAGGCAATAGGAAATAGGATAGAAATATGGACTTTAGACAAAAACAATTTTAAAAAACGCATATAGTCAAATTTTGTCTTGAGGTCTTTGCTAGATATCGGGGTAGTGTATGTGAGATGCAATTACTTATGTGGCTGCAGCATAAGTTCATTACATGAACCAGTTCTTCAGCAGTGTCTGGGTTAGTGCAGTAGTCCCCAAATGCCTGGAGTAGTGAGGTATTTTGGCTATGGCAATCAAGTATTACTTAAGTAAAATTACAATGTTTTCCATGTCTGCTCTCCACATTCCCTGGACATTTGGCTGTACATTTTGCAAGAGTCAATTTTCTTTAGCAGGAGCAGTCAGACATAGCTTTTCAGGAGCAAGCAACACCAGGTCAGATCATTGGACTGCTTGTAAGCCCGGAGGTTTGTGCTGCTGTTGGGTGATGTATGTTAGACCATTTCCTATCTCTTTTTTGTCCTTCTGCTGTATGGTCTGGCTGATGAATGATAGCACATTTCTCTGGCAGTTGTGCAGCTTTAACAGTTCAGTAATTCATGGAGCATTTGATATTTTACTTCCACTACAAGTCATAAATCCACACAGCTTCCATAGCTGCCCAGTGGCATGGCATACTCCAAATGCATATTGAGAATCAGCATAAATATTGGCAGTCTCTTCTTGGAACAGCTGATAGGCCTTTGTTAATGTAATTGTTAATGCAATTAATTCAGCTGCTTCTGTGCTCAGCTTTGAACTGAGTGGTGAAGCTTCCACTGCTTCATACACAGTAGTTATTCAATAACCTGTATTCCATTTGCTGCTCAGATAATATGACCACACACAAATAACAATTCCAGACTGGGATTTATAAACAGTGCATTGGTTAAATGTGCTTGAGCCTTTTAGGCTTCATAGGTGGTTACTACACAGCTGTGGTGTTGTTCCTTCCCTGGGTGAAAGGAGTAGTGTAGTGGGATTCAGTGTGTTAATTACCATCCCAGAGGCTCTTCTGTGCCTTTCTTGTGCAAACAAGGTAAAAGGTTTACCACAGTCTGGCAGTCCCAGGGCAGGTGCAGCTAGCATAAAAATCTTGACTGTCTACCTTGTGTGTTGCCCAGTGAATGAGTTCTTAATCATCTTAGGTTATCAGTATGGGGTTTTTCTACTT
>JACBWW010000001.1:19493972-19510866 GCA_020086605.1 Lanius collurio | reverse complement strand
GTGTGTTTCCCAGCCTTGATGCCACGTGCTAGAGGTTAGAGTGTTTGTCCAGTCTGTGAGGGTTCTAGTGCTGTTCTTTGATGGAGTTGACATCTACTTTCTGAGCATCAGGGAATGAAGTATTTCTGAAGAAGTATAGAAGATCAGGAGCTCTCTTACTTGGGATGGTGTAAGTCATACGTGGGAAATAGAAATGAAATGTAGGTCATGGTCTTAGGTGTGTAGGGCCTGGTAAGAGGGCTATGCTAAGTCACTTCTCCAAGGGCCTTGTTGCTGTTCAGGTGTCAGGAATCTAGCTGGGCATCCAGCAGTGCTAGATTAGATGCCAGCTCCAGTCAAGACATAATTTGTCGACAAGCACATCTTTTTGTATCAGGAGAATTTTGCTGCTAGAGATTGAGGTGTCTGGGGACACAGACACAGCCAGGGCTAGGTGGAAGCTGAGCAGTGGTTTTGAAGACCTGCATTTTGGATGTTTCTCCTGTGAGTCCAGTTCCTAACAGAGTCATGGCTGTTTGCTCTAGAGCCTGTTGAAGATAGCACCCAACACAAAGGACTTCAGTAGAGGGCCAAGGATGCAGTCTCTTCTGTCACTGTTGTGCTGTTTGTTTGTGCCTCTGTTGATTGGGATTATGGCCAACACTTTCACTTTGTGGCTCAGCTATGTATTTTGAAGTCAATGCCTGCCTGTGAACAGATAAACCCTTGTTTTAACAATGAAGCATTCTGTTAGTCTGGGACTCTGCCTTCTCATAAAATCTGCTCCATTCTTCTGTGACCCATTAGTGAAAGAGCACAGTGTCAGCTTTGTTTCCAGCATCAGGAAAGTTCACATCAACTGCCAATGTCATACAGTGGCATGTGACTGCACATGGTAGGGAAATTCGAAAGGACAAAGTGTTTCATCCCAGTGTCATCATCTGATGGCCTGACTTGAGCCCTCATCTGATGGGCTGACTTGAGCCCCTGCTGCTTGGGGCATTGCCCACGCTTTATCTGCCCAACAGAGGTCAGTCCCATTCATTTAGTTTTGATTTTAAAGTTAAGTTTTCAAGGCAGAAAGAATATAAATCCCTCTTACGGTTTGATTGTAGTAGAACTACCTAAATAGGGAATGCTGTAGGACTGGTGAAATATGTTGCTTTTAAAAGCATATTTCTAAAAGCACAGGAGCACAGGACTCTGAATTGTCATAGGAGAAAGTAGTGCTGGTGTCACTAATTTGTTGTTCTGGAAGCCATTCATTTGATAGAGTACATTTTTCAAGTATAGCATGACATGTCACAAAGCCCAACACCTACTGAAGAGATTGCATCACTGCAAGGTTAAAAATGTATTAATTCAGGAATACCCTACAGTTCTGCTTTGCTTGTAAAACACCACTAAGCTGTTAAAACTACATTAATACATGATTTAGGAGATGTTTATTGTCATGATATGGTTGAATGGCTGCATATTCTGGTAGTATGTAGTTTTTCTTTTATTCCATTAATCCATGAGAGACTTGGTTGCATCAAGCATAAGTGTGTAGGACTTGATTGTTCTTCTACTTTCACATTCATCCAACTGTATTTCTAGTTTAGAGTGGGACATTCAAAATGCTAATTTAAAGCATACTTCCTATAAGATCATCGCCTTGATTTTACCAGGAAACAGGAACTCTGAAATCATGGCAGGGAAACCCAAGCTGCACTACACCAAGGGAAGGGGGAAGATGGAATCAATCCGATGGCTGTTAGCAGCAGCTGGAGTTGAGGTTTGTACCTTTTTTTAATTAAGTGATTTGTGATTCAAACAGGTATTCTCTGGAAAGGCTTTCCAATCTGTGCTTAGGGATATGCACATCATCACATTAGATTGAGTGATACACTCCTGTGTTGTATTTCATGTATTCCTTGAGCAATAGTTGCAAAGTAAAGAGATTTTAACAAACAAAGATAATTGATGGGTGTCATTTTTGAAACATACTTTAAGCTGAGTAAATTCTTGCTACAGACAAAACTGTGGCTTTTTCTCAATGCTCATAACTTCCCTGTATCTCATGAGTCTTCTCCACTGAAAGATCATGCACACTACATGAAAACTTTTGAACATTCTCTCCAGACAAAGTGCCTTTTGTTCTTTGGGTCAGGACCTGAGTAGGATCAATCGGCAGATCTGCCCCAAAGGAAGTGTTAGGGGATCTGTCTAGATTCACATCAGGTGAAGACCATCCTAAGGCATCTAAATTTCTACAATAACTTTTTGTTTGAATATGTTTTTTTTGAAACTATTTATACTCTGTTCGAAATAAAAGGCTTTTTTAATGGTGCTCACTTGAGAATGTTGCTGACAGAAAATTTGCAGAGTATGAGTGCTGAGAAAACTGAGATCTTGTCCTGATTCAAATGTCCTCATTCACAAAAAAAAAAAATCCAGTTGATTAAAGAGGGAGATAAATGTGTAAGAGAGGCATAATTTACAAAAAGTTTCTCAATATTTCATGTGACATCAGCTGCTTTTTAAGTGAATGATTTGGTATCTGTTAATGGCTCACGCAGGCAAATAGTCTGGTCTTTATAATGAGGAAGTTCTTTCTGGAGCATAATGCATTGTACAGTCCTGTAGGGTTGGGGACACCATAGTCTTGGGTTATTTGCTGGAGCAGAGATGATGTAGGGGGTCTGTTAAGGAAACTTTCCTGTCTGACCATCCAGGAGCCTCTCCATCAGTCCTTAAATTGTGGTGCAACAACCCAGTAACAGCTGAGCTGGTGCTGCTGTGGAGGGACCGGAACAAAGGAAACCCCGGATCTTTTGTACCCTCACAGTCTAAGTGAAGGCTTGGGGTCATCAGCTCCTGCTGTGTCTCACCTGGCCTGTGCCACAGGTCCCCGGGCCCTTTGTTGTGCAAAGGGAGGCAGTTCCCAGCGCTTGCCTTGGGCTCCCAGAGCTCCATGAGCAGCTGGATCTGCTGCTGCTCATCCAGCAACTGGCACTGAATGGATTCCTCCACAGGGTCAACACAATGAGAAGATTATGGAGAAAAGTGTGGAGAGGTGGATTCTAACTGCCAAACTTCCTTCCACTTCCCTGTAGGGTCTGACAAGCCCCTGTCTTGGCAGGAAGCCCTTGTTTAGATAGAGGGAACTGCAGCATCTCCAGACGTGGGGTCTGACAGGCCCCTGCCCTGGCAGGGAGGCCTGGAGATAGGGAGGTAGCACTATCTCCCTCCAGGCCCCTCTTGGGGAAACAAAGAGCCTTTTTAGTTAGAAAAGATAGATCCAAGATCCTCTAGGAAACTGTATGCAAAATACCCTAATACCCATTGGTTTCTTACCCTTGTACGCCCACCTCTGTACCCCATAAAAGAGACCCCTCTGCCCTGAGTTGGCGGAGGATTCGTTTCTGGTCACCCCTTTGTGGAAGATGGAAGAATAAAGCTGCTTCTGTGGAACCACCAGAGAGTCCTCTCCTCTCTCTATCTGGGCCTGGCCAAGGGGGGTTCTGCCTTGCAGAGCAGAGCTGAAATCACTGCACTAAGAGCTGACAGCCTGCTGAGCCAGGCATATCTGCAGGCACCCCCGGCCGAGGACTGAGAGAAGCCACGACCCCCTGGGAGACGGTTCCTCATGGGATCACCTCTCTGGGTTCGCTACGGCTTCTTGGGTCTGAGCTTCAGACCCCATCCAGCCCGGGCCGGGAGAACCCCCCGCCAGCTTAACAACTTTACTTCCCCACTGCCTTTGGAGTGACACAGTGTTTTCTGTTGTTGCTTTTCAGTTTGAGGAGGAATTCATAGAAACAAAAGAAGACTTAGAAAAATTGCGCAATGGTAAGTCTGTAAACTGTACCCTAAACATAAATCCACACAAATATAACAAAAAAACCCAGGTGGTGCAACATGATGGGACATGTAAAGAAGAGCTGCCTTGTGGATGCTTTCATCCCTGAGAATCAGAAATGTCCTGGTCTCTTACCAGGTCTCTTCATTATTTTCAGTAGAATTAGTACTTCAGCACCCTGAGTAGCTTGCTCCTTTTTCTTCCCTAGATGGAGTCCTGCTGTTTCAGCAGGTGCCCATGGTGGAGATCGATGGGATGAGGATGGTGCAGACCAGAGCCATTCTCAGCTACATTGCAGCAAAGTACAACCTCTATGGGAAGGACCTGAAGGAGAGAGCCTGGTAAGGTAACAGTGTACCACTTACTAACACTCCTCTGTGATTATTAATATTTACAGAAAGAATGTTGCTGTGAAGTATCTGCATGTAAAGGTGACTATGCCTAACAGACTGTCACTTACTGTTGAGGGTTTATTTTGTGAGAATGGAAGGACAGCTCCAGAGATTGTGGAGATTATTATGGACTGGCAATTGGTAGTCAGCATCCTCTCATGATTAGACCTCAAAACTACTTTTTTTTCCTAATGTGGTTTGCATACGCAGTCTTTCCTCCCACAGCATAAACGAATAGATTATCAGTGGAAAACAGCATGAATTCCACTTTAAATAAATTAATTGCAGCCTTTTATCTTGCTTATTGTATACACTGTGAGCCTGTTTTTACAATTTGTGATTTGGAAAAAAATGGAAATTTTCTCAAAGTGGGCAAATCAAGAAAATAAACCAGTGCCTTATGTTACATCCACTAATATGCATTTTACTCAGTGATCACCTCAGCACTGTATTTCAGGAAAATAATCAAAATGGAAAGTCTGAATGATATATGTTGAATAAAAATATTTGTTTCAGGATTGATATGTATGTGGAGGGAACTACAGACCTAATGGGAATGATCATGTATCTCCCTTTTCAACCAGCTGATACAAAAGAAAAGAATCTTGCCTTAATCATCGAACGAGCAACAACCAGGTACTTTCCTGTTTATGAAAAGGTAAGTGGCAAATCACCAGTAGTTCACAAAGAGAGTGCGTTCCAGGCTCCCCCTCATACCCCACTCCCCTGCCCTCCCCACACATGTACTTTCTAGAAGGCAAGTGACAGTACAGCTCTAGAAATGTATGATGGAGCCAGTATTCAGCAATGTGAAAAATGGGCCACAAAATAATTTTCAGCTGGTTTCAGTACTGGGTCTCTTTGCTGTCCTTCTTTTCTTAGTGGCTGATGGCTCCCAGCATTTTGCATAAATGCACCATTTCAGTATTTGTGCCAGCCTTCAGTACTTACTGCCTGGAAGTGTAGTGTCTTGTCACAGAATTGTTAAGGTTGGAAAAGACTTTCTGAGATGATCAAGTCCAGCTGTCATCCCAGCACCACGACCATATTCACCATTAAACTGTGTGCTCCTGTGACATATCCACGTTTCTTTAACACTTTCGGGGACGGTGAGTCCACCAATTCCCTGGGCGGTGTGCTTTTTACCATTTATGTGAATAAAAATTTCCTAAGATCTAATCTAAACCTCCCCTGGTGCAGCTTCAGTCCATTTTCTCTTGTCCTGTCATTGGTTACCCAGGAGAAGAGGCTGACCCCCTCCTCACTACAACCTCCTTTCAGGGTGTCGTAGAGAGCAATAAGGTCTCCCACTCAGCCTCCTCTATTCTTGCTATTCAGAGATAAATATATTTGTGCTTTACAGCTCAGGATCCAATTCTATGATCTTCCTTAAATCCTTTGCTTAAATGTATTATACTTAGAGACTACGATTGTCATTCTCTGAGTTACTACTTGGGCATCCTTAGGTGTGCACAGAGAGGCTCTACAAACAAGATAAATATAGCTTAGAAAGCATAAAGCAATTATTTACTGGCTAGCATGCACCAAAGAGTTAGCCTGAGCTGTGAGGGAAGGCATTGGTATGCTTGCCATCTCCTTAGAGCACATGAAGAAGCTTTCTTGGCTAGGGAAGAGTAGGTCAGGAGGGGATAGATTGTGCTTTCCTTCTCCCTGGAACATTGCCTGGATGTTACTGAACTGCCATTTTTTACCAACTTGCTGTTTGTTCTGTTGTTTTATTTTTCCTGTAAGGATATTTTAATTTTTTCATCTGTTAAAATTTTCCTGTTTGAATTGAGCCAGCTGTGACCCTCATCTCATGAATTTGTTTCTGTTTGTAACCCTTCTTTTTGTGCCATGTGGTTGTGCTGTACAGACCTTCTCACAGCACTGTTTCAGGGCATAAGTGGTCTCCTCAGAAATCTGCCAAGGGTACAAAGCTGTGTTGTTTCAGAGCTGAGCTGCGTTTCCAGCTTGAATCCTTGGTTACCAGGCAGCTGAAGTCCATTCAAAAAAATGATGCCATTTCATGTCCTTCCACTTTATTAGAGCCTTGAATTGCACAAACAAAACCCACAGAGGCTGCCCAGTAGAATAATGATGTAAATTACATAATCCAGCACTTCTGTAATCAGAGTTCCCATCTATCCACTGCCATACCAAGGGAGGGCTGTGCTGAGAGATACTGATTACTCACATAAATCTTTCAAACACTAAAAGTCTGATAAGTATTTCCAGTTATTAAACAATAAAAAATAATGCACCAAAATTGTCTAAGCATATGTCTAAGTGGCATAAACTCCTGTTGTGATATGTTTTAGTGTGTATGCTCCCTGTAGGAGAGTCTTTAAAGTAATCCTTGTTTGCTTGTGGTAAAGACACAGCTAAACTTTTCCATGATTTTAGCCTAGTTAATTTTGTTAGAATAGTTAATAGTTTTCTTTCTGTACCAGCTGTTTAAGATGTCCATTGATTCAGCTTATCAGGGTTTGCAGTCTATGTGTTATTCATTCAGAAAGCTGACCAGAAACATCCCTAGCTGTGAGTGTTCACTTTAAACAGCAGCCAGATGGAGCAGCAAAAGGCAGTATAAATCCCCGTAGGCAATCAGATTCTGATGCTGTGTTTGGGAGTTTTCATACAGTTCAGATAAACAAGCTGTGGTGGACCTTGCTGGAGCAGTGTAGGAAATAACTACGTGAAGTGTTAGCTGTGACTCTGCTGATGATTGCTGCCTCTGTGGTAAAATTGGCAGATGGGCCTGGACAAGCACTTGCCTTCCAAAGTCACAGACAGAATTCTTACTGCACATTTGTTACTTGTTTAAGAGTAGCCTTAGTTTGACTTAGGCACAGACACGCCCTTCTCTTGCTCCTGACAGGAGGGTGCTAGTCTTCAGGACAGACAGGCAGAAAGTCAAGACAGATAGTCTTCAGCTGGAGACCTGGTAACTGCTCTGAAGCTGTGCTGAAATGTTCATCTCAACTTGTCTACTACAGCTGTTAGTAGCTTTGGCAGGCTGTGATTCTTGCATCAGCAGTTTTCCACAAAGGAATCCTTCCTCATAAGATAAAGGGTAGGAAGGCTGTATTCCTTTATTCTGGACCTATTTCAAACTGTAATCAGCAGTCTCAAATTTTGCTGAAACATCTGGAAATTCACTTAACCTTTTTCTTAAAAATTTGAGGTGTGCTTACACATAAACTGGCCTGACTACCTCTTCCAATTACTTTAGTTTGTGTGATTAAGTTTTTCTTGTGGCACTGGACTTAGTATACAGCTGCCTGGTGCAGTAGGTTAGAGTGAGAGATAGGATCATGCACACTGAAACATGAATTCTGATTTAATTTTTTTGTTTAAAGAATATTTATCATTCTTTAACTTCATAGGTTCTTGCATGGCTTTGCTCCTGCTGTGTTTTTTTTAGAAATCTGTCTGCAGTGAAATACCTAGATAAAACTGTAACACCCCATGTGACTTTTAAAAAATTTGTTCATATTTTATAGGCCTTAAAAGATCATGGACAGGATTATCTTGTTGGCAACAAATTAAGCTGGGCAGATGTCCATCTGCTGGAAGCCATTTTAATGGTAGAAGAATGTAAGCCTGATGTACTGTCTGCATTTCCTCTGCTACAGGTTAGTAATCATCTGGTCTCAATAGGAAAGGTAACAAACAAATTTCACTGACTGTTGTTAAAAGTTAATTGATGTTTACATCTTTTGAGCCATTATACTGACACTTCTCTGGTCTGTTTGACTACAAAAACCTGCACTCAGTGTACTGCCTTGCCCCAGAGCTGCTGGGAACTCACCTTTCTCCTGCTCTACTTTTTCCAGCTGTTCTCAGCTGGCAGGAATTCACTCACTAGTGCTACCAATTTGGTCCTTTAACTGCTACTTTCATGTCTTCTAACAGCAACAAGCATCAGGAAGGGGAGTCTGTGACCTGGTGTGTCTGCAGTTCCTGTCCTTTTCTTTTTTTCCAGCAAAATTAAATTTTTAAGAGATCATATACAAAGTTCAGTTAAGTTTTATATGTCTTGACTTCCATTGTGTTTTGCACTGAGGTATTCCTGTCCTTGCCTCTCTTTTCTTTTCTCAAATATATCTGCAGGATTTGGATTCAGGATGTGGGTTTTTGTTTTTTCTTTTTTTCCTTCCACTTTTTACTAGATGAATCTTAACTCTTTAATATTAATTTCTCCCATTCCCATCTGGGAAACTAAGGTAAACTTTATGCACCAGCATTGCAGATCAGAAAAAGCTACTACCTTTCTCTGTTTAGTAAGTATGTCTGACAAGTAAAAATCCAAGTCACCTGATCTTTAAGCTATAAAGGATGGAATTATAATTTCCTTACTCTCATGGGCTTTACTGTTGCTTCTTACAGGCTTTTAAAGGAAGACTCAGCAACATTCCAACAATCAAAAAATTCTTGCAGCCTGGCAGCCAGAGGAAGCCACCAACAGATGAGAAGTTTGTTGCTACTGTGAGGAAAATATTCAATATCTAATCTGATGAACATAACCCAACTGTAGTATTTTACCAGAGCTTGCCTTGTAAGTGTAAATTGCATAGATATACTGTGTAACTTGCATCATATGGACAGTGTTGAAACAATACACTGTGAGTGCACTTTTAAATTAGAGTAAAAGGCTAATTTGGACCTGTTGAGTCCAGAAAGCAGTATTTCATAAAGCAGTTATATAAAATAAAATATGCTAATACTTTATGTGTGTTTGATTACCGTGCATGCCTGGTAGGGTAACATGTTTCAACTGTAGCACTGTAGAAAGTCACATGATCCCCAACCCCCCTTTTATAAACTTCAGTAGAGAGGAGCCACACCATGAAAATTGAGAGGTCATTTAAATTCAAGGCTAGAATCTTCAGAGTTGTTTCTCTAAGTGGTCTCCTAGAAAGTTCACTGCTCCCCCCTCCCCACTGTATTTCACTGCTGGCTCTGTGCTTTCAGAGCTGCAGTTTAAAAATTGAGTAAACCTTTAAAAATAAAATCAAAACTCATGATCCTTTTAAGTTTACAGGCAGAAGTAAGAAACTTTTCTAATCCCCACATGAATCTCTTAGGAGCAGTTTTTTCAAGGAAAGATCAAAGTCCTTGTGTTTAATTGGCCTGATGAGGTTTTCATCCACTGAAAGCACCTATTCCCTTGCTCTTCTTTTTGCTACTTGGCTGGCTGGTCAGTGAGGCAAATGCCCCTTGAGTGGGTTTTTTTTAAGGTTTTACCTTCTGCAGTTACTTCCCGCAGTTATAAAGCAAAGTGCACTGGCTGCTTACCTTTTCAATAAGTGAGTTTTACCACAACAGTGCTTAAAGCATGCACTGTTATGTCAGATTCTTTACCCTAATTTCTTGGGAACCATCACTATTCCCTTTATGAACATTGCCATAAACCATCCTTCTTTGCACTTAGTTCAACTGTTTCTTCTCAGTAGGACTCCAACTGATTAGGCAACAGGCAACCTGTGTACATAATGAAGTGCTGCCCAGCAAAGTTAACTCCTTTCCTGACTTGTGCCTAAGAAGAGCCACGAGCATCTGAGGTACAAACCCCAAGTATCCCAGTTACCTGGGCACTGCTGAGTTCCAAACAGGTTTACATTAAAACTACCTCAGTAGCTGGAACAGTAGCTGGAAGCAGTGCTTTGCTATGCTCACCATAGTACTCGTTTCACAAACAAGTGCTATGATTTAGGAATCATCACAAAGACTGGTACAGGACGTTGCTGTTGTGTTCTGTGAGTGCAGCTGCCATTCCAGTCTGAAATCCATACCAAACCAGCTTAATCACCTGTGAGCCTGGCACCATCTGGAGGTAACTGATACCAGCATTCACGAGCAAAAGATTGCAGGCTGCGGTTTGGGTTTGGTAAGAATTTTTTTGTGTCATGTCCTGCCTCCCACCTTTATTTTTTACTGTTAGTTCTGCCTTAGACATCTGAGCTGCTGTCAAGGCCTTGTCACCACCTAAGCTCCTGACAAGAATAATAAGCTTGGTATTTTCCTCATGGATTTGTACAGCATCTAGATGTGATACGTGCTAACCTTCATAAGCAACCTTTGTATGAAAAAAATGAAAAGCAGCAAAATTTCTCTTTGTCTTCAAGAGTGCACCCACCCATACTGTTTCCTAATGATTTTGCTTACATTCCCTGTAGAATGTAAGATGGACCAGAAGACCGTCTTAGCCAAGCTTTGAGAGCCAGGCAATATTTATTTTGTACACAAATCAAAGTAACTTCAATCCCTGAATAGTTTATGGCTGAATAGTCTCCTTTGCTTATGGGGGGGACTTCAGCAAGATAATCTGTTTAAGAGTGGAATGGCAAACCTGCTCCAGAGTGCTGACAGTTTGGAACCTGTCTGTGTAGTGACAAACCTCAGTCACGGCTCATGTCAGTGGCAATTAACAGCATGCTATATCTTTTAAACTACTACTGAGTACAAAGCAGAGCACCAGACTCTTCCATTGACAAAATGGCTCACTTGTCTGCTTAAAAAATTGTTAAGCTTCGAAGATTTTATATTTTATTTGAACACTGATAATAGCTTTTACATTTAGAACCAGTGGAACAAGAACGTGTGTTGGAAAGGAAGTTGGTTTCCTAGTGCAACACAGTACAGGCCCAAGACATTTTTGATTTAAAAATGATTATTTAATCTCAGACAATACAAAATTATACTTCAATACGAGATACCTTTTTAGCATAAACATGTATTTATATATATTCTTCTCTCAGAGACACAGTGCAAGAGTAATTCAATTTCCTGAGGTGCTCTACACCCCTAAAAGAGATCAAACTTAAAAAGAAAGGTCCCTTGAGTTAACAGACTGCTTAAATGAAAGTAGATCAAAATATACCAACAAAACACTCGCTTTAGTTGTTAAAAAAAGCTTCTAAAATATCAGCACATGTCAATAATCAAGTAACAGGTACAGATCTTTTACAGAAAATATAAATGCAGTATAAGACTTGTGTTCAAACTTGTCATTCAAGTATGGAGAGCATGTCTGTTTGGTGGGCATGGCAGTCATATTCAGTTCTAAATTCTCCTACAGTAGCATAAAAACAAGCCTCAAAATCATCAAAAGGCTGAAAAAAACCCAAAACAAGAAAACATAAATATAGCTGTCATTAATAAAACTGGTAAAAGTCATCATTAAATAACAGTGCATTCATAAATAACTGACACTAAAGTATCTATTAAGCCATCTTTTCATGTGTCTAAATCTACAGTCTCAGTGTCTGTTGAAAAAGATCACCTAGGCTGGAAAAGCAATCCACAATGGACAATAACATTTTCCAGTGTAAATCCTGATTCCTAAATTTTGCACCTTGACAATTCTGATTTTTTCCTCCCTATATGTAACTGAAGTACAACAAAATGTTGTTATATTAAATCTTGTAGCAATGAAGCAAGTTACTATTTCTTCAGAACACGGGGATTCTGGTTTACACTTCAAAATATCTTTTGAGTTACAGACTCACTGGGAAAAAAGTTTTGAACTTACTCCATAATTTAATTCCAAAATAGTAAGTTCAGAAAATTTTATTTTCCAGAATACCAAACAGCAGCAATAAAGCAGCTGGAACAGTTAGAAACATCATAATTTGCATTAATACTGACCACAGTTCTTAGCTCAGGTCAAAAATGTCCTGGTTTTCAACAGTACTGTGGTTCTACTAATTTTGAATGCAGCCAAAACTAAACCAAAGTGTTGGCCTTTTTTTTAAGATGACTGTGTTGTATGAAATTAGACTAATTTTATACGGATATGTTTGAAAACACTAAGGCTTATCCAGGTTCTTCCAGAAGCCTTATCAATATGCATTAATATTTAACTGCTGACCTCTTCTTTCTGTGCTGAGAAAGTAATTTCTTATCAGCTGTATTTGCCTAATGAGAGAAAAAAGCTGTTCATGGACACAGGACTGTGACCTCCAAACTAATTTCACTTGAGCTGTATAGTTGCTGAATGACAGTGACTTCCATCAACACTGCCTTGAATCAGGTGTGAAATGGCAACTATTTGAAACCCAGTGAAATCTTTACATTAAGATCTGCAATATATATTTACCTCAGGCATGCTACTAGTCCAGCTGGCATTAATTTCTTGGACCTCTTGAACCGCATTCCCATTACAATGGTCAAAAGAAAAGATGAAACTGTAAAAGACAATCAAATATATTTATGTTCTCACTTTTTGCAGTGGACCACTCAGGAACATGTCGAGTTATCAAAGGTCATTGCTGTTTTCTTATGAACTGCAATTTAGTAAAACATTAGATCAGAGAGAGAGTCTGTAAAAACATTCTTGCTTTTCCAAAATACACCATTATGATTTCTTTTAGCTACAAATAAGGTATCCATGTGCAGCAGAATGCTAAATCCTATTCCATGGAGACTAAGTTTGTCAGTCAGTCAATTCTACTCACCCATATCTACATTCATGGGGATACAAATAAAGAAAGAAAGAGTCTTGGCCATAGTAGGAACATGTATCCTGAATTACAGGAATAGTGTCTCCTAAATCACACCACCCTAGATCCTTGCAGCTGTTTTCCAACTATTCAAGGAGCTAGAGCATTAAACTTCTTTTCTGTTTTATTTTTAGAATATTAGCTCTTTATTTGCTGAGTCTTAAAAGCTATATTGGAAGGTTTGCCACTTGTTTTTGCTACAGAAAATGGCTATCAACATCCCCTCATTCTTCATGACCATGAGTTCCTTTGTAGCCTTTTGCTACGAGGGAACCATCCTTGCCTGTGACAAGAGCTGGGCAGCCCAAGAGGTAAATAACAAGCAGCAGAGAACAAACATCATGAAAGAAACTACATCTTCTTCCTGTAGTAGTCTTAAATAAAAATGGAGGCAGCAATGAACTCATCAGGCATGGGGATTTCATCTTGAACTATGGCTGCAGAGGGCTACATAAATGAGAATGTTGAGGAGAACACATAAACTGCGAAGATAGCTACCTTCATTAAAGAACTGTCACTTGAAACACTTCCTAGAAGTGGGAAGAGAGGCAGAACTTCTCATGAGCAGCGGGGCTTTATCACTCTCGCAGCCAAAGTAATGGCAGTTACACAGATCTCTTCCCTTTCATGGAGCAGTTAAAACTTCTGGCTAGTTCTCTTCAAATTCCACTGTCTAGTCCTGGGGCCAGTCCTGTGTTCACAGGTGTCAAAAAATAGTTTTAAACTCACTTCAGCATTATAAAACAAGCCCTGACAGTTAAAAGTATCTTACAGAACTCTACCAACTATGTGCACTCATTAAAGATACCTTGCAAAAAAAAAAAGTTACGCTCCATTATCCATTGCTCTTATTTTCTAGTCACATAGCCCTGATCCTCTCAGGAATGTCTCAAGAGTAAACTATTCCACAGCATGTGTCTTGCCAGAGCCCTGAGTACATTTACAGTTTATGACAAGCATGTTCACTCTGTAATGTTCTTTTTTCTCCATTTGCTAGTATATGGCTGTTCACATGTTCCAGTGACTTTTTAAGACATTCAAGTTTTAGACCTGATTTTAGAATGCGATATACATTCACTGTTTCACCTTAAACCAGGTCAAAGAAATTCAATAAATCAAGACAAATTCAATCCAGTGAATCATATTCAGATCAGGATCAACATGCACTGTGAATGCTACTAATTCTTGCATACTGAGATTTGAATTTCTACACCTACTTCAAACACATAAAAATGCATTAAAGTATCCAAGAAAGCACAGAGCTAATTTCAGCTGAAGGAGGAAAATGCCTGAAATAATAATTTATAAAACAACAGAGAGAATTTGCCTGGGGTATAGGCTACATATTCTTTGTATGTAGCACAAGTTACAATAACCTTCCTATCAAGGTCTTGTACTAAAATATTACCTGAATTACTGTAGGAGACTCTTGCATAGGTGAAAAATACTGTCAATAGTTATGGTTTGGATGGATGGATTGTTTTTAAATTCCTAACCTTTTAAAGGTTTGGGTGCTTGCTTTATTTAACATTGCAATTTACTGTACTGGTTTCTAAGTTCAGAGTGGTCACTTTCTTCAGTGCACTTAATTTCTATCTTTGGTTTGTGGTCTAGCTGCTTTTCACACTTTGACATGTTAAGACATAAGTGAAAACATTCTAGTTTTCCACAAAATCAATACACATTTATAATAAAAAGCAATTAAAACATTTTTTTGTAAACATTCTAAACTAAGACTGTCTTAAAAAGTCTTTGTGCCTTTTACTCTATGTAAGAAGAACTTTCTAGGACAGGTGTAGTGAACTCTATCTCATCTCATTGCTGTAACTTCTACTAAATAAGTAATATACATTTCTCCAGTTGAGAAAGTCCTCACACGCCTACAGCTACATGAAATGCAAAACACTGACTATTTTAGATACCAGACATTCAAAAGCACATTAATGAAAAATTTTGTATTAGTCCCTTCAAAACCTGGGAACTGGGAAACAGGCAACATATATAAAGTTTTAATGAGTCTTCTCTTCCATAAATTCTGTATCTAACTTAGTGGCTTAACTGACCCATAGAAGTACAATACCATACGCTACTTAAAATCATCTCATACTAATGATTATAAATTTACATATACTTAAGGCTATGTCTTCATTCCAAAAGAAGTTTTGGCATTTTTTTTAACAGTGGGATAACTTAATCTAACCAAGGTCATGGTGGCAAAAGTGGAAATCCAATTTAAGGCCATTTAGGAGCAGATCAGGTCCACCATTACCACCTTTACTAAAGAATCTGGTGGGAACACTTCACTGACAATGCTACTCAACATTTTTTTGAAATGGAAATTTTTATAACTGTGACTGGGGCAAAGTGCAACATAAGAATGAACAGTATACCACAAATTCTAAGTTGAGAAAAAACAATTGTGTACTCACATAATCTGGATTAAATATCTTTTACATGCATTTCTGCATGTGAAACCACCTTTGCTAAAACTATGAGTGAGACAAGCTCCCAACAGCTCTTACTGCAAATCACCTGGGTGAGGTTTATTTCCCCCTTAGGGAATGTAGGTTTTGCTTCCATGAGAATTTCACGACAAACTAGCTACCATGACAATTACTGCATAGTTTGTATTCTGTCTTTCTTAACAGCAAAGGAAAAACACTAAATCAAACTATTTGATTCACTGGGAGCTGAGGATACGTTAAATTATGCAACACTGGATCCTACACCTACTTTACTGCTCAGATTGCAAAATTCTAATCTGTAGCGCTGATTTTATTGCAGCACTATCTCCTGTTTCTCAGCTGGATTTCACAATCTGTGCTATGTTAGGCAACCACCTCATAAAAGGAGGTGCTGCCACGTGGTAACACACCTGCTAGCTTTGTGTGAATGATCTGCCTTACCTTGCAAATAGCTTCTGAATTTTGCAAGCTAAGTTGAAGTGTTGAACTCTATTTAAAACTCAACATTTAAACCACAGCAATACTCAAAATTTACTAAAAAGAGAATTTTACATGCAGTTCAGAATGCTGCTTTTTTGTTTGTTTACTGTAATGAAACACTTACACAATGATATCTTCACATTTCTTGGATCACATGTTACACAGTAAGCTCCATAACCAGCCACAGAGCCGAAGGTGAGTCCAGCAGCTAAAGAGATTTTACTACCTGCAAGAAATCATTGAAGTCTTATTCCTCTATACAAGGTCTTTAAACTCAATCTTTATATAGCAGTTGTCTCTCTACATAGTATTATCAAATATATTAAAAATAAAACTGATTTTGCCACATTCCATCTCACCTCAGCCAGTGTGAACAGAGAGGTAATACTTCTGTAACTGGGTCATTCTAATACATTGCATTAGGGGCAAAGTCAGCAAAGTTAGAGGGAGATGATCAGGATCTAGTAATACTTGCAACTTGGGTAAAATACAACCCTAAATTTGGCTATTTTCTCTATCATACTTAAGAAGGATTTTTGTAATTTCTCAGAACTGTCTGTTCATCATATCTTACAGCACTTGGGAGTCTCCAAAAATTGTAGGAATGTGTCAATATATATAAAGAGTAAATTGGACAACATGTGTGGCCTTTCAGTCTGACATCAGTCCTGGACAAAGAAACGATACCACCAACATCACATTTAATAAATAAAGAATGAAAAAACAAATAAATAGCAGTGAGGATGAAAATAGGGCTTCTAAAAGTAACTTGACATCTTCATGCAGTGCTACTGCAAAACTGGTTCATAAGTCCTGGATATATCCCTAATATATTTAGATTTCTGAACAGACATTTGTCTTGGTACCATATGATAAAAGCGTAGAATCTGCACAGCAGACATTATTTGGATTAAGCTGATGCCCAAATGTTTATAAATAAAGAATCCAGGCCCCCGATGTCATTCCTAATCCTTTTGAGTATTTTGATCAAGACTTTGCAAGAAATGGAAATCATAACCAATAAAAAATAATCTAGATTTGCCACGAGGATTGACCAACTATTAAAGAGTGAAGAGAACAGATGAACAGGATAGTCAGGGAGTGCAGCTGGCTGCAAACACAAGAACACAGCGTTTTCAGAAATTCAGATGCAAAGCCGTGTCTCCGAGAGCACAGCATGTGCACACTGTGAAGGGAGACAGTGACCTTAAACCCCAAGAACCATGA
>JACBWW010000001.1:19208146-19493590 GCA_020086605.1 Lanius collurio | reverse complement strand
GGCCTGGCCCGGCCCGCCCGTAGCGCCGCCGGCGGAGCGGCGGCTGGCGGCGCTTGGCGGAGCCGGGCCGCGGGAGACAAGGGGGTGACCATGAGCCGGCAGTGCCCTGCGGCCAGGAGGGCAGTGGTATCCAGGGGTGCATCGGGAAGAGCGTGGCCAGCGGGAGGTGATCCTCCCCCTCTACTCGGCCTTAGGGAGGCCACATCTGGAGTGCTGTGTCCAGTTCCTGGGCTCCGCAGTAAAAGAGAGACGTGGAGAGGGTCCAGCGGAGGCCACAAAGATGACTAGGGGTCTGTAGGATCTCTTTTATAAAGAGACACTGCAGGACTTGGGTCTGTTCTGTCTAGAGAAGAATGAGAGAGGATCTCCTTCATGCGTATAAATATCTCAAAGCTAGGTGTCAGGAGGGTGGTGTCAGACGTTTTTGGTGGTGAACAGCAACAGGACAGGGAGCAGTGGCCATAAACTAAACCACAAGACGTTTCAGCTCAGTTGGTGAGAACATGGTGCTAATAATGGAGGAGATGATCTGCAGGGGTCCCTTCCAGCCCTAACAGCTCTGTGATTCTATGAGGCTGTGCAGGGGAGCAGGGCAGCACACTCTGTTGGGGCCCCTCTGGGACAGCACCCTGCTCCGGGGTGGGCATCTCCTGCTGCAGACTCCTTATCCAGCCCTTCAGGCAGTGGAATGGTCCGTGGATATTTTACTCCTTTAAGGCCAACCCCTTTTGCCCTGCCGTATTTGGGATGGAAGAACTCATGAACGAGGGAGTCATGCCTGCAGATCCACCTGTCCCCAAAGTGTGCCCATCCTATAGATGGGCAGGGGCAGGGTGAGGTGAGCCCCCACAGGCACCCTGAGACCCAGCGATGGGCATTCATTGCTATGGTCAGGCACCCTTCTGTCGCCTGCCTCTCTCCTAAAAAGGTTTCTCTCTGTCCTTGCTTCTGTTTTTTGAAAGTCTGAGGGATACTGCATGAAGTCAGATGAGCAGGCACGTAGGCTGAATGCTGGTATGTGTTTGTCAGGGAAAACAGCAGGCACAAGCCCCAAGACTCTGATACTAAACACGTAGCTAATTTATGAAACTGCTTGAGATGGTTATTTTAACACCCTGACTTCTTGTCTGCTAGACCTGTTTGCTGGACCTATTCCACTACAAGCTATTTTTGTCCATACTTTGTCCCCCTCCACAGTGTTTCTTTAGCTTTTTGTTAAGTGAGCAATTCTTGACCAGCACAGGACGTGTCCTTCAGGGGTGATTCAGGGGTGCCTGTGTGCGACATTCCCCACACTTCCCTTGTTCCCACAAACAGACTGAGCATAAACATGGCCACAACAGGGAGAAACTCACAATGCCATGTGATATGACTTGGATACCTGCCTTCTTCAGGGGTCATTTGAAAATCTCTGCCAAAATCCTGTGTTTCCTTTAGATTTCTTTGCTTAAAGGTGTGGGAGTTTTCCGCTCCAAAGAGCTAGCTGGAAAGCAAATCAGCGTTCTCATTAGGGTTAACATATCTAATTTCCACTCCTAACGTTCTATTTGTTTTTTTCTTGTAGTGTTTAACTGCTGCAACACAAACCCACTCCATGTGAGCTGTCCAAGTCTTCTGTCTGCTCAGTGGAAAACAGAACTGCTCTCCTTATCTCACCACAGTGTCTGTGGGAAGGAAGACTGAAGGTACAGCAACTTTGGAAAACAAACATAGGACACTTGAGGGCAGGATGGCTCCAAAATGCAAACAAAAAGTGGATTCATAAGCTGAAATCCAGAAATCTTGGATTTCTTGATGAAGTATTATGAGACTTGCGACTCTTGAAAAGCACAGTAAAATAAACAGAGAATTAAATGGAGCAGAACCATGCAACTCTATTTGAGGGGATTCCAAAATGGAACAAATACAGTATCTTTTGGCACCTTTAGGATAATGACCAGTTGTGGTTTCTGATTCAATGATACTCATCACTTAAGCAGATTGGGTAACCCTGAAGTCTGGATAAAATTTGAATTTACGTAATTATTTGCTGCTTGTTATGTTCCCTTCAATTTTCAATTACAAAAAGTATTTGGTACTGTTTTCCCTACGGTTTTACTTGACTGTTGTCTGATGTGAAATGGTTGCTGTATTTTACAGCACAGATGGGAGATTTTGAATAGGAGGAGAGTTAATTAAATTAGTTTGTTGGTAGCATGACAAATCAAACACCTCAGTCCTTACAGTGAAGTATAACAGAGCCAGCAGCATAGCCAGTGTTACTGTTGCTATGTGCTTTCTAGTATAGTTTTCACTTGCTTGTTACTGCCAATCTGAGCTGAAATTTCCCCTGTTGGGTGTCCACTTCCAGCTGTTTTATTTTAGTTTGTTTTGGTTATTTTGTTTTGTATTATGATTTATTTGCTTTGGTTTTGGAAAGTTCCATTTACAACAATTGAGCCAACTACAAGGATGAATTTAGGGGAGAATACATGGTTTTGTCCACTATAAACATAACCATTTCACTGAACAGCCCCTAGCATCTCTCTGCTTTGGAAAAACAAGCTTTTAAATCTGGCAAGCAAATTGCCTTAGTTTCAGGGATATATATTTTCCATGTTCAGGAAAATATGACCTGAAGAGAAAAAGAATTTAAAATGTAGAGTGGAGGCTTCTTAAGATTGTACAGCCCTGTTCCCAGAAAGTTTCACCTGTACTGATTGCGTGTGACCTTGTGTTAGCCCTACATTCTCACCTCAATGTGGGCATTCTTCCCTGAGAATGTCTGAGCTTGGGCCTTGGTTTGCTTATGTCCTGTCTAAAACAAGAAGCCTCTAAGGGGCTTGTATAACACAGTCCATCTCCCTCCTCTGGAACATTTTTGCTGAGGCTACCTGTTGTTAGAGAAGGTGTTGGCAGCATGAAGCACATAAAAGACCTCTCTCTGCTGTAAGCTGTTTGTGTTATTTGTTGGTCTTCCTCTATTAACTCTAAAGGATACTCATAGTTGTAAACACCAAGTAAGATTTAACGCTAATTGCTATCCCAGAACATAATGGGATACCAGAAGGGATCTGTGGAATGGAAGAGTGCCTCTGAAATTCCATAGACAGAAGAAAAGGTCCTGAGATAGGGAAAAAAGAGCAGGTAAGAACCCTTACATGGGTGTAGTTCTGGAATATTTTTGTGCAAAGATTGTTCTCCTCATTGAGTGGGATTATGGAAAAAGATTGATGTTTTCCAAATCCTGCAGAACTAGAAGTAGGGGCAGTCATTGAAACCAGTAGGAGATTGGTTTAGAAAAGATAAAAGGGAATATACTTTTTTTTAATGTAGCAGATATAGTGAACTTGAGGAATTTACTGCCAGCAGAGGTTTTGGAAGCAAATAGGTCAGCAGATTGGAAAGGAGACTAAACAATTAAATGGACTGCATATTCATAGAGACATGAAAGAAGAATTTTGTAGGGATGTGCTCTCTAGCATCCCTAATACAGTGGTTGTGGGTGCTGGAGGAGAGTAAAGGTACTGTATATGCCTGGCTTGCATGTTCTCTTTAAGTAATATCTCTTGTTATTAAAGAAAGGATACTGGGGATAGCTGGATATTGGTCAAACCCTCCAGGACATCCTTAATGTTTTTTTCAGGGCTCTGATTTTGTGTCCACAGGTATGTGAGGATAAATGCAATGTTGCTAGGAGTTTGCATTTTATTTTTTGAAGATGATGCCTCAGGGTTCTCTTACTTCAGTAAGACCTGAACCATAGGTCACTAACACTGCATTGTACCCCATTGAGGAAACATACACTTTTAGGACAATCCACATAGTATTAGTGCTTGGATAGGGACTCTTAGACTGGACTACAGTGCTCCTGATGTTGCATTTTCCCCAGAGATCCTGCTCTGTCTGCATAGAACTTGATGAATACTCATGTCTGAGGAAAGATTTCATAAGCTGTGATAGAATTTACCCCAGGATATCAGTGTATTTTGGGAATATTATTTGAGAGTCATCTGCTGGAAAACATCTAGTGCAGCTGAAGGAGAGAGAGTGCCAGATTAGACAGATTACTAGGCACGAATCCCAGCCCCTATTTGTATGAGTACTCCTTCTGCCTTTAGATAATCACATTAACATCAGGAGTATTGCTTACACAAGTATTACTGAGAAAAAGTGGTGAACAGGCTTGGGCCCTCACAGCAGTGTTCTTGTTCCAGCACTTTCCTAGTGAGATCCTGATCTTTTCCTCATCTGAGCTCATTAAAGTTGGTATATCCACTAAGGAGGACCACCCACTACTCAGAAACCTCTGGTAATGACTACCAACCCATCTTTTACATCTATCACAAGTAATATTTTTAACAGTTCAGATGTTGTTTTCCTTCCCCTTCCTAAGCTCTTCCCATGCTTGAAACACGAGTACCGTGTTTCATGCTTGGTTGATTATGAAGCCAGATCTTTTTTTGTCCTCTGAGGGTTTTTTTGCTGCTCCTTCACTACAGATGAGCCAGAAACCTTCCACAAACATATGCTAGAGGAGCCCCCAGTGGGTGGTGAGACTGGTATCTCATGGTGGTTGTCATCAGGCAGTGTGGGTTAGGGTAGGTCGCCTGCCAAGCCTGCCTGGAGGAGCACAGCTCAGTGAGACCTTAGGGATCTTGCCTAATAACAGCAGTAACCTAATTTGAAAAATAGAGAAAAAAGCTGTCTTCATTTTTTTTTGTGGCTGATGATACCCAAAGGAGTACCACTGTGAGTGCAAAGGGAAGATTATAGACATCAAATCATAGAAAGTGTTTACATGTCTACTATTGGGTGCAATTATTCAAGCTTGGAAAGGATGAAGTAATTTTTATTTGTACACCTAAAAGAAGAAGCCAAGTTAAAGTACTTATATAGATCAGCCTCCAAAAATTAAAGTGTGAGATAAACAATGCCAACAACACTGTAACATAAAATTCAGATTTCAAGCCAAACATCTACGAAGGAAGAAGTATTCCGTGGAAAATATCCTATTCTTGCAGTCTTTCTGACCACAGAGTTACACTCATTATGGTAAAGCTATAATTGCAGCCTTGTGAATACAGTACCACAGACAATGGCCTGTCAGTGTTTTTCCACTATAAACTCTCATGTGAGCTTTGCAATTTTGTGAAATACAATTATCTTTGGCTGGGATATTCAGCTACATTCTCAGCCCAGAAATTGACTTTTTTTGTGTGTGTGTTTGTTTCCTTTACCGAGTTGTTCAAAGTTCATTGTTTGGTAAGTGTTTGAGCCTTTCTGATTGTTTGGCTGCTTGTGCCTTGTTCATACTGTGAGGATGTGTGGAGAGTTTGCTGTCACTGGTAATACATCAATGCTTTGCAACATTTAGGGCTGCCAGGCTGTTGCGGAGTCCACGCGCACTTTGGACCAAACTGCCTACATTTGTAGGGTTTGGGAAAGTCAGGGCAGCAGGATTATAGCAAATTAGCACTGACCAGCATGCCCAGGCATGCACAGCAAAACGTGCTTTAGGGGATACTAGAATATATTATTCCAGCTGTGGAAGGAAGGAGAATTGGCCAGGCCAGTTAAATGGGTAAAACTGTAAAGATTTGTCTGTCTTAAAGAAAAAGGAAATTCTGAATTGATGTTTCAAAAAAACCTCCCAAAACCTGTAGGACTAGTGAACCTCTGCAACATGCAAAAACCACTTGTACAGTTCTGTTTTTGATTCTTTGTTTGGCTTAGCTAAGGGTCTTCTCTGTGAGATTGTGGTAATAGAGATCCGAATCCATCCCAGTTTGTTTTTTTCACAGATAATTCAAAGGGAAAATATGGTGCCAACAATGAATGCTGATTCCCCTGATGGAAGTATGTTTAGTTACAAATGCTAACCATGTAACACCTTCATGTGAACTCCTGGGAAACAGGTGATCTGAAATAACCATATGTGTAATGTCTTACTTAAAAATAATTATTTTGAGACAAATATTACATGTACTTAAAGGGTCTCTGGTTCACTAAACATGAGTTTATTCAGTGCCAATCAATGCTTTGGAAGAAAACATGAAATCCTTTTGCTACACAGATCTCTGGTTGTTTCAGCAACTTGTTACATGTTGCAGGGAAAAACTGTTGAGTTCACATAGTTTAAAATAAATATGAATCAAAGCAGTTTATTGCTTTATTGGCAGAGTGTAATTATCCAGCAATTAGTGAACTATGAAAGTGAGATGAGTAATACAAATGGGAAAACCATGCTATAAATTTCTAAACAGTCTTCTATAACTAATGCCAAAGCCTTCTGAGTGTGTTTCTGTGTATGCATATGCACACGCAGAAACACACTCAGGCACAGGTACGCACAGAGTTGTATGCACCCCTTCACTCATGGGCAATATGGGTTACAAAAACATACCCCTTCCCAAAGATTTCAGATTTCTCTGTTTACACGTCTCCTGTGGGAGATGTGGATTCTCTACTGTGGGAATCGGACAGATCCCTGCAGTTCCCTACAAGTCATGGGCTGAACCACATACCCCTGAGACAGTTGTTTCCCCTCCAAGGTCTGTCCTTTGTATTACAAGTTTTTGTGCTTCTTTTATATTTTTTTTCAGTTTGGCTCCTGCTTTGTGTCAAGTCTTTTTGTATTCCCCAGTAACTGTTTAATGTGGCTGATGGTCATCTTCTGTAACATGACCAGTTTGGGCAAACACTGACGAGGCAGTTGGGTGTGCTTCATCCACAGACATACAGATACTCACTTCATACACATCTTTATCTTCAGGAGTGACATTATCTGTGCAGCTTGTTGAGAGGGGTGCTGTGCATCCCTTCCAGATCCATAGTGAGGGAGAGCCCTCCTTGGGAGGCACGTGGGCCACAGGGGCAGGGAGAGCAAGGGGCATGGCCGAGCAGCTGCCTGCAGCCATGTGGCTGACACTGTTCAAACCAGAGTGACTTGTGTTCTGGATGCATCCCACGCAGTTGAAGGTAATGCTAAGTGGGCAAGACAACCTATTTCCAGACTCCCTTCATGCTCCAAAACCCAAAAATAAAAATAACAGTTGCTTTACTAAATGTCTTTTGAACATCTATTATGATTCTCAGTAAAGGCATCATAAATGGGATTGGAAACAGCAAATTGGATCATTGAAAAAACTACAGAGAGACCATCTGGGCCTGGAGCTTTAATGGATGGTGAAGAATTTACATTTCACACTCCCACAGTTTACATTTTTTGACTTGATAAAGACATTTGGATCATTTTATTTTTGGATGCTTTACATAAAATGAATAACCATGATTGAAACTGGAACTGGAGTCAGGAAATAACCAGATTGTGTACAATGTGGTAAAGTGCTAACAAATGCCCACGTGCTACATGATTAATTTAGTATAAATGCCAGTTGTGGATTTGGTTTGTCAGCAGCTGGCTTGGGTTTTGGGATTACTGGCCCATAATTTAACTGATGATTTGATCTATAACAGAATCCTCAACTTTTGGGAATGAAAGAGAGTTGCAGTGATAGTGGAATGCATTAAATATATGCAGAGCTGTTAGCTGCTGGAATGGATACTGATACATTCTGAGGTCTTCATGCAACTGATGAATAGCCTTGTCTCACCACAGTATGATTTATGGTGGTAAATCAGGACAGGGGATAGAACCAAGTGACTGCTATATTTTCAATATGTCTTCAGACAGTGTTTTTGAATTGCAGATACAGAGGCAAAGAAAACTCTGTGTCTGACTATAAATACAGCTGCAAAGTATGGCACTGTTCTTGCATCTGAGTCAGTCTCTAATCACTGTTCTTGGCATATCAGCACTGGGCCATAGGGAAGGGCCATCTGTCAGAGGTAATTGAAAATGGAGGCACTGACCATCTGTAGGTGTTTAAAGTCTCCTGACATTTTTTACTAGCTGAAGGATAATCCAGTGTTAAAATTTATAGTGTGTCTACCTATTATCCTCTACATTCTTCAGGGGAGTACATTATTCTTGGTCTGTTGTCTTTCATTACTGTGGCCTATCTCTTTATGTCACAAATTTATATTTCCTCCCTCTCTGCAGTTCACTCTTGACTGAAGTCACCCCTGTAAATCTTTGTAAGTTTGAGAATTTTTCAAAAGGTGTGCCGTGTAAATTACAGGTCACTGTTACTGCTGGACCAAGCAAGAGCCTTCCCTTAAAGCCTTAGGATTTTGCTAGGCTAAAATGGAGTTCAGATCTGGTTTCTACTTTGCAAAAGTCAATCAGTGCTATATTACATTGCTTTCTCTTATCCGTATGGTGTAAATGATTGAGCAAATGCAAATACCATCTCTATTCCAAAGAAAAGATGCATAAATGTGTAAAGGTGCCTGCAGACTTCCCATATGTGCACAGCTATAGCATTAACAGTAAATAATAGTGTACACTGCCTGTAGGATCAAACTCTTGATTTCATTGAGAAATTAAGAAAGATTTGTAATTCTTATTTTACATGTTGAACAGTTGAATTTTATTTAAACATTTATTGGGTATGTCAGTGTGAAGGAAACCAACTCTGTCAGATAGACACACACATACACACACACAGAGTAAGTTTTCTTTCTTCCAGAAATAAAGTTGTTGGAATATTTTTGTTAATTATCCTTCTAATCCAGGCATTCAAATACTGTACATGTGCTGGGCTCACATGTAGAGAAGGGGAAGATACAAAGAATTTTTAATGAAAATGCACTCCCTGCAGGATTTGAAGTACACTATTTTTAAATACAAATCCAGAACTTTATTATCAAAGTTAAGCAAATTTTCTGAGTGTATTCAAGGTGCTGTTATGGTATGTGAAGGAATCCTGTGAAGTTGCTTGGAGTTGTTTGAGAATTAAAAGTAAAACACCTTTACATTTCAGCAGATGGTTGGCAGAAATCAGAATGGAGCCCATTTTTCTGAGCAGGATCTGCATGCACTGAAAGGGAGGAGACTAAAGGCTCGTTTTCTGCGCAGCCTTGTGCTCTTTCTACGAAAACATTCCATCAGTGCTAGGCCTTGGCGCCCTGAGTATGGGATGCAATATGGAGCACAGAGCAGCCGAGCATGAAAGCTTTGTATTTGTGTCCCAGGGAGGCCAGGCAGGGAACATGCAAGGGTGTCCCACCCTGTCCCTGTAGCATCCTCCTCTCCCATTTGATCTTAATACTGCAGTGCCAGGAGAAGAGTGGAGGGCATAGGAGCTGCAGAGTAGAGAATGTGGAGACTGCCTATGGCATGCTCATCCCTGACACCTTATAGAGTAATGGGGATGCTGGCAGTCCTGGCCCCCACAGTGTGCTGGGGCTGCAGTGCTCTGCACACTTCCACAAAGCAGTGTGATTTGGACCAGCAGAGCTGTGACCATCTGCCTGTTCATTTTCAGAGGTGGAAGCTGGCATCTGGTTGTAGAGCTGGGAGGAAGGTGACTTTGTCACCTCCTTGTTCTTGCCACCTCCAGAGCCTGCCTCTAAAGGCCTGAAAGGAGTTCCCAAAAAATATCTCTGATAGATTGACTCTTTCTTAGGGTGGAAGTGTTCTTCCCCACCACCAGAGAATGTAGACCAACTGGCTTTGCTTTCCAACAGGAAAACAATAATGATTTGGATTTAATTGGTATTTTTCTTCCCTCAGAAGCCTTTTGAGGTGGAAATGACTGTGTGAATCCTGTATAAGAATAATTAGTCTGACATAAACTAGCTATCAAATTCATCACTGGAGTGAGTATCTGAGCTATTCTTGGGTACCATATTGCCTCACAGAAGCTACCACTGTCTGTTGCATTCCTACTGCTGTTTATTGTCTCCAGGGAAAGGAAGGAATTGTCACCTTTTTTTTAGGGTTGATTTGGAGGCTTTATAGAGGGAGGAGGTAAAATTGGTTCACAGCCTTCTACCACAGACTCTACAAAATGCTTGTATTTCCAGCATGGATATAGCGCTCCTGGTCAGATTCACAATTCTAACACTACAGTGAAGGAGTATACTTCTGCAGCTTCTAATGCTCTACCACTGTTATTTCTAAGTCACCATCATCTTCTGGGACTAGAAGAGTCTAACCTCAGCCCAGCCTGTTAAAACCTCTGGTGATCTGAATTCCCTTTTTATGCCTTTGCATAGAGCAACATCTTAGCTGCATTTGATGACCGTGGTTTTGAAAAATAAGGAAGAAAATTTTCACTCTTGTTTATGATTTCAGCCTCTTTTTGAGAAAAGGTTCAGTGCACCCAAATTTAAATGTAACTTAGGGTTTTTCCTTCCTATTTTTGAAACTTACTGTGCATGTATATTACGGAAGACGGATATTACTAGCACAAAACAGTGTGCTTGTTATCTATTATACCATGATATATTTACTGAGAAAATTTTAATAAATAAACCACAGGCTTGAACCTCTGAACCCTTCTAAACTAGCTGATTCCCATGAGGGGTTCAGGAGTTTTTATGGATGGATACTGTGTTCTCATGAGAATTTTATTGGAGCTCATGGACTCGAAACTGACTAGCAAGAGAATTTATGAGGTTACATGGGAACGATCACATCTTTCATTCCAACACCCTATGAGTTTATAAAATGAACCCTTCCTTAAACTGTTATAAAATAGGAGAGTGTTAATGCAACTTTAATAAAATATCTAATGTTATCAATGATTTCTCATCAGTCAGAACAGCTGGTTAATTTTACCAACTTTTCAGTTTTCAGTTATCCTAGATTAGAGTTGGGTAAAGAGGTTTTGCTAAAAATTGTGGAAAAAAGAAAAAAAGTAAGGAAGGGGGGAAGGTCATAAGTTACTAAAGGCATCAAAGAACCCTTGTCGAGATGGATAATAGAAGGGGTGAATAGTGTCCACTATGGATTTGCTTAGCCTCTATTCTGTTTACTCTCTTGAATACTCTCTAAAATTCCTCTTGTGATTTTGTTTAAGTTTAGAAGTTCAACCATGTTGAAGTTCTGTAGCTGCTCATTACCCCACTTGAAATTTAACTTAAAATGTTATTTTGCATCATACAGTTGAGCTGGAATGTTGCCTAAGCCAGGAAGTGAGGTCTGTGGTAGTGAACTACAGAGGAAGTGGTCTAAGCAAGAGTCTGTTCTGGGGATATTCCAACATTTTATTACATTGTATGTACTAATGAGTAGAGAAATGGACTGAGAGCCAGGAAGGGCAGAGTTTTAACCAAATGACTCATGATATGGCCTTCAGCAAAATACATGACCTTGTAATTCAGTCATCTTAGCTGTAACAGTGGGTGAAAATAGGGGCTCAGTGTAGCGTTCAGGCAGAGATACAGATGTGCCTGTTTCAGCTGCATTCAAGGTCTGCAGTTTTTTCTTCCTGTGGAATAGACATGATGGGAAGACAGAAGATCTCCTTTCAGCTGCTCCAGAGAAGCTCAAATCAAATTTGACATATGTTTTTCCTTGAACAAGAGTTTTTAAAAGCTGTGAGATGGAAGTTGGTCCTTTGCTCAGTCTGATTCAGCTGTGAGTGATCAAATTTGCTGGTCATGGTGGTGATCAGGTTCCAAGGAGACCAGGCACAAGGAGGATGAAGATGCACATTTTGAATGGTTGGTTCCAATCGGGTACATTCCTGGTGTGGTCTGCCCAAGCAGACAGAGCTAGGAGACTGTCTGGACTGCACAGTGTGGGACACTGACACCCAAAGGTTTTTCTTTAATTGGTACATGGAGTGCATCAGATTTCCAAGTGGCACTGGAAATGTTGGCTTAGCCGTCATCCCAACAAACTGTGGTTGTTTAAGATGTCACAGGCCTTGTTTCAAATTAAGGGTAGATCTTCGGTACTTGGTTAGCACTGCTGCAGTTAAGAGCAGCCTGTTTCTTCTGCTGCTTCCTTCAGCTCCGTTTGTGTTAGTCCTTATGGTTGTATCGGATCATGGCCGCAGGACTCCACCTGGGAAGCTGCAGGCTCTCAGCAGTGTGCAAAAGCATTCACCTGCCTTCAAGATCTTTTTGGATAGAAGTTTCCATACAGAAATATCAAGGAAAGCTAGCTATTGCATGTCTAAATATTTCAGGTCCTAAAAAAGGAAAAGGACTGACTCACTTTACCCGGTTTGGAACCATTCATTTTATTGCAGTGTCACATTACACATTGCATTCTCACTGTCCTTCAGAAATGTGAAGAAGAAAACTGGGAGAGATTTTACTGCTTGCCTGATCTGCTTTCCTACCTAAAGACCTGTTGTGATGGCAAAACACACGGAGTAGAAGTATCCTTGGTTCTTAGTCTACAGACATAGCAGAGCTGCATTTTCATGATGATTGTTCAAGCACAGGGAAAACATAAGTATATCCTATGTCTCTAATCTTTGCTATCTCAGGACAGGAAGGAATGGGCAAGGTAGATACTGTACTACTGTACTTTTGCAAATCAGTTGATCTGTGTATTTTCAGATGTTTATGCAGAACAGGTTGACTAAGCCTTTTGTGCTTCAGAGAGAATGTATGCCTGAGCTAACATTTTACTGATCCTGTGAAGATTAAAATAGGAGGAAACTGCATACAAACAGGACTACAAATCACTGAAGTTATTTAATAAGAGAAAGGCACTTGGTTGGCTTAAAACCAATCTGGAAAGGCTCTTTGTTGAAGTTATAAAAGTGACCACATCTGGCCTATTTTTTTTTTAATATCTTATGTACTTTTATGAATTTGTTTGTCTTCTCTTTGACGTTTCACATTCTCTACATTTCTTAGTTTTCTGGTTTGGTTCATGTGAGCACAGCAGTCGGATCATTATTCCTCAAGTTCTGCAGCAGTTAAGAAGCAAATGCAGAAATATTGTTTTATTCTTTAATAAGATCTTTAAATTTTTCTCATGTTTATCAGCCCACAGCATAAGATGAACTAACAAAGAGGCTCATTTTGTATCTCTGAATGACTCTCAGGTTCTCATGGGACTACACTGTGAGTAACACAACTGTTAGGAATGGGGCAAAAAACAGTTTTGATATTTGCTGCCTCTGGCAAATAAAAAATTGTTCCACTCATAACAGATAGTCATTTTGCTAGTAATCTGTATCCTTTTCCAGCCAACCACTGCCCTAGCAGAGGGGATGGCTACTGAACCTGTATCTCTACTAGAACTGCCCTACTTTGCTCTCTGACCAATTATTGCAGGCTGTAGCAAACGTGTACTTGCACAAACAGCTGGCCTGTGCAGTGTGTCCGCTGACACCAGCATGCTTTAATTGCCTTGTTCAGGTCAGCATCCTGCCCTGCTGCCTGCTTGCTACCTCTGGCTCTTCCAGCTCCTTATGCTTCTTCAACAAGTGCTGCAAAACACAAAGCTTACTATTGGTTTAGAGTTAGTTTTAAATGTAGGAAAACAGATTTGATTGCTGTGACCTGGCCAGGAATTGTGATTGCAACTTGTGTTTCCAAGTGGGCTTCACTGTTTTAGATATTTTCTAGTAAGAAATTATTTGACCTTTGTACTGTCAGTGATGAATCTCTGGTCTAATCTAGGATTGTGGTGCCCTATTCATCCTCCCTGTTTATCTACTAGCAAGAAAAGCACTGGCTCTTCCCTACCCATCCACAAAGAAGAAAAAATGCCAAGGGCCTTCTCATTAGCAGAGTTCAGACTGAGAGAATGGATGATCTGAGCAGCGTTTCAATCTGGAGAGCTTCAAATTTAAAAAAAAAAAAAAAAGAGGAACATCTAAAGTAATGTTTTCCAATTATATGTTTTTCAGTTGGAGTTTGGATTAAAAGAATGGGAGAAGGAACCTCCTTTTGTTGCGCTATTGATGTTGGGGAATAGCACAGAGATGTTTTGGATATACTACTCAGCCATTTTCCTTCACAGCCAAAGGAAAAAAACCCAAGGGAACTGTTGCCTTCATAATTGTGGAAAAGTGCAGGAGTGCAACTCAAACATGCTTTTCCCATCTTCATTTAAATTGTACATTACAGCTTAAACTTATTTCCATAGTGTGGAAAGCAGTGGATAAATTTGAACTCTAGGTCATGAAAGAAATACACATGGATATTTGCAGAAAGTATCTTCATTGGGTGCTGCTTCAGAGTATAATTTCCATTTTAAAATTACATATCCTTAGGACAATTACACTGAAGAAAGTTAATTTCATCAAATATAAATAAAGTGTATAAAATGTTCTTTAGATATGTTTAAAAATATAGTCTGAGAAAATATCTTTCTAATGTCACTGCCATTTTATTCATCCATCTTTCCAGGCATGTTTTTGTTGGCATTTTCATCTATGTTTGGCCTCATTTTTAATGAACTTTTAACTGCTTAATAGTGATTATCTGGGACACAAGAATCAAAAGTAATTGAAGTTCTTCAGACTGAGAAAGAATAGACAGAAGTACTGCTCAGCATTTTATACAGTAAGCTGTGGAACAATGAGCTATAATTATCTCCTATTAAAACAGCAAAATAAGAAATATGCCAGTTTAGATTTGAAGTTGGCTGCAGTTCAGAAGGTTGAGACAATGAGAAATTGTGGAAATTCACTGCCTTTTTTTTCCCCTTCATACCTCTTCTGTGTCAGTTTTTTAGGTTGTGTATGGATGCTCAGAACTTAATTGCTCTAGAAGCTCTGTATTCTATCCCCTCATTGTTAACAGTGGTAGCCTGAAGCCAGTAGGGCTCAAAAAGATGTCAGTTGTCATTTTTCTAAACACCAAGCAAAACATTATTCAGCCTAACATAGTAGTTACATAGTTCAAATAGGTGGGAGACACAAGGAAGCCATAGCATCCTCATTTTACAGATAGAGAATTAAAATTAAAAGATGGCAAGTGTATGGCTCATCTTACTGACCTGAGCTTCATGCAAGTTAGATGTTTAATACTGAACTAGCTGCTTGAGCTCCTTCCCCAGTGGAGACAGAGAGGCCTCAGTGATTTATCCCATCTCTCTTAAAAGTCTATATTAGAATGGATAGAATGGGTGATCCTGTGGTAAGGCTCTTGGTCTGTCTCTCCACTGACTATAAGGGAAGCCAAAAGTAAAAGGTTTTGCCTCCAGTCCTCCCACTGCAACTGGAGGAATTTCAGTAGAGGCTGCCAAGATGGTCAGGGCTGGAGTATATGTCATATGAGGAGAGACTGGGCTGGTTCAGTCTGCAGAAGAGGCAGCTCCCATGCCTAACAGTGCCTCCCCAGTGCCTAGCAGGGAGTGTGGCTATGAGATGGAGCCAGGCTCTTTACATTGGTGCATGGTGTGCAGGATGAAGGACAATGTCTCAAGTCCAAATGAGAGAGGTTCATACTCAGTATGAGGAGAAACCATTCCCCTACAGGAACAGCCCAGCCATGGAATGGAGAGGCCAGCAAGGCTGTGCATTCTCTATCTTTGGAGACTTTCAAACACCTGGTGTGGCCCTGCTTTGAGAGCAAGGTTAGGCTAGAGACCTCCTGGGGTCCCTTCTAACCTGAGCAAGCCTGTGACTCTGCGATGACCATGCACTGACTTTGATGTTGTGTTAGATGCTATGCAGAGCTGAGAACAAAACAACACCATTACATCACCCTCCTAATCTATATTGTCCTTGGATTACTGAATGCTCTGCTTAGTTCCACTCACCAAACCACAGAATAGATGTAGGAGAACCAGGAAAGATACAGAAAGAGACTGAGGAAAGACTGAATAGACTAAAAGACCAAATTGACAACTTGAAGAGACATGCTGGGTCTGGATGCCCTACAGACCTAGGAAGTGATGATTATTTAAGAGATGCTAAAAAGGGAGTGATTAGTCGCTGTTTCTTGGAATACAAGAGGTAGAGAGCATTCCACAAAGTGATCAGGCAACAAGTTTAAAAACAGTCAAAATTGTTTCATGAATATATAACAATATTGTGAAAGATTTTGAGGAGGCCAAAAGTACAAGTAGATTCCAGAAGTGGTTACATGAGTTGATGGAGTATCCCTTGGTACACAGGGATTTGGATGAAACAGTCACCTCAGGAAATTCCTAAATGGCTATTTGCTGGAGGCCAAGAGAACACATCTGGAGAAAGTTCAGCCTGTGCATGACCTTAGTCATGCCCCATCTGCAGCTGTTCACCATGGAGGAGAGTCCTTGGCTGGACTGAGACTGGCCAGTCTGACAGTTCTTATTGCTACCTCACCTGCTGTGACCATAAGCTGCTCCTACTCCCTGATCAGGGTGGATGAAATGGGCAAGTAAAGGAAAAGGCACCACAAGTTCCGAAGGAAAAGAAAGCAATATGAGAACAAGGCTAGGATTTAGGAGACCCCTACCAGTCATGTTATTGAGCTGGGGATGCTGGATAGCTCCAGACTAGCAAATACCTTTTTTCTTTTTATGCCACATGATCCCCATCTATACAATTTGTCTTTTTGAGTCTTCTGTGGAGGTCTTTAGTCTTAAAACATTACTAAATATGAAACACAGGAGGTGCCATCGGAATACAAAGAAACACTTTTTTTTTTTTCTGTGAAGGTGACTAAGCAGTGGCACAGAGTGCCCAGAGAGGCTCTGGAGTCTTCATCCTTGGAGATATTCAAAAGCCAGCTGGACCTGCTCCTGGGCAGCCAGTTCTAGGTCACCCTGCTTGAGCAAGCAGGTTGAACAATACCATCTCCAGAGGTCCTTTTGAACATCAAAACCCCAGTGGTTCTGTGAAATAGCAATGTTAGTAAATATAAAATATCACTAAAATTATAAGATTATTAATGTTAAACTACTGAACCTGCCAGGAAGTTCAACCATGTTTCTGAGAAAGAAGGAGGGCTGCTCTCTGTTCAACAGGAGTTGTCAGACCAAGACCGCAGTGCTCTATGTAAACTACTCTTTTATGAGGATTGTCTTGCACTGGAATTGGACTCTTCTTGAGGTACAGATGGGTGAAATCATGGTGAAATCATCCACCAACCTTTTTTTGAAAATGTCTCAGCATGGCAGAATAATGAGAAAGTGTGTTAGATGACTAGGCACCTACCTCATGTTCAAAGACAATTGCCTTGATTATGCAACTGTATCTTCTCATTCAGCTTTGATGCATTTATCTCAGCAGATACCCTTAGCTGAGCTCACAAGCACAGCTGTATCCAGACAACATGAATTTTACCCCAAGGAGAAAACAAGTGTTTGGTGTGTCAGTAACAGCTGTGGACTCCTCAGTTTACACCTCTCCCTGACTGCTGCACTGCAAACACCTCGATGAACCATTGCCATGGTACTCAAGCCATCAGTGCAGTGTTGCTAATTTGTCTTTTGTTTTACATGAGCTTTGCAACCTCAGTACATGGAGCTATCACACCTGGTTGCATCTCAACCCCGGATTTACACGGATACCTCTTTATTACCCTGCAATCCATACCGGAGATTTCCCCAGGTGTGCATACAGCATGCCCTTGCTGCTGGCCAGGGTTGGCATTCTGCAGTGAGTCTGCTTTGCAATTGAAAGGGTAGAAGACACTGCTGGCTTATCCAAAATAACTAGACAGGAAGACAACACTATTTATTGCTGCTCATTAACAGAATGAGCCTTGAAACACTGCAGTTTTCCATTGTCCATTGTGTAAGATCTTCCATTGCCAGTTAACCTTTTAATTTTATTCTTCCCTAAACAGAAAGGGTCAGGGTGATGGGACAATTCACTTTTATCTTGGGCTTTACCCCAAGGCAGTGTTGCCAAATAAAATAAATACCTTGTATACTAAGACATAGAATTGGGTCCAGGCAAAAAGAAGACATAGACAAGATTTAGATGGGTCTATGTGATTTAGATCGATCTGCAATTCTGAAAATGACCCTTTTTCTGCCCCCAAATTTGGAAGATTCAACAGGATTGTAGCTCTATTAATTTCAAGACATTACCTATATACAGATACATACCTATATACAGATATATGTGCCTAGAAGCACATATACATAAATATAAAGAGATACATGTACAGACTTTACAAACTTGACAGCATCACATTTAACTCAAAGTGTGAAAACAGAAAATGAGGGTCCCTTTTCCTTCACCTCCAGTGTGGATTCTCATAGCCTTCCTTGGCATGGAGTGGGCAGCTTGCACCAAACACCAAAGAGAAGTTACCTTGAGAAACACCTGTGTTTGACACAAACACATTAAGGTTAGTTGGAATTAGTGTATCCTATGTGAAATACATCTTTATTTAAAAGTTTTGTCCTTCTGCCATTTTAAATATTTAAGATATAAAATATAGCAGGCAAATGTGAGATGGCAAGCTGATGACAGTCTAACAAGACAATGTACAGACAGAGAGGGGAAAGGAGATATTAAGATAAAATGCTGAATTTCTGTGTGTTTGACTTCATGCTGAGTTCTAACATTTTGTTTCATGCTTTAATCTTTCCTTGGTGTGTCACTTGTTATTGTAACTTTGCCTAATTTTTCTCTCTTTTCTTTCTTTATGCTATTTCTTCATATAAATACAAAAAGCACAGCAGTAAGCATTAAAAACAGAGAGATCAGAATGACTTCAGTTGGTTTACAGCAGGGATGAATTTTCTCCCTTGCCATAAGCTGGGCAAAGGAGAGAGAACATGTGAGGAAGGGGTTTCTTTAATCAGATGCAGACTTCTCCCATTCATGCTGTTTTAAAATCATCAAGGCCACACTGTTTATCTGTCCACTCTTCCTTATTGTCCTTTGTTCTCACAATTGATGCTTTGGTTTTCTTGAGACATACTTTGTGTCACATTGAAATGATTGAGAGATGGTTTTCATTGACTAAGAAATGGATGCTAGTGGCACAGGTCTCTATAGACTTACATGTTGCTTTTGAAAGCCGGCATGAAACTTTACAGAGATGGCACAGTAGCACTACAAACCTACCTGGCAGCAGTAGTTTCCCAGCTTGAAATGAACAAGAGCAGTGACTGAGGCCCTGAAGTTTAATGACCCGAGTAGGCAAGGGAGAGCAAGTGGCCTTTGTATGCTAGCCAGGAACTGGTTGCCTTGACAGTCAGTGCAAGTCAGATCAAAAGGCTGTTTGAAAACCATGGCTTTTAAAAGCTAAAAATGGGAAACAACACCTTTCTTTTCTATCTCCGGAGTTGGGAGATAGAGGAAACAGTAGCTATTGTATAGACAGAGAGTTATTTGAATTCTCCCTGCTACCTCTGTGCACCTGATCAAACAGGCGGCGGTTGAAAGGCTGATGTACAATCAGGCTTCCTGTGTGGTACAAACCTGATAAAAAATGTTGCAGCTGAAACACCTGAAAGCACAAAGCTTAGAAGAAAACAGATCCCAGGAAGGAAAAGTGAGGCAACACAACAAGGTTCCTAACCCAGGGACCCTGTCATTCTGGCATGCATGGACTTCAGAGGAAGAAGTAGGGGAGGAGACAAAATGTGTTTTCTCCAAATATGCCTTGGATGGGCTGCACAAAAACACTAAAGAAGAAATGCTTCCCACCCCACCTTTTCTTTAATATAGTCTTATTCCACTGCACTGGTACATAAACCCCATGTATGCCTGTCTTACTAGTAACCCCCTCTCAGTCCAGGATCAGGTCTCCTACCTGCTACTCTGGAATTCCTAACATATCCCAACCTGCCTCCCTTGCTTCAGCAGCTGGAATTCCATATCTTATCTCTCTCCACAGTAGCAGAGTAAAGAACAGGGGCTAGGCAAGTACACCAAAGTGGTACACTAAAGCCTAGTGCCCCATGAACCAGCCCTGGAGATTTTAAAACCCCACTGGACAGGGTCCTGGTCCCAAGGTCCTACTGTGGGTGACCCTGCTAGGTGATCCTGGACTTGGGCTGGATGATTTTCTGAGGTCCCTTCCCACCTCAGCCTTACTGTGATTATGTAAGCCCATGAGAAGCAAGAGGAATTATGAAACTTAACTGCTCTGTTGAGATTCGTGGAGATAGAATTTGAAATGTATCACCAAGTGCCAAGCCTGGTTTTTAACCACTTGAGCACATTTGGTGCCTAAATGAAGCCTCTCTGCAAGCCTTGGTCTCTTTTTCTGTTGAGAAAAGGCCGGCAGGAGAAAACATTACCTTTCCCTGATGCACCTGGCCAAGGACAGCGAGCAGTGACCCTCTTGTTCCTGGGCAGCAGGAGCAAGATGCAGGGATCTGTGGGCTGTGCATGAGGAGTTATGTAAACTGATGGAAAGATGGGAAATGATGGGGACATGCATAGCGACAGATGAAAAGCTGGAAACAAAATTCCAGTTTAGTCAGCACATACAATCCTGACAGCTTTAAACAACAAAATATAAGACAATACTGCATCTCCAGGGCAGCATGGGAAAGTCAGGCTGCTGTCTGTGTTCATTAGGAAAATTAACTCTTAAACATGCCTGCTATGAACAATACATCCATTGTAAAGTGAAAAGGAGCAATTTATTTTAGAAAAAAATCTGGCAATTCTGTTCAAGGGATGGTGTATTCATATGCCCATTATAATCTGCTCTACGTAAGAGAGGCAAAATTACTGCATTTTCACTGAGAATGTAGTCAAGACAACTTTTAGTGCAGCTATTTTGAGAAATTTGTACTACCTTGCGATTAAAAAAGACATGATTTAATATACTGCTACATTGTATCCAGTTCCACAGCTTTATCCACTTTTCCACTTTTCAGCCTTACATCCATTTCAGTGTTGACAGCTATTCTGATTTTGTGTTAACAGCAATGTGATATGCAGAGTGTGATCCCTGATAGTTTCTGTCACCACTGGGAAGGGCTCTGCTCTGTACTTGCAGTAATCAGATGCTGATGGAGACCCTTGGCATGGCCAGCATCCACTGGGCTGGGCTGGGCCACCACAGGCTATGCAGCAGATTGGCTTTGCAAAGTTAGTCCTACCGGGCCTGCCTCCGAGTTTATGTTGTTCTTATGCTTTTGGTTTTATTTTTATTTCTAAACCATTGTGTTTCTAAACCATTTCTAAACCATTCTAAACACTCGGAATTTGTTCTTTGACTGGAGCCATCAGAACAGTGGAGGGGATATGCTTGTCCTGATGTCCTGGGGGCTTTGAAGGGGCTTGGAATGACATTTATGTCATTCAGGGGGCTATGAACACATCTAATGGGAATTATATAGGATGGACATGTTTGAGATAGTAAAACACCATGGCTGTATTAGCCTGGATTAAACACAACCTTTTATGGATGCACACTAATAAACTGGAATGGAAGCCTCACCCCACTTGCTGTCATGCTGCTGGCAGCATTACCAGCCCTGCAAGCTCTGTCATCAGGAAGGTGACTGAAATAACTGACAGCCTGGCTCAGAGACTTGCTGCTGTTAGGTCTGGTCCTTTAATTTTGGTCTCACATTTTTTCTTGCACAGTCTAGCAGTTAAACCACTGTCCTGCTGACCCAAGTACAAGCCAAGGCATAAACTATGGCAATGGGAAGTGCTGCTGAGCTGTATAACTACCTCACACTAGAGACTGGGCTGATAGCACTGTTTTCAGAAATAAAAATAGTCACCCTAATCCCATTACTTCTCTTTCCTTAACAAATTATATCAGATTCCTTAAACAAAGGGAGAGATGTTCTTTGTGTTTCATAGCCCAGAGACAAATATAGTGGGAAAAAGAAGAGCTCTCCATCATTGACAGAGAAAATGAGAAATCAAATAACAAGGGAAAATGGTGATCAAATGTAGGTTGCATAATGTGAGTTTCCTCAGATATCTGCAGGCCAAAATTCACTTGGTATGTGAGACTGTGTCTAGTGGACAAATACATTGCTCTTCTCTAAGAATGCTGGGAAGTGGTGCATGCCACCTGACCCTGCATTTACTTGGCTCTGGATAGCTCAAATGAGTTTATGGCATGCCCAGCCTGCACACTGCAGGTCTGCTCCTGCATCTAGCAGCTCTAGGCAGAGTTTTCCCTTTGCAACCCAGGAACATCTAACTTAAAGATTATTATAAGCTTTCTTTTCCTCATTTTACCACTTTGTATTATCTGGCTTCTGGTCTCTTCCAAATTGGATTATCCTCTTATCCCTTCCAGTTCCCCTGAAATCAATGAAGTCAATGTAGTATAAGTGGTGGTGAGATTGTACCAGATATTAAAGAAATGCAACGGGTTTTATGTGCAAAAATAAACATCCAGTCCAAGTAACAGCATGTAATCCAGGATACAAAAAACACAAGGGAAAAAATGATGGGGGAAAGAGTATCTCAAAGAGAGGTACAAGAGAGAGGGAAGGGCCAAGATAAAGTAACAGAAGTAGCAAGCATGCAAGAAAACAACACACAAAAAGATACACGGTGCTAAGAGAGCTGTGTTCCAGAAACCAAAATGAAGGGAACAAAAAGAGGGAAGACAGCACGAAGTAAGGATGATGGAAACCTTTAGGACAGCTGAACAGAAAAACAAAGTTGAAAGCTGAGAATGTGGGGTGCTTTTCCATTAAAAAACCCCCCATAAGTACAGAAAAATGTAATGAAATTGTGGGCTGAATTCTTCCTGTTCAGGCTCGTTTTCTCAGCAGCAGTGATTACTGCAGCAAGCAGCAATGGGGTAGCTCTCAAGGTCATCTTGTCTGACTGCCTGCAGAGCAGAGAGCTTCTCCGAGCCAATAGTGGCTTTTACTTGGTTCCCCCAGCTTTTAATAACAACTAAATATAAACCAAGCTGTTGGCAATATGAGTTATGTTCTCTGTGAGCAGTAAAAGCATGTGCTTGATCGTGACAGTAAGGGGAGCATTGCAGAGGTGAGCAAAGTTGTAAGTTGCAGTGAGTATATTAGCAAGGACAGAAGTTAGAATGATGGCCTGCTTTGAGAGAGGTGATGCTGGTTTGTCTGTCCTTCCACAGTTCACTCAAGAAGACAGGCCCTGAGGAGCTCTGCAAAGCTCTGCTCTTGTAGAGCCCAGTCCTCTAATGTGAGATTAGACCAGCTCTTCCATTTTCTGCTCTTTGGTTCTCTTGGACCTTGGGCTGCACAGATAGAAACACACAGAGCTTCATGAGGTGTGTTGTTGAATACACACCAGGATGCCTCGGACATTCTGGCTCTGCTGCGGGTATTTCATTACAGATGTTTAAGAAACACTATTATTATGTAATAAAATACATCACTCATCACTCTGCATGGAGAGTTAAACAACAGGAATGCTTAGGAGATCATTAGCACCACAGAGCAAGTGGTCTTGCCTGAGAGGAAAAATAAAATTTGTCCAGTGACATTAATGCAAGTTTGTTGAAAACCAGATAGGAGTAATTTATTCTGAACCTGATGGGGATGTGTCACAGCTGATCCCTGGGCAGAGCCCACAGCCCCATCGTCTCACTGTGCCAAACTTTCAGTGTGAATAATAATGGTGTTAAGCCTCAAGGATTGTTTCTTGATCATCCTCTAAGTGCATCACTGACTGCCTTGAAATGCATTTTAGAAGTTTCTGAAGCAAGGTAGGAATAGATCCAACCATGGTTTAGATTTTTCCTTCTAAAAGTAGGCACATAATTGCATTTTCTGGGCTTCTTGTTTGCTTGAGCAATAGAAATTTCTGGATCAGAGTATGGCACTTAGCCATGTGGTTCACTAGGTGCAGTAAATCCAACATTGCCTAACAAGACTGATCTTTTGTATGGGAACATTGCTAAATATAACTCGGCTTCTGTTGGTCTCCACAGGACAAAACAAGTAGCTCCATATCAGCTGGATATAAAGAAAACAAGAAGGCAGAGAAAACAGACCTGACAAGAGGGCAGATCTCTCCCCAGACCCATCCCCAAAAGGGAGAGGGGTGGGATACCCTGTGGGGGGATCTCAATACACACAAGCCAAACCACACACACAATTGCTTTGGTGGCTCAGTTTTTAACAACCCCCGGGAGGGTGGCAGCCTCACGTCAGCCTCTGTGCCCAGGGCCGGGGGCAGAGGATGGTAGGAGGTGACCCCTCTGCCCAGGAGTGGCTGCACCACCTGCACCTGCAGGGGTGTCTGCACCTGAGCTGCTCAGGCTGGGCTCTCTGTACAGTCATTTGGTCAATATAATGGATCAGGCCAGGCTCTGCTTACATCCTGCACAAATACAGTCAATTTAATGACTCAGACTAGGCTCCATTTCATCTTGTCCTGGAATCAATGTCTAAAATTGTTCAGATGAAGGAAACACTGGGCATGCAATTTCCAAGTGACAGTACAGAGAAATAAAAGGGTCTGGACTCCTGTGTCTGCCATAAGGGAGTCCAGATCTGCTGTAGCTGTGTATATCATGGACGTCTCAAGTTATCTGAGACAAGTGTGATGCCAAATATTTTGTCTGCACAGCTATAGCTTAGGGACCTGCTGATCACCACCCCCGGATTTAAATCAGACACCCTTTTTCTAGCTAGGACAGCCAAGAAATGAGCAAAGGAATGCTGAGGGCTTGGCACTGGAACCGCAGGCAAAACAGTCCACACTAGGGACCCCTCAAAATGAGAGGAGAAATGATTTTTTTCTGAAGGAGATGGAAGTCAAAGCACAGGGATCTTTCTTCTCTGTTTTTTGCAGCAGAATAGATGGAAGAAGGGAAAGAAAGTAGTTTGTTCTGTGAGATTGATTCATGTGGTCAGAGAATGGTGCTAATAATGCCAAGGTTGTGGGTTCAGTTCATGTGTGGGCCATTCTCTTAAGAGATGGACTCAATGATTTTTGTGGGTCCCTTCTGACTCAGAATGTTCTGGTTAGCCAACACATGGAGCCTGAGGCGCAGCTAACTAGGCTCTGCATGGGTAAACCACATGTGAAACACCCAGTGTTTGTTTGGATATTTTTTCTGCGGGTGCTCAGTAAGCATCACTGGCTTTGCCTTGCCTTAGTCCTCAGCCCTCTTCGATCTGGCTCAGATTGCATCTTGCTGACCCCCACACCACAAGCCCCCAAGATCACTTCTGATTCATCATCAGGTCAGAGAGAATCTCAAATGTAGAAATTAGTCCATGGTGCATTAAGTGAGTTTCCTACATAAAGCATGCTGTGTTAAGGCTTGTTACTCTGTCACTGGTTTCTAAAAGCAGCTAAACTGAAGCTCAAAACTGCTTCGCCTATTTTCAGTAGGAAATCATAAATCTTCTCCATCATTTTGGCAGCTCTCCTTCTTCACTGCCTTCCCATGAAATTCTGTTTTCTAAGTTGATTTTCTTAATTTCTACTGGTAACCTGTCTTTCTTCTGTCACAAGTTGCATTTATTTGACCATCCCACAGAGAAAGGAGCAGGCAGGATCTTTTCTTCCTTCCTGCAAACAGAGTATTTATGCCAGTGTTGGAGGAGAAGCATCATGTCCTCTTCCAGCACCCCCCGAGGGCTCCTTGGAAGGCAGGTCTCTAACTCAGGTTCTGTGGGCCTGGTGAGTGCAGAAGAGCTCGGGTCTGTCAGACCTTCTCGAGCCTGTCCGGGGCTGGGCACGTATTGCACATCCCCTGGGAATGAGCTGTCCTGGGCCGGGCACATCGCCGGGGAATGAACTCGCTGCCGCCCTCCCTCATCCTTGGTCAATCCCATTCAGTGAGCTTCTGGCCTCTCCTCTGCGCCGGGGGTCACAGGGACGGCGCTGACTGCAAAACGCGACGCTCATCTCTCTGCCGCTCTCCTTTGTTGTCGGCAGCGAGAACGGCCCGGCACTGGCATCTTCTGGTTCGCCACGAGATGGTGGTAGAGACAAGCGCTGGGCTGGAGCTGCCTTCGAGCGCCCGCTGCCCTTCCCTCCCGAGCCGGCCGTGCCCCAAGCCGTGCTCCATCCATTTCCTTCCGAGCCGGCCGTGCCCCAAGCCGTGCTCCATCCCTTCCCTCCCGAGCCGGCTGTGCCCAAGCCGTACCCCGTCTCTACAGGCATCCGCAAATGCCGGCAGCGCACTCTGTTCTCATTAGTGCTTAATTGTCTCCCTTCCTGCCTTCTTTACCTTTTGGATTACAGCGCCTGCCCTGGATCTTCGGACTTGCCCTCCCTATTGACCCCTATTCCCAGTGCTGCCAACTCTCCCTGCTGCGAGAGCCAAGGGCTCGCTCCAGGGGCCCCTTCCAGCCGAGTTTCCCACAGGCGCCGTCTCACGCCGCGCAGGGAAGAAGAGATGGCAGCTGTGAGCAGTGGCTGCACCTGGGGCTTGTTTGGGCAAAGCAGGATTATCTGCAAAGGGCAGCTGGAAAGAGTCCGTCTCACAGCCCGGGCTCAGGACTCCTTAGGGAACATCTGTCCTACGGAAAGTGCCTTCTTAATACGCATTACCTACCTTAGAGTAGCCACTGCGTCACAAAGACCGTGCGTGCAGGGCAGCTCAGGTTTGAAGCTTCGTTATAAACCACACAGAAAGATCTGGGATCGACTTCTTCGGTGTGATGAAAACCAGTGTGTCCTTTCCGTATTTGTGGTTTAATGTGGGAAAACACTAGAAAATGGAAAGAAAAAGCTACCCGTCCTTATGCCCAAACACCCATGCATTCCTCATGGGCTGGTGTGCTTGCTGTGGGCACGTGAGGCACAGCCAGAGCGACAGAGCAGATGCCGGGAGGGCCATGGCCACAGTCCCGGAGTGTGCTTGACATCAGCATGTGCCTGCTGGTGGATAATAACTACCCCTTGTAGCTCTAGTCCCTTGGCTAACAAACTGTCATAGCTCTCTGGTCCTTCTGTGTAGCTCAGTGTGAGAGCTTCTCCCAGGACAGGAATTTGGTGTCAAATGTTTCAAAAAGCTGGGTTAGCCCATGTCACTGCAGGGGTACTGGGGATGGAAAGTAGGATAAGATAGGGCATTCAGCCCCAGGCTCCTGCCTCCAGCGGAGACTGAACTTGCAGGGATGGTGTGTCACCTGCTGATGATGGGCTTGCTGAGAGGACAGGTGAGTTTCAGTTCATTTGAGTTCATTTTCAGGGAAAACGTAGCTGGTAACCCAGTGCTCATGGCTGCATCTTGGTCAGTGATGACAGCAGAGGTAAAAAAGGCAAAATACACAGAGGAGGGAGCCCCACAGGACTGTGGTAGCCAAGTGCCTTGGGAGAGGGTATGGGCAAGGGGAGGCTCGTGTCAAACAATTTTTAAGAGCATCCACACTGCATGTGTCAGCTGGGCCCAGATTCTGGGGTTTAATCCAAGATGCTGGCTGAGCTGCTGCTGTTGTGAACAAATTACATCTTAACAAACACTGGACAAGCCTCTTGGCTCATACTTGCCTCTTGACTGAGATCTCTGCTGTTTGTCTGAAGCTGCTCCTTGGCTCTGTTCCTGTGCAAACTCAACAGAGTCACTGAGGTGGCAGGTGGTGCAAGAGGAACTCTTGGATCCAGAACAGAGAAAGAATGGAGGCTTGGCAGAGTGCTAGGGTCTTACAGCCCTGCCTCTCACAACCAACTCGCACAGCATGAAGATGCAAACTCCAGCTGCCCTGGCAGGCCAGCTTGTCTGAGGGGCTAAAGAGGATGCTGAAACTCCCAAAAATGAACCCCATGAGCCCGAATATCCAAAGTATGTGGCTGTTGCTAACATATAGTACTGGCATACTGTATGACTGAGGAACTGTGTGCTGTAGAGCTCTCTTCATGACAGGAATTGCTTCCCTTTTCACTTAAAGCCTACATTCTTTCCTTCAGTCTTAAGTCTCATGTTTCTAATGCATTTTAAAACCAAATTGTCAAAATTCTTCCAGGCACAAGTTAGTAATATCAGCCAGCCAGTTTGGTTATAGCAACACTGACCCCACCTGGGTGGCAGGACCGATTCTGAGCACTTGAGACACATCAGTGCTGGACGATGAAGGTACTCTCAGGAACGGTGTTAGAAACTGAGACTCAGTGAGCAAAACACAGTATTTACTTACACGAGGAAACAAAACACTTAGATATTCTGCACATGACTTAGCTACTCTCTGCTTCAGCTCTTTGGTTTAGTTAAACCTTTGTAACCTCATTTGTATAGCCAAGCTGTCTAGGCATATTACTAGGTTTGGCTCAAGTAACCAAACTTCATTACACAGAAAGCAAATCTGAGATGTGTTCAGCCATAAAATGGTTTCACTGAAGACATCCAGTTAAAAACAAAGACCAATCCAAACCACAACCAATCCCACAACAATCCTTGAGTCCAAATTTTCTGAGTTTGAGGCTGAGGGAGGGAAAGTTGCAAGCTACATACATGGCTGATAATGCAACCTAAGTTTTGGACTGCCCAACGCATCTTGCCTTCTCAATCCTGGGTTTATTTATCATTCATATATATTTGTTATTGTTTATTACTTTTGCCCAACTAGCAAATATTTAGGCCACATTTTGCTTGCTAGGCATGTGTTGAAGGCTGGGTTTTCTTCAAAGTTTCAGCTAAAACAGTTCATGTTCCTGAGAGCACCTTTTTTTCTCAACCTATTCATGGCTAGGATGAAGACAAACAAAAACCCACATCCCTCTCCCAGTACTCTGGCAATCTTTGAAAAGCTGGGGTGCTTTTTTTCTTACTGGAAGAGGGACTTGGAACTGGACAAAATTTAACCTTACTGCTGAGATGGACTTTTTATACTCTCAGTGAAAATTTGGCCAATTCATAGAGCTTTGGATAAAAACCAAGCCAGCTGCAGTTCACATGGGCTTGCCAGAGGCCAGCTAGAGATTGCAGGCTTTGTTCTCTGGTGAGTTAATGAGCAAGGGACATGCTCCAGGGCCTAGAGTGGGACTTCCCTAGAACTTGCAATTCCTTACTGCTTCAGGCCAAAGCAGCTTTAAATCCAGATACTGAAAACTACAGATTTTTAGTTTTTTTTAAAAAAACTGTTTGTTTCCAGTCTACATAAAGGACATCAGTTGAACTGCATTCAGAGATGGTGAAACATGCAAGAGAAGGAGATAATTTGGAAAAGTACACTTGGAACAGGCAAAAGTAATCCTGGCAGAGAGCTGGGAGAACCTGAAGTGTGTGAATACTGAGGTGGAAATTGGGATAGAAAGGAGACTGAAGCACAAAGCATGGAGACAACTGGGAAGTGGTGTGTGGGAAAAGGATGTGAAGGATCTCATTTTGGCCTTTCTTTGCACATTATTCTGAGCTCACTTAAGAACACTTGAGCTCACTCAGATGGTCTTCCCATCCATTACTGACTCTTTGGTAAATAAATCTGGCTATGAAGACAGAATCACACATTTCTTTCTGATACTGTCATGATGAATATTATAAAAACCCACCAAAACTTCACAAAATAAAGTGTTTGTTGAACACCCCTAAAACTCAAGGAGGAGCATTGCCATCATATTATAAACAAAAAACCAGAGCCTGGAAGTATTTCTTGATTATTCAGTCCAAGAAGTACATTGGTTGTACCAGTTATAGTGATGTGTGCATGTTCTTCGTGTGTTGCCTTCTACAGTAAGTAGAAGTAAGTCCTAAATTCTTCTGCAAACTCAGCTTAATTTAGGTCAGGCATCTAAGGAATAAGGGAAGCTCATAACTGCAGATGGAATGATTTGAGCTGAGAAAGAAGGGAGGGACGAGAACCTGCGGCCTAGCAAACCCTTATTCAATTATTCTCCAGTATCATTTGATCCCAAAATTACTCCAAACTTAGAGGGTTCAGGAGCACTCCTTCCTTTCCAGGATGTCATATAATTTGGAGAGGGCTTTTTAAAAAAACTTCAGCTTTGTCCTACAATTACAAAAGGAATATGAAGTCTCTGTTTACTTCAGCTGAGCCAGGTGTGGCCCCTGGAGACACTGCCTCTGCCATGCATGTGGCGTAAACCCCGTGGTGCTGCCAGTGCCCTCCTTTGTGCTGAGATTTCCCCCTTCAAACAGGCACACGGTTGTCACCGTGACTACAGCTCTGTGTTGGCTTGAGTTCCCATTCCTGCCTTCTGCAGGGCTAATTGATGGGCTGCCCAGGCTTTATTGCAGTGCCCAGCATCCTTGGTGATGGTGCGTGTCCCTGTTCACACCTCTGCTTTCATACGTGTTTGCGCTGCCAAGAATAATTGTTAGTTCTAAACCGGCTCTGAAATAGCAGCCAGCATTCCAAAGGATACACAGGATGAGCTAGCGACAGCAGCCACTTGGCATTTCCAACCCTGCGGTGCAAAAGGGGATGTGTTCTAAGCACTGAGACTTCTTGAATCAGTTGTGATTTTGTCAGGAACACCACTGACAGTATCAGGATATGTACTCACAATCTCTTATTACTGTTTAAACTTAGAAAACAATACAATATCCTGTGCCAACAGGACTGCTATGGGTTATGCATAATTATTTGTCAGCTCTTTGGAATACCTTTCCTTTTCTGGACCATAAAAACAGCATTTCTCCAGCAACCTCTATTTCTCTGTCTTTAAACAGCTGTGTGAAGCAGGTTATTCACCTGTGACTACAACCAAGTCCCAGCTACAAGTGCAGGATTCCAGAAAGAAGTATTCCTGCATTTTAATATATCTTCCCAGGATGTATAAAACAGCATGTGGTTTTTAAGTCTTGTCAACATTTCTCAGTATATGACCATACTAATGCAATCCTTTGTGATAAACAAGTATTAAAGCATCTTGATGTCAAAACAACTTTTTTTATACCTTGTGTGACAAAAAGTGAAGACTTCGTAGTTTATAGAAGCCAAAAAATGCTCATAGCTTATACAGATAAGAGACAGAATTTTAAGGTCTGTTTATCACATGAGACTTTAGAAGACTTGGGTGCAAATTAGCATAAAGGCAATGCCCTTTCCTGCACCTCTAGTGTTTCTGCTAAAAGTGCAATAGGACACTATAGGAGATGCAAATGCCTGCTAAACCGTGGCAGCTTTAACCAGTGACTGTAATGCATACAGTATGAAAAGTAATTTAACTTAATACCTCCAGTTCAAGTTTCAGCCTTGAGAACTCTGCATATTCTTCTGTTTGTGCTTAATGATATTGTACAGCATTTGATACTTCTTGGGATCATTACAGTGTCAACTCTCCCATCTTGGCCAACTGCAAATTAAATTCTCTGTTTCCCTTGTGATCCCAACTGCATGAAATAGTTTCAGAGCTGAATAAGGCCAGGGGCTGGTTATATCCAGAAATTCAAAACTACTTTGTCAATTTCAGCCTTTGTGAATGTCCCTGAAGAAGACAGGGAAGGAGGGTCTTGGTGTGGAGCGTGGGACACAACAGCTGTAGTGGTGACAAGATCTGCTGGTGTCCATGGTGTGCTGGACTCTATGCTAACATGGAAAGGCACTTCAGAAATAGGGCACTTTAGGATGGAATCCTTCCCCTATTCTTCTCTCTGTAACCTGTGCTTGTAGACTGGTGTGAGCTGTGGGCCATCTCTGGCTCCACTTTGTTCCTAGGGCAGTTCAGAAATGCCCCAGAACCACAGCTGAATGCAGACATTTATGTACTCAGCCAATGCCTTTGGTACCAATTAGTCATGCTGGCTCCACAAATCTTCAAATCTTTTCCAACCTAGCCAGGTGAAAACTTTCCCTGTGGACTCCCTGAGGGCATGGAATGGTGAGAAAAGCAAAATATCTCTGGTCTTTCTCTGGCCAGGAGTTGTTGAGACTGTTACCTCCTCCTTCTCTTCCAAAGTGACTGGACTTTGATACCCAAAAGAAGGCATTTCTCCAACTCATTGCTCATTCATGCTTCAAAGAACCAATGAGCCCCAGCCCACCCTTTGGAGAAAACACCATGTCCTGGATACTTTGCAAACAAGCCAAAGGGGTTTTAGGACCTACCACTCTGAAACCATTTGTACTGGCAACCTATGGTGATGCCTGTCACAGGCTGTGACGGTGGCACTGGGATCTGAGGGGCCTGTTTTCTGCAGAGGTTTTGTGGGGAGCCTGGCAGCTCCCACCAGCAGCTCTGTCACTGCCAGAAAACTGGCAGCAACTTCTGCCCCTGAACATCTGCATCCTCTGTAGGTTCTCTGGGCCTGTCAGGCAAACAGGTTGAAATGGCTCTGGTTCGAATTAGTCACACAGGGAACACAAACAAAGGCATCAAAATGTCCTTCAAAAACTGAGTTCCCATGGAAGATAAAAGGCTGTGGAATAGTTTGTACAAGCCTAATTAATGGAGCTTTCACATCATGAATATGACCCAGGAACAAGTCACTGTTTTCAGGGGAGTGTCTGGCCTTTGCCTTTATCCATGCAAACTGCCAGCTGCTGAAGGAGCAGCCTCTGGCACAGGCGGGAGGGAGTGAGATCTATTTCAAATGTCCAGTATAGACTTCACAGAATAGTTTGGTTGGAAGAGACCTTAAATACCATCTAGTTCCAACCCACCTGCCATGGGCAGGGACACCTTCCACTAGACCAAGTTGCTCAGAGCTCAACAACCCCTCCCTCAACAGCAACACCTCCTTCCAGCCCACCAGCAACAGACCCCTGCCTTTACACTTGCATCTGCCCACCAAATGCCAGTCCTCCAAAGGAGAACATAGTAGAAGGAGGTGGGTGGCAGTGGTCTGTCAGCAGTTTATCAGGCTGAAAACAAATAGGGAAATTCTTTGGGTCCAGAATGAAGTAAACCCAAGATTTGCATCAATCTGAAAAGTGCTGAAGGACTCCTTATTAGGAAAAAGAGACTGCAGTCAGCCTGGGGTAAGGCTGCAGATCTGGGACTGAAACTGGACAGGTGGGAGAAATATTCACCATGCTGACAGGGAAACTCATCCTCACACAGAAAACAAATTTTCCCTTGAATCAGTCAGATGTGTTCGTGCTTGACTGGTGCTAATGTTTCTAAACTTTGTTTCAGATTATTGTTGCTCTTCTTTCTCTGGATATGCTCTGTGTTTTACTTGTGTGACTTTTGCCATTATACAAACTGAATTAATTTCTTCTTTTGTCTTGTGCTCAGTAAATTGCACAGTATATTTCACTGGAACCACAGAGCTCCAAACTGATGAGACTGGCAGGAACATGAAAATGAGGACAAGAGAAACCCTGCTGTGTTCACTTCAAGCCCTTCCACCAGAGCCGCTCTGCTAAAAAGTGACCTAGAATTGCAGGTTAGGACCAAACTCTGATTTCCATGTTTAGAACGGAAAAGCATTTATAAAGCAGGTGCCCAGATCTCAAACCTGTTAGCTGGTTTTCTGCTATATAGTTGAAATTTGTGTCATTAAGTGTTTTTTATTTGCAGGTGGTGACAGGAAAAGTATTTTTTTCACTTTAAGCCAAAAATCCCAAACCTGCTCATGGTCTCCTTCATTATCCAAACACAAAATAGTTACCCCTCTCTCCCTTGAAGTAACTATATACATTCTCTGCATGCTAAAATACCAAAACAGAGGCCTTCTTTGAAGTACTAAAAAAAGTTTAACAGGTATGCTGCGTGTTCACTGAAAGGAGAAAAAACCAAGTATTACCGTAAAATGTTTCAGAAGAATTAGTAAAGGACTGCATCTGGGTGGAGCCCCTCACATGTCCTCCTCAGTAATTTCTTCACTCTGGTATTATGCAAAGTTTTGTCACTTTGCTTTTTGTGTTCTCCATTGAGTAAGTGAATGCTTCCTTAGCCCAATTCCTTCCCCAAAAGTAATCCCAAGGCTGTCACTGTAGAACTAGCATTTAGTGGTGGTCTGGCAAGCTTTACACACAGCTCATGCGCATGAACAGAGCAGTACTTGTGGGAGGGAAACAGCTCTTATCAGAGGCACTGAAACAGCTGGCAAAGGCAGCTTTTGAACGTAAAGGTCCTCCTGAGATTTAACACATCACTACAGCTTTGGTGGCATTGCTACCAAGATATGCTTCACTATTTGTTTGCAGTACCCCTTCTCTGCCCCTGGGTGTGTCCACACTCTGTCACTGCTGCCAGGCCAAGGCCAATGCCACTGAGGCCAATGCCTGGACAGAAGCATGGTCCTGCACACAAATAAACATTATTAAGGAGCAGCAAATGGTGCAGGTGCTCAAGGGTGAAAAGTTATTGCAATTCAACTGACCTGGTGGTGTGTCACATTGGAACAAACACAAATCAATTCTAACACATTTCTGGCTGCATGGAAAAAAAAGACAAACTTGTTTTCTTTCAATTGACAGCTTCTCACACAAGTCCTTCTCTTGGGGACTTAAAACCACACTTGTAGCCTTTGTTTAAACAGTTCCAAGTTACAAACATGAAAGTGCAGAAAAAAATTGAACAAGTAGACAGGACAGAAAAGTTGAATGAGCATTGGCTCTTCTTATTTTAATGAAGAAATATTTCAAGTTAATATCAGTGCATATTTAGAAATAGCATGTGATACTCCCAATGCCAAATACATCAGCAAATTACAGTTTCAAAACTTTATAAATTAATGACAAAGAAAAAATAGATTAACATAGAGAATAACGTTCAAAATAAACATCCTGTTTGTTTGCTGCACTGTGTCAATTATATTCCTTAAACAGCGAGAGAGATCCAATATTTCATGGTAATTAGGCTCTCCAAAATAGCAGTTATTTTCCTACAAATGAATTGAGCGGTTTGCATTTATTTTTGATGTGTAATTAAATGTTATTCTTAGCTGTTACAAAGAAATTTAGCCATGTCAGGGTAAAATTTCATTCCACGACTGAAAAACCCACACTAACATAGGATCGTTGCCTTCTGGTTATACCCACTGGTAACAGTCAGCCGAGAATAGGAAGAACTACATGTAAGCACATTTGGCTGTTACATAAAATGGCTTTTTTTTTTGTTTCACTGCCTCATAACAATACTGTTTTTCAACAATGTTCCCAGTCATTGTTTTTAAAATGGTTCATCAACATATCCTGAATCAATCATCGATATAAATAACTCCAGTGACAAAATCCATTATGGAAGGACACAGAACTGCAAACTGAAAGTTGTACAGAATGATTTTAAGGTGGAACTGTAATTCCTCTGTAAGACTCTGTTAAAGAAAAAACAAAAAAACAACTGCACAAGGTAAAATCTTTAATTAACTGGCAATGGTGGAATCTGGAAAACTGAGATATAATTCTGAGAGATGTTTAACTCACAATGGACTCTAAAGCAAGACAAATCATATACTGAAGCTAGAAAGAGATGCACATTTAAAGCTTGCAAGTGTGATATAAAAATATTCTCTAGTTCTTTAATTTTGATACAGGGAGTCCAATTCCCTAATAGAAGAAGATAAAATACATCTTCTTATCTTCCCCATCGCTGTCCATGCAGACTGTTCCCCTGAATCAGGAAATGGCTTTCCCCAACAAAAACACCAGCCTTGGGAATAACAGACTTTCACAGGGTTTGTTGATTTTGCTTTTTAAAGTATATTTTCGAGCAGGTGAAATACTGATAGCATATGCATTTCGTTCACTATTATCTACTGTGCAAATCATATACATCAACCCCGTAACTTCAACCTAAGTGCATTCTGCATGGCCTTGAATGACTCAGAATCTAGTGGGATACTACAGCAGAGAGATGACTGCCAGCCTATGAAAACACCAGGCTAAATCAGGTTACTGGGAAAGGCACATGCTTCAGATTTAGCAGGAACACCTGAAGGTTCCTCACTGCCACTCCTGAAGTTACCGTGATTCAGTGCACTTCCCAAACGACAAGGTTTGCTTCCAGAGAATCGTGAGGTAACAGGAAACTTCTGCTTATGGCACATACACATGGACGAGTGTGAGCTCAGCTGAACACTCATGGTGCGAGGGGTGATGCAGACACAAGGGAGGCTACAAGGGTTCTGGCCAGAAACAAAAACTTCACAGTTCCTTACACTGCACACATTCCTTTTATGCACAAATACGAGGTGCGCAAAATAAACTGTTTGCTCAGTACAATTTAATGTTTTGCATATGTAAAATAATCACCTAATACTGCAATAGAATCAAAAATCATGCACTAGATAAAACAGAGCTTCTTCCCCATGAACAGCAGTTCTCAGGAACATTTTATTCTGCTTCTGGTAACATCTCATGATTTGCCAGCTTTCATAGTCCCTTTTAAAGAACACAGTATTTAGCGAAAACTGAAGAGCAAAATTAAAAAAAAAAAAAAGAAAAGCTTTGATTTTAATTGCAATACAGCTGGGATAGATGCAACAGAGCTGCTGTAATGCACCAAAGAGTAACAAAAATTCAACATGAATATCAGAAGAATAAATATATACCCTAAATTAATCTCTGTAAATACATTCACAGGTCCACTTAAAGACACCCTTATGCATAACTCACACTTCTTCAGATCTGCAGAGAGAGATGGATGTTAGTTCATGGGGAAAGCAATTTATCATGAGACTCGGTTTATCTGTCATTATTCCAGCAAAAATCAGTAGCAAATTTGAAAATCTACATTTATTTTCCCCAGACCAACCACACAGAGGCTTAAGTCACAAAATCTATTATTTCCAATATTCAATCATAAGGCTTTATTTACACTTTTTTTCTATAAAGTCAGGAAAAAATTTGGTGCAATGTGCAAGAAAAGACTGCACATTTCACTGATTGGAGACTAACATCAGCTTATGGTTTAATGCTAACCCACAGGCAGCCAATTAAAGTTCCATATATCCATGTTTTTACATAGAGTTTCCTTCCAGATTCTGTCAGAAGCATACTAGCAGTCAGGCCACCTAAAAACAGCAAAGATGGCAAAGTTTTCTTGAGGCTTAGTTTGGAATGAACACTTTTCCCAGGGAACTTATTTCTTCTTTTAGAATCCTTTGCATCGTAAAATTCTATTAGTAACCTATAAGCAGAGAAAAAGGAGATGGTCAAAGTCAGACAGTAGCTTAAGACATTTTAAGCAACCTTACTTTCATCCAGTAACTGCTTCTAATCACACATTTTTAACAATGATCCTATCATATGCAGCAGCTCATCTGTAACAAGTTCAAGTAATGAATACACCTTACAAACATGATGCACGTCAAACCCTTGTAAGCATTAAAGCCATATTTTCCTTGTGGACCAATTGCAACAGTGAATATAAAAGCTGACAAGAATTGTTCTCATTCAGCAGTTAGCAGAAAAGCCCAGAGAAGTGGGCAATATTACAGGACAAAACACACTGAGCACCAAAGGAGAAGGAAGAAGTATCTTCATAAAATAATCTAATAAGTAACAAGGGCTCACAAGACATTGATTATATTGGAAGCTAAACATGCCAAGAGTAAGATGCTATACCACTGGCTTAGCAGTAACTTCTTTCCTCCTAGTTTTAAAAAACAGTAATAAATAGATCTTGAAATGCTGGGGTTTTGTTTCAACTATCTCTGAACTTGCCTGACAGACTGCTTTGGTCCCAGGAAAGATTCTCCAGTGAACGGGAGCTTACAATGACACATGGATGATCAGGGTTCAGTTTTGTTCATCTTCACTAGGTAACTAAATGGACAGACACTGGACAGCCTTTTATTTCATGTATCAGCTCCTTATCTACTTAAATTAAATTCAGACTTTCTATCTTTCAAAAGTAAAGGAAAGAAAAACTTTTTCGTGATCCTAAATGTCTGAGACACTTTAGTAACAGTGCCACGTTTACAGACAGTCATGTTAACTTTTATATGAATTCAAAGTTCACAGGAGAAGTGAATACATTTCTTACTTCCATGGAGTGTGAGACTGGCAGAACAATACTAAAGCAGAACAGAACAGAAGAACTGGGAAATTTCTGACTCATTCAAAGTATTCAAGGATTTAGAAAGTAAACATTTAGCTCCCTTAAGCTGGACTACAGATCTGGCAAATTAAACCATCATTTCTCAACCAATACTTAAATCCTACATTTAGGCACAAAGTCCCTCAGGAGAACAAGGTCCCCCAAGATCTGCTGCATATACTCAGTAGTGACTTATCTGGAGGTGCTGGAGAAAGCCAGACATTTTACTTCTGCCACGATTCAAAAATGGACAAATGAAACTTCTACTTCACATCGTTTCCCCAGTGAAGGTAGGAATTTTGGGGTTAACTGTGTTTTTATCCAGTTGCTGTCTGGATGAAAGACTTGTAAACAATTCTGGCAGAAGAGATTAGATCAAGACCCGCCCCTCTCTCACTCCAACTTAACACTGATTACAAGGGCAGAATCACACTGCTTTTTCTTGTTTGCCTACCACAGGCATCTTACATTCCTGCACAGGACTTAACTAGGAAAGATGAATAGGGAGTATTCAGATGAATACAAATCTTGCCTGGAACATGGACTCACACCTCTTCAATCTAAAGAAGGTCAAAACTCCAAGAATGCCAACCTCCTGAGCAAAAGGCTTAACTACAAGGTGATATGATGATATGATTTATATGATATGATATATGATATGACATGATATATGATATGATATGATATGATATGCACAGGAGTACCAACATCACCTCTCTTCAGAGAGCCCTACAGCTGGCACTGCTGGAAACACAGAAATCATGGCTATATCTGTTAATATAAAAGAAATACGACAGATTCTTGAAACAGAAAGTTCTACATGTTTCTACTCACTTATCCTTTATTTCAAAACGTTCATGAAGCCACCTTCTCATATACATCTGCTCTTCTGGAATGTCCTTCAGTTCAATTCGGTCAATGAAAATGTGAACTCTTGGGCATTCCTTACAAAGAAACTCTAAAAAGAGAGCAAAACAGCACAACTGAGTTACAAAAACACTGAGTTACAAATATACCAAAAAAATCTGACTGTAAGTGCCTTGGAAGCCTAGCTTCACTGCTCAAAAGCATTCCTTCCTTATGTTTGGATCCTGAGCACTTCACTGAACTTAGAAACCATCTGGCTTACACACTTGAAACGGTGGACCATTATCAGGTACAACATGGAAGAACTGTCCTAAAATGCACCTTGCTAACTGTAAAAGGCTGTGCTTGAAAACATTACACTCTACCTCAGTTGCAAGCTAATCATTCAGTAGTGTGGGATGCAGTAATTTTGATGTCATAAAGTTTTCCATCCTGAAATTTTTTTAAAGTTAGTAATCCTCTTTCCTGGTCCTTTTTAAAATCTAAATTTTGTTTGCTGCTGGATGACAAAATTGGAATTATAGTGATATCCCAAAGTATCTCCAGGAGAAAGTATGCTTCAATTTAAGCAATAACCTATAACTAAAAAGTCTAATAGGGCAAAAGACTCAGAACAAAAAGCTGCTTTCCATTTTGTATCCCTTCATTTTTCTTATGTCTCACAGAGCTTGAGACAGCCCTATTGCAAACTGCATCCCTCCCCATTTCCTCAGTTTGTTGCTAGACAAACTTACTAAGCAATCATTAAGGACAAACAAAACTCCATTACTCAAATGGCCTTGTGGGATTTCTTACAACTAACAAGTGGTAAAAATAGTGGGCACAACTACAGTAATATACTGCATATTGTAAATGTGAAATCCTGCGCAGCGTGTATTGGTAACCATTTGCATTTACCACTAACAAGGGGTATTGCAGTAACCACAGCATCCCTGAAGAGATTTGCATGATGTGAGGATGGAAATCCTCAGAAATTTGGATAGTCATCCTGTTTTGAAAAGGCACCAGAAGTGTCTTCCTACAATACATACAGGCAACAAATGTAACACCGACTGGGTGGTCCCTTTAGGTTGTTGACATTTTTCGGACAGCAGTGCAGATGCACAGAAGACTTTGACCTGTAACCACGAGGGGTATCTAGAGGAATGAATGTGCAAATAAATTGTTACAGCATGAACATCTTTATTGTTGTCTGCCAGCAGATATCCCCCTATGTGTTTTTCATCTTTACAGGATTATTGATTAGTAAGGACTTTGCTGTAAAAACAGTCCTTATCACATACTAGAAATTGCCTTAAGGAATTTTAAAAGCCTGCTTTCATGCAAGTGTGTGTGCTTGCAGGGGGGAGGGAAGGAGAAAAGATAAAGAGATCCCTAAATCTTGAGATGCTTGGATGCAGAAATCTGTAAGGTGCTGTGTGTGGTTCTGTGTGGACATCACGCACAGAGCCCTTCACCGAACCACAGCACAAAGGCAGCAACATGGCCCCACACCATCAGCTGGAGAGCGGGATGAGGGCTCCATCCAGGCATGAGTCCATCTCTTGGCCATGGAGCTGCAAACACAGCTGTTGCCAAGAGGTTTCTGGTAGAACCTTCTCCTACCTACAGCTATTAGATGGCAGGCAAGTTAAGGACTTGGAGTCCGGAATGATGGTACACGTAGACATTTTCTTCAGATTTATGTGCAATGCTTTTACTAACCACAAAGAAATCAGCAATCGTTTATCTAAAAGCAGTTTTTTTTCTCTTGCTTTAATGTGAAGAAAGGATTTTGCAGGGCTGTTTCTCTAAGGATGCTGTCCAAGCCACTACATGAAGGTCATTGACTGAATGAGCATCTAAAAGCATACTATTAATATCTTAAAAGGACAGATTTAATGTCTTAAATGCTTATGATGTTCATTGATGTACAAATCCTCTTTTGAGTGGCAATACCTATTAGGTGGAACATTCTAACAATATGCAAAACTGTATCTGGAAAACAAATGCCCGGAAGCCAGATGATACGGTCTTTTCCTGTACTAGACTCCTATAAAAAACATCTATGGTATGCATATTCAGTTAAGAACTAAAGATCTGGCTTCAAAAGATACTTATAACATTCTGTGCATTGTATAGGGTATGTTTGGTTTGCTTCATAGCACATGGGTTACTCTGCATTGGAACAATCAAGTCTTAACTGATGTTACTTATAACTCAGCTATAAATTGTTAAGGGAAATTATAAACCAATCAAAACTCAAGACATAAGTATTTCAAAAGAAACACCTTCCCCCACCAAAGCTGAAGTGTAGCAATTCTACAAAATCCCCTCCTCAAATATCTGAGTGTTGCTGCTAGCTTTCTACTTTATGCCCAAGTTCCAATGCAAGTTGATTCTTACCACTTCCCACTCTGGTCTTCTTCAGCCAGTCTAAATTGAATCCCTGTATGTGAAGATCCTAAAGCTTTGTCATTATTTCCCACCTTTGTGAATCCCAGTGCTTTCCCCTACAACTTCACTGTCCCTTTTGAGTTTGCCTTAGTTCAGCCTCACTGAGGGCTGTGTGATCTGCTACTTCAGGTGCTACCCTGGGGAAGGTCATGATTCCCACACATTGATTCAAAGTCCTTTTATCCAAGGCCTGGGTATTCAGGACATCTGCAAATGACATTGTAATGCATGCAGTAAAGCAAGTCAGGTAATCTGACTAGTATTTAATTATCCAATTCATGTCAGGGTTAAATGCAACTAACCCAACTTTTCTGCCCCTAATCTACAGTGTCACAGCAAGCACATAAGAACACCAGTGGATAAGGATGACATATTGAAAGTTGATTTTGAGAAGGAACAGCTGGATTTTATCACCATAACCACTAAAGGTTTGTGGTGGTCCCATGACCCTTAATTTCACATTAGCTTAACTCCCAAAAGACTTATGTAATTAAGCTAAGAAACAAAATCTTATTGAAGCAATTTATTATGCGCAAATTACATCCAACTTCAGGGACACTAGCCCTTAAGGCTATCATCTGACAGGATTTTCAGATTCTTAAACTTGCCAGAATTTGTTATAATTAACAGCAGGAACAAGCAAGCCTGAGCTTTCCTTCAAGAGACAAAACAGAAATGCAAATCATGCATTACTAGCAAACATTATGTTGGGGACAGCATTATTAAAGAACCCTGTACAATTTGGGTTAAATGGATACTAACAACTTGCGTGGGAGCCAAATGGACTTTTGTGTGGGAGATAATTTCCTAATAAAATTTTCTATCTAGCTAAATAACAGATACAAACACAGAATGTTTATAATGTTTTTAGTGACCAAGCACGGCAAAAGAAAAGGATTGAAAATAATAAAGTGGATTGAGCCTTTTTTCTTCTTGGACTGGGACACTGTATCCCTCCTTCGGGGGGACAGAATTCACACTAACACAGGGATTCAGTGAGGGATTCACTGCAGCACTGGGATTAACAAGTGAGGTGCAACAGCCTCCAGGAAAGGAACTCAATCCACAGAATTTTTAATTGCAAACCAGTATTTGGGGCTCCCACAAAATTCTATCAGTTCTCAACTCCTTGCCTTAAAAAGACAATTAATTATCTTTGGAATTACCAGCATTACCAGGAAAACTGAGGGAGGAGAGAAGCTCCGAAACACAGACATATCTGTAACTGAGAAAGGACAAAATAGTGGCCTCAGACCACGTTCCTCTTCTGAACCACGGAAGTTCATTCCACCACTCCAAATTATTTGCCTTGTCCCTTAAGAAAGTTGTGACAGTGGTAAACAGATATGCCAGTTTTCAGTTACTAATGAAGTCTATTTTTATATGCACTTTAAATATGACAGCAATAAAGTAGCTCAGGTTTCAAGCTCCTACATCGGCTCCTCTACTGCAATGTAATTGTTGCCAATGTCCTTCAAAATTAGGAACAGACAAACTGAGGCCTGACTTAGTTTTGTCCACTTAAAGAGTCCCCAGATCTCTCCTGTTTTGACAGATTTCAGTAATGTTTGTGATATATTGATAGTGATATCACAGGAAAATGAAATCTGAATAAGGTATATTTGTTCTAAGTAACTAGCATTTCAAATGTGTAAAAATACATCTCTTCAGTAAGAGAACGTTGTGGTCTGTAAAGTTTTACAGGCAAAACCGTGAGAGCAGAGGCATTCCTCTGGACTGTAGATGCCTTCTCCACTTCTTAAACTTGCATTAGTCTGGACTTCAGTGTTTAGTAGCTAAACTAAGCAATTTGCAAACTATCTCCTCTTCAAAGAAAGAAATCTCATCTCTCCACTTCCATTTACTTTGTACACCAAATTAACAATCAAACAGCAAAACAAACATGAATTTAAGTGCTGCACTGCTTCACAGCTTCATGCTTTCCATCAACCCAAGTCGAGCTGACAGGAAACAATTTCACGACCTGCTCTAACAAAATAAAGCAGCAGTAGAGTAAAGCAGCACTAGACAGGAAAGCAAACATCCCAGGCCAGAGGAGGCTGATCGCAGGAGTTGCCCTGGGCAGCAGTGGAGAAGCAGTGCCAGCACCTGTGGGTACTGTGGATGTAGGGAAGTGTGGAGGAGATGTTGTGCAGCCTAGACTGAAGCTCGCAGTCAGGAAACAAGCCTGGACCTGAGGAACAGCGCTCTCAGGAACACTGCCAATCCCCTGTGCCAGGCGTGGCAGGCACCCAGAGATCAGTGCCCCCATGCACGCACAAGGGGCATAGTGTAAGGAGCATACAGCTCAGGAGATGGCAGATGTTTTGAAGTGAGAAATGGGATGCACCTGAATCATTATTCAGCCAGGGTGCTGGCCATGAAAGCTGAAAAATTAGAGACTGTTTCAACTGGCAGTTGAGTAAGACTGAAAGTCAGAAAAAGTAACTTGTTCAGATGAATGTAACATAAGGTGGATGTGGCTAAAATTCATTGTGAGGGCAAAGTTCAGAAGTACCTCTGTACCAACACGAGAAGCCTAAATACGAAGACAGAACAAGAATTACTGGCACCAAGAGATCACTCCTTCATGTAAGAGAGGCATCCTAGTGGGCTTGCAGGAGTGGGCACTGTTACCAGACTACCAGACTTCTAGGAATGACAGAAGAGGATGTTCAAGTGAGGGTAGGGTAGTGTGCATTAAAGATTATATAAAAGTCTAATAGCTTTATATAATAAGGAGGCAAAAGCACAATAAAGTCCTTGTGGATGGAAAATCTACTAGAAAATCTACTATAATATATATTAGATAAATAATTAAATGACTTCCAAGTAAGTTTAATAATAGTGAGCAGAAACTCTGAAGCCAGACTCAGATCTGCAAGTTCAGGACTGACAGAAGGAAAGTGATATTCCAGCTACCTTCACTGAACTGCACTGATACTTCAGTAAGATGAGCGGGGGAAAAAATCCCAAATAAACACAAACCAAAATGAACCAACCAACTGGGCAAAAACGCCAGAGGGGAAAAAAACATTGTTTCCTGGAAGAACTAGTAAGTAAGAAAACCCACAAGAAAAGATGCTGTTCCTGGTGTGGTCTTGCTCTGCAACCACAATACAATAAATTTCAGTGTTGTAGAGAAAGAATCCAACACAGAAATGCAGAATTCTTGGGGGTTGCCTCTTCTCCCAGGCAACTAGTGATAGGACAAGGGAAAATGGCCTCAAATTGCACCATGGGAAGTTCAGGCTGCATGGATATTAGGAAAAATGTCTTCACTGAAAGAGTGGTCATGCATTGGAACAGGTTTGCCCAGGGAAGTGGTGAAGTTGCAATCCCTGGAGGTGTTCAAAAAATAAGCAGATATGGCACTTTGTGATAAGGTTTAGTGGGTGTGAGTGATGTTTGGTTGAAGGCTGGACTTCTTGATCTTGGAAGTCTTTTCCACCTTTAATGATTCTGTGAATTAAAGGAAGTACACAATGGGAGGGAAGGCAAAGTGTAAAAACACCCTAAAATATACAGTCCAAAAGAAAGCAACCTGGAGGCTACTAAAAAACCCACCAAATCCCAGAAAAACCTGTAATAGAAACTGACATAAAACGTGTAACACTGCAAAAGGAAAAACCTATGTGGGTCTGAAAAACATCTGTATGGCTTTAAAGGGAAAATCAAGGAGGCTACCATTATACTCATACCTTCTCTGCTCTGAGGAGCAGAAACCTCGTCCAAGAAAGGAAAAGCCACAAAACTGCTCATGCCAAATGGAAACATAAACTTAAGAGGACTAAAAATGAAAAATGGAAAGGATGTTCTATTTTAACATTTTTTCAGTATATTAAAAGCAATAAACTTCATAAGACACTGGTGGAGTTGCTGGATGACTACAGTGTGAAGAATAGCACTCATGGTCAAGTATAAGCCCTTGCAACAGAAGCTCATGTATTCGTTTGCACCATTCTTTCTTGTTGAAAATGTTTGATTCCTACACCCATTGCATTCTTTGTACCAGATCATTCAAAGGAACTAGATCAGTAAATAAACATACATAAAATATTAGACTAAATATAAACAAACAAGTCAGATGTCAGGAAGTCACCAAGACCAGACAGCATTCATCCAGAGGCTCTCAAATGTGGAATTTAAAAACAAAGATGTGTAACCTATCAGCACGAACAGCCATTGTGCCAGAAAAATAGGGAGTTTCCCGTCTGCAAACAAGGACTTTAGAGATGATGCTGGGAAATACAGACCCAAGTCTTACATCACTGGGTAAGATAACAGGTCTGTAACAAATCCCTGAACACATGGATAATCACAGTCTGTTGAAAAAGATTTGGTGTGGATTCTGTAAAGGGAAATCCTGTCGCACCAACTTGCTGGATTTCTACCACAGTGTCAAGGACCAGCGGGATAAAGGGGATTCACTGGACATGATATATCTGAATTTTCATAAAGCCCCTGATAGGGTTCCACACTGAAAGCTATTAAAGAAATTAAGCTGCCATGGGATTAGAGGAGATGATGTTTTATAGACCGAAAGCTGCTTAAAGGAGCGGAAGCAAATGGAAGGACTTAGGGATGGAAAAGACTCGGCAACTGGGGTCCTCCGAGGATCGATGCCAGGACTCTGTCTCATGACTGATGAGTTGAAGAAGGAAGCAAACTGTGAATGCTCCAGTCTTTCACATCTCTTTCAGAAGACCCTGAGCTCATTTGGGTAGTCAAATGTTGGCTGAACTTCAAAAGGACCTCAAAGCTGAACAAACAGGGTGAAAATGTGGCAGCCAAGCTTCAGTGTAAACAAACAGGGGAAAAAAATAACCAAAACCCTGATTACATGACACTTAAATTGGAATTAGTAGTTACAATCTGGGAGTTGCTGACCCCTTCCATGAAACCATCCTCTCAGCAGCAACCCCAAATCCCCCAAATATTGGGCAGCTTTAGGAAGGACATTGAGAATAAGGCAGAGAGTCGCTCTACAGATAAAGAAAAAAATTATGAATCCACATTTTAAATACAGCATGCACTTCGGGTCTGTGTATCTGAAGGAGGATGTAGTCGACTCAGAAGGCCACAGAAAAGACCAACTAAAACATTTAAGGAGCAGAAGTACCTCCATTACAAATGAGGAGACATTAAAAAGGCCAAATTTTCAGTTTGGAGAAGGGAAGCAGAAGGAAGGAGATAGCTTAAAAAAACCCCCAGATATAGATATAAAAAAAATCCTGAAGATGCCAGGTAAGAACTATAGCTCCACAAATCCTACAAATTCAAGGGTAAATAATCACTTGTCTGTATCCTCCTGAAGATGGTGAGATCTAAAGAATCTTTTAAAACTACTATTAGAAAATGGTGTCTATAGTTACCTATACTGATATTGGCACTGGAGAGCAGCAGCATGTCATTGTCAGTTGTCTTGCTGATCCAAGATGGTCCCTGATGAAGACCTACCCTACTTGCTCACTGAAACAATCTTTAAGTGGCTTTAATCTGTTATTCTAACAGAGATGCACTCTGGTCTTTGTACTATTCTGTAGCAATATGTAAATACTGCATGTTGGCCAAGTTAGCAGGAGGTTTCCTACAAAAGCATAACAGTTTTGATCAATAGGCTGCCAGGAACAGAACCTGGATCAGGTTAGGTCTGTGGATTACATCTAAAAGGTATCTCACCACTGATAGCTGAAAATAAGCAAATTTAGGAGATACCTGTGTCTTCCCTGGAACATCTTTAAAGTTTCAGAAGTGAAAAAGAAATTCAAACTGTGCAACTAAGAAAAAAAGGCAACAAAAGACACAAGGACTAGACCAGCTCAAAACTATTTTCTCTCTAGCAAAAAACCAGGATCTGTTAGGAACTATGCCAGTACTGCTAGTATTGATGTTTCTGCCTTTCTTTCAGACAGTCTGTTTTCATAAACAGAGAATAGCACCAGAGTAGAAGAAAAGAACTGTGATGCATAAAAACCCCAAAAATAAACACAGACTCTCAAAGCAGCAACATATTTTTGGCCAAACCTGACAGTGTGAAGAAGTTAAAGTTGTTTTTGTTATCCTCAGGGTTTAGATACACTTATGCATAAAGATCAGGAGTTCCTTGAGCCTTTGTAAATAAATGCTGCTTGGGGAGTGGAATGCTTCCTCTCACACGTGCATGAGGTCTAGGGTGCAGGGTAATTTTATGAATCTCCAGTGTAAATACTTTCAAGAGCCTCTCGTGTAGCAGGTTTCCTGATGACTGTGTGTTTTCAGTTCACAAATTCCCAAAGGGAAGCTACAGATGCACTACAGATGCCTACCTTCAGTAAGAGCTGCTTGGGAATAGCTGAGATACGCAATAATCTGGTTTACAATCAGAGGAACACATGCCTGGGGCTCAGAGTGAGCTGCAGGGGGTCATTACCCCCACCGAGGGGGTGTGATGCAGCACCCACAGGTATCTGTGATTTGGGAAAAGTTAGAATCATTTAGGGTCACCTGAATCTTGCATTCCTCTTTAGGCATCCGAGTTTGGCTGATGGTGGAGACAAACTGAGCTACAGGAATTCCAAATACAGTCGACATCTTTGTGTCCTTGTTTTCAGAGGGATAAAAAGGCAGAGGTGCTACTCACGCTCAGACTGACCTTCATTTTCTCTGATGAACTACAACAAGGCTTTCATACATTCCCATAAACTGATGCTGCTCTTCGGTGCTGTGTTGTTTTTGATCACAATTACAATGTTTAATTCTTACAGTATGAAAATACTTTGCATTTACCCAGACTGTCATTATCTGCAGAATATTGATACATATGCCCTCACCCGTGTTTAAAGTGCCACTACAAATAAGTCATCCCCAAACTAACAGCCAGGTTTTCATGTTACTCAGACTACTTCTAATAGGGAATTACAGGGAGTCTAAAATGACAGATCTAGTCCTATAGTGGACAACTGAAAATGTATTCAGTTAAAACCAAATGACAGTTTACTTACTCTGTGGTATCTGGTGAAATCATGTTATTAAAAGTTTTATTTTAACATTTTGCACAAAATAAAACTAGGGTTTTCCTTTAAAAGAAAAATGTTGTATAGAATATCACAGAATCACAGTATTCTTAGGGGTTGAAGGAACCTCTGGAGATCATCTAATCCAACCCCCACAGAACTATGTTGCCAACCAGCGTTGTTATCAAAATCCCTCCAAACATCTCAATGTAAATTTTACATATTGAAACATGGAAGGTAATTATTACTTAACTTCTTCTTGAACAGATGCAGAATGACAAGTTATTGATGTGAGGCGTACTGTACATGCTAAAAAGCCATCCTACACTTGATACAAACTTCACCAGGGCTAATGTCCAGCCTGGGGTCTAATCTACATCCTCTCTTTGGTTACTCTAAAATAAATACTATCTGCTCTTCAATATTCTTTCATGCAATAGAACATAACAGCTAGCAGAGATCTGAAGAGATAATTAGTAATTTCATCACTATAAAACTTACTTTGGACTGTTTTATACTTCTTTTACTGTTCATTGGCTTGATAATTTAGCTTTTTAATTCTTTCAACACATCTGTAACCATGTGCTTCTTACCACTCTTTGGACCTTGAAAGACAATGGATGGGAACAAATCTGGGTCACAGTCCAGATAAAGACTGTTTTATATTGCTCCAGTTCTATAATCTTGTACTTCCCTGTCTAACTGGGTCCTAACAAAAGTGTAAGCTTTTGGAAAAGTGTATTTTCCCTGAGGGAAGTTAGGCCAGTCTGACCTCCTCAAGTCATACTGATCAAAGTGATGTACAGATCTTCAGAAATGCACACACACACAGGCTTTCAAACTGTTTGTTCTGGAACTGATATACAGCAGAGTCAATAATTCTCAAGAATTTCTCTAAGACAGAGAGTCTATATGTACTTGCTATTTTTATTCAGTGTTTATCATTGTCACATGCTGGTATTTCACACACTCTTTCATCTACAATGGCCAGATAAATACCATATGGTTATGCTAAAGCCTTCAGGCAGAATAATAAAGATGTAGATGTGTACATAATGCTCTTTCAGGTGCAAGAATGATAACAGTTCCCACGTCCCACGAGATCTGCCCCTTAACACCAGACAGAGATGGATGTGAATGCTTAGCACATTTATTCAGAAGGGGCAAAAGCAGCTTCTCTTCCTTTCTTCCCAAACTTATTTCTGCTTTTCACTTTATGACAGTGTAGTGAAATAGTATCAACAAATTCAGCACAAGAGTTTCTCCTCTTCCTTTTCCGTTACAAATAGTTCTTCCAGATTCCAGTACCTGAGATGTCCTTCAGCTTTGCCACAGTGCCCATATGATTATTTGCATCTTATTCTAATGACCACAAATAAATACTGCCTAGCAGCATGGTCTTCCCCAAGCCAGGACCATGATGTTCTGTCATTAATGATTTGGACAAGCCATCTTCAGGAGTGAGAGAGAGGGAACAAACCTGTGGGAAACTGCTATTCTTTAGAAAGGCTGCCATGTGCATGATAAAATTCCACTGGAAACGTACTAAGATCCAAACTTGTAAGGAAAGGGAATGAATAAATGGTAGGAAAAGAATTCCATCCATTGTGTACAACTGGATGTGAAACATCAACAGAAAGCAATATCGCTGTGTAGAGCTAATCTAATCTTAGTCACTGTTGAAGACTAATCAAATTTGATGTCTTCTAAAACAATCTTGCCACTGGAAAAAGCCAAAAAAATATTAACACGCATAAGTAGTGACAAAAAATTCAACACATTTGAAAGTATAGACTATAATAATTTGCCTGCTCTAAAATGGCACTGTTATATCATGTATGTCTGGCATTCACTGTTGTTCTCATGGTAAAATGTCTATTTTCCAGCTGCTAGTACACTATGCTTTGTTTTAATCCTATTGAGCAAGTCAACATTATGATATTTCAGCTTGCTGAACTTAAAAAAAAAATTAAAATCAAATTTTGTTAAGAAAGAGTATTTAGTCTAAGAGTTGCATACTACAAAATTTAAAAAGCAATTCACTTTTTCTTCAGAATCTTTTTCCCATTCACAGTTTGTTAACATAATTTCTCAGACAAAGTGTGCTAGTGCTCCTCATAGTCACTAAAATGTTCTTTTTAACCTGCTTTGTTTACTACTGAAGACAGCAGCCAAGAGCTGACGATGTACCAGGTAAGTATGGGTTTTTCCTGAAATGGCACAGGCTCTTCTGAGGAATTGAGATTTACAGAACTGAAAGCAAAATGTGTTTCAAGAAACACTGTATCTGTGTGGAATTCAGATTTCATTCACATGGGAAATGTCACAGTATGGGAAATTAAAGTCCTCAACTAAAGTTGTGTTTATCAAAAGCTTGTTTTCCATGCAATAAATTTCAATCAGTGTTGCTAGACTGAAAAAGACATGTCAACCTTATCTTTTAAAAATTACCAGGATTGCACTGCCATTTTATTCCGATGAGAATGAAAAACAAAATTCTCAACCAGCACTGACACAAATATGAAATGTTCATATGAAATAAGATGTCCTTTTCATGTGTGCATAACTCATTTTAGCACTGTAAAAGAGAAATAATGCTAAAAAATGTCAAATGCGTAAGTACGCCTAGCTCAATTCTTCTATTCCTGACAGACCAGTTGCTGGACTTCTGCATAACAAATGGTGAAATGGTCTTGATCTCTTAAAACAGAAATTGTTCGTCTGCCACTTTGTGTCTGGAGAGCTTAAAAATGACAACTACGTTTCACATGATAATTCATAAAGTGTTCTTAATCTACATAATTTATATTATATGGAATACATGTGACTGCCACAATAGTGTGGAATGCTACGTTGATCTATCATGGATATATCATTTATCTGCTCTGTAAGGGGTAACAGCTGGTTGGCTGCACTTCATTATGTACCTTATTTTTACCCAAGGCTGAGCCAGTAATTACCCCAGCCCTAACAGTAAAACTGGCTTAAAGATATGCCTGGACTGCTGCCATGGAGGCTCCAAAAGGCTAAATGTAGAGTGGCTACCCCAATTCCTGCTTGACACGAACACAAAAAGCAGCCAACAGGGAAATTCAGCTTGTTGGTTCCCCTTCCTTAATTATATCATGCTTCATGCAAACTGTAAGGTTCAATAGGTGAAGAGGTCTTGTAAGGAATTTGAACATTTGCCATCTTATCATTAGGTAATGACATTTTAATAGTTTAATTAACCATTAGGCAGTGAGAAGTTCAGCATGAGAATGGTTGAAACTGCCTAGTAATTAAGTCATGAAACAAGATATGCTGCAGGGAAGGAGAAACAACCCTATTTGTTTTGGAGTCTTAGAAAGGGTTGGGTGATGGGACAAGAGGAAGGCTGCTCAGTCTTCAAAAGGTACTGTAAAAGGGTTAGAAGGCATTAAAAAAATGAAAGAACTTTAAATCACAAAAAAACCCCTTCTGACATAAAAAAATGCCCATTAAGAACAAAATATACATAAAATAAAACCATCCTAAGACCTTACAGTACAGTACAAGTGTTGAGTTAATATAAAGTGTTGACAGTTTTGTTTCTCACCTATCCAAAAGAATTTTAAACAGGGTGAAAATGTAAAAATAGACAGTTCCAGAACTTCTAATCAACTAGCACCTGGGAAGTAGTTCATGTGACTCAAGGAGTTATACCTGCTAATGAAATGACATGGAAACAGCTGCACTACAAACTATTTTTAGCAGCAGAAGGAACAAGTCCCAGTGACATTGAATGAGCAGAGGAGCAGAGAGTTAGATAAGAAGTTCCCTGCAGGTCCCTCAGTCGACACTGACCCCTCGCCCAAAAGTCTGGATGGCTCTTTGAAACTACTGTGGCTGTTCTTTCCTACTTGATATTGGTAGTGCAAAAGACTCAAAAATGCCACTTTGAGCCAGTCAGCAAAAGACAGTCAGGCACAGATATGGCTGAGTAACACAGCAACTACAAATGGAAAGAAAGATGATCGGGCATTCCAGTAACAGTGCAGGCAAATTATTTACTTAAGAATAAATTATCAGTTCACCACCAAGCATAATAAACAGCAAACCCTGAAGCTCTCTGTCCCTGAGTTTTCCCCAGCAGAAACCCTAGAACATGTTTTCTGGTTAGATTACTCAAGGAATGTAAAACTCATCTATTTGATTTTCTTAAGGTTTTGTAGGTGGTTTAAAATACTAAAGCAAGTGAAGCCCACTTACATAAAATAGTGTTGAGTGTTTGTAAGATTACTGGCTATGTGCAGCACTTTGAAAAATTGTCAGTAAAATACTATTGCTACACATTTTCCCTTTAAAATACATGCATTTCAGCAATTAGATGTACATGTGCACATGTGCACATGTGCACATATGTAGCACAGCAGAGGGAGAGAGACAGAATTTAGGATGATGCCAAATCCCAGTGCTAGAAGAAACATGAAAGTAAATGGAATTTGCTACTTATGGCTCCAAGTTCCCTCTGACTGCAAAGAGCACTTGTATTTGGAATTGGAAGAGAGAAGCAGAGGGCAGGAATGTCACAGGTAACTCCTGTAAAGCCCAGTCACTAGAACGATGCCCTACCAAGGGGCCACAGGATGGCTGAAGCGCTGGGGAGATTATCTTCAGAGCATTTCAAAGCACCTGAAGTTGGTTCTGTATATGAACAAGCATATGGCTATAGCATGTTTAATAGGCCTCAACTCACCTGTCATAGATGGTGCCAGTTTTCTTTGCCCTTTGTGGTCCACAGTACCCTCATAAGCCACAGTCACATCGTACACTGCATCCAGATAGTCTTTCATTGTGTCAATGGCTACGTGAGTTGCCTTCACACGAGGAGTCAGCACATGCTTTAATATAGCAAGTCCTAGAGGAGGGAAAAAAAGCAAAAATAATTACAGCATTTGAAAGCAAACTGGACTACATTCACAAAAGGAACATCGTGCCAAGGAACATCAGCATCTCCCTTCAAAATCACAAGTTTATTTTCAATTTCAATTCTCAGTTGAATGTGCATGTGTACTCAGTGCTTATGCTCTACTGAACACATGTAGAAGATGAAACAGAAATCCAAAATTAACAATAGGAAGGCTGCTCAGTAAGAGGTCCCTTTTTACAACTCACTAGAAGCAGTGATAGTTTTAATGTGGCTCATGAGTGATGAAACAGCACTTCTCTTTACTGCTTATGTGTGTCCAACAGAGGTTAAAAAAAAGAGCAAATTATCTGAGAAATACTAAACACACATAGCATAACCTCCTGAAAGTCTGCATCAGAAACAGATTTGGCAGATAATCACAGAGAATTTTAAGCACACCTAATGCTCATCCAGCATTTTACTTCCCAAGGACAAACCAATTTACTGGACACACTGAATCCTAACCTACTCACTATCCCAGCAGAAAACTGAGCAGCAATGGGGGGAAATACTGCACTGAGAACCAAAATCAGGGAGAAAATATTCTGTGGTTTCCTGCAAACAATCTGTTACAATTGACTTGGCTACTGACAAACTCATAGTGACAGAAATCAACTTTTGTCTTTAACTTTTCTAGGCCAAGCCACAAAGATTGGTATGTCAAGGACACACGAATTTACTGTTTCAGGAATTCAGGTTTAACATCACTCCACGTGTCTTAACAACAGTATTTCCTATCCACATTTACTTCAGTTGACCACTTCCACGTAGAGCATGCTTAAGAACATAACACACTGGGCTCAAAAGCATAAACCTGGTTCTCTTTCCAGAATTGTAATATACAATGACTTTCAAAATGAAAACAAGCAAACAAATAAATCCCAAACCAAAACCTTTTCTTGACCTGAACACAGCTCTTCCACATTTACTTGAAAAGGCTTCTAGGAAAAAAAACCAAAACATACTATGTAAAATTTTTCACTGTTTTTCTATGTGTATCTTTCTCACTGAGAAGTATCAGAATAAAACCATGGTTTTCCTTTTCTAGCCTATTTTTTATTGGCTTACTCTTCACTCCTTTTTTAAAGAACCATCCATTCGTGAATCCACTGGTTCCTGGTGGGTAAACAGCAAATTTTTCCAAACCAAAGTATTGTGGTATTGCTTCTGATATTTTTCTGTTTGCAAAATCAATTCAAAAGACTATATATTATGTCCTGATTGTGTACTGAAATCTCTTGCTGGATAAAACATACTTTGATCTAAAATTATGAAAATATCTAGTGCACACTAAGATAATGCTAGTTTCTATACCACTCTAACATTCTTAGGAGTTGAAAATTTCAATATAAAACACTATCTTGTTTTCTTAATATTTGGTGAGAATCTCCTTGTCTGAATGCAAAAATAAAAGGCTGTTTATCAGCACTCCTTCTGAAGCCATTGTTCCATGCTTTACTGGCAATAGTGATAACTGTCTATGCAAAATGTCATATGGATCATGTAAATATTTTGAAGCATAACACGGTGGTAGTGTTTTCTTAGCTTGTGAACTGTTACATCAAACAGCTAATTATGTTATGTTTCAAAATGTTTACTCTGTAAATGAAGCACTGAATATTCTTGTGCTGTGTCAGCAATGATATTAGTGTGGACATGACACTCAACACAACTCTTGCTGAGCCAAATTTCCAAACATATTCTAAAAGCACTGTCATTCCTTTCCTACCCAACTCATCTTCCCCTTCACCAAACTGTTACTGTGAGGAAGAAAAAGGGAAAATTCAGTGAAAATTGAATCCTCTAGACATATTATTAAGTTAGGTATCTATGCTGATTTTTTTTAATCCATGGCCAGTTCTGGTGATGAAGATGGTCAGTGACAATCTGTGAAGTGCAACTGTAGAATAAGTCACTCTTATTCCACATGCTGTCAGTGAGCTCTCAAGAGTTTAAGAACAATATGAGTATGTATCTAAATAAAATCAATTGAAAAAGTCCATAATCCATTATTCAGAAACACTACAGTGCATGATAAACATACAGCAACACCAGTTTAGCACATCCTTTCAAAGAATCAATTTTATAAAAACATTACCACATATTCTTGCAATTACTTACGATCTTTGCTAAAATCAACATAACAGAATTTAAATCCAAGTAGTACAGTATAGTTACCTTGGCAGGCTGCCTGCATCCAATTCACAAAACACACTGTGCTTAAAACTGTTTTTAATGTTGTGCAATACAGTTAGGACCCTCTGTCAAAGTATTTAAGGTCATGAGATTTTATTTTAAATGCCAAAGAAAATGAACTAGATACTACTAATACTGTAATGCTCTACCTTAAAAAGCCACAGCTTTGCTCTTCTAACTTTTGAATGACAAATACTAAAAAAAAAAAATTGAAGAAATATCATGAGCAACAATATTTCAAATATCATCCATTTACTAGATTATTTTAAGATGCAGAATTACTTCAGAAAGTCTGCAAGAAAATGGAATGAATAATATAACATAGAATATAATAATTACTTTGGCAAGTACAAAGGCCCAAATCATTAACACCTATAGAACTGAATTTTTCATCTAAACACAAACTAACAAAAAGACACTAAGCAAAACATCATTCATCTAACTTCACCAGGGTGAAGTAACATATGACAGTAGCTAAGTACAATTCTATGCCATCCTCTTCCATTCATCCAGGCCAAAATCACAAAGAGCTGTTCAGTACAGGAAGGACATCCACACTTTTAGAGTTAGACTTTGTTAGTTGTTTTCCACCCCCTGATGTGCACACACCACATTTTAAAATGGAAACAATAAAAATCCTCAGCTTTAAATGAAGAATACTCTATGTGCATGACATAACCATTACTACATTTCATCAACAAAATTTAAGAGCTCACTGAAAGTGGATGTCAGAATTAATCTGAGGTCTCCACACCTCTCTCCCCTCCCCATGAAACCATGTACTTGATTCAAGTACACAAAACCAGAAACCAGGGTAAAAACCAAAGAATTGATTTCAAGACCAATTAGATCTTTCCTTTTTCACGTGAATGTGTGTGCAGTGATGGTATTAGACTGAAAGCTCTGCAGTTACATGCAGTGTCCCAAGTACTCACCCAAGTCTTGACTTCCCACCAGCTTTCTGGAATTCAGTGATTCAAAGCTTTACATGTTGAAACCAGAGTCTATAGTTAGACTTATAAAATAACAAATGATGGGAGAGCTCATCCATTTGTATGCTAGTATTCCATCGACTTACAGAAACAGGACTCAGCTGATGGCAGTATTAAAAAACTGCATGCCCTTGTAAAAAGTGTTTTTCTGTTACCATGAACTGAAGTACACAGGAAGTGCAATGAATCCCCTCAGGAAGAGTATGACCAGCCCACAGCAATGCATGGGAGACACCACACATTGGTACACTTTCTTCCATTGTGGGCATCTACAGAAACACAATGTAGCTTCTTGTTTTCCTAACTTAATTTTCCAAGGATAACTTTTAATAATACAGACCCTTACTTCATTCTAATGATTGATCTAAAATGCTACTCAAGATCCATAATTCACTCTTTTTAAAAACTATATTCTTTGTCCACATCTAACTGAGCACTTTTAGACTAAGCCTGCTTTCATGAAAGAGTAGAATAAATACCACCAAAAGCTATTTTCTTTAGACACAATTCCAAATAACTTTTATGGATATTGAATGCTTTGAATTGCATTAGAATACAATCAAAAACTAATGCCAAGATCTAGAAGGGAAGCATTTTCAATTAGCTATGCTGAAACACCTCTTTTTTTCATGACCTGTAAAACAATTTTGAGATACGCATATCCTGCATACACAAACATCTTAGCAGAAAGCATGGTATTTGTCAAGATAAACTTAGCATTAAAAAATATTTACATTAGCAACTTTTCTGCGTAAAACCAAAGAAGATAATAAATGAATACCTTAAATGTTTGCTTGGTGAAATGACCTTCGTATGAAATCAAACATCAATACAAAATTCCAAAAATGCCTTTCACCAGGGATGATTGTTTTGTCTTCATTCAGCAAAAACAAGTCAAGTTACATTTAAGAAGCTTCTGACCCCTTTGGCTTTGACTTTTCAGAGTTAGTAATATTAGGAGTAGGAGGGCTTTGGATTATTTCTATTTATTTTCAAATTTTGAAAATGCCATTTGTTAACATTTTGATGAAATTCATATTCAACTAAACCTAAAAAATTTGTGGTGTTTGGGGTGTCCTGCACAGGGCCATGATTCAGACTCAATGATCCTGATGGGTCACTTCCAACTCAGCATATTCTACGATTCTATGACAACTACTACAAAATGATAAGAAATGGATGTTTTGGGTACATATAAATGAAATAAATTTTATAACAGAAGTTGGCAGAAAAAATAATAATAATGTATTTTGCAGGGTTTATAGACATTTTTCTCTATAGTCCAATACTGTCAAAAAGACCCAGGCTTAAAAGATGTACAGTTTGAATTAAACAGATCATTTCCATTATTATGACAAGCTTAGTTAAATCCCTATGAAAATATGAGCGCCACCTACATACTAAGACTCCCCAGACTCAGCAACTCAAGCTCACTAACGAGTGTGGAAGAAGTCCTGTACTTTTAAGATGCCTAAATACATAGAACAGAGCCTGAAAGGTATCACAAATATGTAAGCTGAATGAATGACTGCATCATACTTTGAAGAAAGGAACCACATTGGCTGAATACTCCCATGCAATGGAAAACAAAAGCAAACTCGATTACTGACTATACGCTCAAATACTGGAAATTGGAAGGCAAAAGTTCAGGAGACAAGGGGCAAAACACATGCCATCACATTCTCAGTTCTTCAAGAGAGCAGAGGATGAAATATTTAATTTGATTATGGGAATGCTGCAAGATATACAATCAGAAACACAGGAGTCCCCAAGGATACTGAAACATGGAGGGAGAGCCCATCCTGGCAGCAGTTGCTGGAACCATCTCACCCAGGCATCTACTTTGTGCCAGGAGAGGATGATGAAGTGTATCACGCTCAAATCCAGCTACATGGCAGATATGCCCCTTAGCTTGGAAGCCTCCACCAGAAATGAGAAAACCTAGCACATAGCGACATCTGATATTCTGGCAACACATTGTTTATGTGGCTTGCTGTAGCTGTAAAATCCCAGCAAATATTGTTATTTTAGCCAAAAAATATAAATACTGGATTAATTTTCTTAAGTCCACAAAATTTAACTTGTTCTGTTGATTAATTCCTGCATTAACCCTACCACAAATAACCAAACAGCTCAGTTTTAGAGACAACATTTTTGCTTTCATTTTTAAATGTCAACAAGTTCCTTTCCCAATGCAATCAAATATATTCTGAGTTTACCTTCTATCCTAGGTAAGATCCTGATCTGAGAAGAATCTTCTGTCACTTGTAGAAGGTTTAAGTAATCCTTCAGTTTTTGGAGGTACTAGCATTGCCCTTAGATGACAACATTCTCAGTTCATCACCATAAAATCAGTATTCCTGGAAGTAAGCAACTTTCTGTTGCTTATTCTCACTGAACAGAATTGCACACAGAACTTACAGTGGGGACCCACTGCGTGTTTGATTTGCTTGTTCCATAAAGAACAAAACATCTGTTCTTGCGAGAAATTGAGGATTTGTGTAGAACCCCAGCCCTATGGCAAAAAAACCTGTAATGTCAATTATTATTGGTATTTTCAAATGTTGCCTCTCTTTCAAGGGCTACCTTGAGATTAAATTTTTTTGCTGCTTGATATCCTTCCATCCTATTCAGAGAGAGTTAAGATTTATTTATATATTCATATCAATGAGTGAAGACATAATAGTTGAAATCAGCAATATCACAATACTTCATTGTATGTCAATCTCAGCTTTTTAAAAATTCATTTGAAATTTCTTTTTGTTGAACTGGTCCTAGGACCAACGGCAAAGAGACAGTAACTGTATCTAGAACTTAAAAAGAACATCAAGATATGAAATGCAGTTCATCAACTGGTCCCACAAAGAGCAGGTAGAATTCTGCCTAAACCAATGAATCTTCTCTTGAAGAGGATGCAGCTCATGGAGAGTAAAAGTACAAACCCACAAAAACCTTTTTATATTTCCTCTCTGCAAAACTACTAAAACATATACACACACTAATGTCAAAACCAGTATTTCAGACAGTATCATAAACACTGAATTATGCTTGTGCTCTAGGAATAGCTCTGGTTTCTAACATGGATTTCCAGTTTAATTCTTCTTAATTAAACCAGTTTTTCCAATATTACACTTGCAGTATTTTCTCAACATAAAATTGAGCAAAGACATATAGAAAAAAATGATTTCAAGGAACAAAACAAACAAATTCCCCTGTCAGTAAGGCCCACATTGAAGCACTGTGCTCTGTAACAAATGTACTAACATGACAAGATTAAATTATTAGACTTCATTATATCCCCACAAAGAATGAAGTGCAATTCTATTGAAACTGTTGGTTACAGTATGTCCTCCTCATTCCTGTGGCAGAACTCCTGGGTGCTACTACCCTTCCTAAAACCGTAGGAAGTAAGAAGTCTCTGGGATCTTTTGAACAAGCATGGAGGTGTGTTTTTGACCCAGCTCAGCTTCCCAGGGAGCATGGCCATCGCTCAGCCCACCTGTGGCCGCGGCGAGGCCTCGGGCCACGGCTCCCACACTGCAGCCCCCGCACCCAGCCTGCACCGTGGGGATGCTGGGGAGCTGTAATCACATCCTGCCAGCAGCCACGTGGAGCTGCCCATCCCCACAGCTCCCGGCCTACTGGGATGTGCCCTGGGCTGGTACGTGCTCGAGGCTCAGCCTTCTGAACAGTCTGGTTCTGCTTTCAGTTCTGCTTCTCAACACACTTGCATGAGGGATGCTTCAGTTCCAGGGAGTATCTACTGCTGCGTGGAGAGCATATGGCAGAGCAGGGGTCAGGGGAACACTTGACTGCTTCCCATTCTCCCCACATAAAAAGTGGGACAGACAACAGAAGAATTCAGCAGTGGGGAGAAGGAGATCAAGAGGATTCTGCAACAGAACTGGAGATACTTCTTGTTTAGTAATTATTTGTCATGAGAATTTTTAAAAGGAGTAATCCTTGCAAAATAAAAACAGACCAGAACTGAAGAGAAAAGCAGTAGAAGAAACAAACAGGTGCTCTGAAAGCACAAAAGCAGTGTTTTACTGTTTTGCAGAGATACAATTAAAAGGTGAAATAAAATAATAGTAAAACAATGAGAGACTTTTCCCTGAAAAAGAACAAGAGGAAAAAAAATCCCATCAAACACTCCCTTCCCTCTGAACTCTCAAAGAACCGCCAACCTAAATGAAACATTTGACTTTCATTTCCGACAGGAAACTGAAGTGATGAACAAATACATTATGACTTCAGCTCTCCTGCTCATACACGCAAACAAATTCCATTCTTCCCATGGAGAAGAAAAGCATATATCCTTTTGGACAAGAGTTAACAATACTTAATAGCTTGATTATATCAACAGGCTGATTCACAGACTTGTGAATTCATTTCAGTGTGTCACAGAGATGAATTTACCAGACCTATTTGTTTACTTTTAGAGTGAATTATTTCACTTTTGGTCAACAGGAAAAAACAAAATCAGGAAACATGTTCACTGAACTGTTGGGCTTGAAGTTTACGTGCATACAATGTGAGAAAATATGAAAAATCTTGGGACTCTTGGATTTTTTGCAAGCATTTCCAAAGATGAAGTAATTCCATCTGTGGTTATAGAGACAATTGCCAACAATCGAAGTGACTCCTCAATAAAGTTCAACCAAGGAATAGTGAGACTGAAAGGTGAGAGAGGAACAGAACCAAAATGCCATAGGAGTACTAACACTGATTAAAAGTGAAATGATGGAAGACTCTTTTAAGGCACAACAAGCTCTATGCAAAGTATTCTTTACATTGATTAACAACTGCAATTGGAGCTACAATATTAACTTAGATGGACCAGTGCCCTGATTCAGTGTAGGAAATTCTTACAACCTGAGAGAGCAAGAAAATAAGTAAATACACACCTATAGGTGCAAACTACAGTGAACCTTCTGGAGTACTGCTACTATTGTACATTGTGAAATGCATGAAATGTCTGTATATGAACTACTATAATCTTGCTAAGAGAAACAGTAGTTTATACTATTCTAAATCTTTAAATACCAATCATGCAGGTTTAAAGTCCAGTTAAGGTGAGATGATCTTCATATTATGTAACAATTTAATATTTGTTAGCACTGTAACAAAATAATTATTTTAAAAAATGATTACTGCTTACCTTCCTTTTCAGCAAATGATTGACTATCTGCAATGACTTTTGGTATTTCTGGATTGTAACGAGTCCCCTCTGGAAAAATCACTAAATACATCTGTGGAATTAAAAAACAAAACAAAACAGACAAGTTCTTATAAAGAAAGTAAACTGACTGCTTTTACAAAAATTATCAACACTTGATAGGTTCATATTGTATTTAGCTCACACCATTAACTACTGTAAAGATCAAAAGAAAATCAGAATACTTGAGCTGAAATTTATTAGCTCTAAGAAACGTACTGTTTGAGGCTCAAAATAATTTCCTTTGATAATACACAATAGAAAATACTCCATGTGATTTAGAAAGGGAGATAGAATCCATCAACAAAAGTCAGCAAGTCATGAGCAGCTGACATCAACAAGAGTATCAGTTTTAAGAGATTTTGAAAAGATAGACAAATATATTACAAAGGGACCAATTTTTTTTTCTTTAATAGTGATCTTGCCTCTAGTATTTTTTTAGACTATAACATACAATAATTCATTCATAATCAGAAATCCTATTAATTGAAATTATGATAGATCTTATGTGCCTCTATGTCTCTCACTGCCTTGGATATTAAATATATTAGGAACTCAAACTGATACTTTAGCGTAATTTGAACTTTAAAGTCACATTCCCTTAAGCAGGCATATCTGCATGGTAATATTTCCCAAGTAAATTAATTTGCTTGCCTGTTCAGCACCAAACTATCGATGGGTTCTCAAATCCCTACAAAGGGTTGCCTAAGTATCTGCCTATCTGTCTGTAAAATTATGTACCCAAACAGGAGCAGTCAAATTTGATGAATTTTCCATTTTCTTTTGAAACAGAACAGAGAGGTTTTTGTGTGTATTTGTGTCTTACATAATCTCCTACAAACAAAGCTGATGCAAAACATCAATTAAACAGTGGAAATATCATACTGGGGGCTCATGTGAAGGAGAGACTATGGCCACAAATGATAACTGGTATGGAGTTGAACATGAAACATTCCTAGTAAAATGCCTGCCATAAATACTTAATAAATTACCTTTGCAGAAAGGAGTCTCAAGAAACATTTGAAAGAAAATGAGATAATGGATTTACAAAACAGTACAAGGAATATTACCAGTAATTAGGTGGAGACTTTGATAATTGGAGTGCACATCATGTAAAGATGCAAAGTTAAATAAAAACTCAAAAAGAGACACACAGGAATGCCAACTTTGTGCTTCCAGCCCACAAAACATCAGTGTGTGCTGGTATTTGCACTTAGTGATTGCAGAACAGCTACAAAGGGCTGAATGCCAAAAGACAGCCCCTAGCAAATGATGTCTCCAGAATCAGCCCACAGTGAGGAAGGTTGAAAGATGCAATAAAATGCAGAGGTGAGAAGAAATCTAGGAAATGTGCCAACCAGAGAAGCCAGCTGGAGATCAAGACAAGGGAGAACTAAGTACATAGTCTAGAACCTGACAGAGAAAAAAGAAAAAAAAAAAAAGAAAAGAAAATAAATATTAAAAATAGCAAAACCAGTGTCAGTAAAGAGACCAAGAGGAAAGGCTGTACTTGTCACAGTATGTTTGGGGCAAACTGACAGACTACAAATGCAGGTGAAGTCCAAGAATGTTCAAGAACCAACAGAAATCCAAGATACATACGGATTTGGTGGTGAGGGAAAAAAGAAAATAGGTTTAAGAGTCAAGGTGATTACTTTTTCATATGTAACAGTCGCACAAGTACAGGGACAAGTACAGGAATTCTTAGACCCAGCTGTAGTCCACACTTCCCCCAGTCATCTATACATTTCATCTATGAAGTATAATGTTGAGATATTTAAGTGACTAAGTAAAACTTTTCAGATGTAGCTGGAAAGGACATAATATTCAAATCCAGATGCATTTCTTTTTCTTTTCATAAATGTGCTTATGTTCAAATCTTGTAATCTGGATTCTTAAAATGGTCCTTCAAGACGAGGTGGTCCAACCCTCCATCCCCATTAAAGACTGAATTGCTCAGCTCTAAAGGGTAATACAGTGACTGTAACAGGTAATAGAGCAAAGCAAGTGAAACACACAGGACAGGAACACTGGTACAAAGGTGGGCACTTACAAGCAGGAAACAATGTTACTGGACTTCAAAGCAGATAATCACCCCCAAAAGCTGATTACACAACAGGGAACAATATCTATGTACTCCAATCCTATGTGTGTAATGCAAACCAGGGACTGAAATTGTATTTTACTTATTCTTGTAAACCTCTAAAACACAAGCAGCCAAACAGGTTTGTTGACCAGAATCTGAGTATCTCTGAATTGAAAGTATACCAACAAGACAGAGAAGTGGCCTTTGCTTTAAATTCCGCTCATATTAACCTACTGTGTAGCTCACCAGGACTATTTTAACAGTAAAATTTATGAATGTAAATAGATGACCTACTTATACTCACATACAGTCCTGCACAAGACAAAGATATCCTGCCAGTACAGTTCAGCCTACCAGAACCACTTGTATGACTGGCTGTTCTCCCACCATGGCCAGCAGAAGTTAAATCCTTAAGCACTATTTCCAAAGATTGTAAGAACTACAAATCTCTTAAGATTTTAATAACTTAATAAGCTCCCCTGAACTTGGAATAAGAACTTGTAGAAGCATTTTAATTGCCTAGGAACACTAGCTGCAGCTTAGGCTATTTTTAATACAGATTTTTCAATTAGGGCAATTAGCTACATAAAAGTTACATACTTTATTGCTGCAAAATATAGTGCTCATGTTCAAAACAGCAGAGATAGTTTTGGATTACTGCAGTCCCTGACTCATTGAGACACCAATTTTAACCCAAGCAATGGGTCCCCATGCTCAGGTATGTGGTACTTTCATACCTTCTGTGAAATGGGTGGGTGCCAATAAACTTGGCATCTCTCCTCAATTTGAGAGCTTCAAGGTGTGGATCAGGATTAATTTAGTAGAACCCTACTGATTCTTGTTGGAACTAGAAAATCAAAAAAGATGCAGGGGCTCCCTGAAGTGTCGCCAGTGCAATGTCAGTGCACTTGCCACAACCCACACAAGAACTGAATGGAAGATGGTAACTGCATTGTTCCAAACAGTAATGCTTCATTTCCCTGGCACTGTCAAGGTCTCACAGGCAAAAAGACACAGCAATGGCACTAAGGGGGACCATGCTTCCAGAGAGGGGATAGGGCAGCTGAGGAAGTCCCTGAGATAGGGCAGCTGAGAAGTCCCTGAGCCTGTCAGTTTTAACTCCAATTTACTTCTCATTAACAATAATAAAAAAAGAGTCCACAGTGAAGCAGGAAAGAGCTTGCTGTGCTGAGGAGAACAGAAGACTGGTTCTGTCTTCCTACACATCTTCAATTTTTTAATGGGAAAAGGGATGGCTCCAGACAGACGGAACATTAATCATCTGGATTCTTTTGTCTAAATTGTACGTGGAGAGAAATTGTAAATAACAACGTGACCCTTAACACGGATTCCCGTCCATCTCTTCTTTATTGGTATATAAATCTTTCCTGAGCAGCTGAAAGGCCAGCTCATCTCTAGCACTACATTAAAGAAAGAATTCTACCACGTACATACAGAATGACTAAGCTACACCAGCTGCCCACTAAACTGAGGAGTAGTGTAGCATACAGTGTATATGTAGCATACAGTGCATAAAAATTCCAGTCATAGATTAGCTATTTTTGTATGAAGCTGATGAGTTCAGGGCATACTTGCTTCACTGATCAAAATGTCTTCATTTTAAAAGCAATATGGTTGTTTATGAATGTCATGATAAGTTACAGAACTGCATGAATATTGCAGCAAGGACACAGGTTATCACATTCTTCTCACAGTAGTAACTGTAGGTTAAAGGCCATTTAACAGCAAATAAAGTGGCCTATAGGAAGTTTAGTCTTCCCTCAATGACAGCTCAATGGTCTGTGTCTTTTACTCCTGCAGATGCAAACATTTGCCTCAGTAAATAGGCTTTTTCACAATTTTAGTTTTGTAAATTTAACTGTTACTCCCTATATGGTTTAACTGAGAGATTTTAAACAATTCATTTCTGCAGCAGTTACACTTATTTCTCTTCTATACTGCAACACATTATAATATAAAGCAAATGGCAACAATTGCCTGGTATGCATGTCCAGGTTCTGTGCTTGTTTCCAACACCACCAAACTCCCAGAGCTAAATTGCAGCAAAAAACAAGTGTACCCAAGTGGTCCCACATTTATTAGGAATTAGCTTTGATAGGTTAGGTATAGGCTTTCAATCTACATGCAACTCATGAGGGAGAAGAAAGATGATTCCATAAACAAAGACTTTTGGAGGATTTATTTCATTTATTAAACACGTGGAAAGCAGAATCCACATCAGCTGTATCTTTGAAGAAAAGCTTTATGCTTGAACCTCTCCTTACATTCCAACTGTGCTAAAATGACACACTGCAGCAAGACTGAACACCATTTGCAGGTTTCCAAGGACATAATTCGATGGGTTTCTAGGCACACCTTCCCAAGATTGTATTAAAAGAAAAAATACACATTTTTATAAAGGAGATTAATTTAAAACAGATTTTGAATTAAGACTCTTATCACAATGAAAACCTTATAGTAGGAACAAAACCCTGCTTTTTAGGGGATGCAAAGGGAAGCCAGAAAGCAGTTCAAGAAGAAGTTGTCTCTTCAGCTAGCAAGAGATCCACAGGCCTATGCTGGAAAACACCTTGCTGGGTTATTTTATCCAGACTAGCAAAAATGAACTTAACCTGCAGGGGGAAGAATTGCTTAGGGGGATGACTACAGCTATGTTTCACACACCCTGCAAGTCGCCTTTGCTTATTCTATTACACCATAAGTTTTACAGCAAGTAGAATCTTTACCACTGACATGTGGCAAATAATGAGGCAACACAACCTCTTTCTATCCCAGGACCCTCCCTGGTAATGAGGGCACAGGTTGCCACCACTGAACATGACCATCTTCTCTGTGGACATCACTGATTAGATACTGGACAGCAAAAGCTTAGTTGTTATAATGTATTTCTGGCCTAACTTATATGCTAACACCTAGAACTTTCCTTAATTAATAAAAAAAATCATACTAAATCTTAGCTCAAGACAAAAAGAGTTTGAGCACTGTCTGAAATAGGGACACTTTACTCATTTAAGCCTCTTAGTAAGCACAAGGTCAATTTACTTTTTCAACACAGACACATGCATAAACATAAACTCACTATCTCCAAATAAGAAAAAAAAATTACAAAACAACCTATGCACTCTTTTTACCCAAGTCTCAGCTTATTAAAGTTTTGACAATATGTGGAGTCTAAGTCCTAATAACACAATTTTAACTAAAAGGGAAATCTAATTGTTCTATATCAAGACTTGCTCAGTTGTTTTTTTGCAGCTTGGCCAGAAAGGCAGGAAAAAATTTAATGCACAGCAAGTAATGGAAGCAAAGCACAATGATTCTAACCACTGAGCCACAAACCATACAGGGAGTCATGAGAAAAGTCACTTGGCAGTAACAGTCGTTCTTCAAATAGAAAATTATCAAGAGTTTGTTTTGGGTTTTTTTTCCTCCTCCAGGCATAGCAGACTAAGTTATTCAATTCTAAGATGTCATTGCCATTAAAAATGATTGATTGTTGTGATGACTAATTAGCATTTGGTAGGAAAGGTTCTTGACTTCTAAAAGTCGAGAGTATCAGTCTCTGACAAGCACACAGTAGCCAAAATGTTGTCTTTTGAAACAGAAGGTTTCTCTTTTGAAATAGTGGTTTCTTAAGTAAAGTATATAGTTCATGTTTAAAGTCTGGATCCCCCTTGTCCTCTACAGAGAGGATCACAAAGTTCCCATCAATCATAAAGAACCAGTCAAATTTTCCTCAGTTTAATTAGAGGTGTCACTCTACTCACAGAAAGTAACTGTAAAAACACAGAAAGAAAACAAATCCATGATTACCATCTTAGTAGTTTGTGGATATCGGGCATGGCTCTTTTCTCCAATAAGCCTTTGCCATTAAAAAAGTCAAAGAAATGAGAAGGAAGGTATAAGCTTACTGGAGTCTCAGCTTTCATCTGGGCCCGCAACTTCGCTCTCATTTCTTTCTCATTGAAATTGGCACTTCTTTTTACATAGACTCCTCCATGCTATCAGAGAGAAAAAAAGAAAAAACATTAAATATTTAAGTAGTTTAATGTAGAATAGTTGACAAAAGAACAAACAAGAGACAATGACAAGTCACCTTTATGACTCACATTGCAAATTGCCCACATTTTCTCCTATCGTGAAAACATGTGAAACTAATTTTACATTTGCATATAATTTAGCTCACAAAATATGTTCAAATAAAAATCAGATATTAAAAACCCCCAATCCATAAGACTTTTGAAGTGTCTTGTTTAAAGGTGCTAAAGAATTAACTAGAAGATGGCATTAGAAGTGAACCCAGGGTATTTATCTCTGACAACGCTGACATGCAACTTCATTTGTGTATCAAGGGAAAATCACAGGACTGAAGTTACTCACATTCAAGTACTTACAGGTCAATGCTTTCAATTCTATGTGCCTGCTCTTAAATAGTAACTAATGCAAATACTGGGAATGCAGGTATCATACTTCTACATACAAAATTTATGAATAACACAAAAGTAACTAGCATAGATCTTGAAAATATCCATGCGCTTCACTAGAGAATCAGACTTTTAATAAAGAAGTTATACATCAAGATAATAATTGAATGAATAAACTGAAATCTTCAGAAGACAAAGAATTTTATATACATATTTTTATTGAAAACTATTATTAAAAGTTAAACTAGGTCCTGGAAGAGATTGATTTTATAACTTGTTGCACACAAGTTACAACAAAACTTCAGTAAAAGGACTATGTCAAAGTACACACAAAGAGAAATTTGCCCTAACATTTCCCTCTTCTACCACATTGTTTTATCTACAGAGAAAGAGGATGTAAACAAACATGCACTACCTATGAACTACTGATACAACAAAGTCTGGAAAAAACAAAATTAGCTTCCAAATAATAGAATTCAGGTTTAAGGTACATTGTTTTCATGGGTTTTCTAACTGACTCTGAAACTTGGTGATACTCTTTTCTGTTCACCATGACTACTGGTATCAAGATTTGTCAGACAACTTCTGTCCATTTATGGTTTTACACGCTCTTAACAGAAAAGTGACAGTAAGATTAAAACTACTAAAAGCTGAGCCTCATTCAAATACCTGATCTCATGAAAAGATACAGTACATTGTAGAAACAGAAGTGGTGGCTGTGTGCAGAGCTGTGTCCATGGCATGGATAGGAATAAAAATTGAGGGGTTAGGAGGAGGCAGGCAGAAGAGGTGGTCATGCAAAGTGCTTTCAGCCTTTGCTTTTCATAGTGTGGAGAGATGGCTGTTAAGCTAGTGATGTTTGATGTGACTTTTGAGTTGTTCTTCAAAAGCTGCAGTGAAAGGGAACAGAAAGCCAATGATGCATTAACTTCATACTGAATATTCTGTCTTAACTTTGCCATCTGTGGTTCCCTCCCAAGGTGAAGTAGCCAGCTCTAACACTCAGCTCTGCTGCTTTGACTGGCATGGGACCAAAACCATGCACAGAATTCCCCAGTTCACTGAGTTTGGCTGTGGCATGGTATCAGGACCATGCCATAAACAGTTTTAACAGACAAAAAGCAGCATGAACAGAAAAATGTTTCTTCAACTATGTAGTAAACAGAGAGCCTCATGTTATCTCCACACTCCACATGCAAGACCATTTTTAAGATGTGACACTATTAAAGGGAAACAGAAGTCTTAAGCAGACTGAAGTACAGTTGTATTCTGACACAACCACCCCTTCCAGGAAGGGAAACTCAGTTTGGTATCAGAAGGAATTATTCTACTATGTAAGATTTCCATGTAATCGATAAGTCATCACTCTCTGTGAGCTCAGCTAGCTAGCTTTGACCAAAGAGAGAAACCTGGAATCAAGGTCTTCCTGTATCATCAAATTACTAATCAGCTGCAGTAAACTGGAAAAATACAGAACCAACTTTTGCTTGTTTGATTTGTCAACTTGGACAAGTGAACGTACTATTGGACTGTTTGGTCGGGGACACCATGACACCAAAGATAGATCTGGTGTCGCACGTCAGATATTTTAACGCTCAGAAATAGATTTGCACTTCTCAAGTAAATGAGCACAGGCACGTAATGTAAGAGCAGACAAAGTATCGCAAGATCAGCATTCGCTGCATTCACCCCATCACTAGGTCAGGTCCCTGTGGCTTGGGTACAAAGCTAAAGAGAGGCAGGATATGTGGCTAAAACTCAGGAACAACCAAAAGGGTGCACAAGCTGATGCTGGATAACAGAAAAGATAAAGACATACTTCCTGTGTTAAAAAGTCAAGTAAACTGTGGGTAACAAAAATACTTTTCAAAATTACAACCCAGCCTCACCAGGGGTATAAGACAAACAGGAATGAATTGGATGGTATAAATGAATAGGAGTGATGGGATTAATTGGTGGCAAATGATAGGGGCAAAAAAAAAATTCAGATCCACCCAAACATAATAAAGACAGTTTTATGCAAAGAAATTGGTTCTACCTAATAAATCAAACCTGGAACATAATAGGTTAATTAAAGTGTTTCTTTTCTTTCCTTGCTATTAGATAGCTGCCTCAAAGAAGAATGCTAGTTATGTGATTGTATATAGCTCGAATTCCCCAATTTGTATTGCATTTCCTTTTCAGTAAGAGATCAAATATATGAACGTTATTCAAAACAGATTTCTGGAAGTACTGTTTTTAAGGTTGTAATTTTTTTCCGGTGTACTTTAAAAGCCCCTCTCTCAGTCAACAATGGATTGTGTTTACAAATATACTTCCTTTGTGCCTGAATTTCACTCTCCTGGACATCCAGACCACGTTTATTTCCAAACAGGATGTTTACCTGAGGAAAGGAATATGAATTCCATAAGCATAGCGTAATTATGTGGCTCTGGAAACTTTTAGTGGAGTGTAAGTGACATCACTGACAGAACATCAACAGGAAGGGCAGGAAGTGTTTCATGTTTTTGCACTGTTTGGTGTGATAAAAACAATAAAAATACCTATTAGCTTGCACTGTAGGCTTTCTGCATCCCGTCTCAGTCATTTAAGCATATATGCATCACCGCTGCCTGTCAATTGTGCCACTGATTTAAATATATATATATATATATATATATATATATATATAAATATATATAAAATCACTTCTCACTAAACCTTGCAGAAGTTTTATTTTTTGAGGAATCGAAAGCTGAATAGGTGTTTTTTTAATACATATATGTTTTGATTAAAAATGTAGGTGACATTCAGATTAATTTCCACAGGAACCTCCTTTTAATGGTTAATATACCGGTCAGGAAACTGAGCACCGGATATTCCACACAGCAAAAGTAATTTTCCAAAATCTTGAAAAAAAATAATCTCTGGACACCTAGTGATAATGGATGGAATATATATATCCTGTTTGTATTTTAATTAAAGCAGATTTAAATCACCACCACTGTAATGACTAAAGGCAAGGACAAAGAGCAAAATATTTCCATGCAGCAGATCAGTCACTTCGGTGGACGAAAAATGCAGAGAAGCATTAGGGACATGCAATTCTGTTTTCTCCTAATACATACCCTTAGTGAGGTATGACAGAGTCTGACAGTTTGTAGTTATTTAGGGGACTGGGACAGCAAACCCACCAATTAAAGAAATTGTGAACCATTTTCTCTGCAGGATGTACTTCTCTAAACATAACAATTTTAGCAGAAACAATGCCAACCACCCATGCTCCAGCCTAGATCCACAGCCTACTCACTAAGGTACTCATCCAGAAGACAACAAAGATTTTCAGCCATCAGGCTGAAGACACAAGATGTGCTGCAAAGATGAGGGAAAGAGTAAATCCTCCTATTTGGACATACACTTATAGTTGCCTACTCTTCATATACTCTTTTACAAACTAATATATAGTTCCAATCATACCCAGCATATTATTTCTCTTTCTCTCAATGTTCCCCCAACTTCTTGCCCTCTTGGACAGGGCTGGTAATCAATTCAATCAAACTGTCTAATCCTATTAGAAGTATTTTCCTAACCATGTGTGTGTTTGGTGTTTGTTTTTGTTTTGGTGGATTGGGGTTTTTGGTTTGTTGTTTTGGGTTTTTTTTTTGTTTTTTTAATGTGTTTTGGTTGGGTTTTTTTTGTTCTCTTTTTTTCTTTTCTTTGCCTGGGCAGTGGAGTGAGGAACAGAAATCAGATTAAAGTTCAGAGAACGAATTAAGATCAAACAGAGGAGACAAAGGAGAAAAGCCTTACTGAATAAGCACTTTGGAACCACTACCCAAAACTCTACTCATTTCTGTTCTAATAACTAAGCACGCATTAAACCCTGAGATAAGTACCATGAAGCCATTTCTGCTCACCTAGAAAAAGGCCAGTACTTCCAAGAACATCCACCTCTATATTTTATTTTGTTTTACATAGGAATAGTTCTGCTTTCAGAAAAAGCAAAGAACAGACATGATAAATTCATATAGGATTTTAGGGGAGTAAGCCATCTACACTGCTCTCCACCATTTTAGACCGAAGATCATATCCACTCAGTATGTTGGCTGTTCAGTGACCACGGCCCACTGTTTCTCAGCAATTGTATACGTTTGAGGCACATCAGGTTGAGCTCTCAGACTAGAAGGAGCAGAAGAGGAATATTATGCAGAAAGAGGAGAAAGAAAAATGTGGGAATACTGTTAAACTCAGGTTTTTGCTTAACTGAAGTCCAAAATAACCATCAACATTTTCATGGAGGTGGGATCTGCCTTTCCTCCACACTATACTATTTTTTCTCTTTTATATTGTGCTAAAACCAAAACAACTGAAAAACAAATAAGTACCTCAAACAGTAATGCCAATTTACTCCCAGTTTGTAGCATGATACACCGCAAAGAAAGTCTGTTTACGTCTTCTGCTAACTGAGTTTTGGACTATAAAAAGAACAAAGTTCTAGAATATTCTGAAATACTCCTAACAGACTCTACAGTTTTAATTCTATCCATAATAAGTATTCATTTAGAAAAGTAAACTGAGTCTTTAGTAACTGTCTCTCAACTAAGATACACATCTAACTGTAGTTAGAGTGAAACCAGATGCTTTCATGTTCAAGTAATTGAATGCCAGCTCAGAACTACATCTTCACAACATGCACGGAAAGCAGGGGGAAGTACATCTTAGGTATTTGACTCAGAAACAGCAAGGAAAGAGCGAACGGGCTCACCTGTGAAAAGTACCACCCGTACAGCGGAAGCCATTTTAAGCCATCCTTCAAGACATAGCGGACGTGCCCGAGGGCATTCTGCCTGATTGCCAGCATGTCCGCGATAATCCAATCAACTGCAAGACAAAAGCCCAAAATAATCAGTTAAATTAGCTCTTAATTGCTACCGATGAAACAAAAAGTACACGTTGTATGTATAAATGTCATCAAAGGTTTTTGAACCACAAGCTCTTGCTCGTTAGGGCAAGGCTGGAAAGAGACACAGTAAATAGACAAGCAGATTTTTTAAATCTATGAAAATGTTAAGACAAGCAAAAAAAATACAAACCTGTACACTGATGATTTGATAAATATACTACATTTTCTTTATTTTTTGGCAAATCCCCGTAGATAATTACCTAAAAAAAATTAAAAAATATGTGGTATTACTTTATAATTTATTTTCCTTGCAGTAGGCAGTGATGAGATCCAATGCAGTAAATGGCTATTTACTAGGAAAACTGTCAGCAAGTTAGCATCATTAACAAACACCCTATCACTGCTTCAGTACCCACCACACAGACAACTGACTTAACAAAGCTGTGAATATTAATGAATGAGTGCTTAAGAAACTTATCCTGTTCTTGTGCCTTAGCCCTAGAATTGGATCCATGGAAGGTGACCTTCATCCACAAGTTCCCCACGTTAATATAACTGAAGTTAATGAGGAATCACAGACATGTACAAAATTACCATTTAATTTATACATCTAATGAATAAGACATGCTTCAGCCAGCCATTTGCTATCATTCAGCCTAAAAGGGAAATTTTTCATGGATTAGCTCAAGAACAAAAACTCATCCATTTGCCATGATTTTAACCACCAAGAGTGAATAAAAAAGTATGAAGTTGAGGGGTGCCTTTAAATTAGTCTGTGGCTTACAGACAGTAGGGTTTTTTATATTTTTTTCTCTGTTACATTAAAGACACACTTCAACCTTGTAGTTTTTCACCCCTGAAAGGTACTGGTCTACCAATGAAATAGCTTCTGAGAACATGACTACAAAACAAGATGCTGATTCTGGAATCCTAGTCACCCTTTTAAAATGGATTAATTCAATTATTTTCAAATATAAAATGAGAAATTAATTCATTTTAATTCTGAACTGACGAACCAATGCAGCTGTTCAATTACCTGTAATAAGCATTTTCATTACTTAATGAAGCCTAGTTTTTCTAACCAGTACATCCTAGGTAGGCTTTCACCCTTGCTCTGCCAATGGTGAAACTCCTTGTTTCTAGAAGTTGGCTGTATCAGACATACACATAGCTTTGAAATTATTCCATTTACCAAAAAAAGCAAAGTGCTATATGGAAGGTTTTCCCACTTATTATCATCACTTCCCTAGTTTGGGCAATACTGGAATTTTATCAGGAAGAACTAACTAACATTCAGATCTTGGTATCGTTTAGTACACCAAGTCTCATATTGATCCTTACAGAAGATCTCTACCAGCATCTCTGGAAAATCTGTCCTTCTCTCAGGTAACCTGTGATACTGGATGGCTAATGCCTCCAATATTATTGTTATATTGTTAACTCTAGGCAAAACCCTCCAAAAACCACTGTGTGTTTTACATTCATGCTGCTACTTCTTTAAAAATGAAACCACACTATTGATCAAGTTTTGTTTTCAAGTTCAAAAGCAGATATTGGCAAACTGAGACAGTCAATATGTGAACAAGAGATCATTCAGCATACGGTAAGAGAGGATATAACTTATTTGAGTTAATTTTTTTCCAAAAGCAAAAAAAAAAGAAAAGCCACATACAATAAATTCTAACTGAAAAATACTTGTAAGAAGTCAGTTCACAAGTATATTCTGAACAGAATTTGAAAGAATTTGAAGAAATTTGAACAAGATTCTGCTATAGCAGTAGTGTTCTCATCAAAGTATCAAAATTTATAACCTTACTGCTGACACTAGGTACCACACACAGATTAGAGAAAGATACCAGTCTGAGGGTTGACCTTACAGTTCAGGTGCACAAATTCCTCTGAAATAAATCCTCCTACTCTCACTTATAGAGTTAAAACTTCATTTTCCAAGTGTATGCTTTCCCAGCACTCTTACGCACAAAGTCCATAAATACTGTTTTCTTTAATTTCAAGTTAAGACTCTGGCAAAGACAATTTTAGAGTAAGAGAGAAGGCCCAATACAACAAATCACTAAACCAGAAGGTCCTGAATGTTATTTGAGCTTTTCTAAAATGTAAGAAAAAAAATAAGAACAAGAGGAAAACAAAACCTGCCCCTGACCCCAAGAGCTGCCCCACACAAGAAAGAGGGTTTGAAATATGCAATTTATAACTTCAACTTGTAAATATTTCCACTTTAATGTATAATGTCAAAATCTCAGTGCAATCAGACCCACAATTTAAAGCACTCGCTTCTGACGATTGCAAGAGTAAAAAAAAAATATACACGATCATTCCCTTAAAAAAAAGGGAAAAAAAGCCGTTGTCTTCCAAATATAACAGTTAATCTGTGTAAATTTTTATGTCAGTAAGATTGGATCTAGTTCACTTTTTAACCCCAGAGGAACACCCACACACTGTTCCTGTAAACAACTTCTATGCACAACATTATGGCTTACCCTAAGGGTTAGATATGTTTATGTGTAATGGACCAAAATCTTTTTACTCACGAGAAAACATACAGCCATACTATTGTATAGAACTAAAAAAGAAAACCAAACGTCTTATTTATAATCAATTCTCATTAAACACACAAAACTGGGATGTTTTATTTCAAAGAGAAGGTAACAATGAGAAAATCTGAAAGCTCTATTTTGTTTGCCCAAATGGCTCAGCCTAAGAGGATGCACCAGGTTTATCTGCGGCATCATCCACTTCAGCACTGCCCATTTCACTGATCTCGAGAAAAGGCTTACAGAGTTCATCAAAGGCCAGCAAGCAGCTATTCCCCTTAGACACTCTCAGTTAAAGAACTCAGCTACAAGCTTACAACTGTTACTACAGCTAGCTAAGAATGGCAACTTCCAGCCTGCAGTCCCAGGAGACACCTACTCTGTGGGCACCCACACAGCTCTCCTGAGACCAAAGCATTTTTGCTTTATTTGGCTTCTGAAAATATTCACCATACACAACAGAGGGGTAACAGTTAAGAGCTTTGAATCCTACAGAAATGTCCTTTTCCCTTTGAGATGGTGTCTGAAGAATTAACCTGCTTGTGGATAAGCAAGAGAAGAGTCTCCTCAGGACAAGACTCAAATTTCTGGCCATCTGATGTGTTTAGGTAAACCAGAGCACCTAATGTTTATTATAGCTGCAGAAACAAATAATACAATGCTCTTCTTCATGGCCTCCGGAAAACTTCTGACTCTGCTATTTTTCATGGCTAACTTTGCAGAATTCCTTACTGCAGAGGCTGTGCAGCCTCTGACTCCTTCTCATTCTGCTGGTGCAGAAGATGTTTGGGGGCCACAGTGAATTACAGACTTACAGAATATTCTGAGTTGGAAGGGGCCCACAAGGATCCTCAAGGATCCCACAAGGATTCCTTTTAAGTGAATGCCTGTATGGGGATTGAATGACCTTGGTGCTCTTAGCACCATGCTCTAAGGCAGCACTGGAGTGACTCAGCAGTGACAACAGTGCAGAAACAAGAGTCCACAGCACCCACCTGTATTCAAGCCCCCTTTGAAGCAACCTGAAGACATTAGAGTGGCTTAAAGATTCCCAGCCCTCCTCAGAAGAGCAGTGCTGCTCCTGGGCAGAGGATAGGCAGGGGTGGTCTTGCTTCCTGCAGCCAATGCCAGGGAAGCAGTGCAGGACATGCTTGGGAGGCAATTTCAATTTTAGCACAAGGTACCTAGTGTTTCACGTATTTCATGTATGGCTCTCCAGACACTACAGTGTACATATATTTTACCTATCATCTTAATGAACTGATAAGTGCCCTGTCTGCCATAATGAAGCAAGTGAGGAGCTGATTCGTTCAGAATAGAATATACTATGTTAAAAAAAAGGCACAATGAAGTCAAGCAAAGAAAATAAGTCAAAAGGAAGAGCAACACAGCAAGCCAAAGTAAGCAGAGATTTGAGGGAACATGTTTAAAATGCAGATTTACAGTCTTCCACTGCAAACATTACTTGAAATGTGTGCTTTTAGCCATGTTTTGGTTGCTTCACAGCCCAGTTCACAGTAATGAGTAATACAGTTAGTGTTAATGTGGGCCTTTCACATCTGTTTACACACAGCAGCACTATCAAACTCAATATAGTGAGGTCTCAAATCAAGGAAACTGGATGCTGTTAGATCCCTTCAGTAGGAAGGCTGGTACCCAGCTTCCATGGATGCCATACACCAAGCTGTTCACAGGCTCAGTGGCCACAAGACACACCTCAGGGTGTCCTGTCCAGGCGAAGCTTTGATGCATTAGCAGGAGGTTACAGGTAGGTCAGCTGGGAGAAGGCACTAATTCAGTGATAGGCTGATCCAGGCATGCAAAGGAGCTCCTGGGTGATCTGGTGACACCAGTTTCAGCTTCCCTACCAGACTCTGCTTTTTCCAGGGCAACAAAACCAACTATGATTGTGCTGATATGGTAGGTCATGTAGCAATGTGGAACAGTCCTGCATAACAGCCACACCTGAATAACCCATAATTTGCACAGGTTTTCACTGAAACAAGGTGGACACTCCTAACTTAGAGTTAAGAATTTTATTTCTTGCTTATGAAATATTTACATACCAAAGAAAATTAATTAGATCATTTAATCACATCCAAGCTATGTCAGCTCAGTAAACACTGCCATGGCAAAAATAACTGGAGGTAAAAGTAATCATACTATGAGAAGATCTGCTTGCAGGTCAACTGTGATCACACCAAACTCCTAGCAAAGAGATTACCTTAATGTTGTAATTGGATGTGGCTGATAATGGGAGGAGTTAGAAGCTGATCTGCAAGCAGATCTTCTGATAGTGTGACTTCTCCTTCAGCAGTATTAAGGCAACTGGTTATTGCTGGTAAAAACTGAGTCCATCTCATCTGATGTCTATCAGTGTACCAGCACTCTCAGTCTTGGTTCCTCAGGCTTCTTAACCCTCCTCCCTTCTCTATTCAAAGAAAGTAGTGTGAATTGAAGAATGATGTTCCCATCTTTGCTGTTACTTCATCAAAACTTATGTTCACTAGAGTACTTTGTGAAAGCAGTGCCCCGTGTTCAGGAAAAACGGTAAGCTTCAAGCACAGGCAATAGCAACTGGAAAGAAGGATAAAAGCAGGATAACAGGGGGAGAACATTCCTTCCCTCTTCTGGAGAACGAGTCAAGACATCAACACTTAAAAAGGACGATATAGACTTCCTACTCAGCTGTACTATTCTCACAAAACGCACCTCTCTCCACTATTTCTTCATGATTATTAATTGGGACTGTGTGCTCTTTGGGACAAGAGCAACTTTGTTAGCTGGGCACTACTACAACATGTCTACTAAAATAAATAGTATTCTAGGACATACTTCTTATCTGTTTGCTAAAAACTCTGGACACAATTTTCTGGTGAAAGAGTGGAGCTTGCACAAACAAACCACCAAACCAAATACTACATAGCAGCTCCTGAAGTCAACACACACCCTGGGCAAGCTGATCTCCACAGCATTGCTGCAGGCAGCTTCAGCAAAGTTCTTTAAATTCTCTTAGACTAAAAATGTGCCTCATGTTACAAGTCCTTTGAGGTTCCAGAGAAGGCACCTCAGACCACAGAATCTATTTACCCTGTTTCACTGGAAGCAGGCTCAAGACAGGATACAGATAGGGAATTGGGGCTGACAAATTTCTCAGGTTTTCAGATGTCCCATTATAAGAATTTTAAATGTTTATTTTTCTTCACAGAAGATGAAGAAGCAGTTTTATTCACATTTAACAGATACAGGTTTCACTTGCCTGCAGCATAAGGAATATGAATACACCAGAAGAGGAAGGACTTTCATGTTTTTAGTTGCATTTTCTCTAGATCTGAAAGAAAAATTTATAAATTTTCTAAAAATACCTTTAGGATACCCAGCTTTTAGGTAATGATCATACTACTGCCACACATCATAACCTCTTCAGGGACCATCTGCCCAGTACAGAACTGCACAAGTCTGAAGTATGGCACTTAGACAGCTCTAGCAAGCTCAGCAGCATAAAATCACAAAGCAATCCATTTTATTGAAGCAGAGTTCATTCAAACATTCTGCAGCTATGTATTTTACTGGGGTTCAGTGAATAAAACCATCCCTAAGAGATTAAGCTCTGCGGAATGTTCAACAGATTCCTATACGTAATGTAATTCAATTGTTTTATAAAATACATTTTTGATTTGATTCAACCAGAGGGCACATAACTTTAGAAAATACACTTACTGCCTTTATTTCCTTTTTGTAAGAAAGCTATAGTAGCACCCTATATAGATTAAGCAGGACTAAATTATACCATCTGATGTTAAATATGAAGTCTGTACATTCTTACTTTCATACTAGCCTCCAGCCTTATGGTCTAAATTGGCAAACTGTTATGAGTGGTTATACTTCATTCAGTGCATGTACAGAAATCATTTAGTGTTGATGCTGACTGTAAAGGCTTTACAGTTTCTGAGCTGAACTAAAGATAATTGTCCCCTCTACTCCTTAGCAATCTCATGAATCCTTAAAAAAATTAAGAAAAGGCACCTGTATATCTTAAATGTTCCTGTCTTGACAGCAGAAAAAAAAAAGCAAGATTTATCACGACTTTAATTTTAAGATTCTGGCATCTAAAGTCTGAATAAATCCTATTTAAAGCCCAAATAATTTACAGATCTTTCTCCAAATTACTTACTTTTGATTACAGTGCAGTTCAATGGCATGAACTCACCATTACAATCAGTGACCACGTGGGAAAAATCAAAATTAGACCATCTAACTTTCACCATAAATCACCAGTAATGGAATTTTTTTTAATAATAACTTCAAGTACTTCAGAAAGGAGATTATTTATACAATGAGATTTCAACAAGAGTGTTTTTCTGAACATTTGTCATCTTGGTATTACACAAAACCTGAAGATGCCTTCTAATACAAGAGGGGAAGTAAGTATTCCACCTGTTTCAATAGGAGAAAGTCTCCTTTATAAGCCTTTTGCATCGCTGGAGATTTTTTTCATTCAGATTTTTGTAATTTCTTCAGAAGAAAGGCAAAAGCAACCCACACTTAATGTAGCCATTGTTTATCACCCTTCTGCTGTGGAAAATACATCATGTCCATTTAAGCTCACTCGGGAAATACCCTTCGCCCACCACACATGAGCCAGAAGCAGGAAACCTTGTGGCAGTTTGCAGTTATTTCCTCCCTCCAGAGCTCTTTGTAAGAGGCTAATAAACGCCTAAGACCCCACAGAGGAGTTGTTTGCAACTATATTTATAATAGTGTTACAAGTGGTTTGTATCAAGAACAGACTGAAAACTGCTGTGAAGCTATCAGTGAGTTAACATGAATGCGGATAATTAAGAAACATCTCTAGTCTCTGCTTGTGATTGGAATAGGATTTTTGAAAGCTTCTCCACACGTCATAGTTAATAAGTATTTAGAATTTAAGCACTCTGGACTTTCACAGTGAGGCAAAGGCATCACTACACAGCACAAGAACATGTAGGGAGGTTCCACAACAATTCTGGCTCCAGAATTGAACACAGTAAACTGATCAGCCTCAAAAATCACCACATTAAAATCACTCTCATGTGCTCACCACCACAGCATGTAAATGAGCCAGTTCACCTGCAGATTGCTTCCGACTATGCACTGTGTTTGCTTGCTTACTCAAAAAGAAACATGCATGCCCTTTGATTCCCAAGTAGCCTTAGGAAATAGAAAAAAAACAAGTCTTCAAGTCAATCCATAAGTTCACCAGGAAAAATTACTTCACTGTCACAGTACAGTTCAAAGCAATCCAAACTAATATTTTTTCATATCTAGTGCTAAAATACAAATTTGACTGAATCACATGTAGCTTACTTTACATTTAAAAACAAAACTACCATAAATGCTGTTTCCTACTCCCACAGAGGATCTAGTTGTAACAGAAAAGATGACAAGCACTATGTGACAGAAATGAAATGAACAAAAGAAAATAATTTCCCTGGCTTTTTATACCAAATCCCTTCACAGGATAAATTCAAACTGACAGAAGATAGATTAAAGAGTATTTTTCCCCTGAAGAAGATATGCTCCCTCATAATTGTAATGTCAAAATCCCTGACATCTGAGCCTACTTTATCTAACACAACTAAAACTGAGAAAAAAGGATATCCTGCCTGCAAGCCTAAGGCAAAAAGTTTGAAATAACTGCACTCAAATGTTTAACTCTAAATAGAATCTTCTCTTAGCAAGAAGAGTGTCTGATGGTAGAGTACCAGGAGAAAAAACATCTAAATTAACAATCATCATTACATAAAGTATCTGGATATATTATGTAAGCAGAAGAAATGGGCATGGAAGAGCACTGTAAAACTCCACAGCCCAGCACCTACCAAAACACAGTTAAAAAGAATAAAGTGTATAAAATGCATATAAGTTAAAAAAAAAAGTGGTAAATACAACTTTTATTTTCAAATGTAACAAATTATGCAAAGTTACAGTAAATTGTATTGAAAAATGCATATCAAAAATCTTAATATATTAAAATAAAGTATGTTGAAATAGAAAATATTAAAATCAAACCATGAGTTTGCAAAACTTACTGGTCAAATACTTGGAATCAGAATTTGTAAGAGCATTCAAACTTGCCCTTTGATTCCTCAGCTCTTCCTACCTGACACATACTTTCAAATATTTTCGTAAGTGCATGTAGCTAACTTAAAAATGTAATCATATGTTTTTTAAATTGCAGACTGCAACACATAGGGCTGTTAAAAAATTCAGATTCAGTTGTGATTGGCCAATTAGAAAACACATGCTAGGCAAACCTCCACACAAAGCTGCTGATTTATAAACCCAAACAGCAGTTTTGGTTCAGGTAGCTGATATGTGATTTCTAAAAATGCTAACAAGACCTCTGTTTTAATTTATTTATTTTATTTTTTTCATATACCAGACAGTAAGTGGAGGACGATCAGGACCAGCACTGAATGTGGAACCTCTCCACACTAAATTCTTTCCAGATTGCCCCAAAGCCAAATTTGTAGTACACTGGAACTCTAGATGGTATATTGTTGAACGAGTCCCAAAGGACATCACTTTCACCTTCAGATGTACAGTCAAAGGCGCAGAATAAAAATTAAGATATATGCAAATATCTGGCTGGAAATACCTAAAACAGAGCACAAAGTTGACAGACCTAATCTATCTATTTTTGCTGCCTCATACCACACTTGAATGTAAGAATCTAAAATTAGGCATACATCTCAATTTGAAAGCTGCATCCCTCAGGCTTAGCAGGTATCACTTAATTTCTGTTCTAATAACACAAAGAACTTTGCTGTATACTACAAAAGACATATATGCCTGGAGACAGCTGTACACTGAAACCTCTAATGAAGCAGGGTAAAACCTCTTAATGAAGCCAGAAAAGTTTCATCACAGCAGAAAAATTTCACTGGGCTTCTTTCAAAAGTTTACCACGTGAATGTAATACACTTCACCACCTTCTCCTAGGTTCCTTTCAATCTTTGCACTGCACCAGTTCAGCTCCCATCCTTGAGCCTGCTCAGCTCACACACCATCCCAGCAGCTTCCCACTCCTGAGCTGCCACACAGGGAGGAGAGCTCAGGAAACTCAAGTACTGGTTTACACACCCAGGCTCATGCCAAAATGAGATTACCAGCACTTTCTTTCCAAACACAGCTGAAGAACGGCGAAAAGTTATGTTTTCTTTGGACTTTCTGGTTATGGCCTTGCCTGGGAAAAGGGTTCTCATCCCAAGAGGAGTCAAACCCCTTCACTCACGTCTACCAACAGGAAGCAGTTAGAAGCCTAACTTTCACCCTGCCACTATGAAACCTGGTTATGATGCCTCCCCCAGTGCAGAGAGGGAAGTACCAGGTTCCTAAGAGATGACAAAACACCTCACCAACAGCAGCCAAAAGCAACTCCACTCCTTGTATACTGCAACTTGGGCTGTCAGACTTGCACTGCCTCTTGGCTTCCCATCTCTCTCCACCTTGGGCCCTCAAGAATTACCTGTTTGACAGCTGGACAGCTTCAAAAGGAAAAGAAGGAAGTAAGTAAAGATATTCTTGCCTGGGAAGCTTGCTGTCCTGGGAATAGATACAGGCACAGACATTCACTTTCACTGCAAATTGGCCAACAGCTCCAAGACTAAGCATCCATCCCAATCTCAGACACCAAGCTCTCCTCACACATTTCCTAGAAAGCCAAGATATGAAAAAAATCTCAGGCTCTACTGCGCTGGAAAGCATCATCAAGAGTTCAGCAGCACATTAGCTCCAAAAAGCTTTAGTTTGCTCTAAACCTATGTAGTTTTGAACCCTGATGAGACACAGCAAGTCCAAGCTTCAGTGTCAATCCAGGAAGCACACTGCAGTGTTTAACAGGCATCTCTTGAATTTTATAGAATAATTGTTCAGCTCTGCTAAGCAACACTGAGGTATTATCTGATTCTTACAGCCTTTCCAGAGTCCTGTAAAGACAATGAAAACCAGAATTTCATAATGTCTTTAATAAAAACACCACTTCCAAAAAATTCTATTCACCAGAAAGTGGGGGTAGGGAAGACAGCTGACACAAGCACTGAAAAAAAATCCATGTGCATTAATTCAATTACGGATTTCATTCAACTGTCAAAACCTTTCAGATGAAAATAATCCTTTAGGAAGCAGTCTGAATGACGATTTCTTCATTATTTCTTCACCAGCATTCAGTACAAAATATCAGTGCAATTACAACAAAAAAAGTTGAAGAACATTTAGTCCTCATCTGATCTGAAACACGTGCACAAACACAATAGGCATTCATTTCATCACCCTGACAGCAACTGGGATAAGATGATCAGGGTCACAGAGAGATGAGAGCAATCATCATATTGAATTACTAGTCCTTTCAGCCCTTCAAACATCCTAATCACACGCATATTTGCAGCCAATCTGGTTTTCACATTCTAGGCAGGATTCAACTGTTCATCGTCTGTTGGAAATGTAAGAGACCAGACTTCCCTAACACAGTAAAGACAAAAGCAGTAACACAACCACAGTTCATCAGCTACTTGATGACTCAGAAACCTGAGCTAAACCATTAGCACCAGCAGATGCAAGTCCTCCAAGTGCATTAATTGCAGCCGTTTTGGCTCATCACTGCTAAAATTAACATCCTTTGCTCTCGAGACCCTCTTTACACAGAATTCTTCTCACTTTATGTAGTGTTTAAGCACCTTGTAAGTATTCTTCCTAGAAACAGTACTGTAGGGCACCTGTGCCTTATGGCAGAACAGGTGCAAAGCAACACAGGGCCAAAGCAGGGTCGCTCTCTCTATGCCACTTCCCAACACACCACATTTACACATTTTCCTTACTCTGAGTTTATAGAGATTATTGAGCAGCACTGTCACAACGCCACAGATGAATTAATTTCATATATTTATAGCTCCTTAATGGAATTCATGGAGACCCGCTAAACTGTAATTTCATGGACAAACTTACACAGCATTATAGTATTTCACTTTACAGTCATACTGGCTTTGCCCGGTTTACCTCACAGCACTGGGATGTTGTCGTTGCTTTTTGTACTCTCAATACTGGTTCTTCAGTCTTCTGTAGCCAACTCTTGCATGACAGTCAGCAAAAAGGACTATTTTTGGCAATTCATTAATGAATTCTAATATTATTGGAAAACCTAAACTGATGCCAAGTTAGCTTGAGTTCTTTTAGGCTTTATAAAACACATTGTTCCTGTGGAAAAAAAGCTGAGTTGGACCCAAAATTTAAAAAAAGAAAGTACTTACAAGTAAATACTTTTCACTTACCAAGTAAAAAACTTTTATAATTACTTCATGAGCCACTCCCTGGGACATAACATACCCAGTGTTCACAACAATTATAGCTCTGCATTTATTTTAGGTCTCAAGCCAAAGACTTTAAAGAAAGGGAAAGACTAGTATTTCAAGATTTTCTATCATGCAGATCAGGTTATCACCTTACATAGTTACATTTCAAAACAGAAGAGTTTGCTACAAAGATAAAAAGTCTTCCTATAATGAATTACAGTTTTTGTTTTAAAAGAATTGGCTAAAAACATCCAAGTCAAGAAGAACCAAAAAAAGAAGAAAAATACACTTGTGCATACAGTCATGAGGGGGAGACAGGTTTAGATACTTAATGGATTAACAGCAGATGATGGAAACACCACTTCTTGACAGATAAATAAATAGAAAATAAATATCACAATACCCTAGTATTTCAGTCAAAAAAGTAGTCATTCATGCTTATGAACCTAACCAACTTTATCCTATGAATGCCCAACTCACATTACTGTGAATTTTGGCAAATTATTTTAAGATTAGACACCTCAAATATCCACAACTGGTTCAGTGTTCTTGTATTGAAAAACCACAAATACCTTAAGTGTAAAATCAAAGAATGCTAAACCATACATAATGTCAAAGACATTTTAAATACAGTAAGACAGCAACAATGCTAACAAAAAGTCACTTAAGTATCTGTAGAATCCTAATTACTTGAGTGAGACTATGCAACAAGCTCTAGTATTCTGATGGATGAGGCAGTCGTCTCCTATTTAACCACTTACAAAAATAAATATCCCAACACACTTCAATCGATTGAATAAATTAATAGATCTGAAACAGATGCAGAATTCCTCCCTCCCATGGCTATTATGGTGCCTTAATGCTGGTAGAGCCCTACAGCTGCCTTTACGAAGCTACTATTTTTGCTAGTTTATTGGAATTAAGTTTAATGATGCTATACTTCTGCATCTAATTATGTGCCTTAAGACAGCCCATTCACAGTAGCTCTCAGGTTACCATCCCAATCACACACTCAGCCACATGGTGAACTTTCCACTGTGAGTTTCAAGTTCAAACATGGGCAGTGTTCACAAGAGTAGGTCTAAAAGGACACCTTGTTTCACTCCCTTAAACAAATGGGGACTATCCTCCAGTTAAATGATACATGGATTTTAAGGGTTACAACTCTATCTACACATGTATCGTATTTTCCAAGTTTTTATTTGCCTTTCAGTGGTGGTTACTATTTTATTTATCCTATGACATATGCCTCCTCTTCCACCGTTTCTTGGTTATTTCCGCCATTTCTCATTATTTGTTGCTTACTGTGACAAAGCATCTCTATTTTCATATTGTCCCAATCAATCTCCTGTTAGTGGTCTGAAATTGATCACAGCCATTTTTGTGTTTGTATGAAGTTTATCAATGCAATAAAACAGAGGTCAACAGATAATGGCTGCCTTTTCATTTCTTTTGGTTAGCATTTTCCTTTCTTTAAGGTCACAGGCATTTTTTGGATAAAAGTTATTTTTAAAAATTCTAAGTGTTTGCTATTGTCTGCACACCAATTGTAGGCAACTTGAGTAGTTTTTCCATTACAATTTATATATCTTGATTTTTGGCCCATTCTTAGCATAGGTTAAGCTACAATACCACTACTTTCAGCAATTAATGACCAAGGTGTGTTACTACATATCAAGGTATCTGCACTAGAGACACTACAATACTACATAAAACAAAGCAGATAAAACTGTAAGTACTTAACCCGTGAACTACTGCTCCCTCTTCCCTTCCTTTTTTTTTTTTTTTTTAAATATATAAAGCACAACACAAGTTAGTTTATTTGGACAGGAAATAAGGGTGAAGCTACCTAAGCTACAAGCTGAATCAAAAACTACCACTAAAAGAAGATCTTGCTTCAGTTTTGTATCTGTTCTATTTACTCTGATGTCAAACTGCACAACTGTTGTACCTTTAGCTGGCTTTGTGGGTTCTCCAAGAGTCAGCATGAAGCAAGGCCTGCAAGTGCACTCAGAAGTGGAAATTAGGGGAGATCTAGACTGATTCTGAAATATGCTTCATCAGAGAGTGGAAAAAGGCCTTAGCTGTAAGTATGAGAAAACCTTATTTGTACGAGCTCTGTCACCTGCCAACATGTATTGGTATTCCTCGCTCTCAAGCACCTAAAGCTGACACTAGCTTCAAACAGACTACTGTATATTTAAAAAAATTTGAAGGTCATGTTTAGGCACAGAAAGCACCTGCCATTTATTATTTTTTGCATGCAGAATTAAAAGTCTCCTTGCCTACTTTGCAAATTACAGACAAATACATAACTGCTCAAACACTGAGCACTTTGTGAGGTATTATCACCTGAATGCAAATACCCCTCTGATCACACAAGAGAGGCCTCCAATTCCAACTTATTAACCTGAAACTGAGATCCTGAAAAATCAAAATCCGTGGCTGAGCCAAAATTTAAGGGCCAAAGAGTGACATGAGGCAGATTGCTGAAAACTGAAAATCTGTAACAATTTAGATATTAAGTAATCTATTTATTAAAAACTTGTACGTGTATTATGTACAATTATAGCTGATGACAGCTTTCTCATCTGCTGCCAATTTAATGCCACAGATGTGCAGCACAGGCCACAGAGGTTCAAAGTGTGCAAAGGCGGCTGCCATTCAAGTGCTGACAGAGCACGACCGGTGTCGCACCTCTTCCGTTTCCCAGACCTGCAAAACGAACACAACACCAACACTCCGTGAAAAGCATCACCAGAGGAGCAGCGGCGGCTGCGGAACGAGGCGGATCCTCTGCGGCCCCGGGCACAGGCCATGGCCACACCTGCCCGCGGACCCCACGGCGGGCGGCCCGAGGGGGCCGGGGCGGCGAGCCCAGCGTCGGCACCACTGCCGGCCGCTCCCCGGGCCGCCGGAGCCCCGCTGCCCTGCCCGTGTAGTCCTCACCTGCACGCCCGTGTAGTTCTCGAAGAAGAAGAGCACCATGCTCTGGTAGATGGTGTACAGCCGGTCATCCACCTCGCGGTAGAAGCGGGCGGGCAGCACGGCGGAGAGCAGGCGCCAGGCGCCCCAGGCCAGCACGTAGGTGGGCGCCGTGCCCATCATGACGGCGGCGGGCAGCACGTAGCGCATGGAGTAGGTGTGCAGCACCAGCGACAGCAGCATCTTCCCGGTGCCCCCGGCCTCACCGGGACACCCACATGGGCGGCGCGCTCACACACAGCCCCGCAGCCCCGCCGCCCGCATCGCCCGCCGCGCCGGGCGCACCCGCCAGGCGGCCGCGAAGCAACAGCGGCGGCGGCGAGCGCGGCCGGGAGGGACGGGGAGAAAGAGAGCGGCAGGAGCGGACTGCGGCTCACGGCTCGTACAGCGCCACCGCCGCCACCATCTTGCCCGGCGGAGGCGGAGCGGCGCCGCAGGAAGGCGGCCCCACGGCCACGGCGCTTCCGGGAGGGAGGGGCCGCCCTGGCTCCGGGCCTGGCCGGACCGGCCCTGCGAGCGGCCCGGGTGGTGGCGGCGGCCCTGTCCGCGTCCCTGTCCCCATCACTCCACAACAAGAAGCGCCTGCAGCGAGGGCCGGGCTGCTCGGCTCCGTGCAAAACGAGGCACACGCGTTTATAACTGATGAGCTTAGTTTGTATTAATTGTAACCTAGCGTAGGTTCGAAGAAAATTTACTCCTTTTGCCTGGCCGTCCCCCGCCCCCTCCCTCGCCCCGCATTTTCGGCCTATGAGTCCAAAGTGGAGCACTAAAAAAATTGCAGTTCTCCCTTTGCCAGCTCCAGGCACAGCGATGCTCAGGGTTTAGGAGGCATTTCACGTGCCCAGCTGGCGCTTGGACGCGTTCTCGCACAAGCAAGTGGCTGCCTGCCCCGCGTCCTCTCTTCTCCGACCCCCAGTCTCTGCCCCCCAATAACCTGGTGGTGGCCAGAACACAGAGGCACCATCTGCTTTTGAAGAAAATGCAAGAGGTCTTGCAGAAAACAGTCTAATGACCTTCTCAGAAGAAATTTCTCATTAAGCTCTAGGCCATAGTGAACGAAGTGTTTATTCCTTGTCTTTAAAAAATAAGTTCTGTCTTGAAGCTTGTGGTGATCTCATTGTTTTGAAAGAAGTGGATGGGCATTGCCTTCTGCTAAGATCAGTGTCGTTTGCCAGGTTTTAACTGGGACAAGCTTTGTCCTTGGCTGTTGCTGACCTCGTGCTAGCTGGTTTTTAGGGTGTGTTGAAAATGGCATCCTTCAGTTCATTAGTCTTAGGTATAACAAAACATGTCTTCACCAGTTTAGAATGCTTCCTTTTGATTTCTTTGAATGTTTTTTCCCCATATTATGAAGACTGCCTGTATTTTCTTTGCTCTACTTAACATTACATGTTTTCCTTTTTTTGTTACACTCTTTGAATTTTATTTTTTTCCTTCCAGTTTATGCTTTTTCAGCCTTCTTAATGTTTTACCATCCCATACCACACACACACTCATGTTCACACGCTTTGTTTCTGCTTTTAATAATTGAATATTTTCTACAGATTCTTTTAATATTTTTCTTCTCTTTGTGAAGTATGTGTTATCAAATGTATAGATACCGTTTTAGTTACATAAGAAGTAGAGAGCCCATGTACTTTGGCTTAGGGCTTAATTTACTAGTATAATTAATTATATCAGTATGATATCGTAATATGGGGTTGTAATGTCTGCAACTGAATGAAACTCAAACTTTTCCATTAAAGAAATTAATATACCACAGTGATGAGATCTGAGATGCTGCCACCAAGTCCTTGCTTTTCTTGATTCACAGTTGCTTTTTGTCGTAGATCCCTCTGAATTGTGCCACAGGAATTTGAATACTCATCTTTCACATTGTAGATGACAGAGGCAAAATAAGAAAAATGTTCTGACACTCCCTATAATTTATCATTTCTAGTCTTATAAAAACATGAGCCCCAATTACACCTCCTTTAACCGAATTGCTTCCTGGGCATTTTACTTGCAACTGGAAGAAGAAAAATCACCCAATTTAGGGTGATTAGTACTCCATTTCAGATATTAAGACTTCAAACCTGTTAAGGTTTTATTTTCTTTTTGACATTTAAAAGAATAAACAAGCCTGAAATTTTGGGGGGAAAGCATTGGTGACCCATGTGTAAGGTGCTCAGTCTGTTTTGGGTGAACACAGTTATTTGGTATGAACCTGAGTATTCTAGTATTAGGTTATTCTGCTGCTGGTTGCCACACCTAAAGTGGCCAAGCTCACCAAGCTCTGGAAAAAATATCAGATGTTAATCTGATAGTGAAAAATACCAATAACTGACTCTAGAAGGAACCACAAACTGTATTGCTAAGCACCAACTCTGAACGTTGAGTTTTCCATTCTGCTGCTCACAAAACCATGTTTCATAGTTCTGTCACCCACTCACTGCAATTGTCAAGAGACTAAGCAAAGCCAGATAACATTAGATACAAATCAAACTCCCTTGAGCTTTAAAATTTAAACCTTTACAGATGGTCTTAGCTTCAACAATATCCTGGAAGATGATATACTGGTATCGATTTTGTTGGTAAATATTGAGAAACAAGACACAGATATTAAGGACAAAGATCTAGATCCAAATAAGGATTGAAGCACCTGAATTCCTGGAGTCAAGGACTTTGATTGGGAGCTTAGGCTTGCTGTGCAGTGCATGTCATGTGGAGAGCTAAGCAGCACATGATGGGATCCATGGCCATCGTTAGTTTGCGCAGAAAGTTGATTGTAGTCAGCAGACTCCATATGTATTTGTGTAGGGCCAGGTAAACTGAAACACTGGGGACAGTGTTGTGGCCTAAGTATGTTCTTACAAGTTCTCATTCTGTATTTCAGAAGCACGTGTCCCCTTGAGATCCACAACACACAGAACTCTCTCAAAGTTTGGTAACATGCTTTGTAAAACGTGGCTAGAGAAGATATCAACAGACTTCAGAAGACTGGATTAGACATGGATTCAATTTGTTGAAGGTATCAAACTCATACCTCCCATCACTGAGGTAGGTGACCTGCAGGGTGAGAGTAATGAACATCTCTCGTGTTGAAGGTGCATTTTTGTAGCAATTGTTTAATGTAACATAAAATAATAATTAGCTTAGATTGCAGTTAGATTAGACAAGTAGACTTGTTTAGATTACAGATCCTCTGGATGTGTGCCTTTTTTCTAACAGTGGCCATGATCTTCTGCATCTCTCTGCATTTGCTCAAGAAATGAAGGCTTCCTTGATTCCTGCAATCCTCTCCATCCGCAGGTGAGAAATGTGGTAGTTCCTGTCTATCCCTGACTCTGTTCTTGCAGGGCTCCTTCTTGTTCCTCTGTCCCATTGGACTACTTGTCTGCCCTCACTCAGAACATAAGGCTGCACAACATCTGACTGGTCCACCTCAGTAACATGTCTACATGCCTCTGCTCTGCTCATTCCATTGCTTACCTTCAGGTCTTGTTCAGAAAGGATGTCTCTTATCACCTGATAAGGAGGAGTCACAGTGGGCCAGCTTGTGTTCTGAGCTAGTTCTTGAGGATTTTTCCTGGGTGGCAGTGGCCAGGGTTGTGTTTGTGGTGCGATTTACAGAGTCTTCTGCATCATGCCCTTGTATTTATAGGGAAACTCAAGTTCAGCTGTACACTAATGGAGGCATTCCTGCCTCAAGGAAATTCCTTCTTAAGGATTTGGTTATACTTTTTGCCCCTACAAGTCAGTAAGAATGGCAGACACAGAAGAAGTAAGGATGGGGCAAACTTCTCCCAAGGTCTCCCAGCCTTCTCCAAATCCCCCTTTGTGGTTCAGGGTCTGGAGCCAGGTCTAATTCACCAACAGATTTATCCTGCATATGTCTGCCCATTCTTCCCTTTACCTATATTGGTTTTTAGGCTCACAGCAGTCTGCAACAAACAATAGAATCTCCTTTTGTTTTGAACCTGCCTCATTGTAATTTCATTTTATGTGCCTTAGAGCTTTTATTGGAAGAGAAGGAAATCCCTTTTCCACGCTCTTATTTGTGCCACTCATGATTTTTAACAATCTCCCTAACATCCCTTTAGGCGATCTGTTTTCATACAGAATTTTACTCAGTTTTGCCCTGTATGAAAGCTGTTCTTGCAAGCTTCTGTCTTGCAAGCATAGGCAGGATTACTCATAGCATTTACTAATTTTTAGAGTTTCATTTTGCAAGTCATTATTCTTTTACAAAAGTAAATCCCAAATCTTCATGTGAGATATTATGTTCGCTCATAAAATTTATCCATAAAAAGAACTTGTAGAATCTCTGATACAGGTCTAGTATAATATGTCATCATTTAATAAACCAAACTAATAAATGGGGAGACGCACATTTTTTTCAATGGTTCTTAAACATATCTGCTGACACCAGAGATACAGTGATTCTCAAGACTCTGCAGATTGGGGAGGAAACAGCATTTTAAGGAACACAGACTCTTTTGCATCAAGCTGGATCACTATCATCTTTCATCTGCCTCAAAGTTTTCTCTTTCCTCTGTTTCCAGTTTTCACCCATCAAACTCTCAGTCTCCCTTCCAAAATACATCCTTTGGTTCTCAGTCTCTACATATTTTTTTCCAATCTCCTTCCCAGGCAAACCTAGCTAATTCTACTCCCATGACTCTGCATCCCATTCACATTTCTCACACAATGTCCATCTCTTTTTTTTCTTAGTGAATCCTAGTTTGCTCATAATTTCCCCTGAGAGCTCCTAATCCTGTTATCCACTCTTCTTTATGTCAAATTCTCTTTGCCAGAGCAATTCTAATTTTTACTTCCTGCCTACTTGGTCACAGTCCAGTCTTTCCTCAACAATTCTCAGCCACAGCTTCACCCTGGACCAGCAGTTCCGGCTTGGCCTTTTCCCCCTCATTTGGTCAAGCTCTCAGTCCCTTTGTATGTAACTTGGGTGGCCTCTGCCTCTGTGGCACTTGGGTGCAGGCAGGGACAGCACTGAGAGAATGGCAGAAATAAGGTATGGTGGCCCTCCAGTTGGTCCTTGGATGGCCTGAAGGGGTCAAAGCATGCTGTCTCTCAGGAAGGACAGCATCCATGCAGCCTGTTCAGTGACTCAGGATTTGTGCATTTTAGCTGGTAAACTTGGGTTCTGTATTATGCAGTTACAAACAGATTTATCAGAGGTTTGTGACTTTGCCAAATTTGAGCCAATTTTCCCAGTAGGAGCATAAGTCGTGTCCATAGCTCAAATGCTACTTGTGACATTATCAAACAAATCCCTGCTCTAAAGCCAAAAGTAGTAAAAATTAAAAGGGTTTTGACCAGCATAGTAGAATAGCAGATTTGCCATAGCTATGTTCCCTAAAAGAATGCAGTTCAGGTAATTTCAACCCTAAATTTTAAAATAAGCAAAGACAAGACAACAAAGAAAAGCTCTTTGAAATGAAAATCTATTAATAAAAACTGACTTTGATACCAGGTGATGCTACAGTTCTTCCCTACAATTAGGGCTGTGTTCACAGTGGAAGCACAGCTGAAGGATGAGTTAATATTTACATAGAGAAGCCTGAAAAAGCTGGGATCATGGAAGACCTGGGAAGAGAATGAATGCGATGTGCCTAGATACAGATATAGCTGCTTGTGTTTATCAGAACTAGAAAAACCAGTTGAACTGTACATATGAGTGTTTAGGGAAGAGTTAGTTATCTCCTTCCATCTAAAGTTAGGCTTGCTCCTAAGGTTCTGCAGTTTTAGGAACACTGGACTCAAGATATAGGCTTCCCATCTGCTGTTGTACAAGTTATTTTGGTTTCCCATTTATAAAATTAAGTAAACATATCTCACAAGGTCATTGTAATGGCAAATTAAGTTTAGAATAAAGACACTCTTGTGATCAAGGGATGATGTGAAATCTAAGTTTGCCTCCAGACTGCAGACCTGGCAATATATCCCTGTGCTTCAGTCTCCTTGGCATAAAATAAGGATAATATTTCCTCCTCACACCCTTTGTTTGTTTAGATTGTCAGTAGAGCTGGTTGTAAAAATTCTGACATGTTTTTAATTGAGCATTTGCTGACTCATCAAAATCTAGTGTTTCAATGAGAACCCTACTCAGCTTCCTGACAGCTTGCTGACCTGGATCCTTGGCAGAGATCTGGGAAGTGTTGGGAGCTGTGGCTCTCAGGGCTTCTAAACTCGTTCTTCCTTGATAGCTGGAGCTCTCAGTGTCCACAGCTGTGGGACAGCCTGCTCCACAGGGACTCCCATTGCCCACAGCTCCGGGCCAGTCCAGCTCCCTGGAGCTGCACATTCACACCTTTTTTTTTCTAACTAGGGTATTGTTCCCAACAGAAGGACATTATATTATGAAGTAACAGAATTTTTTACAAAACAAAGTTATCCTTCTCTATTGAACTTTTCAGAGCAGGGCCATTTTGCTTTAATGCTGCCTAAGACAAACAGAAGTACAGTCCTCTGCTTAAAAAAACAATAAACTGTGTAGAAAGAAGAGTGGCACAGCAGTTAGTTAGTCCTTTTGCTGCCTCCCACAATAGTTTTGTCACAGTTTCTAGTCTCAGTCTCAGAACACTGGAGAAAGTGCTCAAGCCATCTGCCTACAGATGAGACACCAGTGTAAGAACACAGCTAGAAGCAGTTGGCTGATGTTCACTCTACCTACTCCTTGTTCCTGTAAAGAGTAGGTGATACCCTGTAAAGGGGAAGTGATGTCCTTACCTGACATTGTAACACCAAGGAAAAAAGGTATTAATGTTTGTATAATATATCCTGTGTCATCAAAACTAGTCCCTGTTCACCTCCAAAGGAATAATCTGAGACATAAAGTAGTCAATGACTTTATAGAAGATTCACACATGCAAAGTCACAATTCTATGTATGTTCACCTGTAATTTGTGAATGAATAGATGTAACAGGATAGAAGGTTGTCCACTCCTTGGCCATAGGCCATTTTTATCCCTGTATCCTGCAAAGAACTACTCAGAGAAATAAAAATAAAATGCGCTGATATATTAATGAAATAAATGCCCAAAGACACTCATGGTGAAATTGCCAGGCCTAAAATGCCTGTTGGTGACTTTGGCAATGACTTTCTGTCTTGGGACAAAAGCATAGAAATGCAAAATTACACATTTCAAGAGATTAACAACTTCAAGCCCCTTGCAGTAAGAAAAACTAAGAGTAGTTATTTCATGTTTTACAAGTGCTTTTGCTTAGAGAGATAAGAGCCAAGCAGCCATAAAGGGAGAATCAAGATGATAAACCACGTGTGAACACCTAAGACCACTGGATCAAAGCAACAAGCCCAGCACCACTAGTATTCTACCTGAGTAGACTTTTTGAAAGGAATAATGTGTAAAAAAAGAAGAAAATAAAGAGCAATGTTGTTGTCTCAAAGGTGGCTGCAGTATCCTAGGGAAGGACAATCTCCCATATACCCTGTGGGCTGTAAAAGTGAGGACATAATATGCTGTAGATTTACTCTTTGTGAGATACATCTAGCTCCTCTCCACAGACATAATCATTCTGTTTAGAGTTCTGGAGAAGCTGGAAACAGAGATGGGAATCAGCATCACAGGCTGCAGAAATGATGTTCTTTCTCCAAAGGGGCCTGTAGGGAGATGTCACACTGGTACAACAGATTGCTAATATAACCAGAGTAAAGGCAAGTTATCGAGTTCTACCTTGGGCAATATAAAATGTATTCATTTCCCATTAACCTACTTGAAATGCCTGAATGGAGGAATTTATTGACGTTTTAAATTACTGTTCGTCTATCAGGAGTGCTTTCATGGTCTACCAAGGATAGGCAGAATGTGCTGTGTGCATGAAGAAAACAGATAACATTGATTTTGCAGCTTTCAAGGTTTCAATTATATCAATCCATGGTCGATACATGCTATATTTAGGAAGAGTATTCTGGATAGTCTTCCAGTATGACTTAACAGGACTTAAAAATCTATTTTTGATGGAAGTAACTACCAAAGAGACTAAAATTGTTGTAAAAGAGGATAAATGCAAATTTTAATATTCTTTAGTAAGGTAACTGAAAAAATGTAAAAAGAGTTATCATCTTCACAAGAGGACTCAATACAGTGCCAAATGGAAAAATTAGTAATTAAAGCAGATAACCTGAAGATCAGCATTAGAGCTGTGGGCAAGGTGAGGAACTAGCTGAATAGAAAAGAGAACTACTGTGAAATCAGAGTTCCCCAAAGACTGGTCTTGAGCCCGATACTCTTAAATGTTTTCTGTGATGACTTTGCCACAAAAAGTAGATGTGTGCTATTGTTCTTTCTCAGTGGCACAAAGCTGGGAAGCTGGTGAGGACAGAGAAGGTAGAAATGCCTGACAGTAATGGCAGTGGCCCATCAGACTAGTGCCTGGGGTGTGCTGGTTCATATGCAGACACAGTGAAGTTATTATCAAATGTCCACACTTAAAAACAAATAAAGCCATCATTCCTGTTCAGTTGCTTGTCTTGCTCATTTTGACATGGCTATCAGTTAAACTGGAGGCAGAGTTTCCAGGAATACACTTGAGGGAAAGCTGCAGAAAATTAGCCTTACTTATGTTTTTTATCTTGTTGTCTGCTTTGCCAGTTCTTTTTCTAAGTATTTCATAGCCATACTGATTCTTACATTAATATATTAAGTTATAATTTTTTGTAAATGTAGTAGAATTCTTTCTGGCTACACAATAACATTTGTGAAAATGTCTTGATACTCCTTTCGTAATCCGGTGGTGATGTATTATTGTGATTTAACTTTGCACTTCACTTCTAGCAGAAGATGCCGGCACACTCCTTTATGGAATGTGTACATTTTTTTCTTTCTGAGCTAACAAGCAAGGTCACTCTAACCTTGCTAGGAAAGTAGAGCCTTTTCTTTTTATGGGCAGAATGATAATGCCGTTCTTGTGTGTCAAATAAATGTCTTAAAATTACCTCCTTCCCAGTGCAGCTCTGTAAAGGCAAAACACTGAAGGTTAACAGAGTAGATGAGAACTGGAGAAATGGAAGTGGGATTAAATATAATTGTGCAAAATGCAAGTCAATGCACTAGAAGATTAATACTAGATAATCTGTTAGATGACAGAAGTTTATCACTTGGGAATGAGATCTTCCTAACAGGTGCAGAGAGGCAACAAAGCCTAAGTAGTTTTAAGATGGAGCTTGATAACTTTATAAATGGATTATGACATGACATGGTCCTGAGATAGCAGATGACTGGGATTTGATGGCCCAGATAGTCCTTTCCTAGTGTATGTTCCCTTTTTGGTGGTGGTGGTGCTGGGGGAAGAGCCAGTTGTCTCTGGTAGGAGGGAAAGGTGCATATAAGGAGCTGTGAATCAGGTTTCACATGTTTTTTAAAAGGTCTAGGGACTACTCAAAACCCCAAAGAAATAAAGTTTTCAGACATATGTGAAAGAAAACATTTTGGTCTCATACAACAAGTCTGTCTTGTTCTTGTTATCCAAATTAAGGAGAGGATCTTGGTGCCTAGGCCAGACTATCTGGGAAACCAAATTAGGGATACCTGGTAAGAGCACCTGGTGTGGTGTCTGGTGTGGAGCAGGAAAGCTGAGTAGGTAGTGGGAGAAGGGTGTTCTGCATCTGTGTCGGGTGGTGGTGTGCACCCTAAAAGGTTTTCTAAATCCCAGTTTTGCAAAATCAGACTCTCCTTATGTATAAAGAAAAATCAGACAAAATTAATTTATTTCTAGAGATTTACAGGTTGTTGAAAAATGTCTGGCTGATAAACAAAGGATCAAAATGTCTGAGTCACAGGGATGGGATTTGTATGCAGCCCATACATAAGCACTTAAAAACCCTAAAAGTTGATCTCCTAATTACATGGGGCAAAAACAAGAGAAAGAAATCGTGAATCATTTTCGGAGTTAGAAAATCCTTAGATTATATAGACAGAGCAGTAGGATTAAGATTTTTCTTTCTAAAGTATAATTACCAATTATCCAAACTTATCCTAGGACATTTACTAGTGGACTATAGTAGCCATTTACAGTATCAACAAAAATATACACATAATATTTCCCATTTTGTAACATTTTTTTTGTTGTAAAAAAATAAGGGGCAGTATTACATTAATAGACGCTTGAAGCCATGCATTTATTTCCATATAAATTCACTTTATTTTAGTCAAGCAATTATTTAAATAACTTGTCTATCCTTTTAAAGTAAGAATCAAAATATTCTGCCCCAAACTGAGGAATAGCAGTACTCTCATTACATTCATATTTGAAAGTGAATAATATTATACATCTATTTTACAGACCAAACTTTTAGGAGAATATGTTGCCTAGCATTCACAAATGTAAAACATTTAAATGAAGAAAAGAATGAATGGAATTCCTTTCACACAATTATAGCACTATAATTAAAGACAGAATATATATTAATCATTTCCTTTAAAACCAAAAAGGAACTTTGAAATCCCACAGGTCATTAAGTTGGCAACTCATTAAAAACAAGCCATTTCCCATGCAGCAGCACAAGTGTACTCCTTAGTTTCACAGAATCCAGTCCTGTAAAACTAAAGTTAGATTCATAAGAAAAAAAAAAAAAGTCAATGGAAGTGATGAATACAGTTAAATTTCCATCCTTTTGTTGTAATAAGCATATATATATATATGAACAGATAATTTCCAAAGTGTTTCATCAGTCAATGCCATCACAGAAGATAGATAACATTCATCTAACTTGGTTTTGACAATATAAAGAAACAAGTATCAGCAGATCATGTAATATCCCATTTCCAGCTGAAGGGAGCCATTTACATTGTGATTTTTTACTTTCTGTCACTGCAAGACATATTGTAATCATATTCTGGCCTGAGCAATTTACCAGAGTCCTGAAACCTTACCCAGAAACTCTTTTCTCATGGGAACTTGTTTAGGGACTCTCCAAAGTCCTAATTATTTCAATACAGAGAGCCTCTGTGGTTGCACCACCTACAAGAAAATTGCAAAGGCTTTGAATGTATCGTTGGCCTAATCCCAGGTGCAGTCAGGAAGACAATTCTACTTGTTCATGCGTTTGCAGGAATTTATGTCAGTGATGGCCTTTTCTGGGATGTGTTTGGCATTGATCACAGACAACAATGGTAAATTGAGCTACATGGTAACTGAGTTATTCTGGGGCTTTTTCCTTGCAGGCAATTCTACAGAGGCAGTAATTTTAAGTAGGATTTAATTAGAAGTACCGTGACATGTTTTGATTGTATTCACACTGGGTGAGGAATGTCCCTTTTCCCTGTTGTGTTGAAGCTCTTATTGCCTGGCTCAGCAGGGAGGGGGCTGTGGGAAGTGATGACATTTGCTGTAGTTTGGTTATTATTAGTTCTACCCTGGCTGGCAATGATATGGTGGCCAGAGTAAACCCTCTGAAAACCTGAGGTCACAGCAACCCTTCCATGGGCTTTGTGGAGTCTGAGAGATCACCATGTCAGCTCAGGGCTTACCTCCCCTCCCTGCCCAGTCTATCTTGTCTAGCAGGTTTAAAGGACTTTGCAGATCCAGGGCAGCACACATCTGTCCTCCACAATCTTTCATTGAGACTTTCCATTGCCAGTGGGAGGTGGGAGGATAAATGCAATATAAACCTCCAAGAAATTGCGTTGAATTTCCCCAAACAGTTTTCAATGGCAGGCTTGCCATTTAGGAAAATTTATGCTCCCTAATTGTGCTGTGTAGAAACTCATCTTAGTCCTTCACGGTCTAATGCTGAGGATTCTGATCAGACTTTTCTTATGGGGCAATTTCACAATATAAGTTGGGTATGGAGCCGGCCGGCTCCCCGCAGCCCTGTGCTGACACTGCTTCCCCGAGCTGGGGTTTAGATGTGACCACGAGTCCATCAAGCAGATGATTCCACAGAAGATTAACCCATTGAAACAAGAAACAAAGGCTAATCATTCTACCAAATCAGCAAGCTGATCTGTCTCAGTGTGCCCATACTGGGTTGGGTCCCCTGCAGAGGAGATGGTGAGCCCAGCCCTTTTTAGCAACAGTCAGCCATCACACCGACCTAGTGTGATCTCACTCCTCTGGCTAATGGTTTCCTTTGAAGAGACAAGAAGTTTAGGTTCTTTCCCACTTGCTGTGGATTTGCCAGGGAGGCTGGTGTTCATGTTCCCGTTTTACTGAAATTGTCAGCAAGAACCCTGTTGCTGCCAACAGAAGAGGATGTGATTTCTCAGATAGCATTTCTTATAACAAAGATGTGTATGGAAGAAGCAACTGACCTTCCTCCCTTGGAGTGTGACAGTGGAGAGTGAGATGTGACAGAAGCAACTACAAATTAAACGCAGTTTTAAAAATAGCCTATGAAATTGCTGGGATTTCACCTTGATATTTTTGACTGTGTCCCTGCCGAAATTAATGGAGATTGTCCTTGTATTGAGCAAGATTTGTATTCTGTCAGTTTGCGATCACCCAGATACATTTTCTTTGCTCCATTTTGCCAATTTTAGTTTCCTTTTTGCATTCAAACAAGGATTTCTTTCTCTCTAAACTTTGCTTTTACTGCCTTAGGAGCATTGCCAAGCTTGTGCCCTTTTTAATTCTTTGCAGCTAGGCTGGAGCTTTTAATTAATGATATTTAAATAACATTTCAGCTTGATCATTTAACTCTTTCCTATCTCAGCTTACTTCCACATCTATGTAGTAGATTTTACCTAGACAAGTGTTAAGGCTTGAACCTTGAACCAAGCCCTCATATCATATTACTTCTGTTTGGAAAACATGCATTTGGCTTTTGGGTTCTGTAAAAACTCGCTCCATGCCAAATGGGAGCAGTGTTTTGAGTTCAATCCATTAGAGCGAATTGCATTATATCCTACAGAGGTAGGGACATGCAGAAGAAAAACACTGCTCAGAAGGGAGATGAATAAAATTGCCAGTTCAGAGGCTGGGCTCATATTATGACTATTCAAATGAATGCTCACTAGTAAAGGAGCTCCACTTGGAAAAACAAGATTGGAAAGAGAAGAAACTGGGCCAAGGAGCATGAGTGCTTACAGAGTACTTTGTGACAATAAGACAGAAGCTGTAATTTTTTTTTTTTTCTTTTGACTTCACAGAAATTACTGGGCTTATCCTGCATAACTTCAAGTGCACCATACTTCTTGGTGCATTCTTAGTGCTCTTTACAAGGAGGAAGGAGTGTTGTATATCAAAGTTGTGGTTATTTCTTTACCTTTGTTTGGGATTATGTTCTTACTGTCATAACAGCAGAATCATTTTAGTTGTCTGCTGGTATAGACACCTCAATTCTCATTTAAAAATACCTTCTGGCCTCTGCATCGAGAGATCAGGCTTGTCTTTATATAGAGATAATCTGTGATGTGTAAAGCATTTCTAAGTAGACTACAGAGCACTCACTGATTGGATTACTTGTTTTTTTTGGTTCATCAGCTGTGATAGAAAGGTTTGTCATATTCCCACATTCTGACTGCAATGGATTTGAGAAAAAGAAATATTCAGTCCCCTCCACAATGTGAAGCTAACGAAGTTTTCAAAGATTTTGTCAGAGGTGGCTGTGCAGAGAGCTCACTTTTCCTGTGCACAGTCAGATCTTCTTTGTGATGAGGAATTTTCCATTATCTCAACAGCCTCTTTATCTGGACCAACTAAAATTGAGTCAATGTAAAAAGAGGTATTTTTGAAGTGAGCCATACTTCATTCAGTGTACAAGCATTTAAGTGGGTACAGAGTTGGCATACTATGTAATAAACATAGTATTATATATAGTGAACAGGCCGTGATAGTAATACTTGTGGAAGCGTTGCTTTTTTTTAAGGAATCAGCATTTTGGTATTGCATGTATCACAGACAATTTGCATTCATTTTGTATACAAGTTTGCTACTGCATAGATACAATTTTAAAGCTATTTTGATTTAAAGTGTCAAAAGAAAGCAAATATGAATTCCTGCAAGCGTCTAAGCTTGTTTTTATGTGTGCTATACCATTTCACTGTGCTCTTAATATTAGGAATCACACACTTTACACCTTATGCTATGGAAGTACTCTGAGTTACTGGAGTCCTGTGGGGTTAGGACTTTCTCTTCTCATGCTCCTTGTTTACAGAAAGTCATTGCCATCTAATATTAGGAACTCAACATCCCTGCCAGTTCCTGGGCTGAATTTAAAAATGTTTGTTTTGAAACTTGTCTTTCATTACTGCTCATCTAGTTTTCTATAGACATGAAGCCATGCATAAAATCATCTCATCAAACTGCTCTTTACTTTTAAAAGATATAATGGCATAATGCGATTTTCTGTTTTCATATTTTTCACAGGAACATTTTTCTGGGCTATGTAGAAAAAATGGTCTGGGTGTCTCAACTGAGCTGTTCTACTCTACACTTCCTAAATTTTTGTGTGAAGCCATTCCCTGTAGCTGCATTTTGGAAATACCTGTTCATTAGGAGGTACATAATCTACTGTAGGAAATAATTTATCATCTTCTGTAGTGATACGCTTCAGTTTTTTCTGATAATCAGCTTCAAATATCTTCACATCATGGGTAAAATAGATATCAGAGATTTTAGAGCTTTTAAGGTGAAAGCAGTGTGGTTGCTTAAGGTGAAATAAAAAAGGGAAGATGGAGGAAATGAAGGACAGAATGGCAGGACATAATTTGCCATTAGGTCACGCTTTTTCCCCGCTTCTTGTCATCAGCTTTCCGGTACCGACCTCGCTTCAGAGCGGCGCTGCTCTTGGCCAAAGCGGGGATCCCCGCTGGCTGCCGGCCCCTCCGTGCGCGGTGCCTTGCGGGCCGCGCTGGCAGCGGCCCCGCGGGCGGGCGGCAGGGGGCGCCATTCCCGCCCGGGCCCTTCCCGGCCCATTCCCGGCCCATTCCCGGCGGCCCCGGGCCATCGGCGGTTTGGGGCACACCGGCGGCTCGGGTCGGGGCCGCTGGAGGCCGTGCCTAAATGCGAGCGAAGGGACGTGTCCTGCTGTGGCGTTTAAAAGAGCGCCCGCCGAGCGCACACGTCCTGCACGTAAGCGCGGCCGAGCCCCGCCGTGCGCGGAGCGGAGCGGCGGCGCTGCCGGCAGGAGCAGCCCCCCCGCGTCCCGGAGCGGGCACCCACGGACCGGCTGGCGAGAGCCGCCCGGGGGCATCACGGACGTGAACTCCTGGCGAAGGACGCCTGAGCCTTTCCTGACGCGAAATTAGCCCGAGAGCTGCTGAAGCTCCGTCTTGCTAAACTCTCCTAATATACATATTTTCTGAGCTGTGATCTAGCATTATTCCCAGGGGTTCTCCAAGAAAGGAAGCGGAGAATGTTCTTTTCAAAAGCATGAAGTGGGAAAATGTTTAGAACTATTTATAGCTGCACTTAGGCTGTGGAAATCCCAGACATTATAAACTATTTATAGTTATTCTCTGGGTTAAAAGGGTCAAGTCAGAAATCTTATTGAAAAAGTTGCATATTCTTCTTATCCATCAGTTAGATTAAATGAGACTTCTGAGCACGGGATGGGGCTGGCTGAGATTGGTGAAAACTATGAGGAATCAAAGATGAGGTGGAAAAACCAATTTGGAGAAACGCACCCCCTGTGTTGTGGAAACAGGAAGGGCCCTGTGGCACCTGCCGACTTTGCCCAGTGCCAAAGGGTGGTAGGAACACACACGCTCTCTTCAGCTGTGGCTGCTGACAGCAGGTTAGAGTTTTCCACTGCCACAGGCTTCTCCCTCCTGGCTATTAGGGGAATCCCATGCCAGCTGCCAGTATGTTAGAACTGCTGTCTCTGCCTGCTTTGGTGTGTCAGATCTTTTCATGCTTTAAATCCTTGTGGGTCTGTGCATGAGCCTTTTCTTCAGTGAGCTTACCCAGGCATCAGGAGGTGCCAGGTATCAATAGGGGCAGTATTTTGTACCTTCTGGCCATGATACCTCAGCAGCTGCTATCGCCTTCATGCAGATGGTGCTGGGCTGGGCTGCAGGGATGCTTCCTTGGGCTGGCTGGGGCCTCCCATCCTCACAGCACCTTGTTGACTGACTACATTACTAAAATAAAGCATTTCAAGCTTTTACTGCTTTTGTCAAAATTGTCTGGACCAAGCCTGAATTTGCTATAAGTGATTAAAGAACACCATAGGAATATCTCTTTACTGACAGTTGGACACAACCAGCAGATGCGAACTGACTAAAAATGCTGTGTATAATATGAGAAAAATGCTGAAATGCAGCTCATTAGAACAGAAATATCACATCAACACTGTTAGTGTAACTAAATATTTGAAGGGAAGCTTTTCTCACTGTAACCTACATAATGTCAAACATGAAATACCAGTGATGTTTGCATCCTGCTGCTGTGCTTCTCTGATGAAGTGTGCAAAAGCATTATTATTATTATTATTATTATTATTATTATTACTACTACTACTACTACTACTAAAAAATTCTCCTATCATCCAACACTCTTTGCTCTGCCTGACTAGGGTATCTGTCAATTAAATCACCAATAAATGGATTATTTCAAGTATTGTAGGAGGTATCTTAGTATCTTCAGAAGAAACTCACTTTTCTTTGAATAGTAGATTTAAAAGTCTCATTTCAAAGGAGAGTGTTCTATTATTTTTGCTATAAGCCATGCTTCTCTTTGGCCCTGCCTAATGCTGAAATTTGTGCCAGTGTCTCTAAATCTTGTATCATTTGCACTTTGCCATGACTTTGGGGTCAGCAAAGTGCTGGTGTGTGGTGATGCCACAAATCAGGTAGTCAGGAGCTTCTTACTTAAAATGGGTTTTTGTTTGCTAGTGCTTTTGTTGGTCCTTCCAGCCTTTTGGACAAGTATGTGTGGGTGTCAAGATTGTTCTACCTTCTGTCTGCAGTCTCTGTGAATAGAAACATGGGGTGTACAAGCAAACATGTACAAACTACCTGCTTGTTCTTCTGTTATCTTACCCTGCTTTCCCCAGCTTGGCTCTATTTCTGTAGCGACCCACAATGGATCGTATAAAAAGGTTTCTTGGAGTGAAAATAACCTTGGAAGTTAAGGTATCCTTTTTGCCCCCCCACCTGCCTCTTCAGGTCTAACAGGTTTTGTAGGTGACACTGCAATTACCTGCTGATGTACACACAGAATATCTCCCCCAGGTCACACCACAGCCTTCACTGTTGAAAGAAGAAAGCCCTAGAGCCTCACTTCGTGCACTCATACCTTTACTACCCTCCAAGTTATGAAGCTGAGGTAAAGTTGGTTTGACAAAGTGAAGCTCCAATTTAGGAGTGAGTTGAGTTTAGGATCCAGTTTTTCACAACTGGCATTTTGATAACTTCATAAATAATTTTATTAGCACTGCCACGATTCTTTTAATTATTCAGCAACATCCCACGGCAAAAAAAAAAAACAAAAAAACCAAACCAAACCAAACCTCCAGACTTAAAAGGTTGCAGATAAACTTCTGTTTTCATAGACAGACCTACCAGATGGCAGTAATGGAATAATTTACAGCCTTATTAGCAGCCACATGTACATTACTCAGGAATTCTCTGTGACAATCCTGGGTGTTTCTAAATTGTATTTTCAAACTAATTTCTCTTTTTTGCAGTGTGCCTCCCTTCTTTGAAATCCCAAATTCATCAATAGTTGAGGTCATTTTCTTTCCCTAAAAGACAGAAAAATGTTTTACAGCAAAATATTTTAAAAAGCTCAAACCAAAACAAGATGTAAAATAAATAGCATCATTTGTCAATAAACCACCAGACTGTTCTGCAGGAGCAGTGGATAGACAGGGCTTGTGCTGATTCAGTTTGAATGTAACCCTTTCCCCTTAGTAAGGAGACCACAGGCCAGTGATAAAACCTCTGACTTTCTGCGGTGCAGCATAAATAAAGTATGGAAATAAAATTTCTCTTGGAATATTCTAACTTGCAAAATGCAGCTATCAGTTTTAAGGTATTCAGTTACCTGAATCATGGGCAATAATAATGGGATGGAAATCACTCGTGAGAGGCAGATACTAATATTTTCCTTGTGCCAGTCATGCAAAAAAGCACATCTTTGCAAGTTAACAAATATTGCTTCTAGGTACCTGTACTGATATTCTGCAGAAAGAGTTTATTAAGTTTGTAAATATAACTGGATTCAGAGGCTCATTTATACAGATTATCTCGATATCAAACCCACAGTGAAGCAGTGTTTTACGTCACTGACTACCAGTAATAGAAATGCAGAAGCAGAGGTGTTGAGTTTAAATGTCAGCCATGACCTGAAGCTCTCAGCATTTTCCCACACTCAATTTGCAACATCCAGTTTTCCTGAGAGACCCTTGTATTTGTACTTTCCTTGTATAACTTGGGATTGGACATTTGTACACCAGTTTTTTTTCTCTGTGTTGGAAACTGGAAGTCTAGCTTAGTCTTACTAGGGAGTAAAGTAGCAATTTTCTTAATGAATCACTGGTTTTACAGGGTCCAGCTACCTAGGTAGAAATAAAAAAAAGATAAGGCCCCTGATATGAGTAAATTGTACTAGTTACAACAAAACAGAGCTCTTGTTCCTACTTTGAAAAAAGTAAAGATTTTCTTACCTCAATAACTGATGTTAGTTCTGTCAAAAATAGAAAAGCAAAATATTATCAAGTGAGATCAAGTATGGCTTTGGTTATTTATTGATAAATTCATACTCTAAAACTATTCTTTGGTTCATTGGAAAGAATTCTGGTATTATTTTAGATACAAACTGTAGTATTAATCAGTAGCTACCATTAGCTACTAATGGTAAATAGCTCCGGGGTTAGAAAAAAAATTAAAAAGTATAATTATTTCAAGTACCTAGCTGTTACAGAATGTATAATTAACAAAGAAGGAGACAGGAAAACTTTCCAAAGCATATTCATTAGGGGTGATTTACCACAATCTGTAGTGCTGAGCCCAAGCACTTGGCAGGAGAGGCTCAGCTACAAGGAACACACTTCCAGTGAACACCAACAAATGAAAAAGGCCCTCGATAGTGATTTCTTAGCCAGCTGCTCTTGGTTGTGTTACAGGGCTGTACAGTGCTGAGCCTACTGCTGCCCGAGCCCGTGTGCTGTGGAATGGCTCACACTGGGAAAGGTTGGGTAGCAGCTGTGAAAAGCTGTTTCTCAAATCAGTCACCAAGGAGTGGCATTGCAGGAGGGGCCATGGCATGTCACTGACAGGCTGCTGTTTGGCATGTCACTGACAGGCTGCTGTTTGCATCTCAGCACATGAGAGCAATATACAATTTTCAGCTTTCCTTGGGACAGCAGCACTGATCTCTTTCTGAATACAGACACAGAGGGAGTCCTTGTAAGTGAGCAAGCTCTCCTATGCACTGCATGCCACAAGGAAATGGCATCTGTGCCAGGAAAGTAGGCAGAGCTGACCACTTTACTACTTGTTTCCTGTGGTTATGTTCTCATTTCATAGTCTGGTCCATGAAGAGAGACAGGTTTGTGCTATTGATATTGGACGGCGTGGTCTTTCAGCAGTGTAAGGAGAACATGAAAAGAAGGAAGACACCCCTTATTTGGTGCAGCAATGGTGGGACCACAAAGTTGTGTTGCTAAGATTGCTTGGATGCAGACTTCCACCTCCAGGGCTGGAAAGATGATGGTTAATTAGAATGGGTATGCTTAAGATTCAACCTACCGTATTTCAGGTTGTGACCATGACAGTCACAACTGAAGCTGTAGCAGATTTAGGTGTCATTAGTTTCCGTGAACTGTCACAGCCATAGATGCAAAACACTTCATATCTGCTGCCTTGATGGGATGTAGCGGGTCATTGTCAGGATGTTGTCTCTCTGCAATATTGCCAACTAGTGTAGATCATCATACTTATCACTTCCAGCTAGTGTTGGAAGGTGCATAGTATCTTGTACTGCTGCCTGGCAGCAAAAAGGCCAAGAAACACCTGGAACTGGTGCCATCAAGATTGAAGGAGTCATCATGCTATTCAGCAAGATTGTCTAGCCTCCACCAATTCCTACTTCAGTTGTTTCTAAAGCCATTTAAACTTTTAACATCCACTAAGTTCCTCAGCTTGATCCTATGTGGTGTGAAGAGTAACACACTGTCCTCTCAGCCATCTCTTTTGAAGGCGGGAGATTCCCCAGTTTATGCAATCATTTCTCATACAAAGGACACCATGTAGGTTTGGCTTTGCTGACCCTCTCTGAACCTTCTCAAATGTCCTGTATCTGTTTAGATACAAGGAGAGCAGAACTGAATACCTGTGTGCTTGAAAATCCAAAAGAAGATGCTGCTAGTTGGCGGGAAGTAAAGAACCTTTCCTGAATTCAATGGGGAGTCAACTTTTGTATTACTTCAGCCTTTAGCTCTGTAACTCAGGCATGAGACAAAGCTTCCCAAGATACAATAATGATATAATCTCCTGGAAAACTTCAGTTAGATATTCAGACAATGTTTATTAGGAGTCTTTGTGCTTCTGCTGTCCTTGTGCCTACCTACACTTTTAACTTGTGCTCTAAATTGCATTGATAGCAAATTTAGTGGTATGTGTAACCCTCATAAAGGTATACAGAGAACTGAAGACCTAGGTACAAAACCCATGCTAGCCTGGGCAGATCCAGGCTCAGATCTCCCATGAGCTTCTGTAGCGTCACAGTTTGTGTGTGGCTCACTGCTGCTGGTCCAGGTATGCAAAATATTTCAAATGAGAAGGCAGAGGAGGAGATCTGATTCTGTAAGGAGGGGCTGTGATACTGTGCAAGAGAGTACTGTTTGGAAACTATGGGTTTCTGTCTCTCATACAATACTCTTTAAATGTAATACATATGAAATATCACCACTAATATCAGGGAAAAAAAAGACAGGATAGCACAGAAGGAGAAGAGGCTGGATAAAATCAGGCCAAAGTTCTGTAGCTTCAAATTCTTTTATTTGCATCTATGCCCTTTAATAGCTTCTGTATGGGTCATCAAATATGTTCAGCATCCCTGCACTTAAGAAGGACATTCTTCTCTTCATCAAATAGGACACTGAATGTAGCTGGGAATAAAATAACAGTGTTGATTCCCAGACTAGAGAACTCTGCTTTTAGCGTCAATTTTTTATTCAAGCCTGTGTTGCCTGGGCAATGTCAGGGAAAATATAAATTCTCTTCTGTAGGAGGAAATGCTCTTCCTCCAACTTCTAAAATGCTTATCTTTGTGTACAGCTGAAATATGATGAAGCGTGTGTCCAAAAAAGTGTATTCCCAAGTCAGCATTTCAAGTGGGTGTGAATTTCAAGTTATTCAGAAATATTCAGTCATCAGTGAGGGGCAGGAGGAGCACCAGATTTCTTTAAGTGCACATTAAAAGTGGCAGAGGGACCAGTCAGGCTCTTCACAGAGGTCAAGTATCTGCAAGCTTATAGCAGGGTTCCCAAGTGTTTTGATTTTCATAGGAATTTACACATTAGGCTGTTATCAGAGCAGGTCCGTATTTGTTCATGTCTTGAACTAAAACCTTTGCTCTCCCCGCAGCTGTTAAGATCAAAAATCCTGGGTTTGCTCAACTTAACATTGAAAAAGTATAATGCAGAATTTTGGACATTGGTTTAGTTTTATCCACAATGTGTTGCACAGAACATTTGAAGTCATGACATTTTCTGTACTGCATGCATAAAATTCATCTTGGATTTAGGCTTACCTCTAGATCCATGCGACCACTTAGCAAAACTTCCCCTGAACAAACTTCAGTTTGAGTTAATGAGCTGGAATGCTTTGCTCCAGAGCAGAAAATCTGGAAAATGTTTTTCTTTACCTCTCCCCATACTTGTATCCAAGTTAACAACTAAAAATGTAATTTAGAGATGAGATCATCTCCCTAACAGTTCTCAATCATAAAGCCATCTCCTCCTGTGATTTTTAAAGCATATTTTTTTAATTATCAAAAGTTTTGAAAAAGCAGGGCCTTGAGATCTATTTTGTACTGCAAAAAGTAACCACTTGCAGAAGAGTTTCCAAGTTTCAGCTTCAGCTGCTGTGACTGTCACATGCACATGCCACATCAATAATATTGTGACCTCCCTCTGCACACACCTTCCTAAAGACCTGGTTTTCTTTCTTAAAAGAACAGAGTGTATAGCTCCATAAAATGTCATGAAGAAGGAAAAAACAAATCCTAAGCAAACCCTAAACCTGCCTGGACTGGTAGTACCAATCCTTTCACCACCTCACATATAGCTGCATCTTTTTTTTTCTTTTTTTTTTTAATATATTGCTAAGAACAATGTAAACAACATAGTGGGCATTGATAAATCCCCTTGGAAAATAAACACCCTGTGGCAGTTGTGTCTTTAGTAATAGCTCAGGTGCCTTCCAGACCGCAGAAGCTACAAGGCAAACAACACAAGCTGGCACGGAAGAGGTCGCAGGAAGGTTCAGTCAGTGTGTGAGCTCGAGCTTCCCGGGGTGAGGAAGGTGTGGACGTGTTGGCAGGCTGGGAGGGCTTGTGCCTGCAGCCCTGTGCCACAAATCACTCTCTGAAGGATGCTGGCTCCGGCAGTTCAGGGAAACGTGCAGCCCTGCATCACACCTGGCTATGTATCAACACCTGGGTCCTGAGCAGCAGTCTGAGCCACTCCTGGGTGCTTAGAGGTTGTTTGACATCTGTATCAATAGAAGTAAAGCTCTGCTTTGCGAGGTCCCACCAAAAGCTCTCAGCAGACACCTGTGCTGATAACCACAACAGTGGTTATTTTTTTACCACTGGCAGTTTTTAACCACCATGTTATTAGCTACTGCATGATGCTGTACTACAGGTGATGCACTTTCAGAGCCTGCTGTTTGATCCTATCATGCAAAGAGTTAATTCTGAAATAAAGCAATACAAGGAGATCAGAAATAAGACTGATCATTGCAATAGGAATACAGCCATTTGGTTTTATTTTATTAGAGCTGTCATTAAAGATGATTGCTGTCACAGACACAGACTTGCTAATGCTTTTCAGTTTTCAGTGTGAGCAAATATTTAATTTTTTTGTTGTTGTGTGTTTCTTTGGTGGAAAAAAATTAGTTTAATCAGCTTTCTAGATGTTGTTCCTGGTATACGTCAGCTTTAAGCTTTGTAAGTGTTAGAAACACAGAGCTACAGTTCCTTCTCAGAAAGACTAATTTAAAGCACCTTTGCTTCACAGTTGCTAAGGTTTCACCAAAAAAACATGTGTGTGTGCTGGCAGCTTCCTGGCACTGAATGTGCTGATAACACTTCAGCACATAATGCAGTTGTGCCTGAATTATGTTCTATATAGATCAATTAATATAACACAATTTTATTTTAGTGGAACTATAAACAGATGATCAAATGATGCAATAGTTTTTATTAGTTGTTTTTATTTAAAAATGAACAGTCTTCAAAAAGTTGAGTACAGTTGAGTCAGGAAATTACCCAGAAACATAAAACCAGCTCAACAAAACTGTAGTTTAGTAAGTCCATACCAGATGTTTCATATACTGGGATTACTGTGACTATTTAGAGACTTTTTACTCAATTGATATACATACCACAAATGCAGTTACAATCTAAAACTGACTACAAAAGCAGAAAAAGGGGGAAAAGAGACATAAGATTCACTCACCTTATGATTTTCTGGCAATCTTGCTTTCAAACACATCCTTAGCCAATGTCATGTTATTAGTCATTGAAACTAAAAAATTTTCTTAGGTTATTTTTTATGGATATACAGTTTGAAGAGGACACCAATTTTGCTGCCATTCTGACACAGCTTAAGCAACACACTCTTCAAGGCCATGCCTGTGTTTGTCCTCAGTATTTGTGTATTTGTCATTGTGAGTCCCCACTAAATTATGCAAAGTGTGGTAAAAGCTCTTATCTCTGGAAGAGGAAGGATGGGAGGGATATTGGTGGTCTGTGCACCCAGTTGGTACCACCTATAGCACTGATGAAAGTAAAATTGAGTTAAAATGTGCTGGGAGTTAAACTGCATTTATAAATTAGCTAAGCCAATATGAATCTCAAAGAGGAGTAATACTTACTTTGACTTCTCAATATATTTTAGTTTAAACAGATTCCTAATCAAATTAAACTATCTTAGAAAGACCTTTAATCGTGCTAATGGGATTGAGCTAAAGAGCCTTTAGCAGGGAACAGAAACTCTCTGAGAAGGACACACAGCAGCTAAGCTGAGTCATTTTCACAAATGGCAAAGGTCAAGTTAACACAACCTCTCCTGCACAAAAAAAAAAAAAACAACCCACCAAAAAACCCCAAACAAAAAACAAAAAACAAAAACAAAACAAAAAACCCCCCACCCCAACAAAAAAGAAAAAAAGGGGAGAAATAAAGGAAATTAATAACAATTAAGTAGATTCCTAATAAGGAGAGCCCAGCACCCATTTGCAGAGCAGAGAGCACACTGCTGTGCTGTGGCAGAAGGTTCACTGACCACTGCACGTTGCAAAGACCTCGGCACTGACCAGCTCAAAACTACTCAAGAATCACTGATGCTTCTTGGTGCTGGGTGTACTCTTAGAAAGCAACAGTCAGTCAGGGTGGACAGCACTCCTATTGCCCAGAATGTGAGACCAAAATTAGGAATTCATTTTCCGGCTGGCTATATCTGCCTGTCTTTTGCAAATTTTGCAGGAAGAGCCAATAGATAGGGATTTCTATCAACCATATCATTTAAGTGGAATTATCTAAATTGGCAGATTGTTTTATTGGAAATCTTTTAGTTTAGGAAAAAAAAATATATTAGACTTTTCACTGTCAAATCTGTTACATGTGTGACTAATAAAGACCAACAAGATGATCCAAGAATTTACAATTTAAATAGCTGAGACTAATCTTAAGAAGATTTATGAGAAAGCTGATTTGGAGTGCTATATTCTATAAATTAATAGTGACAGATTTTTATGGGTAGTACACTTAAGAAATGACTACAAAATAAAACCAGGAGGTAGTTATACTCAAAGTTAAGCAGTATAATTCCAACAAATGATTTTGTTATTTACAGGCAACCATATGTTCACATGCCACAACAATATATAAGTATTTGTATTTTAATATATAGTACTTGGCAACTACCTTCTTAATAAGGGCTCTCATAGGGTCAAGGGTGAAGAGTGATAACATTACCAGTGCTCTGCACTGAATAGATAAATAGTTTTGATGATAAACAGTACAATTTAAAGACAGACACAATTACCTATTTTTGTATCGAACATACAAGTTTTTATATCAAACATACTTTTCCTAGATAAGACACTGTTAAAAATGTGCATATCAGAAAACTAAGCAAGGAAAAGACCACAGTAAATTAGATTTTGTAGTTTATATACCAAATCCAGATAAATAGTACTTGCAAATCAGGTCTTAACCTTTTGAGTTACAGGTGCTTAGCATGTCAGAAAATAAAATCAGCTTAATTTTCCATAAAAGAATCATAACTTGGAGCTTTTCCATTAAGAAGTGTATTTAACATTTTACAGAGCAACTATACAAATGCAATTTGTAGCTGAAATAGCCTAACATGCACATATACTGCTGAACTTGTTTTGAAGAAAAAGATTGTATAATTCTTGTTTACAGAACTTTTATATTCTAATCTCTTTAAAAGCCCAAGAAGTTAGAATAATGCAGTATAATGGTAATGTAAAAATAACATAAAAATAAACAATTTTACTTTGATTTTTCCATAATATTAACTGAAAATAATAGTAGTTTTTTGTGTAGAGTTTGCATTTTCTTACTCCGAGGGAACTCTGAAAAGAACACTGAGTTTGGAAGTGTGAGTTATGAGCTGCCATTAAATTACTTGATAACATTACTCTCTGTCATGATACATTATTTTGATGGTACTTGAAAATCTTTAAAGGAGCTTGTACATTTATAGATAAACAGGTGCTATGCAACATACTTTACATATAAACCTCACTTTCTACCTACTAAAAACAAATCTAACAGATTAAAGAGGAATTTAACATGTAAGAAATTTGCATACACTTTACAAGCATACCTAAAGGATTTCATAGTATGTTCCATTTTCAACAGATTTTAGCATTTGAATGATGTGCTGTCTTGATGCATTTGACTCAGTCAGTAATGGTGGTTTCAGCCTAGGTGTAAGGTAGACACACATCGAGATTCAATTAAAAGCATTGAAATAAAACATTATCTTAACTACACATCCGAGCATAATTACTGGGTTTCACTTACTTTTGAAAACTCAGTTTAGAAGTGCAAGTTTACACCAGCAGGTGTGAGTTGAGCACTATGGGCAACCTCATTCTTTTACCAAAGAGATGTATTTGGCAATGGTCATGAAGATGTGGCAGCATGGCCCTTCAGGTGTGTGCGAAGGCACTTGGACTTAGGGGAGCCAACAGGATTCCTGCACCTGCCCTGGGAGCACAGCTCCTGCTGACTGCACCACATGCAGCTCAGGCACACTCACCCACACTGAGTGCACGTTTTAACTGCACTACACCATGATCAACCTCGCTTAAAGACTAGACAATATCTTTCCACTTCCTCCCAGTGAATAGTGATTCCTTCGAATTTTAGTTCCAGAAGGTCTTCAACAAATAAACAAAAGGAAGATGACTTTTATTAGGGAAATACTTTATTTCTAAAACTAAAGATCTCACAAGATAAACACTTGCACAAATATTAAAAATATAGAAATCCTTCCTCTGTATTTATAAGTATGTAACTTGCATTTTCTTGGGAACTTCCTTCACAGCTTATTTTTTTTTTGTTTAATCCAAGCTAGGCACACTTCCTTACAACCATATGGAAGCTCTTGAGTTAGCTCACATCTGAAAAATATAGTTCTCCATAGACATATTGTATACTGAGCGACTGAATCTAAAATAAATTAAAAAAGCCCCAGGATTATTTAAAATAAGATGCAGAAGAAACAGATGATAAAGCAACAATGTACTTCAGGGCAGTTTTTGGTATAAAGCAGTTTGGTGGAGCTGAGAACCCAAAGGGAGAAAATAAATGAGAACAGTCAAATGATGATAGTGCAAACACTTAACCATTTACTTAAGTTTTAAAAAAGGGCTGCATTATTGACCTATGTGCTTTTTATTCTGGTCAACCTGGAGTGAATTTATTGGTATTAGTAGTAGAAAGCAGATAGGCAGAAACCAACTGGATTGCAACAGTGAAGTGCCAAAGATTAGAAAAAACTTCAGATATGATTTATTTGATTAAGACAGCAATTTATAGGTGACATACCATTAATTTATAGGTGTTCATACTCTTATGCACACAGCCGCTGAGGAAGGGGCAGAGCTTCAAAGGCCTGTATCATTCCTTTAAAGCACCATATAGAAATACTTTTTTTCTGAGATTTGATGATTCAAACCCATTAGCTGGAGTATGACCATGCCTCATGAGCAGGATGTAATGATTAGAAATCAGACTGCAAAAGTGAACTGAAAAATCTGTAAATGGCACAAAAATTTCACAGGGTTTTTTTGTTAGCAGCTGGATATGCAATTCCTTCAGTCCACTAATGGGCTGAATGTGGCCTGTCCAGCTGCAGGTAGCTCATGAGATCCCTGACCTGGGATAAGGCAGACCTCCATGAGGCCAGTGTAAGAGTGGGACACATGAATCCCACACCACTTTAGATCGTCATTTTTGTCCATCTAGAGCACTACTATAGGAAACTTCTGTGTTTAATTTACTCTTACTTTTAGTCCTGCACAAACCTCTGGTTTCATCATCTGCTCACTTATTTTTTGCACAGTTGCTCTCTAAGTCTTCTTTGAAGCTGGAGAAAGGTAAAATAAACAATGCCACCTTCTTACGCCTCTCTCGTCAATCTTCACAATTTTATCTTATACCTTAAGTATGACATAAAATGTGTATTTAGATAATGATTTTTTCCCTTGTGGCTCACTTTTCCTTTCTTCTTTAATGGTATTTTCATTCAAGTTTTAAGTCATTATGATCTGACAGCATTAGAGATCAAGAGATTAGGACTTGCTTGGCTACTCTCATATAGCATCAAATCCTATAGTACATTTATTGCTAGGGTATGAGTGAGACACTTTCTGGAGGAGTTTGACATACCATATGACAAAGCTTAAAACTTAATTTTCTAAATAAGGTCCCTTTTTGGAAAATACCCTTGCTGAAAACATTTAGTCTGACTGTGTTGCAAATGATTCGGAAAAATGATAAACTAAGAACTCCCAGAAATGCAACAGCAGATGTTAAAAAGAAACTTTTTGCAAGTGAAATAGAAATTGCAAAAAATTGTCTTTCAGATATACAGTGCAGCTTTCAGGACAAGTTTTCAGAGGGTGCCAATCAGTAGTGGTATGCCAATTTACACCAGTTAAAGCTACATTTAAAGTTTAAATACGTGCTGTTTTAGAAAGCAATTCTCATATAGGCATTTCCCCTTAATTTAGTGTGTTCTAAATGAAACCATCGTACAAAAGATAAATTCAAAAACATTTGGATGGTATTTGTTCTAGGTAAAATTAAAATGGTGAGAACCAGGACCATCATAAAGCAGCCTTAGCTGTAAGAGAAAGTTCTCACCACAGACACAACTTTCCTGAAAATCTAGCTGTTGCAGTTGGTTCCATTTGTTTCCTTCCATAACCTCAGTTTAGTGAAATACTTTTGATATTTTTTTAATACATATTCTGCAATATTTTATATAAGTTGAAGTTTAGTGTCTTACCTAGTACCCATTTTTCTGATAAAGATATTATTTCCTTGTTGTTGTGGTGTCATGAAAAACAGAAAATTAATAATTGCACTGTTTTAATGCATGGTATCAGATTTGGATATCTCTAAGAGTACCATTTGTGATGGGTCTTGTGAGGGTTAGAGGCCATGATCACTGTCTTAAAAGGGGACTAGAACAGGAACATAAACCACTTTGCAATCTGTGATGTACAGAGCAGTGTGATTTTGGTATTACTAGACTGCAATCTTTAATCTTAATTAAAAACTGTGCAATTGTAAAACTATGAAAGTGCTTGTTGTCAGTACTTTCAACAAATTAAATTATACATTATAGTGAAAAATAACAATCTCTTTGTATCAACCTCATAACAGCCTCATCACAAATGAAATGCCATCTAAGTTGATCTGATACAGAGCTCTTTGGAATTGTTTATTGGCACAAATCAGATGCAACTGACAGAAAAAAGACAATTCCAAAGAGAGTACAGTGCTAGTTTATCTAAAACAGATTAGATTTAACTAAAAAAGACAGAAGTCACACTGGGTTTGTCAACCTGAAACTCTAAGGTTTTCAAGGTAAAAATTATTAGAATTGAGAAGATTTTATCCTAAGAAGGCAGTAGGACTTTTGTTAAATAGAAGACACAATATAAATTGTTGCAATCTGCTATTTCACATATTTTAGGGAATATGATTTAGAAGGGCTAATTGTATTCCTGCTTCCTAAAAAAATTCCCCTGAAAGGATTTAATTCCTGCCATTGTAATGAAAACTCATTTATATGATACATCTTCCTGTAGAAATGGCTGTTGGATGAAATGAATATTAAAGCAAATGTGTTCACAGCTAATCATAAAATCAGGAAACCCAAATTTAAAAGACATAACAGCACTCACCTCAGCCCATGTCCATAATTAGCATGCTTTATTTATTCATTCAGTTCATAGTAAGAGCACCCAGAGAAGGGAAGTGCTGACATGCCATAGAGCAGGTTTTCCTAAACTGCCTTTTCAATTCCATCTGGGTGCATTACCAGTGCATTTGAGAGGAGGACAGGGTAAGAACACAGCACATCCAGGTGGGAATGGCAGAGGAAAGGTTCAACATGGATTGTCATCTCTGCATGTGTGTGGATCACCCACCACCACTTCCCCAGCTGGCTGTGCCTGGATTTGCTCAAGCACACCAGGTCCACTCACAGGCCACAGAGACAGGCAAAAATCACAGCATTTACATTCAGAGCTCAGAGAGGATGTCTGGAGGGGTAACTTTGCTTTCTGGCCCACTGGTCTGAAAGTTACACCACTAGCCAGCTGCTGAAGGGCAGCCAGCTGACCACACAGGCTTTGGTGGGAGGATGAGAGGGCACAATCAAGCTCATACCCCTGAATTGACTCAGCTGCCTTTGCAACATCAAAGCCTTTGCAGCACTCCAGGGGTGCTCCCAGCCCTTTGAAACCATACCCATTTCATGCAAACTGTTACAAATAAATAAATAATTCCTTAGCAGAGACCAAGCCTGGGAAAATATCAGACCCCAAAAGCAACTATTTCCACAAATTGTGTATCTATAAGTCAGTAGTTATGGTTACAATTGTGTCAATGCCTATTAGACAGCACTGATTTTTTCTTTCCAATGGTATTCCTTTGCAGATGGACACTAAAACAAAGTGTTATAAACACATCTGTTTAATTTTTTGGTAAGACTCTAACCATGAACCTCATCCTTTCACTAGCTGGATGAATGGCAGTAAGACACTTTTTACATGCATATATTTCTCATAAATGTAACATTAATTTAGTTGTTTGTTTGAACCTAAATTTTAAATGGAAAAAAAAAATCACTGTTGACAGAAGTAAAACTTAAGGAGAATGTTTGACAAATAAATAAAGCCTTTGATATATATAAAAAAAAAAAAACACAAAAAAATTTCACCAACTATTGTCCCTCCTGTGACTCATTTTCAATCCTCCAAGCAAAAAGAGCACATAGTGTAAAACCCCCTAAAGTTTGTAGTTTTGTCTAGGACGGTATGAAAATAGCTCCTGCGGGGTGAGGTACCAGAACAAACACAAAACTCCATCAACTCCATCGGAGACAGCTATGTATGCCACAAAGGTATTATCTCTGAATAATACCTGAATTCATGCAATATGTAAGAAATAATTATTTTGGATGTACTTGGAAATTTTTAAGCACAGAAACGGCTACTTTCCTATATAATACAGCACTCAATTTTCAGTGTCCAAGCTCCAGAAAATAGCACATGAAGAAATTTCCAGTCTAAATTGCTATCAGAATAATAATACTTCACAAAAATGAAATGGAGAGTATGGCTATGATTTATTAAAGTTAATAGAAATTGTATTTGTAGCCTAGAATTGAAAATGGGAAGTACTAGCTTCAAAAATATATATAATGTAGTCATCTTTAATGATTACACATGTCTGAAAACTTGAGCATGCACTGCACAATCAGTGTATGCATTATTAATCTTCATTCTTAATTTCAATTATTTACTAGAGATAAATAAATCTACAAAAACCCCTTATGATTTATTTTATCATTAATACTTGAGCACTTACTATAGCATTTATTAAATCATGGAAAGCTGTAGTTATGTCTTGGTTTTTGTTAATCCCAAAAATAATTTATATATTCTAGTAAATGCAAACAGCAGAAAATAAAATTGTAGACAGCAGTTTTAGGCGAGAAGATTGTATATTTTATGGTTTATATCTACCCAAAGACTGAGTATTATTTCATTTGAAATTGATGAGAAATTGGTCAATTTCAGTAAAGAGAAAACTGGCTGCTGAAGTATTTAAGGATTAGTTGACTACTCTGCAAATATTAAATGACAAAACCCCCACATAACTGATGAACACCAAACCCCACTGGCCTTATGCTTTGATAATGTACAGATTTAACAATAAAAGACATATAAAATAGCATATTAATTTTAATGCAGTTTAGTGGTGTTGCTGGGGAAGTATTAGGTTCTAAGATTTTAATATTCATATTATGTCAGTATGGATCAATATGCTGTCTAAATAATGTTTCCATTTTCAGTTACTATAATTCTCTATGAAGCCCTTGTGAGGAATGAAATCAAAATGATACTCTGTTAGGAATGGTTACACTTGTAGGTGATATGCAGTTTCAGACAGTCTGCCATTTAGTAAAAAATTTATAGAAAAACAAATATGTGGAGCCCTGTGTGTATGTAGAGATCAAGGGCTTACATCCACACAAGTGGAGCATCAGCCTGCTTCTGATAAAAAGGAGGGTATTGCAGTGTGCAGACTCCTGAAAGTACAGTTATCCTGCAGTGAGGAATTTGCAGAATCTGCAGGACCCTACAGGGATCAAGAAGGTTTGTGTTAACAATGCAGTTCTGCTGCATGACAAAGAAGAAATGCTTTCTTTTTAATCTTTCTAAATATCAGGTTTAATAGGATAGAAGCAACTAATCAAGCAGCAATCTATTTTTGAAGGAAAAACATGTGCCATACATTTTCAGCTTTAACCCAAAGCTCATAATTTAGTTTGATTTTTTTTGTTTTAGCTCTTGGCTGAGTTTTTTTAACATGTTGAGAATACTAAAATTGAAATAATATTCACTAAAAGCTTTAAAAATTACATTGAAATGCTGCACTAGACAAATAAATTGGTGCTCTCTGGCATGAAAAGACCATGTTAAGAGCTGGAAACAACTTCCTTTAGCAAGCAGTTTCACAAAAAATAGATCCTCAGCTTTGAAGAATCTTGTCTAAATTAATGGAACACCACTGGTGGTGATTCAGGACCCCACTGGTTCATGACATACATATTATTATGTCAACAGCACCCAGAACCTTCTTCCACTCTTCGATACAATATGCATTCGTTATTGTTAGTGATGTTTTTCATTCTCAGAGCAAAACTCAACTTGCAACATTCCTGCAACGTTAATTACAAATATTGCATCTTTATCTCTGACTATTTATTGAAACAATGTTTTCTCATTGGTTATTGATATCCTTTGGCTGAAATGGAAGCTCCCTGTCTGTCAAGCCTTCAGACAGGCAGAAGTGAGAAAATAGTTTTTGAATTCTTGATAAGGCTACCTCAGCACCCCAGCACATGCACACACACAGAGATTGTGTACAGGAAAACTGGCCATAGGTTTCTGCAGTAGGAGATGACTGGTGCTCTGAGCCAGAGCCAGAACTGCGAGAGGATAGAGTGGAAAATTTGGTCCAGAAAAAAGAAATCTTCAGTGCCTGGTCTTTAAAAATAAAAAGGAAAGCAAAAGGAGAAATGGCATATAGTCAAGACTGTATTATCTGGAAAGTTCTTCAAAACAGTTTTTTCCCCTCCTCTGATACTCCTTCATGTAAGAGTTTCCTGGCCAAGGCGAGGGCGAAAGGAAGAACACTTGAATCCAGACAATTTAGCTGATATTGTTTCTTTGGACTGAGTTTGGCAGACAACAGTGCTTCTCTCAAATCCCACAGACTGATAAGAAAAGTTAATTTCACCAATTTATTCTCTGAAAGACTGAGTCCCAGTGGGAATACTGTATGAAAATGTTTGGCAAATAAATCTACTGTTTGGCGGATATTCAAAATTATACTGGAAGATGTCTGAACCATTTCTTTTCCGGCATAGCAAATTTTTGTAGGAAGAAAAAAACAAATTCACTTATTTTTAGTTTAATTTCATTGTTTTCCAGAGACAGTACTATTTTTAAAAACTACATCATTCAATGTAATCAACTATAGATTAATAAAAATAAACCAGGGTAAAGCAATGTCTTTTCCCTTTTGAGAGTAACTATGACTTGCAAGTCAAGGAGCTATATTTTCAATATATATATGATTTAAAAATGCTCAGATAATAATCAGTAAGATATGGTCACTTTACTATAACTATTTCTTTACAACTTCAAAAATATTCTGAAATAAATATATTTGCATTTTGTTTCACCACAAATGAATTATTTTTGAAACTAAAGAAATCCTTTACTTATAAATTAGCTAATGAAGGAAGGATTTTTCAGGACTAGAAATTTAAACATTTCTTCAGAAATACCTCAAAACACGTCCTTCCTTTGTTTTGTCTTATTTCAAGAGAACTCAAGTGATACTAGGCGGTGATAAGAATGCAAATTGCAATTGCAAAATTTTATGTCAAAATTCTGCAAATAATTACCAATGATAATTGGGCAGTGTTTTCCTCACTGGGATATCAACAAAGCAGCCCTGTTCTATGCCTCATGCCAAAGTAGTGTATGAGTGTGGCACATGCACATCTGAGCCCTGCACCAGTGGCATACTGTGAGAGTTACATGTACTATGTGTGACAAGTCCCCAAGAATCCCAGTAAATTTCAAAGATAGAAATCTTTCACATCCATACACAATCTAGTCCAATGCTTATCTTCTCTCACAGTTAGAAAGCTTTCCTTAATGATATAACCTACATTGCCTCTGATGCTTTTTCAGCCCATTATTTCTTGTCCAAATGCCAAGGGACATGGAGAACAATTTCTTCTTTTCTTCTTTGCAACAACCTTTAAATATTTGAAGGCAGTTATCATGTCTCCACTCAGTCTTCTCTAGACTAAACAAACACAACTCCTTCAGTCTTTGCTCTGGGGTTATATTTTGTAGACCTCTGATGGTTTTGTTACTCTCCTGGATTTTTGCCAATGGATCCCACATCTTTCCTGAAGTGCAGTGCCCAAAACTAGACATGGTATTCCAGCTCAGGCCCCACCACTGCTCTCTGCACACTGCAGAGAGAAACAATTCATGTTTCTTATGCTTAGCATTCCTGTTAACACGTCCTTGTATGCCTGCTTCTTTTATCTGAGCATGACAGAGGTTACATATATTGGATCAGATCCTCTAAAATACCAAGCTGCTCTTTGGGCAGAAATACTTCATTGTCACTCTGCATGTGATTATTTCTCTGCCTTTGCACTTGTCTTTACTGAACTCCATCATACTTATTTCTGACCATTCCTTCCATCTCTCAAGGTTATTTTAGTTCCAATCTGTTGTAGCATAGCCCTGGTGGCAGCTACAGAGCTGCTTGCTTCCCCACTCTGCAGGATGTTGGGAGGGAGGAAATTCACAAGGGCGAAAGTGAGAAGACTCATGAGGTGAGATGAAGACAGTTTAGTAATTAAAGAACTGACCAAGTGAATCTCCAGTTCCACTACTTTAGGTCATGATTAATCAGATTTTATAGCCTGGTAGCTTAGCAAAAGCCTAGACAGCATATACAGTATAAGGATGGAATAGTTGTATGTTTTATGCCAATGGTTCCTACATGTGCTGGTGTGATGGACTCATAATAACGAAGAGCTCATGTGAGCATATATGGATCTTCTGTCAGGGGATCTAAGTGAACAATGTTGAATTTACCATTTTCTATCTGGCATTATTGGTAGGACTCTCCAACTAACCAGTTTGTAAATGCATGCAAGCTGGTATGTCTCAAAAACACAAAGGAAGCAAAGTAAGAACAGAAAGTTTCTTCCCTTGATTCAGCTGACAGTTGAACAAAAGCAGTTGAGATCACATACAAACCAAGAAAATCTCAGCCTCCAAATAATTTGATTTAGATAACCAGCCATGACTTTAAAAGGTATGTAATATATACATGGACCTGTTTTTCCTCACAGCTGACAAAGATCTATTTTTGATGGATCTATCCTCACAGGACCTTTGGCAAAATGATACTTACATTTTTACTGGCAATTCTGAAACTAATCTGTTAGTCATTCCCATTGAGTGTACTTTTAGTTCTCAAAGTGGAGCAGCCATCGGGGCACAGACTGTGCTCCATTTGGATGGAACACACTCAGAAGATGGGCTCGGTTCAGGGGAGCAGTCTGGAATGAGCCCAGGGCCTGAAGTGTGTGTGGTGCCCATGGTGCTCTCAGCACTCACTCACATATTTGGCAGATCCCTTTTGCTTTGCCTGGATTACTGACCCCTAAACGCAGGCACTAGGGAGCATGGAGTCACTTCTGGCAGATGGAATGGGGTAGTGATATAGGTATGGGATGCTTCTTTCAGATGGAATTATTAACTACAAAAAAACTCAACTAATTGTAGCCTATCTTTTAACAGTTGCAACTTACCCATATTGTTATCTCATAGGTCATTCTCATACTGCAACAAGAAGGAGAAAGATTAGTAGTATTCTCCACCATTTGTTGTAGTGAGGGGAATCCTTACAACAATAGTATTCTGGCATTTATTCCCTCATATAGCAACCATTTACCCATATTTTATATGAGGTATCCTCTAGGCTTACTGAACTCTCCCAATCCACATAAGGCAAATTGTTTGTTGGGTTTTTGTCTTAAGCAGACCAGTGCCTATTGCATGAGACCAGTACATTATTAATTTCAGCAGAGTAGCTTAAGGAATGAAGTATTAATGAAGTAAATAGCAATGTTTAATCATATGGGAGTAAACACATCTGCATTTTCACAGACTGAAAGAATACCTTTCCAGATAACTATATTTCAATGATGAAAGACCACACTGAAACAGAAATTCCATGAGCTAATAACATGCTGCACTTAATGGAAAACAACTTGATACTCCCCATGGTTAAATACTACAAATAATGAAGACACAAGGCCTGGAAGCCTAGTATTCACATTAAAGAAAAAAAAAAAATTATAAGCTCTTTTCCACTACCTTAGGCTTTTTAGATACTGAATCATTTTGGACAGTCCAACTTTTTTTTAATGAACACAGGATACTGAGCAGTGAGTTTCAAGAATGACATTTGTTTTGCTGGCTTAGGGAAGTGGGGAATCCTTCCATTTGCCTTTAACAGTAAATGATAAATCCAGTGCTGTCAACAGATTAGCTATACCTGGCAATGTGCAGATGAATAATACTTTGATAAATAAAAGAGTTTTCTATTCCAGTAATAACAAAGTGAGTGATCTTGTTGAAAGGAAAAGCCTGGCAAATGTGAAGGGTTACACAGATGATCCCAAAAGGCTCATTCCCCAAACAGTTGCATTAACCCATAATAAAAGTAATCTTAACATTAAAAATAATTGCTAGTTTTATCTTTAAAATATGAAAATGTGAGTCCTTTTGCTGTATCTCAACAGGCTGAAATGTTTTACATGAAGGCAGAGTACATTCTTTTCTCTACTCTTCAGTTTTTGCTGAATGCCATTGCAACGCCCAGAAGTAACTCAGTGTGTGCCAAACATGAATATTTTTAAGCGTCATTTGAGTTTTAGAGGCTGCAGTAAGTGATGGGAACACAATCGTCTTGGGAATCTACAAATAACTTTAAAAAAGCTCATAAATCTGGCTTTCATGTTTTGGTTTTCAACAGCTTTATGAAATATGTCAAAGCTTGAACACAGTTCGTTTTCCTTCAAATTTCTGAGGCCTTATTTTTCTCAATCTTTTTTGATATGCTGCAGAGAAACAAATAAAAATTACTTGGCTTTAAAAAATCAAGCATCAGCAAATTAGTTTTTTTAAAGTTGCTTTCTCATTTTAATGATTTTTTGGTATTAACAGAGAAAAAAAAGGCAGCCTAAAGTATTTCCTCATCAAAAAAACCACAAAATGTTTCTGTTTAGCACACAATATATTCCAATATACCAGACCAAATATTAACGAAAATGTGATGTATAATTAAAAGAGGTTTTTTTCTTAAATTGTTTTAAAAAGATGCCTAGTAATGACTAAGCACAACACAAACCTGGAGAGCTGCATTCGGAAGTCCCATGAAAACTCTCTACTTACAGGGAAACACTGCACTACAATGATAATTAGCAGGGAACGCTTGCTTCTTAAGATGTGAAATAAAGGGTCAGTTGAAATTACATTGAAGTTCAACAGCGAAAAGTCTTTAAAATTGCCTGAGAATCACAAAAATGAGTCCACTCAAAGAGCTTAACTGGCACCACACATTATGCCACTGCTGTGGAATGCTGCCAACTGCAAAACGAGACCTGATTTGGGTTGCTCTCAGAAACTCCCAAAAGAACTGATATCATGATTACCTCTGGTCTGTAACTTTCCCGAGTAGTACTCCTTGGCAGGAATATTTCTTTATGTGTAATAACATCTCCTCTTCACTTAATCTATGTCACAAATTGGAAGATCCCATAGGAAGAAGGGAAAGCAGAGACATTTAATTCTCCAGCACTAGAAGTAGTAAGTAGAGTTGCCAGCACACACAGAGCAAAAAATTCCCCATGGTGTTCAAATATTTGACCAAGTGCTTTTTATCAATTACCTTTTAAAATTATCATTTCTCAAGAAAAGTTTTTTTGGAGAGGACCACTTTCTTCATTGGGGCTGAACAAAAGATATGATTAATGATTTATATTTGAATATTATTTTTATGAACTATTGTACTTTTTAGCATGACAATAATATAAAAACTGAGTATATTGTGACAGCAAGCTGGCACAGTCTTCTATATAGCTGAGGGAGAAATATTTATGTTGTGAATATAGAGTAAAATTAAAGCTACAAAATTTGGTAGGGTAATGGCTGAGTACCTGACACTAAAATTTATTCTCTTTGCTCTTCTTATTTCTCAAGTTAAGGATGAGCCTTTGAAAAGGATTTGTTTTAATAAAGTGATTCACAAACCACAGTAGTAATTTGTGCATGGTAACAAATTATGCTCTTCTAAAAATAACTGATTTCAATATCTGCTTAAGGAACTGATGGTTACCAACTTGTGAGCTAATACACCAAACACATTTACAGCAGATTGCCCTTCTGTTTACTTCTTAAGAGTCTGCAGGAGGCAGAGCAGACGCTGTGTCAGTAACCTGATCAAATGCTGGAGGAAAACAGAAGTCTAACGTTGCTGGGAGTAAGAAGTTTGAAACATAAGCCTTATTTAGAATATAATCTTATTCCTGATTAGGATTTCAGATGCATTTGGGATTTCAATATGTAATAACATTTCCACTTTTTTTCTTTTCTATCACTTATTTCTAAATTAACTTTTTTATAGTGACAAAGATAATGGAACAATATTAATTTGACTTATTTGATAATTTGCACTTGGTGTTGCAGGGACTATCTTAATGAAGCTAAAATAAAAATATAACTCTAAAGGTGAAGCTATTGAAGTGCAAATCTGAAGTGGTAATTTAAAATCAATTCATAGGGAAGTCCATTTCTGTTTACTGAAAATGTAATGGTGATCTTCTAAAAACCCTTTTTAAAAAAACAAACAAACAAACAAACAAACTTGTAAATTCCATATGGAATTTGGGTTTGTTTTAAATTTGAGCTTGACAGTTATGATGCAGTTAAATTCAGAGAACTCAGCAGACTTATTACGGTAGTGGACTTTCAGTGACTTCTCATGCTAGCTGGGCAAAGTTTTTAGGGTCAAACTCCTGACCTGGTCCTCCTTTCTGAGTTCCTTTCCTATATTCCTGCTGTTCTTCATCTAGGAATGGTGCAGTATCTACTACTTTCTAGTCTATCTGGGTTTTACTGAAGTGCTTTAGCTTTAGTGATAGCAGAAAGCCTTTTCAAGAAGCTATCATTGCATATGCAAGGAGTTCCAATTTGAAAACCAAAGGATATTCAGCAAGTACTGTACATAAAACATGAGCAACTGTGTGGAGGTGCCTCTAACTGCAAGATAAATACTCTGAAGCACAGAAATAGTCACAGTCTTCAAGCAAAACTACTAGTTATTTTCTAGTCACACATCTGGATATCTGAGGTAAAATACAAGCACTCAGTAACAACTCTCCTGCCAACTAGTTTTCCACTAAATATATGTAAATAATTATTTATCATATCTGGCTCTGTCTCAATCCAGAATTCCCACTAAAATCCATGGGAATAAGGTGGGTGTATCAGGAATATAGCTGTAGTCCTATATCAATGCAAACTCTCATGATGTAACAGAAGGTACTGTTTGCACAGGCACTGTACTAAAGCACATACACTACTCAGAGAATGAGGGAAAAGAATCTAACCTAGCTGGTTGTGCATAAGGGAAAAAAAGTTTAAAAATGTCCTGCACACTCATGGATCATGTGTCTGTTTTTATTTTAAAATTCTTCTTTAAAATTGAGGTGCTAACATGGTAGTTCCAATGATACCCATGGAAATTTTCTCAAAATGACATTATTGATTCAAGTGTAATGCATTTCTCCTTATGTGGACTGATACTGGGAGAGCTGTAAAGACATCATTGCTCAGACTGTTAATGGAGACAAGAACTCACTGCACAATACTGAAACACTCCTGGGGTTAAACAGAGAAACAGTAATGATGTGATTTGGAGGGAATTCAATAAATCCTTCTTATTAAGAAAAGGCCAGTGTCATACAGAAGGAAGGGGAAAGCTAAGTCTTCTCCTGAGAAGATACACACATAAATACCAAAGTGGTTTTTAATGATTTCACACCTAAACAAAACTACATGGTATTGTCATGCTCTTTTCTGCTATAAAATAGATCCCTTATTACAAACAAATATGACAATTAAAAATTAAAGAATCCTATACTAAATTTAAAAGAGTAGTTTTATCAATTACAACCTTATCACAGCTGATTACTTCTCCAGTTTGAAGTAAAGCTGAAATCAGGTATGAGAAGGAAAAATCAAAATACTTTGACTTGGCAAGTTTTATATTATTTCATAAATAAAAGGAATACATCATGTTTCTTATGCTCATTAAATGCTGAATATATTCACTGAGACACACTCCAGTAGAGCTAGCATGATACAGTCACAAAGCATGCACATCAGGGTGACAGCTAAAAAGCAACAGAGAGCTTTGCACATAATCTAAAACTGAATCTGTATGTAATTTCCTTCCCTTTGTTAATTGAAGATTAAAACTAAACCAAGGGGAAGCCTTCTATGAGACTACTTCCAACAACAGATGACTCAACTAGCACCTGAGAATTTGTTGTGCTTGTGTGTACTGAGGTTCTGAACTTCCTTTTTCAATAAAATACCAAACAAGTTGTGTTTCCTTTACAAATAAGCTATTACATCAAACCCTGTTCCTATAATTTCAGTTTTTGTCCTCATTCCAACATTTTCTTTGGCAAATGTAGAAACATTCTAATTAAAGAGAAGAGAAAAACAAGCATCATTCATCATGGTAAGAATGAATGCTCAAGAGAACATCCTTACTGGTTACTTGTTCATTCAGTTTAATTTGGCTTTTAAAGTGCACTTAATTATGGTATGCAGTTCTCTGAGATAAAACATGGGTAACAGTTTCCACTAATAGTGTCTTGTGAAAGCTACTAAAGGCAATAATTCCTCTAATGCCATGCAAATGTAATATCACCTGTGTAAAGTAACTAAAAAATATTTTTAGAACACCATAATACTTGAAATATAGTATTCTTTAACAGATCATTTGAATTTTTTTTTAAGTGGAAATGCTCCTGTGTTTTCCTCAGCAGGATCTGTAAGACAAGAGCAATAAGAATCCTTTCCAATGTCCTCTTTCCTTAATTTTCAGTTTTTGTTAATGTTAGATTCCAGATGAAAGACCTCTGTCTACCTCATTTGCAACTAACCATGAGAAAGACAAATTCCCATGAAAAGGTAAATACCAGACCTGCAAGCACAGCACAATGTAATTGTCTGCTTAAGTACAATACAGTCTCTACGTTACCACATATGTGGTTTCTTGCCTAAATTTATTTAACCACAGAATTGGAAGTGCTGATTCACCAAGGCAGAAGCTCAAACTTAAAATGACACTATAACAGGAGTTATAATTAATCAAACAAATGTCATTTTGGATAAGACCATGTGCACATTGTATCTTTGTGAAGAGCACTGCTTCTTTGTCTTTTAAATCAAAGGCTTCCAGGAAATGAAGTTAAAAGCCCAGTCTGCTGCTCAGGGTTGTATTCTAGACAAATCTGGAATTCAGTAGAAAAAACATCCACTGCAGATGATTAAAGTCAGTAGAGGACACTGAAATCTTCTGATAAAAGAAATAACCCTACAATGTCACCCTCCAAAGGCAGCATGAAAATAGAAAGAATGCAGTTAATCCTGAAAAAACCCTAAGTTGTAGAAATGATCTCATCAAAAAGGAGAATGACTTGGCAGTGTTGTTGAGGAGAAGCCAGCATCCCAAGAGCAGTGGTGAGATGCTCTAGGGGAAAGCACACAACAGGAGACTGGGTGGCAGTGTGTGCTCACAGCCCAGAGAGCCAACAATATCCTGGGCTGCATCAAAAGCAGTGTGACCATCAGGGCAAGGAAAGGGATTCTGCCCCTCTGCTCTGCCTTCTTGAGACCCCACCTGGACTGCTGCATCCAGCTCTGGGGTTCTCAGCATAAGAAGGGCATGGAACTCTTGGAGCATGTCCAGAGAAGGTCACAAAGGTGATCAGAGGGCTGGAGCACCTCTGCTATGAAGCCAGGCTGAGAGTTGGGGTTGTTGGGCCTGCAAGAAGAGAAGGCTCCTGGGAGACCTTAGAACAGCCTTAGAGTACTTTAAAGGGGGCTCCAAGAGAGCTGGAGAGAGACTTTTTACAAGGGCATGTAGTGACAGGACAGGTGGAATGGTCTTAAGATGAAGGAGGATAGGCTTAGATTAGATACGAGGAAGAAATTCTTTACTGTGAGGGTGGTGAGGCACTGGAACAGCTTGCCCAAAATTGTGGATGCTCCATCTCTGGATGTGTCCAAGGCCAGTTTGGGCAGGGCTTTGAGCAACCTGTCTAGTGGAAGGAGGTGTCCCTGTCCATGGTGGAGAGGGTTGCAGCATGATGATCTTTAAAGTCTCTTCCAACCTAAACCATTTTGTGATTCTATGAACCTCCAGAAAAAAAAAAAAAAAAACCCAAACAAAAAACAAACCACCAAACAAATCCCAAACAAAAAACCAAAACCAACAAACAAACTTGAAGGAAAATACCCATGAAAAAATACTACCTATTTTTAATATCAGATGAACCACTATGTGTCCTTCAGCATCTCCTATATGAGTAAGCAGCAACCAGACCAATCCACATCACACAGAGAATAATAATAATAGGACCACACAGTGGTACTGCCTCAAGATGCACATCTTTTGTTTCATTAAGTATGAGCTTAGCCTGACCAAAAACCCAATGTGATGGGACAAACAGATCTTTTAATCATTTATGCCATTCCTATTTTATAGTTTCTCTTCTAAGCCACAATTGACTCAACTATAGTAAGGTTTTGTGCAAAACTTCTTAATTAACATCATAGTTATCTACCTCCTTCATGTTAGACTAATAGTAGTCTATTCAATAATAGTACTCAATAAAAACTGCAGAGTTTGGCTGTGCTTTGTGTTGAAACTGCAGCTGTTTCAAGGTGCTTACAAACATACCTTGATTCAGACAGGAATCTCTGGGGCCAGGCAAAACTTTTGGTAGATCACAAACGTTTTGGGACAAGTTTTTCAGTTTTAACATGGTAGTGAGGACTCCTTTAAACTGATTCTTAAATGTGTATTTCCTTTGATTTTAGAAAGTTAGTAGTAAACAGAATTTTTACACTTTTTGCCTGGATTGTCCAAAACATATTAGTTTAAAAGGTAGATACTAATGAATAGTTACTGTTAAAACAGCCAAGAAAATTCCACCCCATTCAGACTACCCATAAAATTCCTGTCCCTCAGGCAAGCATGTTGCTGTTAGACTTCTTTCTCTATAATAGATTTAAAAGCAGGCATGACATGTAGCAAAGACTATTGAAGGTGACTAGAATCAGGCTGCCTCATCTCCGCAGGTAAAAGTGTCTCATGTGAACCACTGCCAGAGTTTTCTGCCTGAAATGAATTTGATAAAGCCTCCAGTCCACAAATAAATCTGGTAGAATGAAATATGGGTAAAGTGTGACCTTTCAGTCAGACTGGGAAAAAAAAGAAAGGACAGAAATATTCTTCTGAGGATCAAAAGGTCCCTGGTGTGGACACCATCCTTTGTTTTAGTTTTATGTTCAGTGGAAAATAATGAAGAAAAACTACCTTTGTAATAGTAATATACTGACTAGCAAAGTGAGGCTCTTTTTTCATTGCAGCCTCTGGGACCAATTTCAGGCAAATATTAAATAATATTTTTTAAAAATTAGGAATTTAGACCATCTTTTAAATACTTCTGATAAGTAACTTCAATACACAAGACATAAGTCATTGTAAGAAAAACATGACAATGGAACTTCTTGCCTTTGAAAAAACCTCCAAGGTCTACAACAGAATCTCATCAACACATAATAAAACACAAAACAGTAATAACAAGTACAGAAGTATGTTCATGTACAAAAACATATACTCACAAGCACAGTAAGTCAAAATCATTGCAAAGTAAATCAGCTGAACATGGAATTTTGTTTGACAAGTACCTTATGAATACATTTTAAAGTTGAATTTTTTGGTGTTTGTGTAGTTGGAGCAAAGGTATGGGAGTTAGAAATCAAAGGAGCCTATTAAAATGGTTATATCAGGGAAACTAAGACTAATAGGATAAAATCTGGCACATATCCATGGAGCATTTTCTTCATATTAGCTGTGAATTACTTAAGCCTCAATTTTGGAGGGCAGAATTCTGCAGTTAAGACTGTACCTTAGGCACACTTATAAAAGTGCCTGAGAAGACAAGCTATATCAGCTAAAATGTACTAAAATGTAATGCTCTCAGGAGATGTAACTGAGAAATACATTCAGAAAAAATATCAGGTCTGTAGGCCATGATCTTACGCTGTAGTGACATTGTCATGGACTTCAGTGTTATATTGTCTTCCAAGAACATGAACAGAGTTCAGTACAACCTTTTGCCTATGACTCAATGAAGAAACAGCAAGGAATTTATTAAAAACAAGGGAACTTTATTAAATAAATAAGATTCACTTTTGCTGGAACCATTGCATGACACAGTGTTTTGAGGGACTCAGATTTGTAACTAATTTTATTGCCTGGATATAGTGTACTACAACTATAATAAACAAAAGCCAACAAGAGCATCTCAACAGCTGTCTCCACTAAAACTGCCGGACCAGAAATTTTCTCTTCCAAACATAGCTATAAAGGGTCCCCACAAGGTTCCACCATATTTTGGCTTCTTCAGCTATTCCATCTAGAACTACAGTTAAAAAAATGATAATATAATGATAACAGCCCATAATTAAACACATTTTTCCTCTTATAAAACAATTTCTTGATACACACATTCTTCTGCGCTACGTAGAAGTTCTCTACAATTTCACCTTTTAAATAAATTGAATGTATTTTAGACTGACAGCATTTTAACTATTACAGATAAACACTGCATATAAGCCTGATTTACTGTTATGCAATAAAATGTACATAAACAAATATAATACACATAAACTATTTCCTTCTACCATAACAAGTGTGCGGATCAAGTGAGACAAAGCAGGATTTCTGAAGCTTTAGCTGTATAACCCCTGTGGGTTTCCAAAGGCTTAACCAACAAAAAAATCATTATATGCAGGAGATGGGAGGTTTTCTAGCACATTCTGGTCTCATGAAACTCTCAGTCTTCCATTTTGTTCACATATGGAAGACAGAACACTATCTTTTCTGTCACTGCCATCCATACATGCAGTAAGTTTCACTCATAAAATACTGAATATGTACAGAGAACATGTACCTTTTTACTGAAGGATAAATGTATTTAGATTGCAGTGACTAAAACAACCATGATATTTCTAGGCATTAGGATAATATACATTGCTTACCCTAGGAAAAGAATATTAAAGCTAAAAGCTGATTATTAGCATCAAGCACTTTAGCAAAGTGTATGTGACCATCTGCCAGTGAGCTTGTAATGAATCATGCAGGCAAACACAGTGCAACATCACCAGAAGAGAAAAAAAAAGACAAAGGCAAATAAACTTAACCTTTCTTTTTTCTACTCTGGAAAAAAGATCAAAGTAAAATTTTGATTGTGTTTTTAAATGATAACAGTTTCCCCAAGTGCTGATTTTCTAGAATTGCAAGGTTACAGTTAAGATGATAATGTAAAAGCAGGTGTAATGCATATGTAATGTGTTACAATGGCAGCAAAGCAGAAAGTTACCAAATCTACATGAACAGAACAACATAAACCTCTGTTCTTCCTAACAATTAATATTAGCTGCAAAGATGACTGGGCTTGGCACTGTACTTATTACCTGTATACTAGTTCCAGCTTCCTTATAGCAAGCTTTGCTTGCTCTTCTGGTACTTCATTGTCACAATATTTCCCTTTTAAACACATCCTGGTGTTTCTCTTCATTTAAGAATTACGTCCTTTCAAGAAACTCAGAAAACAACCCAAAAGCAAACAAACAAAAAACTACATTTTTGGTTTATGAAATGTATTCTGTGTTTATGTGCAGAGAAAATTCTGGGCTGGAACAAGCTGTCCTGTCGACACTTAAGACATTCTCTTAGCAAAAAATTCACATTCACTCATTTTTCATTTCCATGTTAGTCCAAGCTAGTCAAATGCAGAGAGGAAACTGGTGGCACACATCACAGTTACAAGCAAAGTAACCAGTGAAAAGTTTTTGTGACCAAAGTGTACCAAGGCAGCAAGATCCTATGATCCTATTAGGGAGATTTTTGAGGCCATCATAGTATAAGCAAGGACTACAGAGTGGTAAAAAGGAATTACAGAACTGTTTTTTATCCTGGAAAATTAGCAATGTAGATAAAACAGAGATCTTTTTAGAAGCTAATTGGGGTGTTAAAAGTTATTTTTAAGTCATTGCAGAATGTAATCATGTGCTCAATTGCATAGATTAAGCACATCAGCCAGAGAAGCCACAGAAGTATGTGGGTCTCCTTCCCAAACAAGTTCCTGAGCAATAATCAGATGCATCCATATAGTCCAACAGGTTTCTAAAACTGTTTTATCTTGGCTATTTTGTCTGAGTATGCTATGTATATCTGAGTATACTACATCTTTAAAAACAACTTTTGGATAAAATTGGCCTTTTGACTCAGCACGTCTTTGTAAACTAACATTTAAAGGACATATTCCACAAAAAACGATGCTATGTCTTCCTCCTTCCAGTTTGAGCCAATTTCCCTGGTATGGAAGCAGGATGTACTTCAAGTTCTCATGTCTTCACTGGTAATAAAGGATAAAATTAGTGCCAGGCTCAACAATCTGTCTTTATTAAATAAAAATAGTAATTTACATTCGCATCCTGAATATGTAAAATTTCCTTTCTTTCCTGTCTGTAGCCATGTATCGCATACAGGGATTATTCCAAGTTTCATAGATGTAACACAGACAAAGCAACAGCAGTGGAGTACTAGAATATTAGAGAAGCAGCATATAACTTGCAGAAAGTGATAGCCTAGTAGGGCCTTTTTTAACTTAGGGTATAAGGTGACATAATGCCAAGTAGGTGATTTATGCCATCTCTTGTAATATAGTTAATTACTAATACTGAAAGCATGATAAATGAAGGCAAATACTCTCAGGTTCTTTCCATTAGACTGGGAGTTGACGTGCTTAAAAAATCCTCCACATGCATTAACCTGAACATTATAAAAGTTTTGCTGGCTGCCACAGTAAGTTTTAGCAAGTGAAACCTGGATGTCACTGTGGATTGTATGGTAGACAGGACATTCAATTCCAGTTTAATTTGAAGCTTTCTACAGCATCTAATGTGTTGAGAGGACTTGCTTCTCATTAGGTATAACAAACACACGTATGTGTTTATTCCACTTCCTTATAAAAAGGAGTTGAACAGTATTAGATGTATAAATAGATGCAAGAAAACAACATCTTGAAAGCAATGCCAAACATGTAGACGGTATCAGTATTTACTTTTACATTCTGGAAATGTGAAAGGAAGGCCTTACAATGGGACTTTGGAATTTACATTTCTGGGGCTGCTAACTGAATTATATATACAGAAACCAGGATTTTTGCTTTCAAAATCATGCTAAAAAATATGGTTTTTATTTGCCACTTTCTTTTGCCATTTTGCAGAGGAACATTTTCATGCTTCTGTAACCATGAGGAATAGAACTAGTTCCCCTAAATTTAAGCTATCATTTCTTTCTTAATCTAATTAGTTCACAATCTAGGACATAACAGACCAAAAAGACAGAGTAACATAATCACTGGCAACACCCAAAAACAAGGTAAGATTTTTCTTTTACCCCAAAACTGGAGAGAATTTGTAACAGCTGCAAACATTTCAAATACAATCTAAACTACTCATGCACATAACATATTAAAAGGCTCTTAGGCTTTTTCAAGCTCATAGATCAGAGATACATTCTTACCTAAAGATGCAAAAGGAGACATACTAGGATTTCTGGAAGTCTCTAAACCTACACTGAGAACCTTCACAAATCTGTCACTCATTTATGAATATTAGACATTTTAAAGTTTTAACCACAAAGCATTTTAAAGTACAGAATACATGGCTATTCCAGCTAGAGACATTGTTAAAAGTTGACTATAACAGCTGAGACCAGAACAGAATATAAAAAGTTAAAAACAGAATAAAGATTTGTAATCACTTATTCCTCTGGTTTTATTCTCCTGCCTGTAACTTTTATTTCTGCTGAGCTTGGCAGATGTCCCACAGAATGGGGGATGTCCAGTATTACACAATCAAATCTTATGTCTCATATGAAAAGCATATGGAGCATGGCTTTCCATAGATTTTCATTGAAACCAGGCTGGTTTTCAGATGCCTAGTAAATTGGAAAAATGACACAGCGCATACATGGACAAAACCTTCATGTACAGCAGATGCACTACCAACTACAGTGCATTTGATGTCCATGTGCAGAGCTCTTACACAGTCCCAAATTGTCCTGTATTTCAACAATTAGCATTTAGGACTCACAGCTCTTCTTTTATAGAAGAATATTAATTAAAAAAAAAAAGAAGAAAAAGAAAAGGACAGGATAAAAATCCTCTCTCCCTTATTTCTAATCCTGAATACTTTAATTTCTGTTTGTTTTCTTCTCATTAACATTACTTCATTCCACCAGCTGTGATATGGTGCAATACTTACTAAGCCATCTGCCAATTCCTTTTTTTTGGAAACAGGTGCCTCCTTCTGACATGGAAGAGCCAGAAAAGAGCTAGAATTTGATGAATGAACATTTAATGAATTTATGAACACTGAGAAATCAATGAAAGGGAACCAAGTGTCACTTATTGTAAAGCCTGGTTTACACCAGTCATGAAAGCCAATATTTTAAGTAGTGGTAATGCCTCTTGAAAATGTTTCCAATTGTTTATGTAGTCTACAGAGTGTTTAGTGAGAAATCTGTATCTTTAAAAAAACCTCTCACTGTGTAAAGCTAATGCAAATGGCAACTGCTTGAGAATTCACACATTCTGGTTTATTTTAAAAATACACTTGTATTTCAAATAAAGACAGTTCTTGGCTACTGTTCATATCATTGACAGTTTTAAAAGCCTCGAGCCATCCTCTAAAAGCAAGCACAGGGTATCTGCAAATTACAATAATGCAGAACAGCCCCAAGTTTGTTTACTTCAGCAGCTTCTGATCATTTTCCATGACAGACATATCACAAAAATGTTCTGACTGATACTAGAAACGTCTTCTAAATGAGAAGCTCCCAGTTTGCCTTTAAAGCATCACTTTTTTTCTCAGTCCTCGAGGCTATCTGTTTATTGAAATAGCTATCTTAAAAGCCAGTGTTATTTTTCTTCATTGGGTGTACTGTAGTCTAAAACTGTGAGCCAGCAGAGTTAGGTCAGAGTTAAGTGAATGCAGATTTTCTGCCCCCCTCGCAGAACGAACAAGGTAAAAAACAAATGAATACAAAGGAGCCCACTTCACATGAAATAAATGTTCCAAAATAGAGGTTTTAAAAGTAGAGAAATGTGTGGCTTGTAAAGTTCATTATGCCCATGAAGTGCATAAAAAAAAAAAAAATTATTCACTGTAAATATGTTTGAATGAGTTTTCTTTTTTTAAGAAAATTCTGAAAACAGAAGTAGCAATTAGACTATTGATAATTGAGTATAATTTGTCTGGTTGCAAACTTCTCAGTCAGCCAAGAAGGTTTTCATGTGGGCAATAAGAGTCTCAGAAGCACAGCCTCACTCTGATGCTTTTAGCAATTGAAATAGCTGTATTCTTTTGCATGTAATTGATGGAATTAATAATATAAAATGAAATTGTCCCAATATGCAAAGAAATATGAAACCATAATAATTTCCAATATGAAACCCACTGCTGCATTATATTGGAATAATTGTGCTTAACAGTTTGCAGTCGTTAATATTAGCTTGTGCCTGATAGGTTTAATTTCATGTCTGTGAGAAAATGCAAGAATTATTTCAAATATATTAATTATATTTTTATCATCTGAAGAGGGATATTTTTTCCTATAAGCACTTTTCACATGGCAGTCCAACATAAACATTTTTCTTTCTTTCATCAGAGTGATGAGGTTTGATGAGAGAAATTAAGAGATGAGAAAGCTTATTAAATCACTTAATTCATACTGCTGCCAGTGCAGGATTTTCCATTTTTCAGTGTTCAACCGTCTGTATTATTCATACAACAGGGATTCCACTGCTTCTCATGAGAGGCTTTTCTACAGCCTCATAGATCTCAGCTTCAGAAGATACATCCTTATCCTCTGTATGAAATTAAACCAAAGTTTAGGCCATGACTCCCTCCCTGCCTGCTGTAGTCCTGCCTGGAATACTTCACAGCTGGCCAAAAACTCGGTCCGTTTCTAGTCCATCCTTCCTCAACATGGGCTGCACTGGGGTTCCAGAACAGTCCCTGCTTAAACATTTCAACTGACATTTACCCAAGGTATAGTGCTCTTAACCTTGCAAAATGTGGTACAGTGTAAAAGAATTATCTTCCCAGGGTGAATAATCTATTTAGACCCAATTTCTTACTGGCTTGGGTTTTTTTTTAATCAATTCACAGTCCCAGTGAATCCATTATCAAAAGAGAAGAGAGGCAAAACAATAGTTTGGATACATTAGTCTGAAAACTGTAATAAAAAGAAAAATACTGATAATATATTAACAACAGCACTTTAAGATGAGACAATTTGAAACACATTTGAAATTTTGAATAACCATCACTTGTGTCCATAAGTTTCGTGACATTAATCTTGCCTAACTTCTGGTGCTGACATCTGAACTTGTTACCCAATAGTCTCAGACATTTGTCTGACTTCACAAAGAAATCTTGGCTGACCTGATTTTTGCATTTAATCACAGAAGGGTACCTTAACACCCTACACAAGGATACAATCTTCATTAATGCTAAAAGAAAGTATTCTAAGCTGGCTGAGATACTGTAGGAGATACTGTAATTTCATGACATCATCTAGTAAATATTTTAACATATGGATTTTGCTTCCTAAAAATGATACTCAAGTGTGTGAACAGGCAAAGGAAGGCAGAAATTAGTAGAAGAACATCAGCTGACAACTAATTTGATGAACTAGAAATAAAGTTATTTATGTTCAAGAAAAATGCTATTCACTGGACATTGCTAATAAGGCTCAGGCCACATTGCTGAAGCAGTAACAAATCAGAATGTTTCATTTAAAACCAAAGGTGAAGATTTATCAAGTATTTATAATAGAATTTTATCACAGATTTGACTGAAAATATTGACATAAAATTCAAGTAAGAAGATACAACTACAAGCAAGGTGTTCTATAAACAAATTTAAACTCAAGCTAATAAGCTAAGACTGAACTATTTGATTTGTAAATGAAAGTCACTTTGGCTGTGGCTAGCCTGAATGTGGATTTACATTCAAACAATACAGACTTCACCAATGCTGTCTCCAAATTTCCTGTAAATGTATTTCTAGTGAGAAAGAATACAGATTTTTAAAGGTTTGACTTTCCTGTGTAGGGAAATTACTCAATAATTCAGATTTAGTTAAAAGTCCAGTAAAAGGACTTTCTAATTGGTTTGTGTTGGGAAGACAATATCCCAGTTTAATGATAGGATACTCATAAGAGATTTGATCTTTCTACATATTCCACTGGAGATGGAGGATTATCTTTCCAGCAAAGGATTTATTTGGAGAGATAAAGAACAGACTGTTACTTAGCCAGTGAGGTACTTAGGTTGATATTTACAGAGCAATAAGTTGTATGGAGGCAAGGAGTCCCAACTCAAAGAAGCCCTAATCTTGGTGTCTGTATGCAGCTAAACTTTGTCCTGCCCCATCATGGGTTCTGATGCCTCACTAACCAGGGAAAATAATCCACTTTAGTTCCTTCCTTTGCTTGTACAGCGGTAGGACCAACAATACAAAGAATGCCCAGTTTTTGTGGCAGAATCAGCAAGAGAGTGGGCAATGTTTTTGAGAATTATTACTGAACTATGTTTATTGGTACTGAAAAAAAGAAAATATTTATCTTTAAGGAGAGCAAAAATAGTTTGCAGTTGCGCTGTCCTCTTTTAATTACTCATCCATAATACAGTTCAACAAATATGAATGTATGAAAACATGCTGCAAATATTTTTCTTGCACTGTCCATAAAAAGGTTAGTGCATGTACTGTGTTTTTTTCTTGAGGGAAACAGATGTCAGGAACTAGGTACCTTACTGTTGCCGTAAATGTCCTCTCCCTCTCTGAAACTGTTGTTTATTCCTCTTACACAGTTTTTCACTTCCTTTTCATTCCCTCTTTGACATCAGTTTATCTTTGAATTCAGATTCTTAACTTGAACATGCTCTTCGGAAGTATGACATGCTGTTATTATCAAATAAGTGTGCTATTACCAGATGAGAGGACCTTCCGCTAACCTGCATGGCTGCTTACAAGGGGAAGGATTTAAATCACAGTGACTGGGTGATTTGTAAGGCTATCTCACTGTCAGCTGCTTAGACATTTTAAAAATACATTCCTTTAAACAAACAGCACGTGCATTTTTCTTTAGGATGTCAGTAAGGCAGATTTCTCATTTTCCAAAAGCCTTCTGGATTCTTTCAGGGTCTGCTGCCTTTTCACATCAACATAATACAGCATTCACATAATACAACAAAAGTCAAAACCTTACATAAAGATTTTAGGTTTAAATTGTCCAAATGCACAAAACTATAATTAAAAAGACATTTTTGAAAGCATAGAAACAGCATACAGAGTAAGAACATCTGTTTTTTCACTTACAATTCAACAGTTAAGAGTAAATACACAAGTGCTATGGGAACAATTTTTAAAAACAGGTTTTAATGGCTTTACTAGAGCTGGATGTTACACATTAGTACACAAGTTATTTCATTCAGTTTCAAACCAATGATAACCTGTTTAAACAAGTGCTATATTTATACTATGCTTTGCCCAGTACAGGAGACAGACAGAGCACAGCACTTAATTCTGTCAGATATTCAGCAGTGCAGTTGTACGATCCTTAACATTAGCTCTTATTTCCACGTGAGTTTTGAACTTGTGCTATTTGAGTTTAAGATGTAATTACACTTGTTACCAGCTAAAGTTTGCTGTCATCACATAACTCTGAAGAGAATAAGCGCAGCCTTTGGACACGATAGCCAAACTATATAAAAATGTAAAGGAGGAAGGACATGAAACAACTATCTTCATAATCCTGGGACTCACTTCCTACTGCTGTATGTGGATGACTTATCTTTCAAAGATTAAAATAACATTCATTATTAGAAAATACTCACAGTGAAAGACACTACCTTCTGTCCTACTAACAGGAACTTCATTAATGCACAGTGAGAATCTTCCTAGATATGTGCCCACTTATTTGTATAGACTAGTGTTTGATAGATACTTGTGAATTCTACTTTAGAGATCACTAGAAATTTGGACTGAAAAAGGAAATCACTATAAAAGTAACAAAACAGCAGAAGTAAGAAACATTTTGTATTTAACAAAGTTTTGGAATGTGGAAGTGACAATGACAGGAATTAAAAAAACCACATTAATTCATGTTATTGTTATTACTCAAGATGTGATATCATAAAGTCCCAATCTAAATTAACGTGAACAATTATATTTTAGGTACAGTAGCATCAAGAACATACTAAGCACACACATATATACAGATATAGTTATGTATATATAAAATACATAATGTCTTTTGAGGTTAATACAATCTCAATGAAAAAAACTTAAGAAAATATTATGTTAAAAAAAGTGGGACACCAAAATAAGTCTATAATTTGAAAATAAGATCACATTAAACATCCAATTATCTGAGAAAAGATATCCCAAGTTTAACCCAAGACAGTCCAGGAAAGCCAATCCAGCCAGTGGCTACAAAGAAAGCAATGAAATTGACATATTGGTAGGAGAGGTGCTGAATTTAGAGCTTCCAAATTTGAAGCAATTAAGTACATAATCTACTTGTGTGAAGATCTGATGGTTGTCTAACTATCCTTATGATAGCAAAGTAGAATGTAATTTACTGAGGCAGAACTAATATAACAAGCTTTATAAACAAGTCAGTTTCAAATATTATGGAGGAGACAGATTATGTTACAAAATTCAGTAAGTTAATAATAAGGACCAAGATAGGAATTTTAGACACATTAATGAAAGCATAGCATCAAAAAAGGGAGATAATAAAACATCAAAGAAACAAAGGAAATATAATTTGCAGATTATAGATTTAAATGTGTTGAAAAATGATGGCAGTATCAATTGTTAAGGAGAAAAAGGGAGCATGCAAGCATTTGCAAGGGAATACACAAAGTTTGGTTTTGGCTGCATTATGCTTCCACTAGTGCTGTGACATCTAGGAAAAATACTGTGTACTGAAATGATGGATTGGATGTTTCAAGGCAAGATGGGAACAAACAGACTGAGTCATCAAGACAGAGTGGTTACTGAAATTTTCAGCAGATCAGATTATTGACCTCTTGTCCCTTCAGCACAAGTACAATATGAGAACTATTGGGCAAATGCCCTCCCTTGTAAGGAAGGGCACTCAAAGGAGACGTGATGGAACGTCAGAGGTGGAACATAAAGATGATTATGAGTTCACAAGATGTTATACCAGATGTTCTGAGTGATTAGAAATAAGCTGCAGCTGAGAAAGTGAGTGGCATCCTGAGACTTTGTCAAAGAAGTCTTGAGAGACTGGTGCAGAAGCTCAGACTAAATAAAAAAGATAATGAGCAAATGGTGGGGAAAGTAGGAATGACTGGTAAGATATTATCATTAATTTTAAAGTGCTAAAAATCTGAACTATGGGTCTTGATGAAAATAAATTGTTTGGCTTATAGGAAAACATAATAACCTGTCACTCCTTTCTTTCAAAAGAGTATAAGATCTAAAAACAGACAAAATTTTCAGCAGACTAAAAATCCAGTAGGGTCCTGGATCTTGTCTCTGTTTTTTTAAGTTACAAGTTCATGAGTCTTGTCCTTGTTGACATTTGTTCCTGAGAAAAATGCTAAACTACTCATAGTGAAAGAAAATATTTTGAAGACAGCAAATGGAACTATCATAAACTAATATTGAAGTACCAGGAACCAAAGGTGAGGACTTAACATTGAGTGACAAAATGTGAGGAATGTAAATACCAGGAATATATAAAATACTTTATTAATTTATTCCACGTTTCAAATGACATTTCATCTCAGATTTGATTTTGAAGTTACATGTTCTCACATTGAGGCATTTTCATTTATATATGTAGATCAAATATCCCTGTAAGAATGCAGCACCAAACCTACTTGTTTACATGGTTTTGCCTTTAGTTTGCACATATTTTATTATGTAATTTTCCCTTCCTAAAATGAGAAAACTGCTGAAATGAGAATTTATCTACTAAATTAACATCTTGAAAGTTTTAGGTGGCAAAGTTGGCAGATAGCAGACTAAAGCCAAGTCAACATTTTCTTATATTACTTAAGAAGCTTATTGCTTTCTCTTCTATCAGAGATCTCACAAGATCTCTGTATCTGCCTGTCAAACAGAAGCTGTGCAGCTGTAAGTAAAATGATAATTGGAAAGATAATGTCAGTAGAATTCAGGCATCTCTCTCAAAGCAGCCTAGTCATATGATGTATGGGAGAAACCCAGGATTGGCTCAGTAAGGGAATTTGCTCTTTCCCAGGAAAGGAAATTGCCTGCACACATCTGGCAAAATGTTCTAAATGTTTAGTTTTGATAAAATATACATTTCAGCTCCGCTTATAAGGTAAGTTCTGCAGAATGGGTGTCTTCTTTCTAAAAAAGGAAAGATCTAATTTGTACTTTAAATATGCCAATCCACTATTTGCTTTTTTATGGCATATATTATATACATTCGGCTCTAAAGCAAGCAGGAACTCACAGGCTAAAAGCTGTATTTTAGTTTACAGGAAAAATGTATCACGAATGTAAATACAACACTCCATATTGACAGCAGAAATGAAAGATGAAGATAACAATGAACATGAAAGAAATACTGAGAGGATGTGACTAGTCTGAATTATAACTTTTTACTCAGTTTCTGACATTTATATGACTCCATGGCACATTATTTAAATTCCTCCCTACTTCAACATGTCTAACAAAGAAATGGTCCTTCTCATAACTGACAGGGGACAGATCTTCTCAGTCATTCAGTTTTCAGAATAAACCCTCCCGTTCAAGCAGACTTGTTAAAATGCCTCTAAGGCTCAGTGAAAACGCTGTATTCAGGCATCTTCCTTCCTCTTCCTCGGATTTCAAGGACAAAAATGGATTTAACTTGCCTTACTTTTCACACTAGTTTTCTAAATTTAGCTATTACTACTTTCTTTCCCCCTGAACTCTGACTGGCTTTGCCTCCCTGGAGAGGCAGAGAAGACCACTTCCTCCTCCACAGCTGGGAAAGCTGCTCCCAAAGGGGTAGAAAGGGTGAAGGATCACAATCGACTGCTCCAAAAGATGCACCAAATACGGCACTATGCTGTAGCAAAGGGTTAAAGGGATGAATATTTATTTCGTTGGCAAGGTGAACACTCTCTAAGTTTCCTGGACAGTGGTAAGAACACCTCATCAAAGCAATACGAGTCCATTGTACCCAGATGGGGAAAGAGCAAAACCCTCTCTTGGTTATGTGTGTGTGGGCGGTTGTATTCCAGTTACTGCCCCTACAGCCTGGGATTGTCAATGAAAGGCTGGGGAAAACATTACCTTGGAGAACCTCAGGGTGTTACTCCAAGAGCTAGATGAGAAGCACAGTGAGTAGTCACTAACTGGGGGTGCCAGCTGTGCTGGTAAGAGTCTTCCATTAGGGGTTTGTTGTCACTTCTCAGAATGACACCTCTGCTTTCCGTACCTTTTCCCCGAACTTCAGACAGCTGCCGCAGCAACTGGCCATTTCCTCATTCATTCATCCATTCATTCATTCACAACAACAACAAAAAACCCAAGACACAAAACCCAAACCCAGCTTAAAACACAGTTAAAGGTGAACTTGTTTCTCTTTCCAGTATTCCTACAACCACAGTTCTCCCTAGTGGAGGCCCAGGATACAGCAAGGCTTCCTAGGCAGTCTCCAAATTCAGTTTTACTCCTGGCCTCATTACAGCACAAGGGCCTCCCAGGGTCATGCTTTGGCCTTTCATAAAGAAAAACAGACTCCAGTTCAAACCTTTAGAGACACTCCTCTCTCCTCAAAAACTCAGCAAAACTGAGCTGCCAGATTACAATGGTGATCTGACTCACTAGGGTGGCATACAGATGGCAAACTTTACAGCCATTCAAAACCTACTAATTTAATCAAGCCTCTCATGGACATCCTGTCTAAAGAATTCTCAGCAGATTCTCCCTTAAATCTTGTATTTTATGTGTGTTCAGTCCCTTGAATAGAGCTCTAATAATTAAAAAGAAAACATCTAAAAGACTACACTGCTCAGTCTAGTATTTTCATTTAATATCTAACTAAAGAATTAAAAAAACCCCATGATAATATAAGCAGAAAAATAAAGCTTATCCTCCAGTTCTTCCTCATTAAGAGACAGATATTTTCAAGGCTGGAGCAATCTAATTTTCAGCACTACTCTCTTGAGTATAAGCACATGGTGGTAAAAGGAAGGATGACTAGTAAAATATGGCCCTGTATTTTTTTGGGCTGGGTGTGCAAGGAAAACAGGGCACAGACCAATTTATGGACAAATCATAATGGGAAATTCCTATTTAACTTAGCAAATTAATAAAAGTACCTAAATAACAGAAAATACTGAATTAGAATGTCAGGTTAGAAACCTAGAAATGCTTCACACAGTCTAGTGCATTAATCAAATACTATATTCTGTCTTATTGGACAATAGTAGGTTGGTCAAGTGTCTTGCAAAAGACTGTTATTCACATGGAACTAAACATTCTTTCAAAGACCTCAGTTCACTGAAAACTAGAAATCATTATACAAGTTGGAAACTTTCATATCAATGCAAGCTATCATATCAACCTACTTTCCTATTGCAATTCAAAATTGAAGGTATGGGGAATGCATACCTCATATACCAAACCCTCCACATACATATATTTTGTTGCAAATAATCTTGACTCTTCCAAACATATTCCTCTGTTTCCTCTGGTTAGAAGGATGAACAATGGCATATGAATACACCACAGGAAAAAATCTGACAATTTTGTTCCACTCATCATAGTCCAAATATAATCAGAATATTTTCTGGAATTCTCCAGAATTAAATTCTGGAGATTTTCCTTTCCACAGGTAACTATGTAAAGAAAGATTAGCAGCTTCCAACAATCTAAAACATGAATTTTAGCTGCTACAATTATTTTTGACAGCCCCTGAACACAACTTCCACTATATAAAAATGTAAAGCCACATTAATACAATGTATGAGATAAAGCAAGTTGTGTAAGAGTCTGCCCTAAGAGATCCCGAGACATGCTGGGATTTTCCTTGAATATGAGAAACTTTGGTCAGTAACTCATGTTAGTTTGACTAGAACGGCATTCCCTTTGTTTATTTTAATTAAGAAAAATCTATAGTTTCCAGATCTAGACCTAGCCAAAATCTCAGGCAGTATGTCTTCAGGAGTCAGTATCCTATCATGCTGCAAGAAGACAATTTCTTCCTACAGAGAAGTAAACTTTTCCAAAATTTCAGTGGAATGGACTCTTTCCCAGGGTCTGGTTAGTTGGCTAGTAATTTTCCGCTTTTTCAAGATGACTGATCATTGCAGAGACCATGGGAGTTGGAAGTAGGGGAAGCTCCTTTTTACTCTTACATATACATTTCAAACACTTTATTAGAATTTCCCTCCCCTTTTATGGGTATTTCCCACTCCCAAGAGCACAGAATTGGGCTAGGGAGAGCAAACTGGGTGATTCCTACCCAGCCATTCCACTTCCTGAGCCATGCCTTACTGCCACCGCCTCTGGATGGTCCCAGCTGACTTGTGATTTCTAACTCTTTTATTAACATTAGCACTTCCAAAATAAGCCATATCATACAGACAAAAAAAGCCTTTAAAATAATAAATAAAGAGCTTGTAAACGCTTAACTCTTGAAAGACATGCCTAAAAAAGAGTATACATCTCAGAGATTCAGTAAAATACGAAGTCTGTGTTCAACTGAAAACTCCTAATTAAATTACTGCTCCTCTTGCTCTCTTTGCAAGGACGTACCCAAGCCTGCTTTATGTATGCATGGGACAGTGTCTTTCTCTGCAATTCCACAATGTATTACACACCAACTAAATTACATCTTGGTTCAGCACATTTTAAAGAAAATAAATTAAGAGCAAACAAGGCCATAGAATTCTGTGCGGGGGGGGGGGGGGGGAAAGGGGGGGTGGAGGTCGAGGGGAAAGAGCTAAAAATGATTACCATCGCAAATAATTTACTAGCGTAGTTGGAGGCTATCGGAACTGATTGCTCTGTCTAGGAAACTCTTAATGAGAGCCGTGCTGCAGGAATTCGCAGGGGTCCTGCCGCTGCCGGCTCCTCCCTGGGGTTTCTTCTCGCCGCCCCGCTCCCGCTGGCCGCAGTGCGGTGCCCCCCGGCACCGGCGAGCCCGGGAGGGAGGAGCGGCTCCTCTTCGCGTGTGTGCCTGCTCCTACCAACTCCTGCTCTCAGGGCAGGGGAGCGATCGACTCGGGCGGCGAGCGGCGGGGGCTCGGCGGGGCGGAGGAAGGCAGCGGGCCAGGCGGGGCCGGCCGCAGCTGCTTCCCGCTCCTGACAGCTGCGGGCACGGCGCGGGAGCGGCCGCGCCCCCGGCCCGGCGGGGCAGGCACAGCCCAGCCCTCGCCCCACGGCACATGGCAGCGGAGCGCTCGGCTGCGCCGCAGGTCAGCTAGGGCCGGCCTCCGGCCAGCGCACCCAGCCTCTCTAGGTCCGCCGAGCTACCGCAGGGATTAAAATGCAGCTGGCCGCCTGCTTCTTCTTGGGCTGCGGCATATTCTTAGCTTCAGGATACAACTCCTTCAGTAAGAGCATGGAGACGATAGGCAAGAAGCAGTACCAGGTTCAGCACGGGTCGTGCAGCTACACCTTCCTTCTGCCTGAGGCGGACAACTGCCGCTCCTCGCCCCCGTACGTGTCCAACGCGGTGCAAAGGGATGCACCTCTGGACTATGATGATTCAGTTCAAAGACTGCAGCTGCTTGAGAACATCATGGAAAACAACACTCAGTGGCTAATGAAGGTAGGTTAATATAATTTCTATCCCAGAAACTTAAGGTCCTGTTACCTGTTTCAGCGTGACTTTTTTTCCTCAAACACTGCCTAAATTCACAGAATGTATTGTCTAAGCTAAATTCCTGAATTACCTTTCAATCAAAAGTTCTTTTGAAGTCTGGGAACATAATTTTAACTAGAAAGGAAGAGTGAACTGCACAGTTCTGCAGAGATTGTGCTTAAAAATTTGTCATTACATTTGAGTTGCTTGGACAAATTACACAGACGGACCGTGGGCATGTCTGAAGTTTCTGACATGCGAGAAGCATCTACTAATTTATAACTAACTGGCAAGGGCTATTTTAGCTCTATTTAAAGAACATAGAATGTACCTTTATCTGAGGCATGCCTGAAAAATATTATCTGAAATGTGATTTCAAAGCTTGGATGCAGAAATTAACCTATTAAACTCCACTAAAAAAGAACTGTAGTTCCAGCAGAGACTGCAAGTCAGACTTGCAGTGAAATTAGCCTTGTGTAATGTCAGAATTTCAAGAAAATTCTTTAGTGGATATCCTTTGCATCTTGCAACATTTTCAGTGAAATGTAAAATACTCAAGGGAAAAATAGTCTGGAAGAGGTGTTGCAGATATCACAGAACTTCCTTTAGTGCAATTTCATTGCAACTAAGGGAAAATGACATGTTTATTGCCAAAGTGGCAACATTTGTACCCAAAAGAGCAGAAAAAAAAAAAAAAGGCAATACATATTCTTAATATTACTGGAGAATAAACCTGATCACTATTTCACATTTTTATAGACATTCATTTGATTCAAAATGCTATGCAGTTCAACAGATTTTGACTTAAAAAACCTTTATTTCACTACTACCTGAAAAAGTGTGATAACATAGTCTAACTGCAGAGTATATTTATAAGCATTTATGTTTTGTACCAAGATGCCTAGCTCTTAAGCAATAAATGTTTTGAGGACTTGGCATTGTATTTCCAAATAAGTGTTCCAGTGATGTCATAATGGTTTCTTCATAGTGAAAGAAATCAGTGTTGTGAATGGAGAGAATTCAGTTTTCACAATGAATAGTCACTTCATACATAGTTACAAAGTAATTTTGCATTAGGGTTGACTACTTGCATCAGTTACAAAGTTACAGAACTCCTGTGATACAACCAATGAAACCCGCTAGCGAATTTGTGAGTGTTAGAAGCCACATTCCAAAACAAACAACACAGGGTTTTTTCATCAACCTGAAAATGAGCCTTGAAGCTTAAATCTAAAATACATACACTTGAAGGCTCCAGTGTGGGACTCTAAATCTCTCTTTATATGTTTAGGATGCTTCACTTATAGACACAAATAATGTCAGTTGAGTAGTTTTTTTAAACAGGCTAACTTACTTTCCTTCACTTACTTACCTTTCTACTTATTAATTTACAATGCTCACTATTGTAATGTTAAGACCAAAATTAACAGATGTGCAGTGTAGAAAACCACACAAAGTAAAACAGTCTAATCTACCCAGCTGCTAAGCAATTTCCTAACATAAATAGTAAAATCACACAACACTTCAGTCCTAAATGCCACTTAAGTAGACAAACACAGTATCATAAGTGACATCAGGTAAACAAATTCCAGCATCCTTATTTAGTAAAAACTATGCTTTTTCCTGTCAGTCCCTGGGAAATCAGTGCCAGGAGGAATAGGATAAGTGTCTCTAGCCCATTCTTTGGGGGATCAAAAGACAGATTCTGATTTACAAGACAGAGAAGTGTTTCTTGTATTTGAGCAAAGACTTCTAAATAAGATGCTTTAGAACAGCCTGCTTTCCCCCCCCCCCCCCCCCCCAGCTCTTCCACAGCTAAACATCCTGTAAAATATCTGCTGTTTGCCTTTTTCACTATTTTAACACCTGCTCTCTATGTCATCTGTTTTGTTCACAAAGAGCCTCCAACAAAAAGTAGCTTTTCCTCAGATTTACTTTGCTGGAGACACCTGGTCTGCAAGTGAAGATAAAAAGCAAACAATAACCTTTAAAGCTGCTTACAGAGTTTACTTGTTTTTATAAGGTCACTAATACACATTCTTAGGTTCATATTTCAACATCCCAAAATATAGTGCAAGGTCAGTCAATGTGGAGTGAAAAAACTATTTTGCTTAATTTTTTAGTGCATGAAAGTGTAATACAAGATTGCTTTAAAAATAACCTGACATTTAGCTTCTCAGCAATTGCCCAAAAAACTTCATTAGGTTCTGATCTTTAAAATTTATTTTTGTTCTTTCAAGAGGCAGAACCTGTTTTGTTTTAAAGTTGTGCAAAATATACATTACAAACTTCACGTGTGAATTAGCCTTTAAACATTGTTCCTGAAATATTGCACATCCCCAAACATTTTTACACACCTCCCCCTCTCCTGCCTTTAATCCATCAACTAAAGGAAACGTTCTGTTTCTGAATGAACACTGGGCTGTATGAATGGAACAGCATGGGAAGTGTGTGCTTCATCTGCTTAATGGACAAACACAATGGGAAGAAAATTAGTTAGATATGTCCAGGTTCTTTTCTGATCTGCTCCTGCATAGGAAGCACACTTTTTTCTACAGTTACTACAAATGGCTTCTTCACAAAAACACATTTTTTTTTCAATCTGAACTTTAATTATGCATTATGCCACTATTGTATGTGCCATACATAAAACTGGAGTATGCCTTTTGAAAAGCAGATTATGTTTAAGCATTCAGATGACAAACTAGAACAAACCACTATTTCACCTAATCCACTCTTCAGCAGTAAGCCAGTAAGTGATAGTGCGAAGCAAAGGCCAAAACCCTAGATGAGCTGTGCAGCAATACACCTGAAATGAACTTTCCTCTTTGACTTTTCCTATCTTGGGATCAATTTGTATACTGAAGATTAAGATTTTGTTCTAATGTGCGTGTGAGCAGGAAAAAAAAGGCTCTCAATAATAAAATTTTCAATGAACTTGAGACCATAGCAAGTTGGTATGTAGCTGAGATACAAGACTGGAAATTTTAAATACAGACTGTATGTTGACTAAGTATATGTTAGCTATTATACTTTGGAACTTTTTATATAAAACACCAGGTTTTCAAATATTCCTAAAAGGCAGGCAATCCCTTAGGGTCAACAATTAAACTACTTCTCTCTGAAAAAATGGCAGCTTTACCATTTGGATCACAGTACTTGTACTCAAGAAACTGCATTTTTAAGACATTGAAATAACTGAATGCTGACTTGAATTTGCTTCTTATTATATTGATTGGATCCTATGACTCAGGAGATATGACTGTCCAAAGCAATAGTGTAAAGGAAACAGGTCTTATTCTCTTAGTCTTTCCTGTTACAAACAGCTGAAAAAAAAAAGTATGATCAAATTAATGATGGCATCTGGAATATAGGTAATTTATTTCTAGTTTATCAGCAGACCAAAAGACTAGAAAATAAAAGTCTGTGTCAGGAGTCAACATTTAAACCCAAGACCAGAGCTTCACCCTGAACCATCCCAGCAGACTAGGAGTAGGATGCACTGGAGATAGAATTGCAGTATCTTTGGATACTCTTAAATGAGATTTATTTTCCCTTGTCTTGATACCCTGAGAAGTTGCAATTATGGTTGTACTGAATGTCATTTGCCAAATACAAAAGGATACTTTGCCATGCTGCCATCCAAAGCCGTCTGCACAAAATGGATAAGGACGAATATATCGAACAGTGTTGAATCTGGAAGTACAAAAGAGATGATTCTGACTCTGAATCCTGCATTCCTTTCTTAAGTAATGCATCTATTTTTACTTATTGTGAAAAGTGCTTGTTTCTTTCTATCAACAATGTATTTGCTAAGCAAAAGAATACTGGCAGAACTCAAAAGAAAATACTTTCTTACTTTCAGATTAGTATGTTACCAGTTAAAGTTTCCACACTATTCTGGATGATATAATTATGCAGTTTATTTTTGTATGTCCTGTAGATAAATTTCAGTGAAAGGTTTTGAAATGATTCTTTTGCATGTGTTTAAAAACTGTGTTGTAGAGACCATTTCTGCATCATTCTGCAAATACCAAATTGGTGATACGGGTATGAAATTGTACAAAATCAACAAAGAAGATGAGATTGTCTTGTACAGATCTACAAGACAAAATCAAAATAGAGGATTCAACCTCTCCAAGATGTTGTCAGTAAAAAAATGTGATAAATAGAGGCTTGTTTTACGGAACCAGTCTCTTGCTAGCAGTCAAAATATATTTTCCTGTGCTTTGTTTATTATTAACATAATCATAAACTTGTCATCTTTGACTGGTGCAAACAACAAACTGGGATATTTTCTCCATCAATTATTGACATTAAGTGCTTAATTTCCTTTTTTTTCCTTTCTTTTCTTTTTCTTTTCTTTCTTCAATTGAACAATAGGAAATTAGCTTGAAGATGCTTGAATTGCCAGTTTCCAGTCCTTTTTGTTTCCATACCCACTTAATACATGGAATTTAGCAGCATAACCATTAGAATATCTTTGATGCTTGTCGGAGACTGAAGTTGAGAATGATGTTTCTTTTACAGACAATTATTGTTACTGCTCCTTTTTTCTTGTTAAATATGAAAAACATCAGTAATTTGCATTTTGCCTGAATTTACCAAGTCAAATAATATCACTTGCTTGATTCCTTAGCTGTCATGTATGTATTGCTTAGAATGGAAGTTACTCTAGAAGACACAGATACCCATTTCTAACCTTCAAAATATGACAGCTAGTACCTTCAGTGACTGTTTAATACTGTCATTTACATACTGCAGTACTTGCTTTTGAAAATGTACCATATTCTTTGATTTACTATACTAATCAGCTTGGTTTACCATTATTTCTTTAATAACCTTTTACATACTTTAATGCAAGAACCTCCTGCTGTGTCTGTCATTTCAAGGGCTTCTACACATCTTTGGCTGAAAGCCAGAGTGGGGGCAAAGTAAGATGGTTTTCCCCCACTATAATTATAGGGCTAGACATGCAAAATGTTGCCAACTGATTTAGAAAAAAACAGTCTTATGTCTTATATTAGTGTTTACAACCGTGGTGCCACTCTTGGATCTTTGGAACCTTGCAAACCCAGAGTTTCATCAGGTGCCTTAGTCTATATTAATTGGCTTCCTAGAGTAAGTTCAATCAGCCTTTTCAGCCTGAGAGAGACAAATGGAGGAATGAAAACTTAACAGAAATCCCCCTGGAAGAGGCAGATTTATCAGCATTGCTGAAGAACTTACAAAAGCCACCATGCTGTATGGCTCTCATCCTGACATATTGCTTTAGCACTGACATTTGTAGGCCTCAGAATCCAGAGACAATAGGTAGAAGGTAGAACTGTGGACTAGACAGCAAATATATGAATATACAGATAAGCATTATGCTTCCCACTTGTTAGAAACAGCTTGAGTACAAGAGTCAAATCAGGATTGATGGCTTTTCCATAAGACTTTGGTGTCTTCCTATTCCCACATCCTGACAGAATCACAGAATTGCAGACTGGTTTGGTTTGGAAGGGATTTTCAAAGATCATCCAGTTCCAACTCCTCTGCTGTGGGCAAGGCCATCTTCCAAATCACGTTGCTCAAAGCCTTATCCAGCCAAATATTGAACACTTCCAGGGATGGGGCATCTACAACTTCTCGAGGCAACCTGTTTCAGCATGTCACCACTCTTACTGTTAAAAAAAAATATAAATTCTTCATGAAACTGGAGATGCAAGTTGTACTTCAGAGATAAATGATTCTAGCATCTAGTTAACATGTTAAGGTGCTAATAGGAACCTTGAGGCTACCTGTACAGACTGAACAAGGGAAAATAGGAGAAGATGGTTCTTTAAAAAAAAAAAAAAATCACATATATACTAGTACCTGAAACAAAGATGTCACGTACAGAAAATATTTTGGTAGTCCAAATGCACCCTAGGAACTATCTCACTGGTAATAACAGTGAAAACAATGTGTCAGTGGACCATAAGTATCACTAGATCCTTCAAGAAAAGGAGAGTTTCTATGGCACTGAATAAGAAGTTTCAGAAATAAGAACTGAATTTTTCTGCAATTTTATTATTTGAATTTCTCAGACTAGCAAATAAAAAGTAGTGGAGGGAAAATAATAGGAATCTCAGATAATTTAAAAAGGCAAAGCATCTGGGGAGAGAAAAAGTATAGCACAATAGTTTAATACCTGAAAATGCTTTAAAGATATAGCACATTAAACAGTGTTAAACCAAATAACCTAATGCACACAGTAAGTTAGAAAGTGATTTACAACTGGAAATACCGTGATCATTTCATTTCCTTGACCAGACATATTTCTAGGAAATGGGGCAGAGGGAAAAAGAATTTTACTTATTCTCTAGTGAGAATAAAAAATACTTTTTGGTGAACCTGATGTCTATTCCAAGTAAACAAAGCTCAGAGGAGATGTTAAAGAATTCTTCAGGTTACAAAATCCAGATCTATGTTTTGTACAAAAAAAATCCCACACTTAGATGGTTCTGCAAACACTCATTGTGTCAGTTTTTAAGCTGCCCAGGAAAAGACATTACTGCTCCTTAAAAGCTTTTTTAAAAAAGTTCCTACTTTGATCCAAGTAATTACTGAAAATCCTGTTAGTTTTTATCTGTTTATGGAACAGGTTAACCCTAAAACTAAGATGTTGTTTACAAAGCTCAGCAAACGTATCCTACAATTTGTATGATTAAATGATATCTATCTGTTTTCTTTCCAACTTCCAGCACATTATGGTTTAGTCTGAAGAGAAAGAGCAGGAAGCTACAGGAACTTTTCTGCTGTCTTTATACTGCCCATATGAAGCTTTATCAGTTTAGCTAACAATCTTCCAGGGGCTTACTAAGGTCATAAAAAAGTCTAACAACTAAAAATGGAAGGCTGAAAGAATATGTAATCCTCTGTCTGTTAACTTCTCTCTCTATTAATAAAAGTATGGATGGAAATCTAGTTTTCTTCATAGCTACACTATTCACAGAAGCCGTAAGGAAACATTTCTTCTCTAGAAGAGCAAATACTTCAGAATTCTTAGATGACAGCAACTTTTTTTCCAGTTCAGCTGTCTCTGGAGATTTCTTGTTAAACCCAAGCAGCATGTAAGTGTCCTAGCTTCTCCTAAACTCCCTTTAATACTGTAGGAAAAAAATTATCTTTTTAGATTTATACTTGTATTTAGGTCTCAAGCCTCATGATATAGTTTCAAATTAAAACCCCAACTATACAGAGTTCCTTTAGCCTCTGGGGAACAACATATCAAATTTCTGTAATTGATTTTGCTCAGATATTAAAATCAGTGTGTTGTGGTAACACAACCGAGAGCTTAACACACTATTTTATAAAACAGCTACCTACAATGACTTAAATAATAACTTTCCAAAAGGGGGGAAAAAAGTGCCTTGCTTGATTCATTACAGCTCTCTAATTATTAGCAACTAAAATTCTTTTAATGGGCATTCAATTTTTAGACTATATAGTATCTTTTAATAATAGAATTATCAAGAGATGGAAACTAGCTGTGTGCATTTTGAAAGCTGTACTAAACCATTTATGAGGACCAGAGTAGTTCAGTATAAAATCAAAACTCATATTAGAGCATTCCAGTGTGGTACAGCATAATCACTCAAACAACTGCCATAATTTGTGTACTTCAGAAGCAATGTTTTAGTATGTTTTTTGAATAAACTGTTTGTCAAAACCACAGGAAAACACACTAAGCAAATGTTTGATCTTTATCACTCCACTTAAAAGAACTTTTTGACGAGGAGAAAATCTAAAAATTCTCATCTTTGGAGAAAATAATTGTATCCATTTAAAAATAGTAGGATCTTCTGAAAATCTCTGGTATACAAATGACTGAGTAGTGTCAGTCATTAAGCCCTGTACAAACAACAGCTCTGCAGACCTGTTCGTTCTCACACTGCAGGCACTAAGAGTCATTCACCTCCTGCACTCCCAGTATCAGCTTCATCGCTAAGCTTGCTTTTTGGTTCAGGCCTGCACCTGATGTGCGTGATCCTGGAAGGAAAAAGCCTCTTTGTTCCATTCTGTCAGGGTGTGGGAATGGGGAGACACCCAGCTAAGTGGAAAGGACATTTCCTGGGCAATAGCCATAGCCCCCATAGCAGCTCCCCCACACGTGATGCGACATCCGTGTGCCGCAGGGCTGCTGCTCATCGTGTGACCTGATGCACAGACTTACACTGAGCTACCTGAGCAAGCTGAGAGGTTTAATTTTGATCCCTGGCACCTAAAAATCATTTTAGTTTTGTCTTCCTTGACAGAACTTGTAGACATCATGTTATGACACTTTATATACTTGCTTTAGGTAATTTCCTGTGAACTACATTATGTTCTATGCAACAATTTTCCTCATTTTCCATTTACAAGGTGTAACTACCTGCAAGATACTAAAACCCGACAGTTTCAGAAGCAATATAAACCAGCACCTTAAGGAGAATAAGCCATTCAGTCAAGAAGCAATAGCCTCATTTTTCCAGGGTATCAGCTGTCTACTGACAATTTCACCTGTGCAAAGGGTTAATATTCAAACACCAAAAAGCTGCAGATCAAGACCGAAATACACATGGTAACGGAAAACGCACTCACCATACTTCAAATTGCATTAACAAATACCCTGTCCATTCAGATGGTTTTCTTACCCAAGAAAATTCCCTGGTGAAGATCTAATGAAAAAACTTCCGTATTTTTTGCTTTTCAGAATGATTTTTTACAAACAGGGTAATTCAGCTATTCAAATGAAACACTAGTTTCCAGTTTCTTAGCACAACTTAACAAATGGATAAGGTAAGCAAAAGACAGCTTAAGTGAATAAGTAAAAAATACAAAAATCTTGTGTTTTCTGCTTCTAAGTAATTGACTTTAAAAACCCCTAAGCTTCCTTGAGGTCTGAACTTTGACCACATTAACTATCCCTGTGTTTTCACTTATGTTAAACTGTCATCCTGATGCCAGCTTTTTTGTCAAATATAATGTTTAGCTATAAAGTAATAGTAAATTAAAAAACCCTATCGTAAATGCTACTGGAACCTTACTGGGAATGTTTTCTGAAAACTACTCTGACATGATGGAACAAAGTTCAAATAACTAGAAAGTAAGTCCATAGACTAATAACCTAGCCCTTACAAAGACTATAAATGGCAACAAATATAAACAATCTGACCCTGTTGAAATCTTAGCACATACAAACAAGGATTCTGACAACTAAAGTTTACCAGCTAGGGAAGAAAGTTTAAATATAGTTAAAAATACCCTAATTTTTTCCCCTGACACATAAGTTTATTTTACTTGAATCTAGAAAAAACTTAGCCATGTCTTGAGTTCAGCTTCTTTGTTATGGTAAACTTTATTATTTAAAAAAGGCTCTGAGTACAGCATACAAAAAAACTAGCTCTGCTCCAAACAAGTAGAAAAATTCCCACTGACTTCTTAGCGAAACTAAAAATACTTAGTTTCACTAAGTAAGTATTAATAAAAAAATATTGAAAAAGTATTTGAAGTTGATAATGGAGTACACCAATAAATCAGATATATGCTTTAAGGCTTATTTCATGTGGACTACCTCTAACTATGTGAAGATGCTATAGGAATAGAAAAAAGAATAATAATTTTCATCACAAGGAAATAAACATTTTCCTTTTCTTGTCCCTCTAGTCCCTGTGGGAGTGACATCTCCCAAGAGTCTCATCTAGTCAAGCCCTTTGCACTCACCATTTTCCTCAGTGAATTTTCTCCCAACTTCACAATGCTTTTAAACTTCAAGCCAACCAGAGAATTAATTCCCTCAGCTGGCTTTAAGATCAGCCTTCCAGTCCCCTTTTACAGCTTGTTGTCATTAAGAGTTCCTATCCCTGACACATCCACTTTTAAAATTCTGCTCACACAGATTCATTTCCTTTATTTCTTTCCTTCTGTTAAAGTTATGCAGCTTCTTAGATGTCTCTTTGCTCTATATTCTTCCTCATTCAGAATTCTCTGTTCTGGATTTTTTTGTCCTTATAGCTAAATTTGTTTTAAACCTTCTGTGCATACTTTCCTGAGTATTCACAGAATCGTAGAATGATTTTGGTTGGAAGGGACCTATAAGGTATCTGGTTTCAACTCCCCTGCTATAGGCAGGGACAACTTCCACTAGACTGGGTTACTCCATGAGCTCCATACAGCCTGAGGTTGAACACTTCCAGGAATGTCGTGTTCACAACTTCTCTGGGCAACCTGTGTCAGTACCTCACCACCCTCACTGTAAAGAATTTCTTCCTAATGTCTAATCTAAACCTACTCTCTTTCAGTTTAAGGCCATTCCCTCTTGTCCTGTCACTGTCCATGTGAAAAAGTCCCTCTTCAGCTTTCTTGTAAGCTCCCTTTAGGTACTGGAAGTCTGCTATAAGTTGTCCCAAAACCTTCTCTTCTCCAGACTGAAAAATCCCAACCCTCTCAACCTATCTTCATAGGAGAGGTGCTTCAGCCATGGGATCATATTTGTGGCCTTCCTCTGGACCCAGTCAAATCCTTTCTAATGCTGTGGGACCCAGAGCTGGATGCAGCACTCCTGGTGGGGTCTCTCCAAAGCAGAGTACAGGGGCAGAATTCCCTCCCTTGCCCTGCTGGCCATGCTCTTTGGATGCAGCCCAGGATACATTTGGCTTTCTGGCCTGTGAGAACACATTGCTGGGGCATGTTCAGCCTCTCCTCCACCAGCACCCCCAAACCCTTTTTGTCAGGGCTGCTCTCATTGCCTTCACCACCCAGCCTGTGTTTATGCTTGGGATTACCTTGACCAAGGTTCAGGACCTTGTACTTTGCCTTACTGAAATTTATGATGTTTTCATGAGCCCACCACTCAAATCTAACACAGACAACTTCCTTTTCTGGCGAGGTGCATGTAGTATTGATGTCATGGTACTTTCTCCATTGCTAATGTGCTTAGTCATCTTGACAGCAGAGTTTTACACCCAAGAGAGTCTCTGGAAAGCGTATTTAAAAGTCTCCCTCTTAAATGGCCCATCTTGGCAGTCAGGGAACAGTGTCCTCTCATAAAATGCCCATCCTATAATGTATAGCTTTGGTTCTTAGCCATTCTTTCTAAGAGTTTCTCCTCTTCTCTTATGGTTAATGCCAATAGCATCATTTGTTTTGAGAGGATCTGGTTTCTGGTCTCCACAGAAGGTCACCAACTGGCAGCTGCCTGGTGTCAGGTTTTCAGGAACACTGACTGAAGCTCAGCTCAAGACTTTCCATCACTACCTGAGTGCTAAGGGGGTACCAGAGACAACGAGGAAATTTTGGAAGCAATGGATGGAAAGATTTGACATCTTGTTTCTGTTCCAAAAAATGAAACTACCTGCTTTTAGATGGATAATTCCAGCTATTGAGACATAAAAAGTATTTTTAATAAGGATTACATAATTCATTTTTTTTCTGAATGACACATGACATTTTGTTTCTTCAATATGCTGCCTATATGTTCTGATCTTGCTTCCAAATATTTCTGTTTGTCCACTTTTAACACAGAAGCTTTCTGTTTTATCTTTCAAGCTAGGAATTACTAGAAGCTTTTGCAATAAAGATACTTAATTGGGCTAATGGAACAGTACAGAGAAATAAATAAGCAGCATTTGACAAGAAAGTACAAGGATGCTCATTTTTTTAACTAAGCATGAGCTTCTCTAATTTCAGGTAACCTTTAGTGCTTTCTGTAGTCACAGTTAAGGCCAGTTTGCTTTTTGGGTCCTGGTTCCCCCACCCATTGTTATGGAAACCTTTGGGAAGTTCTCTGGAAGGTTTGGTCCAGCAAGTGAGGAATTTTTAAGCTGGTGATGTAAATGTAGCAGCTCTCCAGACACCCCACCTCCCCAGTCCATCTAACATATTATCAATGGAAACAGTAGTGAGAATGATGAGCATGTCTTAAAAAAAGAGCTACAGTACTTGAGCAGAAATTACTTTCTTTCCCCCCCTCCAAAATCAGTGAACAGGTTCTCAGAAAAGAAATTTAGTACTTCAAGACTGAATTCAGCAGCTGACATGTGCTTCCCCAAAGCCTTAAGCATTCAAATTTTGTCAGGCCTTCAGCTGAAACGATTGGTTGTCACTTGGTAGCATCATCAAGGCTTCTTCTACAAGAAAAAGGTCTTATAAAAGCTCAACATACTATAATTAGATGCCAGTATGTTGCAAAGTTTAAGAACTACTAAAAATGGTTTCAGTTTCCTTAACCTGTGAACTTAAAAAAAAATCCAATTTTTGTCATGCTGAAAGATGCTCTGTGAACACAGCTTTGAAACTGGAGACACCCAGTTTTATAGCTTACAAAAGGGACTAATTGTGTACCATAGCTTCCTAACTAGTTTGATCCTTGAACTCCAACTCATTCTTCCTTCTGGTTGGAAATGGAATGCAAGATGACTGCTTCCCTAGAAAGCAATGCTGAGAATGAACTGTAAATGCCTAGCTCTTTTTCACTTCCTCAATAACATGTTTTGAAAAGTGGAATTTGCTTCATATTTTGAAAAAACCTTGAACTCTTATTTGCTTCACCAACATCATGAGCTATTCTCTAAAATAGATTGTCCAGTTGAAAGATGAGCTCATAAAAAAACACTTGATATTGTAAGTTGAGATAAAAAAAATAAATGGCTTTAACTGTGACAGATACATTTGCTAAATATTTTGTAAAGTTTATGAGGCTACATAGACAATGTTTCTCATGAAAAATGTCACCAGCATATCTGAGAGTAAGTTTACTTCATCTGCCTATTACTCAGTGGAATGGAAAAAATACACAAATGAGAAAGTATTATTGAGATTTGGGATAGCAAGTGTTTATTCAGATGTCATCTTTGTAAGGCAGAATCTCGTCCCTACACTGGTGTGGTAAAGTCCTGATTCCCTAATGGTAGCATGTAAGTCCAATATCTGATTGAAAACATGTAGGCTTGTCTCCAAAAAGTTAGAATATTCGATTTGTGAAATTATAGCCCAATGCCATAACCTAGTATTTAAAATTTAAATATTGATTAGCAATATTTCCTATACTGTTTATAAATAAGAAATCCTACTTTTGAGTATTGGTAGCTTGTTGCATATAATGAAAAATATTTATATGCATTTCAGTGAATGGCAGAAGAATCCCTGGCTCCTTGTCTTCCTGGCTTCAGTGCTACTGAACTTCGGCAAAATGCCATTCATGACTCACACTATTTATTTATTTATTCATTCTTTATTTTTAGACTAATGGGAACTTTATGAATTCTTTCTCTGATTTTTAAGAGAAATACCACTTAGCTATGATCCTGAAAAATGGTGATCCAGAATCTTAAATTACCACCTTAGTGAATAGCCTTAACTCTTAATGCATATGGGGAACCACCAAATGATTGAGTTTAATTTTGAAGCTACTCTTGCTAAATTTTCGTTTTTAAAAATTATTTACTTACCTATATAGAAATTCACACTGTTATGCTGTTTGTCAAGTTGACTATTTAGTTTCTGTTAACAGCGTTTTTTTGAAAAGAGTATTTTTCATTTGCAAATTAACGTACAACTCCCTAAAAATGCACCATAGAAAGTACAACATCATATATAGAATAAAGAACCCACAACATCCTCCTAATGACAAAAAGCGTGTGGAGGTAGGAAAGCAGCAGTGTAGTATCAGATGTACAAAATAAGCTCAGTATCTGGAATGGTTGGAGCTCAACTCTACGACAGCCTTTGGGAGTGTTTCAGCTGTCAGGGTGTCTTCCCTTTTCATATGTGCTCCTTTGCTTTTTCTACATCATCACTCGGATTGTAACATTCATAGTTCAAAACATACAGTAGAAAGTACAATCATGGTGTAATAACTTTTACAATTAGGTACAAAGTACTTCCATTCAAGAACACAGATTCAAAGTCATTCTTCATAAATATTTGCATAGAAAATGAAGACATTTAATACATTTTTCTTCATGTTATATTAATGAAAATTTAGTTTTTATTTAAATAGAATTTTGCCAGTAGAGGTGGGGGGGGAAACTTTTTTCTTCTGCTAGCAAGTATAAATTATAAAACTGTAATAGCTTCCTCTAAATTTAATGTAATCAGACTGGAGAATAAGTTGGTAAGCTTTCATTTAGTGCACGTGTCCCTGCCAGAACGATCTGCCTATAATTTACTTTAAAGTCTGTATTTACTATTTTAAGAGTTGGCATTTAAACATTTAGCACTTTATTACACAATTTTAGCTTGAATATTTTTCAGTAAATCACAGCTCACTTCCAGATAGCATTCATTTATAATTTTACTTTCACCTTTTGTTTGCTGAGAGGAAAATGAGATAAGAGAAAAATCTTAGCTGGAGGTCTGGACAAGCAGACATGTTTGATGGGGCATGTAAGAATCTAACAGCATAGAGACATCTCAGGCATTCCCATATACATTCCCAAAAGATTTCTTTCCCTCCCTTGAGAAACAACTCAAAGACCATCAGGACTTCCTGCTCTAGGAGGAAAAAAAAAAAAACAAAACCAATTTTAAATCTCTCTTTTTGAGATATGATTCCTTTTTATTTCTGCAGTGTACTGATTTTTTCCAAAAGTTACAAGCTCCTAAAATTGACAACTTTCAGAAAACATGGAGAAATAAATTATTTTATTAAAAGCTGATTTAAAATAGCTTAAGGTCTGATTGATGGGGATTGATGAAATGCCCTTAAAAATGTATTCCCTTAGGTCTGTCAAGATAAATGACTCTTGGAAAGGGTAGTCAGTCTTCTATTTCCATTCTGACTTTAAGCAATAGCAACATTGACAGACTGAATCTAAGTATGAAAAGCTATTTTAAAGAGAACAAAACTGTCTGCAAAACTGAAATTTTGACAGTATTTTACCTTCATAACACCAATACATTATAGGGATGTGGAAATACAAATACAAGCGCACATGGAGCACCTGGCAATGTGGTTACATATATGCACACTAAGGAGCATGGGCAGCAGATGTATGTCAGTGAGATACTACATACTGCCTATGTGAACTGCTGTGATGAAACTGAGACACTGTTTACTTCTTTTTTAAAGACTACATTACATTTCACTGTTATCCATGTCCAGTAGGATCCAAGGGGGCTCATCCCAAGAAAACCCTCCTAATGTACAGACTTCAATTATACTACAAGTAAAAATTAAAATATTTAGTATTTTAATTGAAAATTAAATCTGGTAAAACAGTCTTTGAAAAAACTATGTTTTTATCTTTATATAAAAAAATGTATCTGTGAATGACAAATTTAAGGCTTTTATGGCATATAAGGATAACCTTTTACAGTCAGAAAATGGCACATTGGCACAGCATTTGAAAAAAAATGTTCCAAATTATAGGCTAAATTCTACTTCAGATGATTTATGAAGCAATCAGATGTGGCCATAATCCAAAGAACACTGCCACTCTGAAAAATGAGCAGGACAACTAAGACCAAGCATTACTAGGTTAAAGATACCTGAAGACATCTGGAGTATAAGAAGCAGGAAGCATCTAGAGAAGTATAGAAGCATCTACATTTTGAAAAAGTATTCCCAAAGGAACTAATGAGACTCAGCAGTTTCCTTACTTTTTCCTGTTACTAAAACTAAGCAAATCTGATTATGCATGCTTGAGTACCTTTTCCATCTTGCTCACCTCTGCGTGTATAATGAACATCTTAGTGAATAAAGTACCAGGATGATCACAGGTACTGGAAGGGCTGATTAAACTCCAGTGGTTTAAATGTGCAAAGGTAAGTTTTGAATAAGGCACAGGATATTTTTATTAGGGATGTGAGAACCATAACTCAAAGCTTTTGACAGCCTAATATATATGCCACATGTCACTCCTTCATGGAAGAGAGCACCCAAAATTCCTCAATGCCTTTGGTCAAAATAGAGTGGCAAGAGCCAAAAGGGTCCAAAAGAAAAACGCTCACAAAGTGTTATTAACAGACTACACACTTGGCATAGAAATATGTTTGCTCCTATAAAGAGAAATAGGAGAGGAAAGGGGATCACCAGTTCTGGGTTCAGCATTGATCCAGCCAATAGGGTATCCAAGGTCCTGGTGCCACCCTCTAGGAAAATTTACCTTTTATAGGTAAGTTTTCCTCCCCTGGGATTAGGTTTCTCACTCTTCATATAAATAAGTGAGCACATGCAGTCCATTATTCTGGACCTTTCTGGAAATGGGTTGAGGGTCTTTGAGGGTCTTTTGATGGTCTTGATCCCCCTCTACTGGACCGACACTAAGTTGACAGTTCATGCCTGATTCTTGATCCTATTTCTGCACATCTGCTGTCCTTTACGTCACAGTTGACCAGAATAGGGAAGTGGGTTCCAGAAAGGAGCTGCCCTACTTTCTGACAGCCCCTCTTTCCAGCCACATCCTGTTCTTATTTGCCCACTTGAATAGCCATCAGCGTTTGAGGCATAACAACACATTAACTCCTTACTGCCCAAGCTTTTACAGTATGCCAAACTGTAGCTTCAATGCATATTTAAAAGGTGCCTAACTGTAAATGTATTTTTTGTTGCTAGGTTTTCTGCAGGATCTACTCCACTTTTGTGAATCCAAAACAAAAATTAGAGGGAAATCACTAAATACATGTCATTAACCCTGCAGTTTTCTCTGTGTCTCCATTGGATGACTAGGCATGCAATATGCCTTGTAACACAACCTGCTCACATAGGACACAGCATTGTATAAAAACTCATGATTAATACTGCCTCTTGCTGAAAATAAATATTAGAGTTAACAGAATAAGACTATAAACATTAAGAAAATCACCAAACTTTATTTGGAAAGCCTGCTCCAATAATTAAAAAATTCTATAAAATAGAATGAGCATCCAGTACTATGTGTACTATTTATATGGGGTAGCATTTGGCAAAGGAGGGATGTATATATTCATGGAGCATAAATGCTGCTAGGAACATGACTGTTTAATTAGTATAAATTAAACGTTTGGCAGCAAAGAACAAATGCAAGAGATCATTCATAACTTAAAAGGGAAATAATGGTAAGTCAAATGTCTGTAAAATGCACGAGTAAGTTGCTGATACTTTGAAAAATTCTGTAATATGGATACAAACTATATAATCAGGAAGGCTTTTCATTTCACTGAGTATTGATAACCCTTCATAATGGAATAATACTATCTCTGCCAATGGTTATAAAACATACTTCTTTTAGTGCATAGTCTACGTGTTGTCTTTTCTTTGTTGCCAATTTAAAGCTTGTTTAAAAAAAAAAGTCTTGGCTATAAAAGCAAAGTGTTGGAATGTGCTCCAATATTAGTGACCTGTCCTTGTCTTTTTGGCAACTTAGCTGAAGTATTTTCATCAAATTTTATGATTTTATATGATTTGAAATAATAAAGCATGACACAGCCTCAAAGTGATGACCTTAGAGATTTTTTTTCTCTCTAAAAACACATCACTATAATTCTGTAACAAATCTTAACTGTGAAAGTATTTCAATTTTCCCAGCTGTTTTTGCAATTTAAGCATACTTTATACATGTTTTTTCCCATCTGTGCTTTCATTTTTATATTTACTTTTTTAAAGAATACATCCCGGCCAAATTCTTACACAAAAGATAGAATGTTTAATGGAAAAATCTCAGGAAGAATCACTGAAATGCTATCAACCAAATATTCCTTCTTTCAAATATTCCTTCTCCCCTGTATTATCTTTAAGATATAATTCACTGATTGACTTACTCCCTCAAAAGCAAAATTCCTGAAAGAAATGCATCACTAATAGTCAGCTATTAGGTTTTAGCATTTACTTTGTTCAAAATAACAATAATGTAATCATGGTTAACACAATTCTTACATGCCAAGTATTTGAATTAAAAAGAGATTAAACCATAACTAGCCAAGTGGCAAAGGAGAAATCTGGCAAATAATCTGTTTCACTTTCCAAATTTGAGCAAAATATTGAAGAAGACAGACATGCTGCTCAAACCAAACTGCCAAGCTTCCCAACGGATGGATGGGGACTGAGTCATTAATTCCTGTGTCCTTCCCTCTTTTAAACCTCTTTTTGACCCAAGCTATTCTTCCCCCTTCAGAAACTCTGAGTGTGCTGCTGCTTACAAAGGAAGGAGGCTCCTTGGCAGGAGCTTATGAATAGTACTCTACAAAGAAATGTGCCACAAAGAACTGCAGTCTTGCAAAATTGCTGCTAATCCTCAGTGTTGTCAGTGTAGCTCAGCTGTGGCTGTGGGAACTGGAGCCCATGTTAAAAAAAGTTCTTCCACCACCCTCTCAGGGAAACCCAAGGGCCTTGCTTGCCAGGGGTATGCAGTGGGAACATGTTCTGCTGTCACTAAGGCCAGTGGGAGATGGTGGGGCATTTTTGATGAAAATCATGCTTTTATTCCTCTCTGAAGAAAGATGAAAGTAAGCACCTGCTACTAAAAAAAAAAAAAAAATTAGGAAGTTTTAGTTGTAAGAAGTGTTACTTTTTACAGTTTTCCATTGTGTGATGAAGAGAGAGGGGAAATAAGCAGAGAAGGATCAATACCTATCTTGGTTCAGGTCAGGAAAAGAGATTTTATGACGTGTACATGCAGAGACTGCACAAAGGGGGATGAGGATTAGTGAACATGAAGGAAAAAACAGAAGGGTTTTATGTAATCATGCTTTATATAATTTTTAGGGAAAAAGCCACAAGAAGCTCCAAAGCCACTTAATAGGTCATTATAATTTTGATGCTTCATGTTGATCTAAATTAGAATAAATGAGTCAGATAATGAAACTGGCTTTAAATATTAATATAAATACCTTTTGGTGTTCACATTTCATGCTTTCAAGTAAGCACAGATACCATATTTTCTAAATTACATATTTAATATTTTTAAGCTGAAAAACAGATGTGAAGACAAACTTAAAACTGGAATCTAGAGAATACTTCAGTGATTTGGAATTCCCCACATAAATGAGAGATTATTTGAAAGAGATCAGATACTTGGAGATACACTTACACTTCAAAATATTCAAATAAGATAAATTATGAAAATGCAGATCTGTGTGTCCAAACAAAACTGCTTTCCAAGGTTGCAAGCACAGTGACAAGGGGTATAAAACTCTGGCAACCAGAACAACCAGATGCCTTAAACTGTAATCATGGGTTTTGCGTACTGTATTCGGAGCAACCTCACATCTGTGTGTTTGAACTGGGCAATTGCCTAAGCCTACCATAAAATGTTTACCTTACCTTTAAGCCCAGAATTAACTCATTTTCTATTAGTGTGTTTTTAGTGATAACAATTTCAAAGAAGTCTTGCAGTTCTGTAATCCTATATGAAGAGATGTCTTTGCTCAGATTCTCATTCTGCTCTCTCTTTGGTGACCAAATAACCTTGAAGAATGAGGTTAAATATCCACAGTTATTTCATGAAAGAATCAAAGCTCATGAACAGTCTTTCTTTGTTGATCTACTATTGCTGTCTTTCTTTTATTTTTGGGCCTTTTTTTCTAAATTAAAGGTGATGCAATATTTTCAATGCATTGAATCTGTCAGGTGAAGCCATTTCCTTGTTCTTGATAGAGATTTTGCTTTAACTGGGATAAAGATTTTTAACTGTGACATTAAGGCAAATAAAATGCCTTCTGGAGATCTCCCTAAATATTCTTTTCACAGCATTGCATTTGAGCAAAGTTTTTTCTCATGTTATCTATAATGATGCCCAGTCTTCTAGATTCAGTTGCTTAAGTTAATTTGGACTCAAATAATTTAATTCCTGGATGTCCAGCCTCTTCAGAGGGACACATATTAGTTGTTGCTATTGGTCTTCACCTCACTTTAGTGAAAAATTGCCTATTTTTATCTATATAAAAGTCTTCAGAATTTTGCAAATGTCCTTGGACTATGGTGCACCAAATACCAACTTGCATCGCTTTTTAAAATAAATTTTCACTATACTCTGACATCTCATAGTCTAATGATCAAGGACCAAAGATGCCTTACTATTACTACTCAATTAAAAAGCACCGATTGTTGTCCAACAAAAAAGAAGCTGACCTAAAAGATGTCACCAAAGATTTCAAAAAATTCCAACTTGTTTGGTCAAATTAGATTTGTCTCTGGCCGGAGAAGCTTTTGAAAATGAGCCTGGAGCAAATGGTAACACTTAAGAATCAACCCTTTGAATAGTGACCAATTCTAATTACCATAGTATGATGGCAATTGAAGATACCCTTGTTAAATTATTATGGCAAAACACAGTTGATTGTATGTTTACTTTTTTTATTCAAAAAGATCATTATGCAAGGAGGCTGCCTAAAGGCAGGTTTTAAATCTTTGTGGTACACTCGAGAAGTAAGAATGCTTATGGAGCAGAAGAGTAGATGGGGGTCAAAGCTTATGCCAGACCTCCCTGTTGTGCATTGCAGTTGACCAGCTGCATGGGGAGACTGGAGTGAAAAAACAAATACTGCTCTGACAGTTTGGTCACACTGGGCATCAAGATATAATGGTCACTTCAAACTTCAGCATATACCCCCAGTTTTAGAGATTTTGACTTTTTAATATATCCTGTTTTCTTCATTTGCCACCTTTATAAAACAACTGTGGAGTAAGAAAAATTAACCCAGTCCTTGCTCAAGCAATATTTAAGGGGGAAACCTTATAGGGAAGTTGATAGATCTTCCCATTGATCTTTAGCTGGTTGGAAGTTGAATGCTTGTATCTGAACAGTGGTTTATAGAATATTAAATCACAAGATGCTTTTTCCTTGCTGACATGGAAACTAGCTGGAAAATAATGTTCAAAGTGTGTCCTTACTACAACCCATCATTCATATCAAGATAGCACTATCAAAATAGTATTACCATTTGTGCTTAATGACACTAGCTATTTGTTATTAGCTAGTATCCTTTTTGTATGTACAGCACGAAGCTTATTATGGTTCTCTTGCTAGAACAGTTTTGGAGTGAAGTCGAAGTTTGATTCAAGAAATTTCCTCAGTCAATGGAAAAAAAATGAAGTCTTGTATCCTGGACTTTTATGAATTCAAACATAAGCAATGACACTTCAAAGAAATAGGAAATATTTGCAATTACTGAGAAGAAGTAAAGAAGTGTGATGAAAAATCAGACTGCTTTTTCATAATCCAGATAGGTAGAAAGAACGATTTATGCAAAAGGCTACTTTAATTTTCTCCTTGCTATTTATTTTCTCATCACTTTCCTTGAAAGCAGGGTACTCTGCTATAAAATGACTACTAAAAAAGCCTTATTAGTTTAGACAGAAATTACTTCAGAGTCAAGTATTTTAAACAACTTTTGCATTCCTTAATATTAAGCATTTGAAGTATTTATAGGTTTTTTTCTACTGCTTTGTGTCTTTATTTGAAATTCTCTCTGATAAAAATGTGCACATAATAGTGTTAAATGACATCTGACCTCTTCTCTGACTTCTAGTCTTGTGATGAAAAATGCTTTTAAAATATTTAAGTGTAAATACAGGAAGATGACTAAACTAAACTTTTATCCTCTAAAAAATTCCCATTGCTGCCAAGGCTGGTGAAACTCCTCTGATGGTTACAATGATGGGAGAACTAGGGCAGAAAGGCTTCCAAGTGCCCACCAGCACTCTCACCACTGTACCTACCTACCTCCTGCAAATCTCTATTCCTGCCTTTAGAAAACAAGTGGCCACACATTCCTTGTCACACTTGGTCTTCCTCTCACAGACTTTAACATTGGGAAACTTAACATAAATACATAACAGACAAGGATCAAATTTGTTTAGCAAGGCTGCCAGCAGGCCTCCTGTACTACCCCCTTTCCAACATTTAAAGAATGCAACTATCTTCTCTCTTTCCCATGTAGCTTGAGAATTACATCCAAGACAGTATGAAGAAAGAAATGGTAGAGATCCAGCAAACTGCAGTGCAGAACCAGACTGCAGTAATGATTGAAATAGGCACAAACTTGCTAAATCAAACAGCTGAACAGACCCGCAAATTAACAGATGTTGAAGCACAAGTAAGTAAAGAATTTCAACCTAAAAACGCTTCTGCTTCTCAAATACTACAACAATATATTTAACACTGTTTAGTATTACACGCTTCTGTTCAACAATTAGAAGTCAATTGTTACCAGCAACAGCTCTAGCCAGCTTAAGGAAACAGTATTTGGAAATACATAGTTCCATCTCAAGCCCAGTGCTGTCACTTGAGTGATTTTCATTACAGTAGTATTTTAAGTAAGCCCAGAAAGACCATTGTTTAATTAATCTTTGAAGAGAATGTATTTAAAACTACTATATTATATCCAGGCATCAGCTGGGTCTTAGTGTGCTTTTATACAATCCTCTCGTCACCAGGTCTTAGCTAAATGAGTCTCTTCAAATGTCTTTGTTCTATTTACCAGCTTAATTGCATTTTTTAAACTGAATATTTCCTTTTTAATTTTTTAAAATTTATCAAGAGAACTATGTCTTTTTAATTAATGTTTTCACAGATACTCTAAGTGGGATAATGGTTCATTTCCAGCATAATGCACTGTATTGTGGTTAACAAAGGGATACATAAACAAATCTGAGATGAATCAAGAAAAAAGAAATTAGGAGGCTGCTAGAAAAGCATATTCACACAGAAGTAAACCTGTCTACTGTATATTTGTTAACTTACTTCAAACAAAACCAAAGGAGTTTTAATTGAATAGCATTAAGTACAATAAGACATTCTGTTAAACAGAATGCAGATATTAGTAGAAGGACAAGTCCAATCAATGTACAGTGGTATGTATGTGTAGTTTTGTAGACATGGTAGAAAGATGCAGATCTCTGATTGCCAAAACACATAATGGCTATATCATGCAGCACATAACATTTTGTATAATATAAAAAAGTATACAAAGCCTAAAATTCTTGTTAGACATTTTACTGTCTGTAGAATTCATCCAAAGAACTAAATTATACTTTTTAACCTAAACCAAGACTTTTTGAACTCTTTGATAAACTGATAATTCATAGCTCTTAGGCATACTGAATTCAATTTTCTGATTGCATTATTCAGGAGCCTAATATTTTGCACATGTTGAGAGAATGTATTTATTCATTCACAGTAATGTCTTTATGGAAATTACTCAGTTATTTTCTGCTTAGAGGAAGAAAATCATCACTGTAACTTTCCTTCTCTGCTTGAAATTACTGGTGACTGGGTTAAGGCTTAATTAGCAACATAAGGAAATTAACCAAACAATTGCTCTCTCAAGGACACTTACTTTTGGCAATAGTTTTCAATTACACTTAAGTGTGAAATCATGTCCTGAATAACTGTTTGACATGAAGGACATGAGTAATCAATTCTTCCTGTCAAGGAAAGCCAAATTCTGTTGAATTAAAAAAAGCAATTCTGAAACAATGAGAAAATATTTCTAGAAAACATGCCTCAAAGTAATGCAATCCAATACAAACCATAAAGTATCTTCCATGTTTCCTAGTATCTGCATTTCTTCATTTAAAGATGCAAACAAAGTGTAAACAATACATAGAGAAAGGGTAATATTAAAATGCAAATAATGAATTGACTAAAGTGTGGTTCACATGATAAGCACTTCAAAATATAATTTGGGATTGAGTAAAATAGCTAGGAGAGAACTACCAAGTGATTTCAGGATGGGGCCAAGATTTCAGTGAGTAAGAGACTTACATTTAACACCAGATTGGGAAAACAACTCATTCTTTGAGCCACAGCCATGATAGTTCCAGTAACTTTCATCAGTTTTTTCTCATCAGAAACGTAGCATACTACTGAAACGTTCCCAATGATATACTGTAGTGTAATAAAAAATTTAGTGCAAATCTGTTTATTCTTCATTCTGATTCTATGAATATTTGTGCCTAAATTAAGTGTTGAAAAATATTTTTTACTCATAGGTGTACACAGAGATTTGCATGATTTCACAATGTAACAAAATTGCAATTTATTTAAACTAAGTATCTTTTAAAAGAAGTATTTTTTTTTAAATTTTTTAGGTATTAAACCAGACAACCAGACTTGAACTTCAGCTTTTGGAACACTCTCTTTCAACAAACAAACTAGAAAGACAGATTTCAGATCAGACCAATGAGATAACTAAATTACAAGAAAAAAACAGGTAAGTTTGCATAGCCCAATAAAACACTATTCCATGAAATGCCCTTCTAACAGGTTTAGAAAAAAATGTGCTCAAGTAGGAAAATAAGGGCTGGTACACAAGCTCTCCAAACTCATTACAAAGTGTTACTCATACTCATTACAGAGGTCATATATTACTTAAAGCCTAGGAGATTCATGCAGGTTTATTTTTGTATTGTTTATATATTGTTCTTTACTAACTAAAGTTCTCCCTTATGTGAGGAACCTAAAGCTAAAACTGAAACAGTACTTCAGTTGTACCAATTTATATTCTTCTTTAGACTTATCTAGAAGAAGTTGATGTAACCTGAGTCAAAGTAATGAAGTGTAACCACATTTCCAGAATTTGATTTCCATGTGGTACACAGCTATCCTAATGATTAACCATGTCATTGCTACAATTTTTATCTAATGTAGTGAGAAAAATAAAACGCTAATCATATTCAACGTTCCTTAAGAGTCAATGTTTTGAAATTGACCAATATACAACTATTTTTAAACTTATTCTATCCTTTTCTGTACTTGGCTTTGGTCCAAATTCTCATACCTTTTTTCAGCAAGTTTCATTTCCATATCACCAGGGTCTTATTTTACTTTTGGCAATAAATAGTTTACTATTATTGCTTTTAGACAAATCTAAAAGCAGCAATAACAGTAAGTTTTCTCCTTCAAAGCAATGTTTTTCAATGAGAACCATATGTGCAAAGTGCTTTTTCTTTGAAAGAATTAGCTTAAGAAACCCAGGAGACATGTTTTGACATTTTTGTTCATTATTCTACTACATTTATATATGTTCCCTAAAGGTTTAACCTAGCAGCTTAAGAAAAACAAGCATCCTTATAAAATGGAAAGCAAAGGAAATACTGATTTTTAAAAGGTCATGTTTTTTTGGTGTTGAACTCGTCAGAGTATAGACTACACTTGTAACATCCACATAAAACATAAAAGCATTGTTTCTCACCTAACAAAATACAATATTCATTGAGCTAATCCACTTGAAACATAATAATATATAAGGTTCAGGATTTTTTTTCAGTAACAGCAATGGATTTTAGGTGAACTTCTCTCTTCTGGCTATGCATCTTTTAACATCAGCTTTCTCAGAATCTTTATCAGAACAATTAGCAGAGAAATAATGTTCCGAGGCAGTCCCTTCATAATACCAGCTCCAAAGCTGGAGAAGGGTAACAAAACTTCAAATAACTATTTGTACATTTTCCTGTCCTAATGCCATAACATTTATGTTAAGTATATATTTAATTATAATTATAGGATATTTGGAAAGTTCATAGTTACATCTCTAAATAAGTTAAATCTTTTAATAGGGTAAACCCATGAAAACTCAGTCACTTATCTTTCCTTTAATAATGTTGAATTATCAAACACCCAATTATTATACTTTTAAAGCCTGCAATACACATTGTAATAGATAATGTTACTAGTGCACTTATATAATAAATTAAAGAATATGTATCAAATTAAACTTTCATTTAGTTGTCTATTGCATGCATAGCATCAGAGAATGAAGTCGAGTGTTTATGAAGAAAGAAATTTATACAACAGGCTTGATTCTCTTGACATCAGAATTGTTTCTGGAGAGCCTAACTGTAATCTTTTATTTAGCTTTCTAGAAAAAAGAGTTCTTGAGATGGAAGACAAGCACATGCTTCAGCTGAAGTCAATAAAAGATGAAAAAGATCAGCTTCAAGTCCTAGTAGCCAGACAGAATTCTATTATAGAAGAACTAGAAAAACAGTTAGTTACAGCTACAGTAAACAACTCAGTTCTGCAAAAACAGCAACATGATCTGATGGAGACGGTTCATAGTTTGCTTACTATGATATCGACACCAAACTGTAAGTTAAAGCAGACATGCCTATATTATTTCAGTGCTATTTCCTAATTTGTGTACATTAGTCCTTATAAAGTCTTACAGCTAGTTCTGCCACACTTCTGCTTCTCATAAAGTCTGTATTTTTTTGCCTTAAATTCTGCATCTGAGTTAATTAACCTACTTTTTAGGGAGGTGGGAGAAACATCCACATTTATGTGATTTCTTTTCAACATTTTGTTTATCTTCCCTGGTTTGTTTTTCTTCTCTATTTTGTTGAACCAATTCTCTGGTGGTTCAACAAAATACAGAGCTGCCAAATATCATTCATCTCACATGGCATTCATATGTGTGGCAACATACACTCCCTTAAACATATATTTAGGTGAAACTGCATTGTAGGCCTGTAAATTTTCTTCCTGGCTCACAGAGATTGTTTCTGCACCTCTCATTGCTTTATGCACATGGAGTTTATCAAAGAAAAGATGAATTATAGTGGCTACTAAAGGGAAAGGAATCAGCACAGGCATAGCTTTTAGTCCCCCAAACCAGAAAGCACCTGGCCAGGGCAGCAGGTGCTCCCAAAAGTTCTTCACCAAGGTTTCCTCATCCATCCTAAAAATCCCTCAGCCTAGCAAACTTTATAGGCAACAATCTCACCCTAAATGCCTGATAACCCTGCAACAAATCATAGCCACCAAGCATGGCTTTCAGATTTATGCAGATTCATATGCTCCATAAAAAATCCACACAAGCCATAAACTGAAAGTTATGGCTATACAGGATTTAAACATTCCCTGCACTGAATTTCATGTCTGATATAGAATTTGGACAAATCAAGAAACTGTTCTAAAAGACTCTAGAATCTGTCACATTTTCCTGTAAAGTTCTCAGGGCTGAAGATACACAAGCATACAGAACCCCTAAAAATGTATTTAAAATTAAATACTTGGAAAAACTTTTAAAAGTTAGCATTACAATTTAAAAGACAATATAGGTGGTCTAAGATACATTACTGTAAGGTGGATCACAGAAAAGGAAAAAGGTGTTTGGAAGTCCTCACTTTTAGTATTGTCCTATATGTTATGATATTGTAGGTTTTTCTAAGCAAAGTAAATTCCAAGGTTTTTTCTTAATAACTGACGCTATTCCCTTAAATACCAAGGCTGTACATGTTCCTGCTGATGTTATCTGCTCTGCTAGTGCACAAATAAGTAAACAAGTCAAAGTCATGCTGGCTACAGCACCATTAAACCCAGAGTGGAAAAAATAATGAGTGTTTGCCAAAAAGACAAAATTAGCAGGGAATGCTTCTAAGACAGTATGCAAACAATAGAGTGTGGAAAAGCAATTAAAACACTGAATGTGTTATTTTTCTATTTAAGGCAAAGCACTTAAACAGGTAAATAATGAATAAGCAAGCTAAAAAGAACATAATAAGCAACTGTAATATAAGCATGTATTTGTATGGCACCTAAAGCTTTGTAGTAATGAGTATGATTGTTAGATTAAATTAAAAGGGAAAATACACATAACCAACCCCAAAAGGGTCAAATATGAAATCTCAGTCAGCAGGCAAAATGCCAGGAAATTCCAAACTCCATAGTTAATAAAGAACTGAACAAAAAGATGAACCTTACATTGTTCTGTTGAATAAGAAGGCTTAGACATGTGAAAATGTATTTTTTAGACAAATGAATTCCAGAAGGTATGTCTCTTTAGTAAGCTGGGCTGAGCTACCAAGCTTCAGCTTGGTACATACAAAGTTGTTCCTGCTCAGTGCAGGGGCAAAAAAATAGCTTAAAACTTCGAAAGGGTTGTTCCACCAGACTGCTGCATTATAAAAGGTTTCATAACTCATTTCACATTATTAGACTACTGGCCAAAACTAATTATTAATATAATTATTTGCTACTTACTTATGTATGTAATAGTAGTTAATGCATGCATAGGTTGTAATGCATGCAGGAGTCCAGCAAGGGCAATGAGTGGAAGCAGAAACTGTTCAGCTGAATGAGATGGCAATATCCTGAGTTTTCTCATTCAACATATTAACAGGTGTTGGCACTTTCCAACCTATCAAACAACCACAGTCCTATCAGAATAATGTCTCTAAATGATTCAAAGTAAAACCACACATAATAAGTACCTCAATCTATTTCTTTCAGGGCAAGACATATTTTTTTTGGAACTGCTTTAAGCCAATTAGACCATAAAATGATTTTTAGTAGATTTCATTCATCTCCTCTTAATGCCTTCAATTTGTATTTTTAATAGCTAAAACCAACTTCATAGCCAAAGAGGAGCAGATCAGCTTCAAAGACTGTGCTGAAGCTTTCAAATCTGGACTGACAACAAGTGGAATCTACACTTTAACAGTTTCAAACACTGCACAAGAGAAGAAGGTAGGATGACTATAAAGAGCTGCATACTGCATATTAAAAGTTATTTGATCTGGCAAATATGCTATTTTAAAGGCTAGTTAACAGTGAAGTTTTTACTTACCAAGTTTTTTTATAAGCATTTCATCACTCCCAGATCTGAGTATCTCACAGGAAGAAAAAAGTCCTTCAGGTGAAATATTGGCTCAGTTGAAATTAATAACGTTTTGTTGTTTGCTTCATCATGCCAGTATTCCACTTTTCCCCCCACATAATTAATGTAATTAAATCAATAAGGTACTTTAATTTCTTTATAAAATCTGTAACTCCAACAGAGTTGCTCTGCATGATCAGCAGACTCCTGTCTCCTCTAAGTCCTTGGTTCCTTCATATGCCCAAGGCTGTTCAGGTGGCAAAAGGAGGTAAAATCAGGGGCATGGAAGATTACTCATGAAAGAAATCTACTAGTACTGGACTTATATATGGGTTTCAGTTCTTTGTAACACAGGGTTTTAAGGACATTTGTGTAGCAACTAGATTAACAATTAGACACTGCCTAACAGAAAAGACTTTTCTGGAAAATACTGCTCTGGAAAATACTACTAATGATTAATATAAAAGATGAGTTTGCAGTGGTTTCACTGGATCAGTTTAAATTTCTCTAAGGATTTTTTTCCCCTAAGTGTTTAACTGAAATGAACTTCAATGTCTATTTAAGTTAAAGCAGTGTACCATACCTCTGTAGAAGAGACCTTGAGATAAAAATGGCACTCAGTGGACGATAACGTAGATGCCTGACAGAGATGCTCCATCTACTGAAGTAAATAAAATAATAAAGATTCAGACAATATAATTCAGTTGAAACAATCAACAGAATCTGAAAGGGAGAAAAGTCCCAAGTGGATTGTGAGGATAAAGAACCAAAAACCTGGAGTGAGCATTCGGAGGAGTGGGGCTCAGATGATGAAGGCACAACTGGCTGAGGAGGCTAAGAGACATACAAATAATATATTTCTTAGACAAACACTAAATAATTTCCTGATGTTTTTATTTTCTAATTTCTACTGTAGATATTTCCTTTACACAAGAGAAGGAAATACTTTATGGAATTCTTAAGGCTCCATCATAAAAATTAACAGAAAACTTAAAAAAGCAGTGAAAAAAGAGGTGCAATGTGGAAAAGGAATTGGTGAAGATAGAGAAGACAGGTTTTTTCCAAAAGCAAAGGTTTAGAAATGAAGTTCACCACTGACTAGCCTTTGAAGTGCCAGAACTTCATTTAGCCCAAGCCAGAGTGTGATCTTTACACTTACAAAGCTCTCAGCTAAAGGAAATAAGCAATTTGTTTGTGTAAGATCTATAAAATACAATAGATAAAACTTGCAATTTTTTGTAGATATAATCCAGAGAAATTATTGACTGTCTGCTTCTTTTTTTTTTTTAAAAAAAAAAAAAAAAAAAAAAAAAGCTGGTTTTCCTTTGGAATAATCTAGTCTAAATACATCCATTTCACAAGAAAATTAGTTAAATAATATGTAATGAAGTGTTTTATTACACATGAAGCTGAATGGCATTTAAATAGCATAGATAACTGCAATCACAATTTTAAAACCTAAAAGAGATGAAAGCTACTGAATCTCTAGAGTAATAGAATTCAGCAGTCTTTGTTAGATATCTCAGGCAGGTTTGCATTCCTTGGATCTCTTACTATTACTTGTCTCAAGCTTTTATCTTTAATTTTAATTTTACTGTCAAATACAGAGAGCATGCATATTTTCTAAAAGCAGATAAAAGTACATGACATATTACAGAATAAAAATGTATGTCATAAACTTTAACAGTGCATTTTCAAAAGTACAGAAGTAGTAATTTCCTAGACTGTAAAATAGTTAATGCTCTACATTTGAACATAAAGGCTTAAAATACTTAATGTAAATACCCATTTTGCTAACTTATTAGGTTAAAAAATATAGTTAAAATGTAATAATTTTACTTAGTATTAAATCAGTTCTTTAAAAATATGAAAGAATTTACTTCCTATTCTGTCTATTTCAGATAGAAAAACACAAGGAATGTTTTACTTATCGTATGACACTGAAAATAAGAGACTAAAAAGTTTTAACCTGATGTTGATTTTTTGTACAAATATGAATACATAAGTGTAGTTGTCAAGGGAAGTGAGGGTTTAGGGATAATCAACATGTTACACCATTTTCAACTGTTTATGATGTGGATGGCTACTCAGACCAGGAAACAGAGTGACCTTTTTTATTTGCCAAAAGTGCTGCACTGCTGTTTATGTTTTCGTCTTTTCCTCTTGTAACACCTTCTGACCTCCCAACAGGCTTATAAACAACTTCTGTGTAATCTGTAACCGATCCCACGTTACTAATTTGTCTTCCATCATAATCCAAAATGAAGGAATTGCATATGACAACCAAGAGGAAAACAATTATTTAATTCCATTAATATTTTCAAACCTTCCTGTTCTGCACCAGGACAAAAGCTAAGTCCTTTTAAAAACACTGAAAAAACCAGCAAAAGATTGCTGACACAAGGAAAAATGGCAGAGGGAAAGCTATGAAAAGTCAATAGTTTTATGTTTACAGCAACCTCAAGAACCAACTACACTGTAGTTCTTATCTAGTCACATCTCTATGAGACAGAGATAGCAGAATACAAAATCACTGAACAAAATAACTCAAAAGTGGTCAGACAACAGCCCGAAGTGATGCAAAGTGTGACTGCAAAGATGTGGAGATTGCACTTGCTTTGGTATAAAAATTGCAGTGGCTCTTTATACTGATAACTCAGCCTGAGCTTTACCATTCACAAATTAGGTCTGAAAACACTCCAAATATCTTCTTACAGTGCTACAGCTGCTAGAACTGTAAGTACTGAAGCAGATCACAAGACACATCAAGTAACTCCCCATTCCAATTTGTTGTAACTTGAGGGGCTAATGTCTTTATTCTTTTTTGCATCTATTTGAAGACTCCTGCTGCCTGCCTAATCTTGGTATCTATTTTTACTAGTTTTATGAAATGTTACATATCTTTCTTTCAAATATAAAACCTAGAATAGGCTGAAAGGTCAGAAAAGTTCTGTTCTAGTAATGAGTGTTAAGTGAAAGACTTAGACTTGATTGACATGAATTTTTTTTGGTGTGGAAAACTTATACTCCCAAATTTACATATACTTTTAAAAATTGTTACTGGTGAGAAAAATCTACATGAGATTTTTATGGTCATCTCTTCTTCAATTTCTCATTATGTTTTCCAGTTCCTAGTAAGTTGTTTTTTCCTTTGGGAACAAATTTGCAGTACCCCAGCATTTATCTCAAGGATCTATAATGTCTCTTAAAGCTAGCTGTCTTACCATTCACTTAAAAAATGGATACTGCCTGTAATAGGAATATTTTATGAAAGACATTCAGAATCATTCACTATTTATATTTTAATCTCATTAGAACAAAATAAAGTGCTATTTAAAGGCATCGATTTCTTAAAAGTATCAATTCCAGCTAAGTTGAAATTTAGACTAGAGGCATAGGGAAATTGCATGTAATATTCAAAACCTGTCAATTAACATCAACAATAGCAATATCAGACTGAAACCATGGCTCAAATAAATTAATACATGGCCTTCCACTGTATAGAGTTAAAAACTGCATATTTCATAAAAGGGTGAAACTGTTCTATTCTCCATCTGGCTGCCTATACTGTTAAATGGGATTAAGCTTCAGAGTCAACAATTTTATCTACAACCAATGATATTAGATCATTGTAAAATCAGATTTTTAACTTGCTTTGATGCTTAAAAAAAGTATCTGCATCTGCTTTAGCCCTTTCCTAGTATCCCTTTATATCCCTCTGTGGAAATTAGTTTTCACATATACATTACACATCATGAGTTAGCCTTCTAAAACAGATTGATCTTCTCTTACAGTACCTTATCTTCAGACTTTCCTTTGAAGAGAATTTTTTTTACTGAATTAATTTATATATTATTATCAAAATTTTACCAGTCGTTAAATTCAGATATTAGTAATGCCAAAAAACCCCCAGGCTTTGAGGTGTAAGGAATTGCATACATCAGTATAAATTGAGGTTGCTGCTTTCAATTAAATTCCATTCATAAGACATACTTCAAAAAGTAATCCTTTATCCGACTCTTTTCCTTATTTATTTTATCTTCCCTAAAAATTTCTAACTGAATGTCTTGTGATTCTCTGATGTTAGAAAAGTCTACTGCAAGCTTAAAGTATAGTATCTGCTTTGGATTTACAATGTGCTACAGGCTATTGAAACACTAATATATTTGATATTTGCAGCTTTAAGGACTTTGTTTCCCTTCAAAGGTCTGATGCCTTTCAACTGTATATATGACACTGTTTGAATTATAAATACTCTGTTTGACTTATATAAATATATATTTGTGTGTACAACATACATGCAATACACATACCCTAAAAAAGCCAACTATACTGAAAACTTAGTAAGGAGCACATTTTACTTCCCAAAATGACACGTGTAACACTACCACAGGACTAAGGAAACCGGCTTCTCTGAAGTGATAGTTTTCCAATGAATTTCCAGGATGTCTAACAATTCAAAGAGCCCAAATCCGCTAACTGCTAACACTGATAAGACAGTCACCTATAGAAGATGATGAAAAGGACATACTGCTTTAGTGTCACCCAGTCATAATTTGGGGCACTTATAGGCATGTTGTGACAAGCAGCAGTTAGGCAAGAAGTAAGCCTACTGAGAGAAATGTTAAACAAAGAAGGAAACATCAAAATTCATAATGAAATACTTGCCTAGTTTCTTTAAAAATTATTTAATTACCTTACAGATGAAATATCCTATTGAAGTGTGAGAAGTCAGATCTTGCCTATACTACTATAAATGGGAAGATGCAACTTGACTTAATGGAAGAAAGATCTAGAAAACAGATTAGAAGTTTATGTAGTTTAATACCCAAACTAGAATTCAGAAGTTTTCAAAGATGTGAAGTGATTCTGAAGAAGGCTCTGGACTTCAGTATCTTGGCAGAAAGTGGTCAAAAAAATTTAAACTTCCAAATGAGAAAACATTAACTGAGAACTCTCCAAACAGGAATACTCTGACAATAAATTCAATATCTTTCTTAAAGATAGTATTGATACTAACATGCAATTTAAATAGAGACTGACTTCAGTTTGACTTTCATTGTACTGTCTTACACCAGCTTATCTCCACTGACTTCATACATCTAGTTATAAGCTCTGTTAGTTTTGGAAAAGCAGAATTAGATGCAACAATTTGAAATCTTTTCTCAGGAAAAACTGTACTAGACCTTCCCATAGTCACAAAATTTTCTTCTTAATTTATGCCCCACTTCTCCCAAACATCACTCCAAAATCCCATTAATTTTCAAAAGACCTTTTTCCCATCAGCACCTCCACAGCATATTGGCACTTTCAGTAGTACTTTTCACCTCTGACACTAAAGTCATTTAATCTGGGAGATACATTGAAGAAGTCACCTATAAACTTGAATTTTACTGTGCCAGGGATGTATTTATTGGGTATTCTAAAACTGAGTTCAGTGAACTGCTTATTTATTACGTGTCAGTCTTTTCAAATTTTTAGCACTAACTTGGTTATTTATGAATATTTGGAAACATCTTATAGTTGTTACTTTTTTGTTCAAGCATAGAAGATGTTCATTGCAATCTGTATAATAACATGGCTTTAAGACACAATTTTCAGATAATACACTTAGATTTAACTTTGGAGTCAGACCATTTGCAAAGGCACTGAACAATGACTGTCATAATAAAAATGTGTTGCAGTTTGCTCATTGCCTGAATTTAACAGCATCTATACTCTGACAAGTCATGGGAATTTTGAATGGATCTCTCACAAAAATGACAGAGAAGTGAAAGGTATAACTTATTAAGGTATTCTATTAAGTGTGATATATACTGAGGAACCACATTTTTTTTGGACAACCACAACTGCTTTGTATGAAAGCTATGAAAACCTGCATTTTTAGGTTTAACTCATATTTTGCACACAACTTGCCACTATATAGAATTATGCAAAGTACATGATTGCTGGTTTTGTTTTACTGCAACTGCATGCACTTAGGCTGTTACATGCTTACTCTGGTAGGCCTACTGTGACATGGAAACGGGTGGAGGAGGTTGGACAGTTATTCAGAAACGAGAAGATGGCAGTGTGGACTTCCACCGGACATGGAAAGAGTACAAGATGGTAAACAGTGTTCTCTGAAGCCTTAATATTAGTTGTTATTCTTGGTTGAAATCTAATATACTAAAATTATATTAATAGCATCCTTAGAATGTAAGTAACTTTTAAAAGTTGTCTTTAGCCTCAGACGCTCATTTAGAAAATGTCAAAGTAGTGTAAGTTGTTTGCCTAAGCAGACCTGCAAGTGTGATGTTTGTTTTTAAAGAGAAACCTCACTTTTCTTTAATCAACCATTCCATCATACGTCTACATTTTTGAGTTGTTTATATTTGTGTTTCTAGTGGCAACAGTAGAAACTACTTCAAATCTACTAAGTAATTTTGATTCACTGTGTCAGATTCCTGAAATCAATTTTTTGAAATATTACAGATCAATAACCCTCATGGACACACTAAAATTCCTGACAGGCTGAAAACTATTAAACTTAAAAACTGATAAAGTGATCATTTCAAACTCAAAGGAAAAAAATCCCACCCAAACAAAGCTATTTAAATATACAACTTGAATTACAGGGATTTGGTGATCCTGCTGGGGAGTACTGGCTGGGAAATGAGTTTGTTTCTCAACTGACTAATCAGAAGCGTTATGTTCTTAAAATACACCTGAAAGACTGGGAAGGAAATGAGGCATATTCATTGTATGACCACTTCTCTCTAGCAAGTGAAGAACAAAAATACAGGTAAGCAGAAAAATCAGACCTAAAAAAAAAAGGTTCTGATGGTAATCTTTCTAAACTGTGTACGTGCGTGGCCTTATTTCATACAAATCATTATTATTTTCCAGTTCACTCAAAAAATAATGTTTTTTCCATTTTTCATCTATTGCCTAAAAAAATAATTTCTTTTTCCAGAGGAGAAATGTAGGCTAGTATTTTACTAGTGCACCCTTGGTGAGTATAACACACAAAATGCAAAGATTATGAGATAGCATGGAATAAGATAGGATACATGTGCCAATACAGTGGGTGACAGTGCACAGTCATTAGGACAATAGGAACCTGTCTGCAGCTGCTATCAAATCCTGATTCCCTGCAATAAATACATTTCTGTAAGGTGGGCGACTAAGATGAATTATACTGCAAGGATTTTCCTTGTCAGTGACTTCTAGGAACTGTTCTGTTGTCATCAAGAGCACACCGAGGTGACGTGGCCTTATCCTTCCATGACCTGCTGGCTTAGATTCTCAATAACTCTCCTACTTGTGAAAATGGAGCAAATGTGCATTTCACTCACCAACAACTTGTCAATTTAAACACCAAATTTTAATGGACATATTATTTATCCTCTAATCCAGTAAAAAGTAAAGGTTCACAATTTCTTCTTAATTCTTGGTTAAAATAAGAAATAATAAAAATTTTAAAGAAATACATAAGTATTATCATAGTATTACATACTTTAAATTGTATCATAGTATTATGCATTTTGAAATAGTATCAGCCACAGCTGAAATATATGGGCAGTTCATAGTTCATTCACTAGGCTCTCTGTAAATGCAATAAATAGTTTGATTTATTATAGAAGAAACTAAAGACTTCACAGTATAACACATGCCTTCCTACTACATGGTCCATGAAATGTTTTTTGTAAGAGTCTTACAGATTCATGGAGTTTTGGGTGACTGGACAGAAAAATTGTCTCAATTTAGATGAATTTCTCCAAGATCTCTAGCAACTATTTTTTGTAAATAAAGTCAACTTGACACCTGAGAGAACTGATGCTGTTATTTCAACTCAGGGCTTATATGCAAACAAAGCAATTCAAAACTATCAGCATCTACCCCCACAAAACATTAGATCTTAATGCCTTGGTAGTACTTAGTTGTCTCAACTCCAAAGTAAATATTTTTTCATCTGGAAACAGTAAGAATCTACAGCAGAGATTTTTTTTATAAGTAATGCTTTAAAATACTTAGAAAGGCAACCTTTGCAAAATGGGTGATTACCCTTGTCCATTTACAGTATTACAATATAATTACTGAAATCTAAGATAGTAAAAGCAATGTTATTACAATATGCAACCAAACAAGGAATTAATCATAAAACTGAGGGGTTTAAAGAATGTATTTAATATTATTAAAAATAAAAAAAAACCATAGAAAGTATTCAGTTAAGAACATCTTCCATGTCCCATCTCTGGCAGTGTTCAAGGCCAGGATGGATGGGGCTTTGAGCAGCCAGATCTAGTGGAAGATGTCCCTGCCCATGGCACAGGGGTTGGATCTAGATGATCTTTAAGGTCCCTTTCAACTCAAACAATTCTATGATTCTGTAATGCATTGTATTAAAAAAGATTAATACATTCTGAATGCTGGAAAGATTTTGAGTTGGGCCATAAAACTGAAATTTCTTCATTTTAAACTAAGATCAGAATGGACTTTGAATCAAACTTCCTGATCTCAAAGCTATGAAGTCAAACCAGGTTGCTCAGGGTTTTCATTTGGGTCTTGAACTTACTTTTCTTTCCCCATGGTAAAAAGCTTTTCTGATACCCAGTCAGAACATCTCATTTCAATTTCTATCCACTGCCTCTCATCTTCTGTTATACTAAACTGTACCTTTAAAAATTTATTATTAATAATACGTAAATAATACTATGCCTATACTAGACTTCAAATGATATTTGAAGACCCAGCCTAGGCTCATACATTATACTTGGAACCTCTAATACAATATATGTTAAAAATTGGCTTACATAATTGTGAACTCATCTTAAGGAGAAACAGTAATTTTTTAAAGACATTTTAAAGAAAACCTGTAATGAACTGATCCTTTGAAACCTGAATGAATAAAAATAAATTAATTTATTATATTTAAAATAGGCAACATAAAATGGGTAAAAATAATTTGTTAAACTACCAGAGACAACTTCTATCATAAGCAGAGAATTACATGCACAATGAAGACTGATTGATGGACAAGTTAATTCTCCTCAGAGAGTCAGATCTCCTCTTTAAACAAATAGAATACCTCTGAGAAGCATGACCTATTTGATACAGAAATGCAGTCAACAAAAAGATACTGTGGGATTAGAGGGTTCAAGTCCTTCCAATTCAAGGTAACACAGGAACAGCTGTGTAATTGCCCTGCCCAGTTCAGTGCCTGGTGTCTCTCTCCACCGAGACTGCATTGGCACCTGTGCAAGCAGATCCCAACAGCAGCAGCCTCACTGAAAGCTTACTCTGCCAGGGAATTGAAGCAAATTGAAATACTTGTGATGAGTTAACACTAAAATTTATGAATGGTGTGAAAAAGGATAAGTAATTAGGAAAGTGGAAAGGGAAATATTGAGAAACTTCTAAATATCATTTACTAGCTCATAATTAATACTCTTAGTAATGCTGTTATCTCATATATACAGGGTTGTAATGCTAAATTGCTGTGTTGTCCTAACAGCAAAATAGGAATCAAAAAAGTTTTGTTATAAACTTTTGAACTTAATAAAAAAATTGCATATGCTGTTGCATTGAAGTACAACAATGTACTTTCAGTATTAATAAATACATGATCTGCATGAAAAATTGTAGGAGTTACTATCTACTTGTTCTCTTTTTCTTCTAACATGACAAGAACAAACACATGTTCATTAGAATATTGTGCTGACCACTTCTGTTCATATGAAAACATTGTGCTGAAAAACAGCTTACAGCAGGACATTGGCCAGAAAAGAATTAAACTGTTTGAACAGGATATTTACTGAAAATTATTCCATCATTATTTTGCAGACAACTACCATCAACTTCCACGTAATAATTGTTTTTCCATTTCTCACTTCTACAGGATTTACCTTAAAGGACTTACTGGGACAGCAGGCAAAATAAGTAGTATAAGCCAACCAGGAAATGATTTTAGCACAAAGGATGCAGACAATGACAAATGTATTTGCAAATGTTCACAAATGCTAACAGGAGGTACGAATGTTTTTATGTTTCTCAGTCTTCCTATTTTTATTGGCACTGAAATTGTCTACGAGATAAATAGTGATAATTTTGACTATTAAAAAAGTTCAAAACTCACGGATAGAAATACTAGTATGGTGACTCCAAATGAAGTATTTTATCATTTGACAGAAGTTAGTTAAAATAAAACAAGAGAAGTTAAAACTGGAGGCAAAATAAGTCTCTGAAGTTGGGGTACAAGAGAGTCTGTAATTGTGGAACTAATCAAAGTAGATTCCTCTTTCAAGGAATGAGGTAACATTCGGAGATCAAAACACAACTCCCCACACAAAACTTGTTCCAGAGATTCAGCTTGTCAGTGAAATGGCTCCTGATTCTTTAGGCATAAATCTTTTCCCTAACTACCCAAGAAGAAAAACCCCAAGAGCTGCCGTGTACTGCACGTGCCACAGAAGAGTATAAGAATTTAATTCCTTTTTCAATAAAGTTATCAAGTGGTAATGATACATCACAGATATATCTACATTTTTCTAAAGATTATTCACTAGTTATATTTGAGTTCTAGGTGGTATTTTTATCTTCAACTACACAAGTAATTTATATAATTTGTTAATCTAGAATTCCACATTCTGACATGTAAACAACTGCATTGTAAATTTGGCTTCTCTTCCTGTTATCTTTTAAGCAATTGTTCATTTTCCTATAGCACAACTTACAAGAAAAAAAGGCCCCTTTGGTTTATCCAAAAGGATAATTGGAATACTGCCCTGCAAAACAGAACACACACACTATTTCCATCATAACAGAAATATAAAAATATTATTTTATTAATAAAAATAGTTTTTTCTTCTGACCCACTAACAGGTCAGGACTATAAGGATACAAAATAGGTTTTGACTGCTTTTCTCTCCTTTTCCTTCTTCCCATGGTTTTGAACTGGCCTGCACAGACAGCTGAATAATTCCTCTAGAAAGAATTAAGAAAACAATGTTTGATGTGGATAGTAAATTGATTGAACACTTTCCCTTCTCAAATTTCAAATACAATGTATTACATAGGATTCAAGATAATGTAGTTGATCCATAAATACATTTCTTTCCTGAGTTTGAGGCAAGTCTTTTATACTGACACTTCCAAATCATAAGAACTAAAAACTGGGTTTGGATTTCTTTCCCATTTCCAGACAACAAAGCGATCTTATGTACTATTTTGAGAATTACTTCTGCTGATGTTTGTCTTCTGTCTTGCAGGATGGTGGTTTGATGCATGTGGTCCTTCTAACCTCAATGGAATGTATTATCCATTACGACAGAATAACAACAAGTTTAACGGGATCAAGTGGTACTACTGGAAGGGCTCAGGATACTCTCTCAAAGCTACAACTATGATGATTCGACCAGCAGATTTCTAAATGCTTTGTCATAATGTGAACTATGTATTGTACAGTCTTCAAAGACTTATTTTACCAAGCAACCTGTCTTATTTTTTCAAGCCCAGAAACATGCACTAGTGTTCTGAAGGGATCAGTTCAGTACAGTTCCTGAATTGCAATCGCCTTGATCAGCTAAAGCTCATATTATTCAACCAGACACAAAGTCTAAAGCATCAACCTGATATAACAGTGATTTGGCCAAATTACTCAATAAAAAGAACATCCAAGAAATCGTCAGACAACTTAAGGACTCTGTTTTACTGATCATTTATGTTATGTATGTGTTAGTAAATAACTGGAACTGTGAAAAACCCTAGAATAGTTTTAGAAATATGCATTTTGCCTCACCACTGAATTTTAAACATTAATATAAAACACTTAGCTAGATCTAGAACTATTTAACTTTCTGTGTCATGTGTGCCCATTATGTACATTAAAAAAATACTTTACTGTAATTAGCTCAATACTGTAGTAAGGGAATACATTCCTTCCCCCATAGTCTCCTAAGCAACTTCTCACACTTATTTGAGGATTTTTTTTCCAATAGCCTGTATGACAATGTTTAACAGAGGACAAATAGCATTTGAATACTTTGCATTTATTCTTGGGAAATACCATTTACAAAAATCATATTTTTTTTTTCAGTCTCTTTCAGTCACTATCTTTAAATTACAAAAATCCCTACAAATTACAATATAGTATGTATTCCTATACATTTTTATGAAGATTGCACTTTTTTTCTTCCCTTATCATTTTCCTGTAAAATAACCGAGCAGTATTTTATAAACCGAGACAACGGCATTAACACCAGATGTCCGGTTGTCTATGACAATCATTTATCACCTGGTGCTGTAATATATCTATATGTTTTGTAAAAATAACCTAACTGAAAAACATATGCATGTTCTTTGATACAATTAAATTTATGCTTATGACTTAAGATACAAATTACTATGTTTCAAAAACAGGAAGAAAAATAATCTGAAAGTTACCTAGGGTCACACTATGGTTTTTTTTTTCAGTAAGGTTAGGACTTTTCCCTAAAAATTCTTTGTAGGTAGGCCCTCAGTGTACACCACAATGTGAATAAATTACTCTACTGGGTGATCTTTGCTTTTTTTTTCCTCCTCAATTTTATTACTATATGCTTTAAAATTGAGTACTACACACTGCAGTTCAGACTGAGAAGGTATTTCTTCATAAATCACAGTAATTTAGTGGAGATTTCTCTCCAAATTAAGTTTAGCTTTTTATTCTGATGATTAGTCTTTGCCTAATATTTTTGTAAAACTTTGATTTCAGCAGATGACTGAATTAGTTACAATGGAAGAACTTAACCCAAAACAAAACAAAAACCCCAGACACATTTCTAGAGGCTAAGTTAACAAAAGGTACTGTAAGTGCAATGAGGTTTGTGAAGGGTCTAGAAAAAATATCTTATGAGGAGGAGGTGAGGGATCTGGAGTTGTTTAGATGGAGAAGAGCAGGCTCAGGGGGGACCTCATCACTCCCTACAATCACCTGAAAGGAGGTTGCAGTGAGGTGGGGTCTGGTCTCTCTTCTACTGTGCCTGCAGTGATAGGCCCAGAAGAAATGGCCTTAAGCTGAGACAGCAGAGATTCAGATTAGATACTAGAAAAATAAATTTAGTGTTACAGTGGTCAGACATTTGAATAGGTTGCTCAGAGAGGTTGTGGAGTCTCTATCCCTGGAGGTGTTTAAGAGGCGTCTGGATCTGGTGGGTGATGTTGTTTAGGGGTTATAGTGGAAGTGCTGTGTGGACAGTTGGACTGGATGATCTTGTAGGTCTCTCCCAGACTTGATGATTCTATGACTCTATCTTCAAAAAAGTAAATGACTTTGAGAAAGATGGAAGAAATTATATTTTATACTGACATTAAAGCTGCTGTCAGAGTACCCCACCACTCACACCAGCACCCTTCTTCTTAACTGCAAATGTGTCACTCACCATTACTAGTGTAGCAGAGACAAAAAAAATTTCTAATATTACTTCATGATCTGATTTTATATAAACCTAAAGAATGTAAATTAATAGTCACTGTCTGAAGAGTTGCATAAAATAATCTCAATGTATTTGAAATTACTACTTAGTATTTTATTATTTTTCCTAGCAAACTTGTAAGGATATACATATCCCAAACTAAAAAAAACCCCAAAACATCGCAAAATTGCCTTCATGAATTCCCAAGAAATGTCTTAGAGAGCAAGTCTAGAAGAGTCATCACACTATTAGATGAGCTTTTACATAACAACAAGCACACAGCATGGCAAGAGAAACCTAAAGAGCTGTCATTTTTAGCCTAGAGGAGAAAAGGGGAGGGGAAGAGACCTTAATGATGCCTACAACTGCCTGATGGAAGACATAGAGAGGACTGAGCCAGACCCTTATTGGAGGTGCTCTGCTATGAGACAAGAGACAGGGACAAGAGGCAGTAAATACAATTTGCAATTGGGGAAAGTGAATTTTCCTTTTCATTTATTCATTTATTACCATGAGAGTGGATTGGACAAGTCCCATGGAGCAGAGTGTTGAACTAGAGAACCTTCAGAGGTCCCTGCCAATCTAAAATACTTTATGATTCTATGAAATGTAATAGAAATGCTGAGTCTACATTACTGCATTTCTGTGTTGCTACATTTAATCAGACAACTAAAGAAAATACTCCCAATATTTAAGATAGTAAGCATATCCACACCAATAATAAAGAGAAAGAAAAAAAAAAAAAGTCGATAAAAACAAACAGACAAAAAAATCCCCCAAAACATTCTTCAAAACCATGATGGAATCTGAATGCTCAACCTGGCAAAGAAAAGTAGTGCTTACTTCTGGGTGACATTAAATTTCTTTATTTTAGTAAGAAAACACTGTATGACAAAAATAATTTAATATTGCATGGCTAGTTTCAATTTGTTGGAAAAAAGTTTATAAAATTTGAGGCTTTCTGATGACTATTTTGAGAAAGTGATCAAAAATATGGATGTAGACATTGAATCAACTGTTTAATGAGACTTCATTTTGGGGGAAAAAGGATCAATTTATCAGCACAAATGTAAAATTTTAGAGTGAATGTCTTTAAATGGCATTTCACCTAAAGAAGATTGCATGGCTTGAATTCCAAGCACCAAAGTGAAGCAACAGGAGGACATGTCAGAAGAAAGGCAATAATAGGAAACAGAAGGCTGCAACAACTGCTTTGGACTTGGTACAAACAATTAAAACGTAACAGCAAGGTAATCTCTACTTTTAATTCCTTCCTGTAATCAAATAAACAGTATGTGAAACTAGAAAGCACTTCCATTTTCTCTAAGTACTTTTTAGGAAGCACGAAAAACAAGGAAAAAAAGCAAATAAAATCACCATTCATGCTCAAATAATAATTGCATCTCTAAAAAAAATAAGGCATCTCTTACAGTAAGAAATGAGAGTGACTAAAGAAGGGAATGATTGGAATGGTAGTGGAAATATCGCCTTGGACACCAACTTTGTTCCTTTGCAAGAACAGCAGATTGCAAATAGAAGTGATTCAGCACAACCCTAACCTCCCTCAATTTTACATTCACACCATCTCTCAAATTCTGCTTACTTCTGCTTTAGGAATAAAACCTCTAAATGGAATCTAAAAAACAGCCCCAAGAGGAATCACTTGTAAAGAATGCTATGTACATTGTTACTGATAGCATACTTTTTTATTAATCAAGGCAGTCTGAAAAGAAACAGAAAACTCAAAGCAACTAAACATGACATTCAGTGTTGATTTTTTCATAGAAATACAGAAAAGGGGGAAAAAAAGAATATGCTTCTTATTTATTTTTCACAATAAGTTTTACCATTCTTACTCTATTTGAATATATAAAACAATTTACTTTCTCCTTTTAGAAAAAAACCATGAAATTATAATGAATAATTAATTTCTTTAGGCTTACTTGAGAATAACTGCTACAGTTTTCCTAAACTTTGAGAACATACAACTTACAATCATGAAATAAAGCTTCATGTTGAATATGTAAATTTACCTAAGTTATAGATTTAGGAAGTATGTAAAACAGAAGTTAATAAAATTGCAATAAAAATAAATTTCATACCCCATTAACTGTTCTTCAAAGCTTGTATGAAACTTTGAAAAATAAATTACAGACACTAAGTCAGTAAAGTGAATATTACTGGAATGATTGACTAGTAACCAACTAGAATTCTACTTGTTTAAAAACCAAAATAAAATTCCTGTTTAATCAATTACAATACATGAAGTGCACTGAGGTCTACACAGGTACATTACGCCCCCACATACCCACTCTTGCACTGGTTCCCATTTCAGTACTTGAGAATGATTATTAGAGGCAGGAAAAATGCTTCATTTTTTCCTACTTAGCAGTTCTGGAAGACTATAGTAATTTTCCATTGCCCAAGTAATTTCTGGGCCAAAAAAATTGAGACCTACATGACCTACAAATCCTTCCATTTGGAAATAACATACCTCTCCAGTTTGTATACAGGTAGAGACAGAAATAAAATTAAAGTACATTGATACTTCAATAAGATGCTGGTTTATTCAGGTGTTAATTGGTGAATCAATATTTTGCATTTTCCACATGTACCAACGTTTTTGCACACACTTCAAAAAGTAGTGGACAAAGAAGAAAATAACTCCTTACAGTACCTGCTTTAAAAAAATATTTTTCTAGTAGGCTTTCTTATTCACAAAACCTAGTTAGAGGGCAAATCATTTCCCAGATAAACAAAAGAAGGTTCACAAGCTTAAAGGACCATTAAACTTACTGGAGCTGCAGGGAAGCTGGATGAAAGCTCATATGGTTCCTCTAAGATCCAATGGCCTAATTCCAAAGACCACAGAACCTAAAATTAAATAAGTGCTAAGTAGAATATTAAAATTTCTAAAATAAACTTTTTGAATGTGTAGTTAGAAGTGACAGTGCTACTACAATAGTTGGTTTGCTATTTCATTTACCCCAAACAAATGATTTGCTGAAAAATCAAGAAATCAGAAAGATACAAATTTTATAACTAAACAAACCATTGAAATATCAGTCATACTTTTATGCATGGCTATATTAAATTTTAAAACATTGTGAGGATATTAGAAAAGTCAACTATTTTAAAATCACAATATATAGAGCAAAAATTTGAAAAGGAAAGTCATAATATATCAGTTCTGTTCTCTCAGCTCAGTAATCACTGAACTTCATGAGGTTCCTGTTGGCTCATTTCTGCAGCTTGTGAAAGTCCCTCTGAACAGGAACACCCATCTGGTGTATCAAATACTCCTCACAGTTTTCTAACATCTGCAAACTTGCTGAGGGTGCATTCTTCCCCCTCATCCAGATCATAAATGAAGATGTCAAACAATACTAAACCCCTACTACTGACAAGGATTATGCAACTATTGCACAGAATCCACATGACATATTTAAATCATCCTTCAAAGAAGAAGAACTCAATTTTTTCTCCTTGGTATCCTCTGTCAGTGTCATACTCTAGAGCACAAAAAAAGACTGCAGAACACTGACTGTCTAGAAAATACATTTGTGTTCAATTGAACTCTGAAACACTTGATCAGTATGATCTTTAGAAACTAGTAATCCTAAAACTGTGGACTACTTGCAGGCTTCTGTTCTCATCAGGGCCAGCACCAAATGGTTAACAGAAAAAGACAACTTAAAATAGTTGTATTTTCAATTTCTGAAATACAGTATTTTTAATTTTTTTTTGCCAAAACGTTCCCCAAACTACTCCAGAATTTTTTACAGATTGATTTTCTAAACATTCTTCAGAACAATTTATCATAACTTGCAGTTGGTTGACTATAATATTAAAAGCCCCATGGAGAGTATTCAAATACTATCCTGCAATTGGTAAAAGCATTGTCTTAATGGGAAAATGGAAAAAACCCACAGTTCCTAAATTGGCTCTGCCCCTAAGTCATACAAAGGACTCCTAATTTGTAGATAGTCTAAATTCTGAAGCCCATTCTGATGGAAGATGAGATTATTTTCCTTATTGGTTTTATCAGCGGTGAGCCACTAAGCTTCTCATAGAGGTAAAACACTGGTATCTTCTTTGCCAGATTTGTCCACTGTCACTCAATTCAACATCTTTTCCCTTTTACATTTGAGCTTCACAACACCTCTTCTGTAGTTGCCATCTGGCACCCCTTAAGTTGGAGTCAAAAAAGAAATGGTACCAACCAGCAGTGGGACACCCTGCTGTTCCCAGAGCAAACAAAGCTAACTGAACAAGAAGCATACATATACCACCCCCCCAAAATGGGATGTATAGAATTTAAAAGAAAGCAAATCTCTGTTTTAAGATAATTCTACCTCTCTCATATTTCTCCTAAATAGCTCTCTAGCCATTTCAAATAGATGAAGTCTGTTAGCACAGCCATGCACTATTAAACAGTTGTCATTATTCATCTTAGAACAAGCTGAATTTCATCAGTGCCTGAAATTATTCCCATCCTTGATTCACAAAAACTGAAATACTCTGCCATACAGATGCATATATTATTAGTTTTAATTTAAATTATAAAATGTTACCTCATAAAATTTGTGAGCAAGTCTATGAAATATTCCCTGTAGACAAAAACTGGCATTATATATATTAAGCATGGTAAAGTTATCCTTTACAATGTTACAGCTCACTAATGGAAAATTCTAAGCTGAACAGATTGATCATAAATAGCAATGTAAACCTTATAAAATGGCCTAATTGTATGTAAGAAAATAAGTTTCTGTAAAGAGCTCTTTTGCCCCAAATCTGTTGTGACAAGAATTAAATTGCAAATTCAGTTTTCATAAAAAAATTATTTTCTAGGTAAGTTCTATAGTTTTCAGTCTAAAGTATCTTATACCTGATGACTTCCAGGGACACCAATAACCTCTAATGTGAACTTCTACAAAAGCTTGTGCCTTGTGTGATGTGACTGGTGAGGAGAAGTGTCCAATTTTGCAGGCTATTGGAAATGAACAGTGATTTTTTTGCTGATAATAATAAGCAACATATCTTTAGACTTACTGCTAAAGTCGATTACAAAACGTCCAAAGAATATCATGTTTACTTTTAAAAAAAGAACAATCAAATATTTGAAAATGCAACAGCTGTACAAAAAGAGAAAATAATTTCTACAGTCATTCTATCATCCCAAACATAAAAATAAGAGTTAAGTGCATTAATAAATCAATGACCTTTAAAAAATATTCAAAACTAATAATGCATTGCAGTGTTCAGCTAAGAAAAGTATGGTAACTTCTTAAAAACGTACAGTTAAGACTGCAACTTAGGATTGTAAAATATAAATTTCAGGGTGGTACCTGTGCATATTTTTTACAATTACTTTTAACAAATATAAATTTCAGGGTGGTACCTGTGCATATTTTTTACAATTACTTTTAACAATTTACAGTAAGAATATCAAAGCCTATTAGGTTTATACTAATAGCTGTATATATTTATTGAACACAAAAGAAACTTGTTAATGTGAATAATTTCTCTTTTAATCACAATATAAATCAACTTTAGCTGAACCAAGAAAATTGTAACTTTTAATAAAATTCATAGAGACATACTACTTTAAAATAAATTCTTCATAAATAAACTTGAGCAGGAACAGATGTACCATGCTGTATTACATAAACATCATGTCCTTATAGTACCAAAATTATGTTTGTATCAAAAGTAGCTGGAAAACAACCCAAATAGATTAAAATGTAAACCCAAAGGATTAGTTATGATTAAGTAATCCTATTTCATTTTCCAGGCCAATTCTACAGCAATGACCTCTATCAACCCTTGTAGTATTTACAGAATTTTGTTTAGAAATGAAATTTGTTTGTCTTAAAAAAAGATGGATTAATACTTGTCGATCATGGTTCTGGAAGTGAGTACAAAGGCATGGTATCTACTTTCCTAGATAAAAAGAAAATTAGATACTGAGTTCATGAACAGGTCCTGCAGTAAATAATTCGGTCCCAACTCACTAAACATTCTGTTTTCACGAAAACAAAGACATGAGCTTTTCATTCCAAGTCACTGAAAGTTTGATTCTGACTCTGGCAATTTTTCAACCAGTATATTTTCACAGCAACACCAAAAAATGCTTCAGATCCATGTAATTCAAAAAGAAGTTATGATTTGCAATATTATTATCACCTGAAATTCTTCAGAATGTGTGTTTCTATTGAGAAGAAAGAGCTATCTAGAAGTTTTCAAAGGTGCAGTTACAAAAGAGTTAGCTTAAAATGTAATGATAAAGCAGTATAGTAAGGATCAGATGGGAATGCTGGATATAGGAGTATCAGAAGTTAGAAAATTAAAGATAACATTAAGAATGTATCAGATTCTAGTAGAATAGTCCTGCTGGTCATGGAGAACCAAAGTTAGGAGGATATAGGGAGGGAAGATAAGAGTGGGAAAAGTGTAGTTTTTCTGTGGACTTCTTATGAAGTTATAGAATGTTTTCCTTTGGCTTTGGACTCTAGAATCAAAGTGATTAATCTTCTGCTACTTTGTGCTCAAGTAGGGGCTATTTTATCCAGCTTGGCAGCACACAACCTGTATGGCATGGAGCTCCAGCAAGCGTCCTGCAGGTTATACAGCAACAAGTTTAGCTTTGGGGAAGAATTTTCATCTGCATATCCATATCAGCTACCTTCTTTTATTCACAATATATAGTAAAAGGTATAGCAAACCTCAGGTTCTCAAGGGTCTGAAAACACACTATGTGATTAGTTATTATTTAAAGTCTCTTACCTATCGTCTAGCACACTGAATGATCATATGGTATTTGTATTGAATAATTCATCTCGAAATACGTAAAATGGAGTGCTATGAAGATTAAATGTATGATGTCAAATTTGGTATTTCTCCAACATGCAGCTTTAAAAATAACATTTTAAGTTTATCTCAGAAGAAAAACCACTTCAGACTAAATTATCTCCACATTACAAGTCAAAAGGCAGAGATAAAAAGCTTCTTAAAGTGCCGATAAACACCTTCCAAAAGACAAACACCACTGCTCAAAAGTTATACCATGTTCAAAAGCTACTATTAATTTCTCCAGATTATTCTATTTACCCAATTTTAACTATTTTTTCAGTGAAAATACTAATGGAAGAATTGATTACATTTAAAGGATTGAGTTATGCAGCATAAATAAAAGGAAATTATTATTTTCCTAAATAAAATTTTCCTGACTAAAATTTTCTACTGAATTCCTTATTCTGGCTAGGTAAGGCTTCAGTTTTCTCTTCTACAGTTAACCAATTTGGGTAAAAATATGGCAAAATGATGCCATTGACACAATCAGAAATAAGACAATAATGCTCTTACATGATATGATTCAATGATTTAACCAGGTTAAGAAATATTTTTAAAAAGTTCGAAGCACCTTTTTATTTCAGTGAAATTAATTAATTAATTAATTAATTGAGGGAATACACATTTATGGACAAAGTTGAACCCAGTCTCTGTGAAAGATATAAGAACAGTTCAGAAAAATACTAAAAATAGCAATCTTCCAGATAAGCAGATACTACAAGATTAAATGAACTTTTCATCTGGAGATGTGGAGTTCTCTAATTCTTACTCATGTGTCTCTCCCAGTAACTTCAGAACTTTGTTTACATAGCAGCTCAATAAAATGAGTGAAAACACCATCAGCATTTGATCCAATAACATCTACAGGAACAAACTAATCCTTGGAACAATTTCATTCAACTTACTGGTATTATATGAGAGATACAGATGATCCTGCGATGAGTCTACGAGGTAAGTCGTAAGACAGGAGGACATTTCCAATCAATACTGGTCTATGAAGAGCATGGGTCGATATTTTCACCATGTATTTGTTCACAGAAGTGCAGGGCATAAAAAGGGCAATGAAATTCTACAACAGCACTTGTTGGAAAACTGATTATCTAAATACTGCCCTATGTACAAAGACAGGAAACTATTTTGTAGTAGTTTTCTCCATCTCTAGCTATCTTAATAGTTATTTGAAGCTTTTTTCTCAAGGAAGAATGCAGCTTTCATGTTTGAACCCTGTTATGAAAAAGGAACTTATAGCAATTATGTTGTGACTTGTTGAATGCTCCATACAAAGCTAAGTGTGGGACAGATAATTCAGTGCATTTATTTAGTAGATGCAAGGAATCATAGTAGGCTGGAATGAGTCTGTGGACATTTTCTTCTCCAAACCCCCTGCTCAAATATATTCCTGTGAATGCAGCCAAGGATACTATTAGTCTTCTTTTGCCACAAAGGCACATATTACTGGATCCTTAAGGTGACCAAAAATGCAAACTCTCTATTCCAAGAGAAATTAATCACCAAGAATTTCTGAAAAACCTGAAGTATACCACAACAACTTCAGATAACTACATATATATCACACAGGACAAGCTTCATACTGGTAAGTGCCAGGCATCTTGAAAACAAAAAGGCAGCAGTTTATTTTCTACCCAACAAGAAAATTTTGAAGTACTTATAAGAAAGAGGAAATCAAGAAATTTATTTGTTCAACAACCCTTTTCTGTATAAGATGAAGAGCTATGTCCATATAAATTTCAACATCTATGTTTTATAGCTTTGGAAACATGAGGAAAGCTGAGAAAATGTCATCTGCAATGTCAGATTGAGTGGTTAATCTCTATTATTACTTCGAGCAGTTGAGATGGTTTAAGGCTGGGCTGACAGATAAGTTCCCCACCCAGTCACTACTATTTCTATTCTACATTTTTTCCCACTTGCAGCAAAATATCTAAGAATTTCCCTTCGTTTTCACCAATGCTGAATACAATAAATTTTTCAGAACATAACAGAAGTATATTATATAAGGATATAAAAAAGTCAATCTGAATAATGTGAGTTGGCTAATGTTGAGCAATAATTAATCTATCCAAAAATAATGCATGGGACATGAGTTTCTCATCCATGAGATAAGACCTTGGGCCTTTCTAAAATATATAATGAGGTACAATACAGGAATACTTCAGCTAAATTAGGCACTGAAAAACTTTAACTAATTAACAGATCTTCATACAGACAAATTTCATCTAATTGAACTAACTCTACATGAGTCTGAATATCTTAACATTGGCAATATTAAATGTAATATGGACACAAACATGGTTGATATTTCAGCTATACAAAATAAATTTATTTATTGTGTAGTAAAATTAAAAATCATTTCTTACCCATTCATAAGAAACAATTCAACACCCATGAGCAATTCCCAGCATAACATTCAAGGTAAGACAAGGACTCCCACTAACTATGTGACTTGTTGTTCCACACACTTCATTTGAGAACAAAAAGTCTCCAAGTTTATTCACAATCTGAATTACTGTATTTTGCTTCCTAAAAAGAAGAAAAGGTAAAAAAATACATGCAACATTGAATGGAGGAAGGCAGAATTATAAAAGCATAAACACACAATACAAATTAACTCAAATTCTCCTCATTTCTTTCTCCCCAATCACTTTTTATCCTTTTTTTACTAAGCCTCCACCCCCTTGCTCACCCTAAATTCATTAGCCTCCCCACAGAGTCCAAACAGACACATTATCACACAATCACATAGTGCCATTATGATTTTTTGCCTTTTCTTTTATACCCCTGTTATACCTTTTTACAACTTCTGTATTCTTGGTGCTTTTTGCCTCCATTCTTAGACTTGTTTCTTCAGCTGGGAGACTCAACATTTTAGAAGCTTTGTAGGTAGAGGACAGTGTGCCCCAGGCCCCAAGGTCCTCTCCAGAACACATTCTGTAAACTGAGATAGAACCATCCAGGGGAAGGTTCCTTGGGGAGGGGGACTCATTCAAGCCTCTCATTGGAGAATTTTTGATAGATATGGTTATTAGTAAGACCTATAATGTTATATCAAATCTTTTGGGGGTGTGAACTGGAGGGTGCATTTCAGTGCATTTCATCTGGATGTGTGCACCTAAGGATCCTTAAAATAAATACCAAGGTAAAATCCCTTTTTCCTTTCTAACTGTGGTTGACTATTGATTTTAAGACCAAGAAAAGGCACCAACATCTACTTGCACATCAAAGCCCTTTTGCCCCCCACATTTATCTCATCTGTTTAAATAAAAACTTTTGAGTGCAGAATTATGTTGTTTGTGTACAATGCTCAACACAACAGAGCCTAATTCTTGGTTTATTTTGTAGTACCATAAAAAAAATATTACCAAGACATGCAGACATTTTGACACAGCATACTTAACAGTTTTTCATTAGGAAGCACCAGATTTTCAGTATCTGAATAATTCTGTGTCTAAATTTAGAGAGAAGTCCTAAAGTTCTATCTGGCTTGCTACCTACACATCTATGCCAACATTTCAATTAAAAATTCACCTATCCTTAAATACAATTATATTGAAATATGTGAAATTAAATATGAATTCCAGAAGGACCATCTATAACTGGAATTCTAATTTGAGCTCTCTACGCAGCTACGCAGGAACACATAAATATATAATTATGAAAACAGAAAGACCTTGGTATGACCAGATAAAAGTTGCATTATAACAATTTACTGTTCTTATTAATGATTATTTTTACAATTATAAATGCTTGGTAAAATCCATAAATGAAAGTGAAATTTTGGAGGTCCCTCTGCGCCTCACAAGGACTTCGAAATGTCCATGTAATGCAAGATAAAGCAACCTTGTACACAGTCACACCTATGACAGTGGTGACCCCTTTAGGCTAAGCATGTAAATTAATCACGGGCACAATGCAAGTGTAGTCGGAGCATCTCCAAAAACCTCTGGGGCTGATTCATTCTCACTACATTTAACTCCACAGAAAAGAAGTCTGTTAAAACTCTCAAAATATCCCAGTTAAAACAAACACTACTTAGCAGAATGCCAACAAAACTGCAAAAAAATTCTTCACAAAAATTACAGCAATCTATTTTTCAAGAAGTTTAAAACAAAAAAATGAGTAGTGAAAACAGAGCAACAAATTAATATCACAATTAAATCAAAAGGTGATATTGCATGTTGAGATACTTAAAAAAATCAAATGACTGACCCCGTCTCTGGTATGAATTCTGGCCTTAGCTATACAGCTTTGATTTTTACTAGAATATTTAGTATTTTCTTTCATTTCGTGAGCTTTAGTTTGGCATAGCCTACAAGTGAATGTTTTTGCAACATTGCAACCCATAGGGGCTGACCCTGCCCAAACTGCATGCTCCCATGCTATGCCTCGTACCTTAGACCTTTTCTTAGTTCTTCCTGTGTCTACACAAAATTCCTTACAATGAGAAGAAAAATTTCTGTTGTACAGAATTGAATTGCACATCTTGAATTGAAGATGTCTTACAAACTGCAGAGAAAATAGTTTATACTTGAGACAGCTGCAAAAACGGAGGGAGGAAAATTTACAGCAAAAAGTCACTCAATTTTTAAATCAGAAAATTAGGTAGCTGGTGGCTGCGAATCAATAAGCAGCATTTAATATAATCTCAAAAGTCAATGCCACGACACCATTGAACTCATGCATCTTAAAATGTAAATTCTAATGAACCACTTTTGAGGCTGTAGCTAGTGGGTAGTAGAACTGGCTTTTGACCATTGGCTTGTGTTATGGAGGACTATTTTCTTTTCTGTAGTTCTTTCAGAAGTAGTCCCTTTCTTTTCAGCCAGTTACACGTTGATGAATGCCCACAGTTGTAGTCAGCCAAAAGCAGTCTTGATGAAAAGGTTCTGACAAAAAACAATTGTTATCCCCACACAATTTAATTTAATGAAATAGTAATTGGGTAGTGGGAAAGGTCAACATATAAGAACATAAAAGAAATAATATATTAATGACCTCAAAAAAAAAAAAATCCCAGCTGAACCAGCATTTGTTGTCTTTCAGGCAGACCACTGTTCTCCCCTACTATCTGCACTGTAGAGATATCTTTACCTCCTCTACAGCGATCCTGCGTTGCATGACTTGTGAAATTCCTTTTATAGTCCTGGTGTTACCAGCATCCAGTCACATTAAATAGTAGAAAAGTATTAATTCCATTTTATGTTTCTGACATACATAAGTATACTTTTTAATAGCTATTGATGACCTTTTACAAACAGTTCTGAAAGCATAGCCACTAAGTGCTGTTTCTGACTATTTTTATCTGTGTATCTGTCAGCATTCAGATATATCAAACCTGAAACAGATTTTTGGGTAGTATAAATATCTTGAGTTTTGAAAAAGAATTCAAAAACTGTAAGCAAGTGTAGTATAAAATATGGAATCGTGTTTTTGTTGGATGTTCCTTATGCTGTAAGACTTTTAAGAGAATGATAAGAGCATGCCAGCAAATTATTAACTCTCCCCCAAAATATGCAGTGGCAGCTGCTTCTAATGTTTTGAAACTAAGTAGCTAGAAAGCCTACAACTGATATTTATTCCACAACTATTTGTATGAAATAAAACATTTTAAACTGATGTTTCAGATTATGACTTTTTAAATATATATAATTAAAATGTATGGTGAAAAGGCTGTGTTGGACTGAGCCATTTACTCCACACAACTACTATTTACATTTCCTTCTGAAAAATTCATAACTTGCTTAAGATTTTAGTTTTACTGCTCTGAAGCCCTGTTAAATTCACCTATGGAACAGCTTCAGTCTGCACCACAGCAACAAAGACATACATATACAATGCAAATAACAATGACATATGCATGTATGTACAAGTTCCTAGCTAGAATACAGAGTGAAATAAAGTGCAGAGCCCAAAGATAAATTTCATTTTCTAAAGGCATAAAAAGATCATCAACATTCAAATTTAAATGGTGGGCTGAATAAAGCTTCAAAATGGTTTACACTTACTCAGAAGACATACTTGTTGCAACTAGTGTCCTTGTTGTCTAGAGACATGAAAGAAACAAGAAAGAGTCAAAAATCTGAAAAAAAACCCCTTCGAAAAAACCTTAAATTAGAAAAGGTTATATTAAAAGGTGTAAACTACTTCATAATTATAGTATCACCTGGCAAAGAGTCTATACTAATTAATGCATATTCTAGAAATACTAAACTTTGAGCACATGGAAGGAAGGAAAACTCTTCAATCATGTTTTATGTCAAAGCATACAATACAGCAGAAGACAGGAATGTAAGCTTTTTTTAGTAAAAACCAAAACCAAAGGATTTCTAGCCTGAGATGCCACAGAAATAAGAACGGTATTGGTCTACTGACTTTTCATCAGATGCAAAGGAAAAGGTAGCTTACCTACAACAAAGAAAACCTGTAATTTAAAATTTTTCTTTCTTCCAAAAGAAAGGCAGAAACTGGCTAGGATGCTTCAGAAACAAGAGCATATTTTTTGTAAAATATAATTTTAATGATTTTGTTTTTATTTTGATAGTGTATTTTTTTTGTGTTTTGGCACGTCAGTATTTTATGTCAAGGTTAAGTAAACATTCTTTCCCTCTTCAGTATTTTCTAGTGAATAAAAGTTGTCCGAGTAATATAACACACAGGGTATACTCAAAGAATACAGCAGTCCTCAAATCAGCAATTCTGAGACACCTTAAAAAGCACCCTTCTCTTCTCCTGCAATACCCCCCATAGGTTTTGTGAGAAGCAGGAATGTTTGCCCCATATGGACTTTAAATAAGCTTGGGAGGAATTATTATTACAGAGGTTTGGAAGAGGAGGAAGTTCATCACCACTGACCATGAAAGCCTCCAGTATGCACAGAGGCAGGAGCGAACACCACTTCTAGCAGTATCAGAGAACTACATAACTATACAGAACAGGGTCATCAAAAAACACGTTAGAAGAGGTTTTGATCATCTTAACTAAGAATTACTTGTAGCTACATAAACATGCACAAATAAATATACACAAACATTTTAATTTTGTAGAAAAAGCAGACTGACTGAATTTTATACAATGATTTCAAAAAACTCCTAATTTTCAAAACCACAATATGAATTTAAATTATTTCTCCAGATAGCTACTGCTCCATATGAAATACTAATTCCCACTTCTGCCCCCCAATATATTAACACAACCACAAGTGGTAACTCCCAAAGTCTCTGCTAAAATTCAGTTTCCTTTGAGTAATGTACTGAGCTGAGAGCACAAAAATATTTCGAATTGGGAGCACAGGAAAAAAAAAAAATTCAGGGCAACTCATTTTACCCAGTAATGAATCAAAGAATAAATAAGAGAACTCTGATGCAATTCCATCTGACCTCTGTTATCAGTACAGAACAGTTCTCTATTGAAAGACCAAGTAAACTTTCACATTTAAGAATGGAGTTGGAATTACCTGCGTAGACTATTGGACTAACAGAATGTAGAAAAATTATGTGCACCATGACTGTCCATTATATGAACACCCTTTGCATGTATAGAACACAATTTAGATACCATTGACAAGGTAGATATTAATGATAACACCAGCACTAATAATTTCAACACCACATGGTAATTTCAACCACAAAATCCAGATATTATTTAAGTCTTCAGAAGCAATATAATGCAGCATATTCAATAATCTTTTAAATTCATGATAAACATGCACTCAGACCACACTATGTAAGCTCTACTGACTACTTCACAAAGAATATGTATACAATGTGAAAATATAAACACAAATAACAATAAAATGGAATAAAACTTCAAAAGAAAAAAGGAATTTTGCATTGAAATATTTGAAAGAAATTCTATGCAGTATTTTTGGAAAAAAAGTTTCCAAATTCTAACTTGTTACCAGCAATATTTACTGATGAAGTCTTACTCTACTGCCAGACTGACAGTTGAAAAGAAGATAATATGCAGTTATCTTGATCAAATTTGGTTCTATTCTTAGCAGTTATCTTGATCAAATTTGGTTGTATTCTTAGCCAAAAGAATTTCTACTGCATTACTTCCAACTCCAAACAAGCAGTCACATTTAATTGCTTTTGGAAGTTCCAACTCAATTCTACACTGGAGTTTTATGCATAAAGAATTTGAATAAAAACAATGCAACAAGATACATCAAATATATCTATCATTTTAAGTTATATACACAAAATTTGAGAATAAACAATCAAAAAAAACATCTAGTCCCACAATGAGTAAGGGTTCTTGTGTCAAAAGGACTGTACAGTACTGCACAGGTTAGGTCAGATGATTAAAATCAGATGTGAGGCCACATTATACAATTATGAGTATATGCCTCATACTGTCTTAATACACATGGTAGGATCTCCATAAACTCATGAGCAGTAAACAATTCTGGGATGTAACAGCCCGGGAAGGCCAAACCCAAGGCTTATAAGCAAGCTTTTGCTTTGATCTAACCAGTCTTTCTGGGTGGAAAAACTCATCTACGCCAAATGTGTATGTTTCAGCACGGTCATGACATTTTCCTACTACCTGAAGCCAAGCCTCAATGCCATCACAATCAACCCCCTTGTCTAAAAGTCTGGAGTTAAATCCACACAAAGGAATTGCACTACGTTCTTGGGGGTCTTTGTATAGTATTAGCACTAAAGCTAGATCCTAATGTGTCAGTTCAGAATGTGCAGAAAAATATCCTTTCTTGCATTATTTAAAAAATGTTATGGAAGTATTACTAATCATACCAATATTTTTTGCCAAACTTGGGTTAAAAAGAAGCAATACTATAAACCAAAGCCAGAGAAGCTTGAGATCCTACAGCGGCTTCTTCAGCTTCAGAGCAAAAATGTTTGTTAGCAGTTCCTTAATACTTGGTCTATAGGTAACTAAAAATACTAGATCCACACAAATTAGGAAATCTACAGCCTGTCCTGATCTTACCCTGCAAGCTCAGCTTTTAAATTGCAGATTTTATATTACAACACATTGTGTACAAGATGATGCCGTGAGTATGCTCAACAAATGTCTTGTCAGTGCACTTAGAAGTGATTCAAAGACTCAAGAATGCAGGAGGGCACACACAAAATGTAGAAATTGGAAATAAATTTAATTTCTTCTAAGCTATTATTCTATTTGCATTTAGAACTGCATATTTTTGCAAGTTAAAGGTCATTTGCTAAGCAGACAATATTTTGTTTTATTGCTTCAATAAGACAAGCAGTTCTCTTTAATTACAGTTACCAAGTGGAAAACTTAGCCAAACTATGTTCTAATTTTCAGTTCCACATTTTTCAAGTTAATTGCTTTCTCCCCTACCCCCCAATATGCAATTTTTCTTCTGTGCTTTTTGTGTCTGTTTCATTTTACATGTTGCTTTTATTAAAAAAAAAAAGTTAGCATTTACTTTTCTGACCAGCAAAAAGACATCTGGTGAGCATCATTATGAGTTCTAATGCATATCTGTAGCAGGATTATTATTAATAAAACACTGGAAAAGGTGGTATTAAGTTAACTGGTCCTTTTATTTACCATTAATCTTTGAATCCTGAAGAGTTGCATATCTGTACCCTGAATCAGATCACACACTCCTGAGTTATTTTTGAGGTCTGAAATACGGACTTCACTATAAATGACAGCTTCAGCTTTCCTTATATTTCTTAGAAGCACAGTTGCATTAAGTACTTCTTTTGTGTTTGGCAACAAGATTTTTCTAAGTCATCTGAAATATAAAACATTCATTTCAGTAGCTAGAAGGAAACAGTAAATCTCCCCAGTACTTAAAAGTGATACTTCCTGTATGTTAACTGACCTACACCACAAAAGAGGTCTCCAAGCTCAAAACGTGTTCTTTCTCTCTTTTCAATTTGAACTGGTGTTTCTTGGAGATGAAGGACAAGAAGAAAAAAGTCCTGTTTTGTACAACCTGCTTTTCAAGAAGGTGAACTCAAATTTGCTTCATTGTCATGAGGTTGTCATGAGTGACAAATGAATAAAAATGAGACCATAAAATGTTTTTCCAGACCAGTTCTCAAGAACAAAGTGTATTTATGCAAAGAATTAATTTGATAGGAATACATTTAGATTTGTGACTGGTAAAATTCAAGCCTATGTATATTAGACCTCATTTTGTCTTTTGATCAGGAACCCAGATCTTAAATATTTTTCAAGAAATTATTACAATCAATAAATAGCACTTTTAGATTGTATATTACTTAGGCCAAGTGCTCCTCTTGTGCCTTAGAGTTGACTGAAATTCTGAAAAAAAAAGCCTCAGAGTAGTCTCAAACTCAGATATATGTTTTAGTGGAGTGAAAAAAGACCTTCAACCTGAGGACTCAACAAGATACCCTACATGGTTTGGCCAATATACAAGGGATAAAGAACTTTTGGAGAGCGGGAGGCAGGCGGGAAAAAAACAGTGCATCTGTGAGTGAAGAAAGTGTAAGAGAGAGTTATATGATACTTTTCATAATCTTCAAATCCCTTTCTTTGGCTATTGTAGGTCGATCAGATGGTTCTGAAATTGGTTTAGTACCCTTATAATCAATTTTGATCTTTACAACTCTATTTCAGAAGTAATAATCTTCAGTCTTAATAGTATATGAGCCAAAAGACAGAGCAGTGTGTAGTATAGAAATATTAAAAATATCAGGTTAATTTCACTCTGTTTGTATCTAAGAATGTTGTAATGAGGACTCAAAAATTTAAGGCTGTTTTTGGAAACAATTTATAAGTAGTATAACATTAATTTATTCAAGTAATTGTGGCTCATAGCAGAAAATAATTGGTAATTGTAATGAATGATTACTATTCAGTATTTTTAAACAGCAATTATTCAAGGCTGTAATTTACTTTCTGGCTGACCTTTTTCTTACCAGTCCTTTGATATGGATATTTTTCAAGTTTCCTCTGGCTGCAAAAGTCAATTTCAACTGTAATTTCTTCACCAAAGATAGTACCTCTGCTTTGGTCCTAGAAAGATATAAAAAAATGAGCCCATCCTAACTAAATCAAATATTGCCACGTGGAAAGTTGAAAAACAAAGCAGGCTATTAGAAGACCAATAAATTAGATGATGTGACAGGTGCCTGGGCATCATTTTTCTGTCACTGCCAAATACAAGAAAATAATTGGAAGTCCTGTAATTGAAGACATAAGAACCCCTAGAACTTCTGTTTGCAACATAAGAGAAAATGAGTAGCTTCAGACTTCTCAGAATAGCAGTGTGAGAGTTCAAAACTTTCTGATGTTTTCAGTTTTCCACACGCAACCAATCATAACTAGCAACTATATTTAAGAAAAATAAAAACCCCAACAATAGGCACTTAAAACTTTGTTGCAAGGGATAGCTTTCCCAGAATTCTGCAACTTTGAAGGATAGGTTTACCTATCTGTGATCATTAGCAAAACTGGAGAGGGACTTTTTCTATAAGGATAGCTAAAGATTAAGGGGAGAGGAGATGCTCCTTCCCAATCATTTGACTGCAACCAAAAAACTTCTACATCAATCATCAGTTGCACAAGCACAGACAGTAGTGATTCTCATTCCAAGCTCAAGCCTTTCAAACAGAACAGGTACAAACTAGGGATTGACCTCCTGGTCAGCATCACCCAGGAAAAGCAGCAGTCCAGTACTCAACTATATTTTACCATGAAAGTCTCATGTCTTTACCTTATTATGTGAAACCTGAGGAAATCAAAGAACCATAGAATATCTTCGGTTGGAAGGCACCCACAAGGATCATCAAAGTCCAACTCCTGGCCATCGAGTCACAGCACGTATCTGAGTGCGTTGTTCAAACACTTCTTGAACTCTGTCAGGCTTAGTGCTGTGACAACTTCTCTTGGGAGCCTGCTCCAGTGCCCAACTACCCTCTGGATGAAGAACGTTTTTCAGAAAGAGACAGCAGGATTACCAGAAGTGACAAAAATGAACCTCAAGAAATGGAATGCTAAGGGGAGGAGAAAGGTACTTTATAGTTTAGATTCTAACATGATTAGATTCTAGGATGAAAGTTCAGGTGAAGGAATGGTACTTGTTCACCACAAAAAAGCCAAAAGACAGGAAGAAGAGGAAACAGGACTATCATGGGGTGACACTATGTTACAGAGAAAACTGGTATAGGCAAGCAGAAACATTTTAAAGACAACACTAATGAACAAATTAATTCTGTCATTAGTACCAAATAATGCCCAATGTCTACTCACCATCCCAAATGATCTGTGAGAAAGTCATGCACAGTTAATTTTTTTCTGCTGAAATTTTAGGCAACATGAACTTCACCCCCTTAACCCCAGCCTCACCAAGGTTAAGAAAACTAGTTTGTACCCTTCTATAAATAATTCCAACAAAAAATTAAGTATACTATAGAATGAATCTGTTTCATCTGCTCAAACAAAAAAATTGATTTCACTCTCACAATGATCCAATGAAGTGAACAATGCCTCCAGACAGCTGACTTATGACCAATAAAAAGCACTTTATAAAGCTTCAGATTTATATGGCCTTATTGTGAGATAAAAAAAGGAAGTCACAAGGGTAGTGGGCAACAGTAGAGTAGCTCCAGTGAAATTAATTGCTTGATATTTAAGACCTTGTCAGCCATGCATTCAAGTTTTGGTCATGGGGGTTGTCCCCCATCATCGACGGTTCATTAGAAATCAATGTTTGCCTAGCTACCTCATTGGAGACATCAGTGGCTCATTAACTCTGCTCACAATGGATCATAGGGCAGAAGAACTGAGACACAGAGACATATTTCCATTGGCAAGCTGTACATATGGAACCATTTTAAGAGGGAAAAAACCATTTTGAATTATCCCAGCTGTTATGCGGTGGGTTTGCACAATTATTAGCAGTGTGAAGTTAATTTGGATAGTTTAAGTCTTCTGGAGACTGCCAACTATGTAACAATAGTGGAATTTGAGGTGAAGATAATCCTGAACATGTTTGCAGCCCAAAAGACTCAAGCCAGGATTTATGGTAACTTTGTGTTAAGATACAAGATTGTAAACTTCAGTAAATACTTTGCTGACAAGATTTTAAGCCACTTGATGATAATTGTCTTGGGGTGACTTTATGATGTTGTGTCCCCTATTGCTGCTCTATGCCCAGAAATTAATTTTGTGCCTTTCTGTGCCTTTAAACTGAGCCCAAGACAGGGGAGAGAGAAAAAAACCGAGCAAACTTTTCAAAGCAGCTGTTTGAGGACACAGGTACACACCTCTTTTTCTGCAGTAGCAAGAGCAGAAGCAGCACCTTTCTTGCTTTTCAGCCAGCTTTTGGCTCCTCTTCTCTGGAGGGAGACTAAGAGTTGAACTTTGTTTTCCTGGGACTTCGGTTTCCCCCTTCTTTTTGTCTGGACTCTTTCAACATCAGAACACACCGGGAGAATTTTCCACCGAGGCCCCAGAGGTGGGCTCACACTGACCCAGCTCCGAGGAGGAGGAGAGAGACCACACCGGGTTTCTCTCCACAGTGAGAGGTTTTATTATTTAGCTTTATTACCCTTTTCCTGTGTGTTTGTTAAATAAATAGTTTTTATCTCTTTCAATTTCCTCTGAGGAAAATTTATTTTTTCCCAAACCTGGTGGGAGAGGGGTAGTTGTAACCTGCCTTCTATCAGAGGATATTTTCCTCCAAATCTGTCCAAACTGACACATAATCAACAACCTGACTTAAAGCCTTACAGCCCTCTAGACCATATGGTAAATAACTGAACAATATTTACTTCATGCTTTAAAGTGCAACAGCAATATTAGGAAGAGTAGAATAAAAATTTTAAACTTCCTCCCAAATGTTTTTTTAGAATCTTGAAGGATTATGAATTAATCATACCTGCAGACAAATCTTCAAAAAACAAAAAATTTTTGTAGCCAATATGTAATGTGTTGCAAGATTTTTTCCTATTTGACTGACTGCCTATTTATATTTCTGTTCCATAGAGATTTGTTTGTAAGCTCATAATTCAATTCTACAAAGATCACACCAATAATCTCTCAAATGTTTAATTCCAATGAAGAAAAGAATGGTGATATTTGTCCAATTATTAAACAAAAACTTGATGAAGACATGCCAAATGCTGATGAAATGGAGTTTAGGAATTCTTTTGTTCAGCTTGATTTTCAACAATTTTCATGAGCTGCAAGACTATAATGTAGAAAGGAGACACATTAACAAAAAGATTTCCAGCCTATAGAATCATGCCAGATACCACCAGAAGGTTTAAATGGGGTGTTCATTTTCTCAAGAGCTAAAAAAAAAAAAAAATCTAAGCAGCAGTTGCTTTTCCTCCTGATATTTCCTGATGCCAAGAGGGAAAGCAGTTTCAGTTTTACAGTTATTCTCTGCCAAGCCAGCTGCAGTCCAGTGGATTATTTGGTTTTCTGGCATGATGGTTGTGAGCACAGTGTACCTCAAAACTGGAAAAGAACAGCATACATACATATCCTTCAGCACTGAGGTATGCTTCAAGCATGTCCTCTGTCATTGACTTCTTGCACAAGGTTTATGTACTGTTCCCCTCATGCTCTGAGCCAGAAAGAGCTGCATTTGCTTCTTGCACCTATGCCTTCCTTCCACCATTAAATCCAAGAATACCACAGACTTCTATGTAAAAGGATGGAGATGACATAGATGTACTTCAAATAACTTGGGATTCCAGGATGTTATCCTTGGTGCTTATCCTCATCTACCATTCACTGTGGATAGATCTTGAGCAATTTCCTACTTGCCTAAAAGTAGTAAAAAAAATATATTCTGACTTTACATGAAGCCTCATAAACAGTCTCCTTATCAAAAGTCACCAAACTACCAATTTTCTGGGAAAAAAAATGAAACTGTTTCTTTCCCTTAATTATATGAGGACAGAAGAAACCAAAACTCTCCATCTACTTAATCCTCTATGTCTTCTTTTAGAAGAAGATTCTGAAAAATAACCAATATGTTAATTTGTTGAGCAAACAGAAATTTAGTGACAATTTAATATAAAAACTTAGGCAAATTCAGTTCCTGGATCTTTACTATCCTGCCTGCTAAGATGACAAGCTACAGTCAACCACCTCCTGTTTCACTGTCACAACACATTTCCAGTGTTCCAAACAGCAACACATACAAGAGTGTGAACACCAGCTGCCAGTGTCCCTGGAACAACAGGAAACAGCTTGAGCTGAGAGAAGCATGTGCCTTTTGCCATAGAAAGGTACTGATTTTACAAGACACTTTTTAAAAATTAAGAAATAGACCACAGCAATTCAGTAGGTAGTCCCAAATAGCTAATATGAAATCTGCCCTAAAGAGAATGATTTCTAGTGACCCAAGGTCATGAATCAACAACCCACTGGGTTCATCTACAGGAGATAATCCTGTCAGGAATGGCAGCATCACTAAGGGGTGATAACAAAGTTGTTGACATTAGGATATGGCCCAAAGCATGCACTGTAAGGTACAGCAGCAGTTGCCAACAGTATGGCTCCTGTCCTGAAAGCCCTCAACCTGATGTGGGAGAAGTGTGGGGGACAAATTCACTAGCTGGAGAAAGTCCAGAACCAGAACTGCCTTGCAAAAGTTGAGTGAAAATCGTCATGGGATTAATCATACAGAAGTATTTTTAAAACTGTCTCAAACCATGGGATTCATAGGCATCCTTCACCATCCTCTGACCACTCCCACTACATCAAGTGTTTTCCCCAAACCATGAAGGCAGGTAGTTCCGGTTTCTTCATTGTTAACTCTAAATGAGCTCGCATGCTTCCACCTTGTCTAATTCACTGTCCTATTCGTTTGTGTCTCGAAGCCAGTAACGTTTCAAGTATCATTATTTAAAATATGTACCTATTCAAAGCAACTACAAATCAAAACTGGAAGGAAAACATAAAACGATGTTGTCCCCTAAAACAACACAATCTAAGACAAGTCTATGAATGCACATATAAAATATAGTCATAAAGTTACTTTCCTGAATATCTGGCAAGATGCTTCATGTCTTATAGTTACAAATTTTTCAGGATATTAAAATTTGTTTTGCCATGAATAGAACAATTTAAAAAAGGATTCTCATAACAGGCTCTCACAATGGCCCACTTCACCCTATTTTTTCCACAGCATAAGCTTAGATTGCTTGTAAAAATCTTCTCTCAAAAAATCTCTTAAGATCAGTGCTGACGTACCTTCACCCAAATCCAACAGCTACAGAAATACAAGCCAAGATGAAACTGTTTAAAAACAAAACTGAAGGAATTTTAGTCCACACTGTCTTGAGAAAATATGATTTTAACTATCCCTCATGATGCTTAACTCATGATGTTTATTTCACTCAGAAAATAGTATTTTAAGGGTTTTTATCACTTTAATATTTATTCCAATTGTATTTCTAGTGATGTGAAACTCTTAGACAATTTAAAAGACATCCATCACTTCTCATAACCCTCTAAAACTATAAAAAAAAATTTTATTGGGATAAAAATGGCAGTTAAGTAGTTAATAATAATGATTCTCTGATCTTTTTAAACTACAAAATAATTTGTAGCATGCAACAGGTGCTGTGATAAATGTAAACTTTTTTGTGACAATAAGCAATGAAATGAGCACTCAACCTCATACCAGTTCACCACTACTGTAAACAACTTGTTTGAATACATTTTCATCTTTAAAATAAATTTTAGTTTTTTCACCTTGTCCTCCCTATGCAAAACAACGAAGAATTATGCATCCAATTTCATGGAATAATTGAAAAACACATCACAATACATAAAGGGTTTCTTTTATGCCTGCAATCCAGTATCATCAACTTCGATTTCTAGACCAGGGAAGCCACCTGCTGACATTCACAAGCATTAATCGACAGCATTTATCCTTACCAACTCTGTCTCAAAACTAAGAGTCAATTTTATAAATTTATCTATATGTACTGCCTTTGAACACACGAAAAGTCCTGGTTTTGGCGTGGTGGTGTTGTTTTAAATCCAAAAATCTTTTTCCTGAAGCCATTAAATTCCTGAAAATCTTACTTATCTTCCCCAAACACACCTGCAGCTGCGATTATAAACTATTCTGTCTTTGTGGCTTTTGCTTGTTGACACTACAATTTTACATGCATTTGATTAGACATCTTCCATGTTAACAGTGCAATAAGCATGCTGATATAAAAAGTATAGACAAAGAAATTATGAGTACTTTAATCTAAAATTGTGATATACAAGTATCCAAACAAAGTCATTCTTGGTTTTGACTTCAGCTAAAACAAAATACAAGAAACTCAACCCGCATGAGGTTTTGAAGAAAACAAAAGTATAACACAATAGCACAACAGAAAAATACAGAACCTACGTCTTTATTTCTGAAGAAACTACAAATAAAAAATTGAAAGAACCATAGAAATAAATAATTTTAAGACTTAGACCTAGTCGTATTTCCTAAAGATATATTTCCATGGCTTTTTTAATATTTACCGTCTCTTAGTGAACTCCAAAGGCCTACTGACATGTGTTCACTGTAGTGAATGAATCAGAATTGTATTTTTCACTGTAGCATACACCACAGTGACTGAAGTTAGTTATAACTAAAGTACACCAAAAAGTTTCAGTTTAGATATTATCTGGAAATTACATTCAGCAAGCATCTAAAATATTTTTAAGGAGGCATTATATTTCAAACCCTTTTTCTATAAAAATGATAGCTGCAATTTATATAGCTGTCTCTTAGGAAGCAAAGTAATGAATTGAACAGATCACACAACAGATTCCCAGCAATATGGTCTGCATAAAGATTCATATAGTCACATTTGTGGAAATGTTCATACATGAAAGTATCTAGGAAATGGCATTTCTTCTGCAGTTTCACTTTTAGCAAGAAGTTTCTTTTAAGATTTAAATAAATTTTAGGAAGTTCTTCATAACACTATGTATGATTTAATAAAATAATATTTTTAAAGATATTTGTGCCATTTCTCTCCCACTTTTTTCTTTATGCAAAGGAAACTAACTAACATATTTTAACTTAACTTCTATATTGCCAAAAGTTAGCAAAATGTTGCAATATTTAAACTGTAGCCACTGGAAAAATGTATTAAATAAAAATGGTGTATAATGTTTGTTTGTTTTTATAAAGCTTCAAGAACATATTCTAATTGGTACTAGAGAGGTTTTGCAACATAATTAGTTACAAAAATTTACACAGCCTGATTTTGTTCAAAACAATATTCTCTTAAAATTTAAATTTTTCAGAGCTCCAGTCTCATTGCCAGACATAGCATCTGGTTAATCACATGGCAATTTTTTGCAATTTTTTTTACTTTTCAGTCAAATACCTGTCCTTCCCCAAAACTCTCTGTATATGAATCTGCACAGTCACGCTGACAATGAAAACCTTTAAAATTAATTTTAAAAAGCATTCTTGACAGGAATGAAACTATACACTACTATTTTATTGATATTTGAGTGAAATGGTATTATCAGCAAGATAGAAAGAATGGATAAGTCATCTCAAAACACTGAATATAAATTTTCTCAAGACGCCACTTAACTTTCCTACTGTTAAAACAACTAACAGAGCATGCTTTGCAAGCAGACACCGAGTAGAACCATTTAAAGATACCTCTGACTGCAAGGCCAGATCTGACAAAGAGGAACAATGAAATAGAATTTCATATTGCTTTTTATTTCTCTTCAGTATATATTCATTATGTAGGGATCTTAAGAGAAATGAGTCAAAATTAGCACTCATGTATAATGCTCTTGTTGAGTAATTTCACTGGAGAAGGAATCAGTACCAACAAACCTGACAAATCTCCATGCACACTTTCTGCAAATAGCCTTAGAAAAAGCCACTGAGTGTGGTTTGTGGATTTTTATGTAGCAGCTTTAGTCAGATTTCTGTGCCAGGAGATGAAGCTGTTCTGGAGAGATATTTTAGCCTAGAGAGAGCTCTATCTTAAATGCTCCTATAGGACATGGATCTAGAGTGATTTATACATTCTACATTCTAGATATTAATTTTACACATAATATATTTAGGAAAATAAAGGGAATAAATATTTTAAAAAAGTAAAAAGTAGTAAGATGAAGACAAGTCAAATAATCATTTTAATCCAGAGAGCATTGGTCCATGGAGATTAATATCCTCTCTTCAGGATGTTTGAAATGTTGAACAACTTAGTAATTGCATCTGCACAAAACTTTTACATAAAAAAGTATCAAAATCTGTGATCAGTCTCTTTGAAACTCCACCAGTACCTACCAATGAAACATCTAACTTATTTCATATAGTTAATGACAGCAGATATCCTTTAGTGCTTTAGGTCTTTCCATTCTCAAAAGAACTCAGCATTCATTTCAATTGACTTGCTACTTACTGATTAAAAGAACTAATATTTATTTTCCTTATCAGTTTTATATTTTATACTTAAAAGATTTTTACAGAGGAAAAACACTGTAAAAAAGATTCAGTGCTGACTCAATCCTCTCTCCCTTTTTTACAGCCAAATTGAGCTCAAAAACCAAATTAAGAAATTTACTTTTACCAGAACCTAAAAGAAAATCATGCATAAATCTTTATTCTGCAGAAACATTCACTGGTGATGATCCAGTATAAAACAAATAAAAAACCTGCTGCATTAGTAACTCCTCCAAAAGGAACAGGCATCTTTTCAGGTAACTTAAGTGGCTTTTCAGCTTTTTTCAGTTTGAGCTGGCTTACCAACCTCCTTTATGTCAGCTTGGCATGGACTCTGCCACCACAAGTTACCAGAGAGCTGAGTTTTATGGTTATACACCAAGACCATCAGCATACTATATTACAAAGAGTGAGACTCAGGAAAGCTTTAAAATTGATACTGCAAAGAGAATTTATTTTAATTTTTGTACATACAAAGTTGGTCAATGATCCTCCACGAAAGAGTTTAACAAAGCAAATGTCCAGTTAAACTGACCTTTTGGAGTCTTCCAGCTTTTCTTAAGCTCCCAGCAGGCTTTGTCTTTTGTTCATTAAAAATTTTGCAAGAGCCATCAGTAACATGACACTCTGAAACTTCATTTTCGTCCCCTAGAAACCAAATTTAGAAACTTAAAATGAAAAATACAATCTTATTAAATGAAACTGCCACCAGTTATTTTATCTTATCACAGTGCTATGTACACTTAAGACACTTGTTAATAATTTGTACCAGTTGTTTTTTCACGGTATTTCAGTTAGGGTAAAGGAATGACAGTAAAGTATCTGACTTCATCCTTCAGTATCTTTACTTGTAAATAAATGAGTTGTAAAGCTCCCAATTTCCTATATTTTGAAAACCATGTATTAACTACAAGTGGAGAATCTGCTAAATTGCTTTCTATTTATTAAAAAATGTGCAATTTCTCTGCATAGAGATATCTGTGCATGAAGCATCAGTGGCTAGATTTTCTTATTAAAGCATCAATACTTTTGGTACACTCTTTGTTTACCTAAAATGACTTGAAGGTCTGAAACTTGTTCTCAAATGCTTTGCAAACAAATCTAGCAAACTGTTAGCAGGCAAGGCTTCTGTGCACATGCAGGCATATCAGACCTATTATATATCAAAAGGCATCATCTATAAGATGATGTCAAAAAGCAGCATTTTTCATTATGCATTTCATCAATTAACACATTTAATTCTTCAATACTGTCAGGATGACTTTTATAAGAACTAAATAATAAACTTCTGATTAATTTGAGAAATTAGCTTGCCTAAGATGAAAAATTTTGATGTATCTTTTAAGCAACTAAGTTTTAATTAGTCAAAATTTAAGGAGAGAATTTTTCCCAAATGTCATTCAAGAAAGTCTACTTTAGAGCATTTGTTAATTTTTCATTTCAAAGAAATGGATGAGATCAGTTAAAGAAAGTTTAATTAGTGATTAAAGTGGGCTAAATTTAGCTCCTGCTAACTAAGATGCTTTGATTCCTTTCAGAAAATACTGAGGAGTAGTATCTTTATTTAGTATGCATATAACTAAGAATAATTTGCTTTTCTTCTATCTATCAGCTACTTAAACTCTTAATCCTGAGGTAAGAGAACATCAAATTACAATCTATTACTGATTACTCATTTTAAAATTATAATCTTTAAACAAGTCAAAAATTTATTGCAGTAATTTTTGTGTAATAAATGCAAACCTGGTTTTCAGGTACTATTGTTGATTTAAATTCAATATTTGAATGACACATAGGGTCATGTAATAAAGAGCTAACTAATAACCACACTAATTTTATTTAGTATTGCACTGAGACCCATCATTTTCAATCACTGAGAAAGACTGATGGCAAGTAGAAGATGAGAAAACACAAAATAAAGAAAAAAAAATACCTCTTTTCCTGTGAAAAACATAACTTTAAAAAATGTATTTTGAATTTTAAAAGAACCTCAACAACATGACTGCATAGGATGTAAGGAGATCATGTACTCCACTGTTTTACCCAAAGTAGTCTCTGTTAATTTCCATTAGGTTACTTTAGGTTTGTTTTTTAGTTTTTTTTGAGGGGTAGCTTGGGTTAGGGGCCAACAGTAAAAAATGGTATAATATTCTTTTTACTATTCTTGGCCTGAATGCTCATGCTCCACAGCACTTGGGCTTAAAATCTTAAGACATGCATTCTTGGACTTCTTTCCAGTTAGGGTTAACTGTTGCAGTGGACCCCCCACCCCTGCCCCCCCCCCCCCCCCGGGTCCCTGCCATGTGACTCTGAGACACTCCTTTGTCTAATGTTCAAGCAGCCCAGGCTCTGATCTGGTTGGTTGGTTATTCCAGCTCCGCCCCTGGTATCCCATTTCTCCCTCTCAGTGACAAAATGAACGGGACACAAAGCCTCGGCCTCTTACCTCCCCGGCCGATTGCCCAGGTCGGCGCTCTGTCTCTCGGGACAGAGGGAATAAATGAATCTAAGATCACAGAGCGGGGTCTGAGCTATATTTCTCTCCCTGCTTCTGCTTCTGGCGAGTAGCTAACAGCTGGCGCTGGTTTAAGTGGAGCTGCACAGCCGAAGAATATTTAGGCTATTTGTAAATGGTTTAAGATATTCCAAGGCATAAAGAGGCAAGCTTACCACAGAAATTAAGCAGTGTACAAAGCTATTCAATACCAGAGTTAACTCCTGTGGGTTCTTCATATTTACAGGAAAGCAGGAAGACCTGATAATGTCCCTTATCTCTGATTACCAGCTCAAGGATCTTAGGAACTACATTAATAAAGACTACTCTTCGCTATTCCTGTCTATCAGGACTTCTGAAGCACTTTCCAACTTTTCCATCCTATAGGTGTCAAGCTTCACCATTTTCTGTTTTTTTCTGATTACTTCCTTTTAAAGCAGTCACTCAGGCACAAATAATGAGTTTTCATCTTTAGTCGGTTTTCCTAGAGGACTTTAAAGTTGATGGAACTTTTTGAAGCAATTGCATACAGTGTTAGTTCCTAAACTAAGTTCAAATATGCAGGTAACTCCTGAAACTGTGGTCCAGGAGATCTCCTAAATGTTCTTCCAAAATACTGCTCAATGATTGGCACCAAAATCAACAACTGAGCCCTCTGAAGCATTATCACAAATTAGAGTGATTTTACTTTGCAAATTAAGTTTCTACTTATTCATGATAATTTTGACACCAATCAGAACTTTAAAACCAGAATATTAGCTTCAAAATTCATTTGATGTTTCCATTGAATTAAAAAGCAATGATTAGGCAAAATAAGCTGGTTCTGCTCGATCAAATAAACCACATCTATCTAATAAAATTTTTTTCTATAGTTCTCTATTTTAAAAATATTATTATGAAGCGTCACTTAAATTAAAGCTATATTGTATCTACTATTTTGTACTTATCCATAGAGATATTTACCCCAACTATGAAGAAATTAAGTCCAAGTTTGTCATCATTAATAATCCTTCAGGTACACATGCACAGAATATTTAATACCTTGGGTTGTTATTAGTACTATAGATGTTACTGAAGCACAGGCAAACACCAAGTTTTTATTATACAGAACAATATTTCTTCAAGTCTTCTGAAAACCCCCAGGTCCTCAGAGAGAGCCTGTTAACGGTTTATTAAAGTTTTATGTAGTTTGTTATGTGCTCTAGGACAAGCGTCATCAGGCTTTAAAAATTTGACTACGTCAAAATAATCCTCACCCTGTTTCTCTATTAAAAAATACTTGTCATTTTTTCTTTTAATACTTAGTAACAATTCAACTTTTTGTGAAGATAAACAAAACAAGGAATCAAGGAAAAAACAGTTTTCCTCTTCATGCCTCACTTGTTTTTTAAAAGGACATAAAATATGTCAATAGAGGACACTATACAATATTTTTAGTGAGTCTATCTTCTTCCAAAGCTGGAAAAAACAAAAGGTACATCCATCTAAGGAAGTTTTCACATGTGTGTTTTAAAGACATAAACAGTATTTTTGCAGCATTAAGACCCATAGCAACTAGAAACTCAGGTACAACTCACTGACCTAAATAAAACACAGTGATTTCTTGCACCTAATAACAGAATGATATTCCAGATTTCCCAGCTTAAGACTGAACTACATTAATTACAGTAAAATGGATCTTCACTTAAGTCTTTTTGCCAATTAAAATAATATTTGCCTTCCACATTACCATAAATATATAAAATTCACTCAGATAAGCCTTAAGTTTATTTTTAAGACTGGAAATAATGCTAAGTCTGGGTTCAAATTTCTAAATTATTTTAGTATGATAAAAGCTTAAGAGAGTATACTCTTGCATTCCTTGTCCATAATTATTTATTGTTGTAGCTTTCAGATGAAGAGTCTCATGACCTGGAGTAAGATGAAAATAAGTAACAGTATTAATTTCAGCAGAACAACTGGGCAGTATTGAATGTGCCCTACAAAGGAACCTGAAGCGTGCTACTACATAAGCATTAGGCCTTGAAAATCTGGTTTCAGACAAGCCTGCATATTACACTTCTACTTTAAAATGAAATGTTCCCAGTAGTCTATGGAAAGAAAGCTTGCCAAATATTCTTGTCATCATAGATACTGGGTGAAAGTGCCACTGACAAAATCACAACAAAAAAAGTAGGCAAGAAAAATGTTTGATATTTAAAACATTTACAGATATAATATTTTATATTGCTATTTGATTCTCCTAAACATATATATATGACAAACAAAGATAATTCAAGAGTTTTTAAAAATATACTGGATTGACCAGTTTTCAAATAAAGAACAATATACAGAAAAAACCCACCAATTTTCTATTTATTTACTAATAGGGACAAGAAACAACTTACATTTAATTAAAAAAGGAAATGCTTAATCCACAATTAAAAAACAATTATTTCATCATAGAGAATCACAGGAGTAAATGTAATACAAGATTTTCATTTTCTTCCACAAACCTTGATTATTAGAGAAAACACAACTTCTCTTATATTACTGATTTCTTCCATTTTTAAGTGAGATCATTCAAGCTGTCAAACCTGAGGTCCTACTTGACTACACAAAAGATGCACAAAGCTGAATACACCATACTTGAGAAAAGGGCCATCACTGATAAAACACAAATACTATTAAAGTCACTACAAACACGAATTGAAACTAACAAAAAGGATTAAAAGTATAAACATTGGATAACTTATGTTTGCTGAACGCCATTCCTTTTTTTTCCATCCTCTAAAATTTATTATTTGAAACAAGCTGGCCAGCATGAAAATAAAAGTGTGACATACTAGAACAGAGATCATAATTTAGTTGTTAGAATTTAAAAGTTATAATTAAATATAAAATTAACTGGAATACCTAAGTTTAAACATAGTAAATAAGCCTGATGGAGTTCAAGAAGCATTTGGACAATGCTCTCAGGCACATGGTGTGATTCTTGGGGCTGTCCTGTGCAGGGCCAGGAGCTGGACTTTGGTGACACTTGTGGGTCCCTGCCTTCCAGCTCAGAATACTCTGTGATTTTTTTCCTTCCCTATTTGTTTCCATGACTGTTTAATGAAAACCAGACTGTTCTTTGACATTAGGAACTACAACATTTAAGGATCATCTTCTAGTACATTGACACATGGCAAAAACCCTCCTACAGTGGGTTCAAATATTTCATAGAATCTATAGAATGGTTTGGAAGAAAAAGATCATCTAGTTCCAACTCCGTTGCAATACACAGGGACACCTTCCATCAGACCAGGTTATTCAGAGCCTGATCCAGCCTCACCTTGAACATTTCCACGGATGAGGCATACACAACTTCTCTGGGCTACCTGTTCCAGGGCCTCAGCACACTCAGAGTAAAGAATTTCTTCCTAATATCTAACCTAAACCTACTCTTTTTCATTTTAAGACTGCTCCCCCTTGCTCCATCACTACATACCTCCATGAAAAGTCCCTCTACAGCTTTCTTGTAAGCCTCCTTTAGGCACTGGAAAGCTGCTTTTAGGTTTCCTCGGAGCCTTCTTTTCTCCAAGCTGAACATCCCCAACTTTCTCAGCCTGTCTTCATATGCGAGGTGCTCCAGCCCTGTGATCATTTTTGTGGCCTGCTCTGGGCTTGTTCCAAGAGGTCAACTTCTTTCTTGTGCTGGGGGCTCCAGAGCTGGAGGTCTCAAACCTGGATTTCTCCTACAGCAGGCAGTTCTTCATTCCCCCAATACCTGCTTTCACCTGCTGCAACACAGGTGGTATGGCTGAAGCACTTGCTGGTGAAGCGCAGGGAAAAAAAATGCGCTGAGTTTGTCAGCCTTTGTGGAGGTGCCTCTCCCCTGAAATGCCAGGGGGAGGGACCCTGGAGGGTACAGGTCTGTCCCTGCTCCCATGTCATGTGTGCCCCATACCTGTTCCTCATTGGTTGATTTGGGTGCCTGGGGCCCTGGAAGAGAGGAGGGTCCCATGACTGGAGTCTGACTGGGAACTCGAGCCATGCGGCTGGAGGAATAAATCATCTCTGAACATCTACAAGAAATATCGCTTCATCTTTCCTTCCAAGTTCATCGCTGTCTTATACTTGTTGTAAGGATTCCCCATTACAGCAAGCCTTCTCTACAACCTGGGTAACTTGTTCTATCATTCCTGAAGAGAACCCATTATTTGCCCTAGTCTTTCTTTTGCTGCTGATGCACCTAAAGAAGCTTTTTTTGTTTACTCTTCATATCCTAGGGTGGATTTTCTTCTGATAGTGCTTAGCCTTCCTAATCAGATCCATGCCTTTTCTATTTCTCTGCCTTCCTCACGGGCTACCTTTCCCGGCTTCTGCTCTCTGAAAGCTACCTGTTTGTGTTTAAGATTGTCCAGGAGCTCCATGTTCATCCATGCAGGCCTCCTGGCATTCTTCCATGATTTCCTCTTTGTAGAGATGAGTTTTTCTTCAGTCTGGAGGAGACAATCCTTGAATATATCTTGGGTACCTCTTCCCATGGTACTCTAGCAAGAAAATCCCTGGTGAGGCCAAAGTCTGCTCTCCTGAAGTGCAGGGTAGTAAGCTTGCTGTATGTCCCTCTGCCTGCTCCAAGATCTTGAACTCCAACATTTCATGGTCACTGCAGCCAAGAATGTCCTTGAGCTTCACATTCCTCACCAGCACCTTCTTGGTGAGAACAAGATCCAATATAGACACCTCTACTTTATGGCTCATCTACCCCTTGGAGCAGAAAGTTGCATTTATGGGTGTACATTTATACCCGTATAATATACACCTCCATCCACTGCTTTTTTAACTGTGTTACAAACTATGCACTCCAGATAGGAAAATATAAGTGTAGAGAACTCAAAATAGCAGCTCACAGTTCAGTAACTTATTGCTCACACACATAAGCACAGTCATGGTTCAACATTTCCATTGGATTTCATAAGTCTGATAACAAGTTTGTTGAGCCCTTTAAGTTAATAATTAGTTTCATATAACCAATTGATGCACTTCTACTGAATTTTCTAGGGAAAATATTACTAAAATATACAATTGTAACTACAAAAATTCAACCTCATGTAAAGCTTGACAAAGCTCAAAATATCAAAATCTGAAAATGATTACCCCAATGCAAGTTATGAGCATCATTCAGGGAAGTTCCTGAGAGTCAATATTTTAGTATATATTTACATAAAAAATATCATATGCTAAACCAACTTGAAAATGCTTAAATATAATAAATAGTCTTAGAGTTATTATTAAAAATTAAGATCAGTTTCATATAAAAAAGCCATGGTTGAACAAGATGCTTACATTGCAACTCTTGCAGGTCTTATTTCATTTTCATCACTGCACAAGATAGAAATTGCTAACTCAAATATTTTTTTCCACCAGAGATTTTATGATCCTATCTGCAATTTTGGTAACAATTTTTACTTGTGAAATAAAAATAGTTTGAACAAGGGAAGCTATGATAAGGAGTTAGTAATAAACAATTTACAAGAGCACCATGACATGTAAAACTGAAAGAACTTGGTTTTTCAAACAGATTTTGAAGACTGACAGAAAGTTAGGAGAGCAGGAGAAAAGAAGGCTCAACATTACTTTTGTTCTGTATAGAGAGCATTTTCCTTATCTCTTACGACTTTGTGTTTGTAAGGTATGGGAAAACAAATGGGTGTTCTTTTGGATTCTATGCACTCATATATTTTACTCAATAATAAAGTCAGTACAACAGTATTTTTTTCTTTTGGTGTATTTCTGAAATATTTTTCCTTTTGGAATGGCAGTTCCTTTTGCAATTTAGTTGCATTAGTATATCTAATGCAGTATGATATCTTTTGATTTTCCAGCTCTGTGTAGTAACTTACCAGTAGTATAAGAATTGTAATTCACATTGTTGTAGGATTTTCATGAGGACGCTGTGGCAGCCAATTCGCATCATCAGAATCTAGAGCTTCTTCAATGCCACCTTTTTCACCACCTGATATATTTAATGGTATGCTTCCAGGATGTCTAGCTGGTTTGATTTTTTTCTTTACTGGAAAATCATTCACTGAAATAGACTTCTTCCTACTTTTCTTAGTAGTATTATGTAGCTCAGAGAAATTCACATCATAAAGGTCCATGCCTGTAAAAGAGTCTTTGCAACAAACTTCAGGAGGATTCTGTGATTCCTTTGGTACTTGTATCTGTATTTCATTTTCATTTGAATTGGAGGATGAAAAGAAGTCTTCATAAGAAGCCTCTTCAGCACAGTAAGACTTGCTATATGTAGTAACTGCTTGCAAGAACCCCTTAGAGCATGATACACCCATTTCTGAGGTAGCTAGCTTCAAACTTGGTAATGTTGGTAGTTTCTTCCTCTTCTTGTCTTCAAGAATATAATCACTCCTGTCAACAGAGAAGCTTTTATCCAGTGAAAATGCATCTAAGTCTTCACAATTCATAGGTGAATTAGAAAAACTGTCACTCAAAGCAGGAGCAGTATTTAACTGGACTATTTTTTTGGAAGGAGTAATATGACCAAAGCCCTCAAGAAGAGAACTTTCATTTGCAATTGAAGTAGTCTTGCACTTCTCATTCTTCTGATTTTTCTTTGGAAACTTTAAATGTTTCTTTCCTAAAGAAAATCTGTCATCCAAAGTAAGCTGTATAATCTGTTTCTTTGTTAAACTTCTGGCATGTCGTTTTGGCGTTAAGCTCTTCTGCTCATTGCTATGTGATGGAGAATTCACTGATGCGCTCATGGATATATGAGTGTCAGTCCAAGCATCACAGGTATGTTCTGCTACCTCAGTTCTCTGTCTCTTTAATTTCCCAGTTCCCCGAAGATAATCACAACTTGAGTTCAAGCAGTCTTCCATTTGTTCTTCTGCAAAACAAAAAAAGTTGCAATATAAATGTATTAAACCAAACAAAAAGTGTAGCAATTTCTTAGGGAAATATATATGGAATTCCTGAACTGAAGAAATAAAGATTTAGCCACTTCTCTGGATATTATTTGGCAAGCCAAATAAAACGAAACAGAAAAAAGGATTAGAAACAAAGCACATTCTATGATGACAAGAACCTACAATAGTTTTAGCTATTGTATCCTGTCAGAGACTGAAATATTATAGTCTATGACTTAAACATTTTCTTAAAGGACTTTTAAAACTGTATTACAAAAGCTGCAGAGAAGACCAACACACCTTGAATGGGGCCCTGACTGAGGCCTTGCACACTCACTAATGAAGATAAGATAAAGTAACAACTCAGGCTGGGGACATGCATGGAGCACAGGCTTAACACCTCCAAGGTGGAGACCACAGCCCCAGGGCTATCAGCTGCCAGGCTCACACAGACCCTTGAACCAACCTGAGGAGAGGCTTTGGGTACCTTGGAAAAGGCTCTGGTCAGAGGTGCAGTGACCGCCCATCCTCCGCTGTGCAGAGGAGCCCAGCTGGGGCGTCCCCACCGGGGCAGGGGGGCAGCTTATCCACAGCAGAAGGGGGTGACATGGCCCATCAAAGGGACTCCTCTCAGAGGGGTCCCAGACCCTGCACCAGAGCACCAGAGATGATGCAACAGACCCTCAGTATTGCAGGGACAGTGTCAGGCCAGCCCCTGCAAGGGGAGACACGTGGGCGTTCCCACCTGGCCCACAGCCTCTATGAACCCACGGGATTCTGCACTCTCTGGCGTGTGGTGGTGTCTGGCAGCGTGGGGTGGTGTGGCCATGGTGGCGACAGGGGACCCTCACCACCAGCAGACCAGATGGAGAGGAGCATCCAGACATTGCTGGGACCCTTGGATGGGTGATAAACTTCCACCTAACCCCTGTCACCCCTCCCTGTCCCCCCACGGACACTTCTTTCTCTATTTCTTTTTTTCTTTTCTCTTTCCTTCTCTTTTCCTCTTTTACTATTAAATAATATATATCAATTTTTTGGCATCAACACCTAGTTCGTTTGGTTTTAATCTCGTTTCTGGGAATATTTTGAACCTTCTAAGTTCTTTCCAGTTTATGCAGAGAGACTTAGATTTCTCTGCTTCTCTGAGTTTAAACCAGATTGTAACATATCTATCCCCTTACCTGGTGATAAGCACCTACAAGTCCCATTCTGCTTTCTTGAAATTAAGCAGCAGAGGAACTCGCTTTCCCTCTTGCATTTGTAGAGAAAACCAGCAAGATTATATGTTGATGAAGTTAGCTATAGTAACAGTCAAAACTCAGTAATCATTTCTGCTACCACAGCATTAACACCACCTTGAAGTTTTTGCAGGTAAGATGAAATGAAATACTAAACCATAGTATCATACCACATGCATCAATACAATGTATTAAAAATAAATAGAATGTGGAAAAAAAAAATTTCTTGTAGCTATTCTTACGAAATTATTTTGTGTTAGGTGTTACACAGAATCTACTCCTAACTCTTCACAATAAATTCCTCTGAAACAAGCCAGTATCTCTGATTAATCAGCATACATTTTAAAACTCTGTTGTTCTACAATCAGATTATTGCAACAGATGGTTTTGCTTAAGTAGACGATGAGAGCAACATCACAGCAACACTCCTGTAAGTTCTCCTGTAGGTTTTAGGGGAAGTCTTGATGTTACTTGCTTAGTAAATACAGATAGTATTTTTAAACATATGGTGTAGCTATATATATTAAGAAAGATCAAACATATAGAGAGAAATTTCACATGGTATGATCAGTCTCTCCTACCAACAATTCACAAAGTCTTAGCTTCGATCCTCAAATTAACCTGGCTTCTTGAACTTTTTAAACCTTTATATCTCTTAGGCACAAACACAGGTGCTACTGTCACAGAGCATCGGAGATGGAAGCTACACTGAACGTTGTCACGGGAATTGGTGGTCTGCTCTTAATGTAAAATTACATTGTGCAGTTGCAAAGCTGAAGGGACATATGCAAGGCAAAGCTCTCAAATAACAATGTTCTACCTCATCAGCACATAACTGATCTACCAAAGTAAAACAGTTTGCTGGCACAGCTCTGCTCCTTTCATTATTCAACTATCACTTCTCGCTAACACTGCTTGAAGACATAACAAGCTGTCGCAGGCTGCAAGATACCCACCCTGTTCTCAGGTAAGCCAACATGACAGAACTCCTGTACAATGTCAATAACGTACAACACCTCAAAATAGCATGAGGTAGAGCTTACTGTTGAGGGAGAACGAGAGCATGCAAACAAATTCTAAAGGCTCCCTTCTACTCATTTTTCTACTGAGATCAAGGCCAGCATCTGACTTGAGCTTTTTGTCCCTGTGACTGACAGATGACACAAGGTCTGAAGCACACACCTATTGCCTACAAAATCAATACTATTAAGATTATTGAGCTGTTCACTGATGTAGCTCAACAAACTTATCAATTACCTTCTCTCTTATGCCCTGCTAATACACCAGAACACAGGAACAAACCCCTAACTTTACTGGAATAACTTTATGAGGTTCTTACCTTGCTAACAAATTATTTCAATCCATCTGAAACCATATGTTGGGGTTTTGGGAGTTCCCTTTTTCTCTTGAGGAATTTTCTCCCATATATGTTACCAAGACAACAAATTGCTGGGTACTTGGGAGAAACAAAAGAACTGGCCATAGAGGGGAGGAGCCCATCTGGGGCTACTGTCCTCACGTGGGTGTGTGCCCGGGACTCGGGACTCAGTGTGGAGACGGGGAGAGACCACTCTCGTCAGCACTGTGGGTTTCCTGCTGGTTTTCCTCTCTGCTGGAGAAACCCCGTGATCCAAAACCTGTCCTTCCCTGCCTCGCTGGGAGCTGAGCTGCAGACCCTGCTGCCTCAGCCTTCGCTACTCTGTAGCCCTGCCTGTCCTGCCTGCCGGGGATTCCTACCACAGCTCCACAGCTTGATGCATCTCACCTGCCACCCGGAATTTGTGCTCCCGCTGCTGCTCCAGCCTGCATGGACAGGAGAGCCCGGACAGACCCCAGGATCAGCTGCCCAGGGAGGTTTGTGAAGCCTTTCTTCCATCCCTTCCCGGATCCCAGGCCGCCATCACTGCGTCCTCCCCGAGCTCGCTCCGGAGCGCCCCCTGCAGCCGCGGGGGAACCATCGCACCTGCCCTGCTCACCGGGAGCCGCCAGCGCCCCTGCCGGCTGTGACTGGAACTGCACCAGAGGGGAAAGGGCCTGACAGCCGAGAGAGGCTGCACTGGGTTTGTGCTTCTGTTTGCTGTCACCACTGTAGTTATTGTTGTTTGTTTGCCTGTTTATACATCTGTATTTTAGTAAAGAACTGTTATTCCTATTCTTTATATCTCTGCCTGAAAGCCCCTTAATTTCAAAATTATAGTAATTCAGAGAGAAGGGGGTTGCATCCTTCATTTCAAGGGAGGCTCCTGTCTTCCTTACAAGACATCTGTCTTTTCAAACCAAGACACCATAAAACATTTAAAAAGCCAATTTATTTTTATTCCTGTTGTTTCTTCAAACCTGACTACTTAAGTTGAAAAACACATTAGACTAACTTTCAAATTTGAGTTTTTCAATTGAAAATTTGGAAGACATTTCAGTTCTTTGAGGTCTTACTCTCATTCAGATCTCTTTTTAGCTTCTCACATCACACTATTTGGTGCACACTCTGTGTTATATATATGATCACTGCTAAGAGCAGAGAAGATTGAGACCATGTCAGGACAAATTATTCATAGGGAATAGAATGAGTAAAGAGGATGAAGTGAGGCAGGCAATACAGCAGTAAGGCAGAGCATTTACCTAGTGGTATTCCTCTTGCTCCATTTTTCTTGAGTTCTTAGTACAACATACTTTGTTTAGTTAAGAAGAACTAAGATAATTTAGCTTTAAATATAAAAGATAGAGAAAATAGATACAGTTCCCATTTCAGTATACTGTACTTTCCAAAGTAAGATATAAAGGCCATGAATGATTTGTAATTTCTGTAATATATATTAAGTTGTGTTGGTTACCTGGTAGCAGCACATCTTCTGAATTAGTTAATACACAAGTAGAAAGTGGGAAGTCTCCTGGTGAGCTATTTGGGAGTTTTTGAGTAATTTGTGAACCTAGGAATAAAAAAAAAAACCTACTAGATATTTTTAAGCATTTTTTCTAGATAACACAGCAGCACATTTTTCTGAAACTAAAGAATGATGTCAAACCATTTAGAAATTATTACTGATATTTCTAAGTCCTGCTGAGGAATTTTACTAAAGAACCTGTGAAATCTTGCAATTGGCAGCCAAGTCTTGATACAGAAAAAGTTTTTAAAAATGTTTGAAGGTTTACCTAGAAATCAAAGAGAAAATAAATACAAGCCTCACTAAAATAAACTGAGATTTAATTTTTCATCCATGTATTACTGTTTCATTACTTTCACAACTGTTTTTGAAATTCGAAATTGACAGTCTAGCTGACATGTATGTCTTAAATCTTCGAGTACTACAGTATCCCCTCCCCCAAAAGATGTTCCACATTCAACACTTTCTATAGTAACTGGCAAAACCTAATGACTTAGACCTTAATATTTTCTCAGTAAGGAAAATACAAAAAAAAAATCTGAAAACTACAGTCTGGATTTAATTTACCAGAATACACATTTAAAAATCAACTAGAATTATTTAATTAGGTTATTCAACTTTATTTCCTTTTTAAGTCTCATTCTTCAGTACCTGGACAGATATCTCATCAGTTTTGGGCTCCTTTCTAAACTGTTGATGTAGGAGTAATAAAATATATGATTTAACAGGAAACAAAATTTAGAGTCTCACTGTAAATTTTAATCATGAGGTGATAATATCAACTTACACGGCTAGAAAGTGTAGCTTAAACATTAGTCCTCTTGAGAAGACTAGTGATAAAAAAATTAATTTGCAACCACTGTGTTCCAGATATGCAACCAAGATATGAAAAAAATTCTAAAGGCGAGAGCATGACAAGCACACAAAAAAGTCAGTGCTAAAACCAGCAGCCATTTGTGCATCTTGAAAATGAAGTAAAATTTAACTTCTTACCAGTAGGAGAAGAATTCTCTCTTTTCCTCTTCATATTCTTTATTCTTCTTTCCGTTGCATTGCATTGATCTTTTATCTTATTAACAGGGCTGTATATAAGTGAACCGTTGTCTTCAAATAATAAAACTGGTACATCTGTTTCTACACAAAGAAATCGTATTTATATATTAATATTTAAATGCTGTAACAGCCTCAGATGAAGTTTCTTTTTTTTTTTTTCAAAAAAACTTGCCAAAATGAAATAGTCTTCTTAGATCTAAGATCCTTACAGATGCCTTAACACAACAGAATTGCAAAGTCTCTGTAGAAATTAGATCAACTTCATTTCTCATGGCAATATGCAAAAGACTCAAAACCCCCCCTAACCAACAAACACCAAAACCCCATCAAGTGCTTTAAAGAAATAACTTTAGATATTTGAATCTTAGTAAAAAATAGTTCTTACCAGCATTAACTGCTGTTTTTTGTAGAGCTAATTCTTTAGCTATTTGGCTCAGTCTTCTCTGAAGCTTTCTATTATTTTCTGGAGTTTTTTCAACAAAGTCTTTTGGCTGCATACATTTGTGCTACAAGACAGACAAAACTATTAATTATATGTATAAAACGGTCAAAATAACTGCACCTCCTATATTTTGCCTATCACTTTGTCACAGTATTTATTATTGATATTTATCCTGCTTATCACCTCCTTGCGAGTCACAGGTAATTATAGAAGTTATCATTTTGCAAAATAAGCTTTAATATTAAATAAGAAAGTACCTAACAAATCTTTTTTTTTTTTTTTTGCTTGTGGCAAAGTTAAAGATTTAAAGGTAGTTTTTTAAATACTAGTATTTGTTGCAACTCTGTGAAACACAAGCCACATAGTACTCACGTTTTTCTGATTAGTCATCATTACATAATTAGAATTTAAATCTTCATTTTTTTAATCACCAATACAGAAACTTGAATTTTAGTATACTTTCTTCAGATAAGATGTTACATGATTACAGCAATAAAGTATCTTTAAACTCTTACTCAGATGGATAGGTAGAGTTTACAGAATGTTCTGAAAATAAACAGTTCAAATGCCTGAGGTCAAAAAGTCAAGTTCAAACTTTAAAGTTTATTATTCCAGGCAAATTAAAAAAACCCCAGATACTTACTTTTTTGATTGGTAGTAGAAATCCTTTGTTAGTGTCTACTGCCGGAAATAGGGATTCATCAACATGGACTCCAGTTTCATGACACCTGCACAATAAATTAATGAAGGTCTAGTGGGGTTTTTTTCTCTTGGTTCTGTTTGGTTTTAAGAATGCAAGAACTCCTCTTTATTGCAAGAAGAGTTGTCTGAGCCCTTCAATAATGAAACACAATGAAACTTGTCTTAAGTGTGTAACTTTAAGGTAAGTACCATATTACCCTCACTCCCTACTTCTGCCTAGTACATGCCAAATATGGGACACAATTTTTGTGCCAATGATGCCCCCCAAATTGCAGTTCTGAAACAGCAAGATTCCCACTTGTTATTTTCCGCACCTCTCCAAGCTGTTGGACTGTGCTCCCAGCAGCCGCTCGTGTGGCTCGGGTGACACCTAGCGATGGAACTGCTACACAGTGTGAGCCTGCACTGTGGTTACAGCCTCATCCTCACTGGGGTTTGAATGGATGAGAAAGAAAAACCGCTGCAAGTATTTGTCAAACTCGCTGAATTTAGAGTTCCCAGGAGCATCAAAGACAGAGATTCAGCAGCTGGACTTCAGTGACAGTTATTAAATTCTGGATAATAATCAGCACAGATGTAGACTACAGGAAAAGTGACATTAATTCAGAAATTTCATTGATTCAAAGAAGCTAAATAGATGAAAAATTTACCATTAAATCTAAGAATTTTCTACTTCACAGAAAAATATAAATGATTTATATCTTATTTGTGGGATGAGTTACCCTACTAAGAAAACACAGGTAGAGCTTCACAATTACGCATTTGATGTGGAAGTATTAAGTGTTCATAATTTGGACAGATTGTTGCAATTTCATCTTATATGATGTTCTTTTTTTCTGGGTTTTGGTTTTTCTGTTAGGCTGCTCACTGAAGTATTTGTGTTGAAAAAGTAGTAAAAAACTTTTTCTCAGTGATTGCAAAGCTGTCACTCATTTTGCACTAAACTTTAAATGTATCATTTATTTGCATGATAGCGAGTCCATGACTTTTGTTTGCTATTTTTAAAGTTAGACATATGTATCATTCTTGGAAAGAAAAGGACAAAAAAAACCCCAAAAAACAAACAAACAAACAAAAAAAAAACCCACCAAAAAAACCCCAAAAAACCCCCCCCAACTTTACTCTGCAGTTACGAATTTTTCTGATTTTCAATTTTTATCTTAAAGAGTTGTCTTCTCAAATTACTTCCTAAACTGTAGAACTGCATACAGTTTAGGCTCAAATAGATGCTTGCACTATAGAGCAGAAGCTTCCAATAAAAGTTTGAGGCAGATCATTGGAGAGAGCACTAGAAATCCAGTAAGAGCTCAACAAGGCAATGACCACTGAATACTGCAGAAACCGTTCAAAAGTTTCAGGCTTTTATGGAGAAATCTATTACAGCACTTTTTAGCTCATAGGGCATAATTCTCTGAGAGGCTCAAGCACTGCTCAGGGGAAGGCAACACTAGGGTCTAACGGGTTGGAGGTAGGGGTCCACTAGCTGTTAAATGTGAGAGCATTTTCTACAAAGCAGAAGAACTAGGAAATGCTGGAATAATTGTATATATTATTCCCTTTCTTGTCTGGTATTTTCAAACACCAAAAAGTAGCATCTAGATTAAATATCATATACAGCAGAATCCTGCAATATCCTTCAATGTCAAGATTCCCAAAAGCATGTAAGAACATAAAACCACAGCCAATCTGTGTTCCACAGATTTCTGGTTGTCAGATAGTCAGATGCAATACTGTATTTGGGTTTTGATAAAATGAACTGTTTAATTGCTTCAGCAATTTTTTAAACCCATGAAAATCTTTGCTCACTATGATTCTGCAACAAGGAGCTCTACAGCCTAACCCTGTGTTATTAAAACCCCATCATTTACTGTTTTCTCTGAATATGTCTCCATGTGTATTGATGTAACACTTTCCAATTCTTCTGCTGGAAAAGAAAATATATATGCATTTCCCATTCAGCCTCTCTACACAACCCTTTGTCTTCACAGTAGACTTCCTCCTCCACTCCTACTTCTTTTCCAGACTGAAGCATTCTTGTCTCTTCAATCACATCTTGCAAGAAAACTATTTTAGAACTTCAGTCAAGCTCACTGCCATCCTCTGGCAACATTCCAAATATAACCATGATAAAATGCTGTGATTCCACTATATAAAATTTTATGTTCTATTTAATTTGACTTTTGACTACTGGTGAGGTGACAATGCTATGAAAATGTCTACTGTAAGTCCCAAAGTGCAACAATCGTCTTTCTGATATGCTTAAGAGGACTGCTTTAAACAGTCTCCTTGACATCAGCAAGAATTTTATTCCCTTCAGTCTTAGCTTCTTAGTGGTACTTCTTCCATTTTAAATAGACACCTTTTTAAATTTAAGCATTGTTGTAGAATTTCTTGGGTTTGGTGTTCCAGTATGAACACTTATTTTATACTGCAGACATACTTACGAGAAGGTCCTCTAACATAACTTGAACATCAATCCACAAACCAATTGAGACCAAGCAATAACTAACTTACTTGGTTTTGCACTGCACTCCTACAGGAGTCACCAACCCCAAGTCTACACAAGAAAGTTGACACGTACTGTTACATTTGCTGAGATAACATTTCACAGCATTTCTGACCTTTTTGAGAATGTTCTGCTTGCTACTGAATGAAGCAGCTGGTTAATCAAGCCATCTTTTTTAGCAATGATAAAAGTTCAACTCATAGGAACTTGGCATGATTTGCTTACACAGTTATCAGGTTCAAACTAAGTTTCCATTCACAGAGGACCACAATTTTACCAGTATATATTATTCAGTCCTTCCTATTTACATTGTTCCAGGGTTCAATAGACTGTCTTCTGCCTGCCAGTCTAGAAATTTAGTCAGGCATTTTGGTTCCCTCATATTATTACAAAAAAACAAAAATTCGCATGTATACTAGCACAGATTCATTTTAATTTTGTACCATCTGTGCCTCATTTGAATAACCCCATAACCAGTAAGAACATTCATTACTATCCCTTATATAAGCTTCTACTGCTCCTAACCTATACTTTGTCCAAGGATATGATATCTTCATGAATTCTGCTTATAGTATACACAAATCTAAGATGTATGTTTATCTGTACCTTTTGGCATTTACTTTAAACAGAAGAAAAAGATTACAGAGAAGTTCAATCATAATTCACAGCTTAGGTCCTCCTCTGCAATAAAATACAACTATTTCAGATCATTCCCCCTGTTCCAAGAAACTTCATCTTCTAAGCCACGTATCAAGACCTTGCTTTGGTCAGAAAGTGATGATAGGAACACTTGAAAAAGACCAGGAAAATGCTAGCCTTCTCTTTCCTACCAAACAGCCTAAGTTTTCCCTGAAGATGCTTTCCCTTGTCTTTTCCTTTGTTGCTGTTATCCAGCAATATTTAAAGTTTCTTGAGGCTTTTGCCCCTGGATTTCAAAGCTCTGTGCTGCCCCCTGGAGTATCACACGCCCAGTTGTTTCTACGCCTCAGCTCTCTACAGTGTTCACCCACCCAGCCCCTTCCAGCAGTGCAGAGGAGATTCTTGTGGTGGAACTGCTCACACAGAAAGAGTATTTCTGTATGACATATCCTAGACTGTCCCCTGTAAAGCACTCTCATTCTTCCATTGCTGATTCTACTCACCTGGGCTTTTATGAGATCCTTTATACTATAGCACATCCAAGTCCTCAAATAATTTATAGTCTGTGTGACTAAGATTTCAAATTCTGTATTTATACACTTTGCCACCCAAAGAGCATATTTAATTTTACACCTGTTTTGAAATCATTATCATTGTCACACATTCAAATAGCACCAGGTCCCAGAAAGATACATTCACATAAATAAAATTTTTTATTTCCCTCATTTTAGGGAACTTAAGGTATTTCTTGCTTGGTGTTAAAGCCGGCTGGGCTGTGTGGCTGTAGCTTCTATATTTGACATACTTAAAAAAAAAAAGAAAGAAAAACTCTACTTCTGCAGATCTGCACGAATTTCTTTTTTGGTAAATGGACTTGCATCACAAGTTTTTGGGTTGTACTGGCTTACATTTAAGTGCCTGTAGACCCCAGATTTGCCATCCCTCCTTGTACCCCCACTTTAAAAAAAAAGCAAGCCTAAATTGTTTGCACTTAGACCACTACCTCTCCATGCATATTACAATTGGTATAGGTAAAGCCCTCTTTACTTAATTTATACTCTAATTTCCATCATCACATTGATTTATCGATTGGAGTGTTTAACATATGCATATTCATAAACCGTGTTTTTACACTTCATCTGAAATTTTAGTTAGGCCTCACAAGCACTTTGTAAACTCAGAGACACAGCTAAGGAGTAACAAATTCTAAAGGACTGGTTGCACACATGAGATTTTTCTTTAATTTTTTTAAAAATAAATTTAACTTTTTCCATATGGTGGTAGAGAATCTTCACATGGTTCTGTTCTGAACTTGCCAAATACCTTAAAAACCAGCATATATATGGATCTTTTTCCATCTTGCTAGGATATATTCTGTTTACAGGATTTAAGTGCGGATCAGTACAATGCCCTTGGTGAAATGTGATTTTTCTTACGAAAATGGAAGAATTCTATTCCACATAAGTATGGCTTTCACTGCCTATGCATGCCATCTAAAAGCACAGGAGCAGAATACTGTTAACAAATATACTATGAAACTAGTTCAACACATTGATTTTTTAGGAGTTACCTTTTTATACAAGTCACATGCTTTAAAATAGGAATAAGGTCATAGAACAATTGTAGTTTACTAATATATCTATCAGTATTTCAAGTACATTAATAAAATGGTTTCTGTATTTAAGTTTTTCAATAAAAGAATACTAGAATCTATTATCTCTGAAATAGGCCATATTCATTATAACCACGAGTACTCACTTTTCCACCCAGAGCACAGAAACTGTTTTTACACCCATCTTCTGTGCTTTTTTCCATGTAGTCAAACGTCCGTCTTTGAAGACTACATGGGTCACGTGCTTGTTCAAAGTTTTTGAAACCTGTAGAAAAACACAGAAAACTCATATTTAAGTCTGATAATTGGAAAATGCTAATGAAACCAGCTAGTGTAGTCCATTTTTAGGGTATAAACCATTAGCGTAAAAATTTATTCTAAACTTCATGTCAAGGACTCTTTTGATTTTTCCCAGCTTCACAAGAAGCATCAAGCAATCAAAACTCCAGTCTCATCAGTCAAGCTAATGCAGGCTAAAGACATGGAGTAGACTTTTGTTTTCAAACTGCTCTAGGTTACCATTTTCAGCTCGCTACTCTATGTGTATCACTAATTTTTCAACATTTTTATTTATATAGTGCAACATAATTTCTTATGCATCAGCCAGTACAAAAAGCAGACCCCACTATCCAAAGAAATTACAAAATATCTTTCAGGCCGTAGAGAACTCAGGCTTAAAGAGTACAGCTAACTTTGCTTTTTAAACTAATTTTTGTCAATATAAATCACTTTTTGTTTTGAGGGAAGGCTGAAGGTACTACAAACAAAAATTATATGTGAATGCTCTGAAAAATGAGAAATACAGAAAATTAAAGTTGCATAGATGATCAAATTTTCATTTATCAGCCTCCATTGGCAAGTGATGTTTTCAGTTCTAGGTACTCCATTCTTGACAAACAAGGTTTCCTTTGTGGAGACTAAGGACGCTACACACAACTGCTTGATCAGTTGAGATTGTTGACCTGGTGAGATCAAAAGAACTAATTTTTTACTGCAGCATCTCCCCAGGCAAATGGAAATAGCTCTGCAGCTTTCTGTTGCACCCTCAATTGCATCATTATACTTGGCTTACAGCATGCTGGGTCTGTGTTTAGCTTTAAGAAAACTATTTGCCTTCTCCAAACATTGCTGCTGGCAAGCTGATTATGACTTCTTAGAAGATAAAGCCCCATGATATTTAAGTATCTAGATATACAATGATCCATTAATCTTATAGAATAAATTATTACTCCAGATGTATGTCCTAAGGATGCTTGATGTAGCTTTGTCTCCAAATGATGGAGAAGCACCACCTTACACCTCCCTCTCACCTTTCCCACCTCCTCCCCTTACCCTGTGCATCTTCTGCTGCTCAGGTGAACTTTGAGATGTCTGAATAAACAATCTAGTGAAAAACTAATTTAGAATTTAATTTCCCGATACAGTGAAACAAGTCAGCTTCCTATCATGTGCTCAGCCAAGAACAGGGAAGTGTCTGGAAGAGGGAAAGGGCATGACCATCCCTATGCAGTCATAGGCATCTGCTAAGTAGGCTCATCTGTATCACCTGCCTGCACCATATTTGGTTATTTTGATAATTTTGAAGAATTATGAAACCTTATGCTTCTGCCATATTTTCTGTGAGGAAAAAATCTAGCATCATCAGAATAGAATTACACAGGTCTGATAGTACAGCATAGATATATTTCTTGTTCTTTTCACGGAAGTTATTTATCGAGAGTCATGTTTGCTTTAATAATAAAACCAGTTGTCCTACTGTTCTGGTCACTCTCACTCAGCTAACTTCATACAGAAAGAGGATTTGGGGAGCGAGATCAGCAAGATTTCCTAAATTACTGTAAGAGACATCTAAATACGCCCATTTAAAGAGCTCTGGGAGTCCATACAAGAGTTTTTTAGAGCATGATGTGGGTTGTAAAAATCTCCATTAACCAGTGATAATATGCAAGAAGGGAAGATGTCAGTTTGACTTTGGTCTCTGGTTGAAATGTTACAGCTGGCAATTAAACATATTTTGCACCTACAAGTCAACTAATGGAAAAAATCATTGAGACATGTACTGAGACTCTTAGATGTATTTTTACTAGCGCTTTCTGGAATTGACCCAAATATGTGGGAGAGTGAATGGAAGAATAAAATGTCATGGTAATTTAGTTAAAAAATATTGTACTAAGAACAGCTGCTTACAAGTTGATGAAAACAAAACAATATTAGGAACATACTTGTAAACTACAAGTTTTCAACACTTAAGATTTGCTTTGCCCACAGTATGTGGCAAGCCAAATACTTCCCAAGAAATGCATGCTATCACATTAATATGCAAAGAGGTCTGTAGATGTAGAAAGGCTTTAGATGCATTTCCCATCTGTCAGTAGCAGGAATTTTATACCATGTTGGTCTATTCTCAGGTCTCTGATTTTTGCCCTTCCTGCCTTTTAAAAACTCATACTAAATAGGAATATATCTGGCAAGCAGAACAAGCAAGCTAATTTATAATTAAGATCTTTCCTATTCTATTTATTTCAAAATAGTCTCCTTACTTTTGCTCCCATATCAAGAAGTTGCTGTTCAAAGGTTTTTGAGTAGTTTTCTGTTCTGTTAGATGACCAAACTTCTACAAATGCAGAAATACCTGGATCAGAAGAGAGAAAACAACAAGTAATGAAGTACATACCATGGTAAAACTGGTAAAACTGCCTTTCCAATAGAAATTTCTTTTATACAGGTCATATTCAGTTGCAAATACAGCTTTTAGTAAAAAGTGTCAGATTTTAGCAACAAATTTTTTTTACTGCATTTATGTCCCCTAAATTAGTTGTAATGGAAGTAACTTAGAAGTCTGACTTTTCACTTCATCTATTTAAAACACACTAGCAGCTTAACAAGCAATACATTATCTTTACATGACTACTCAGCCTTACCATTATTTAATAACTGTTAATCATTAGATTAATTAAAATTTTGAAAACCGGTTGATATAATACAATTTATAGAACAAAATGGAATCACCACAATAGAATTAGTCCTTGCCCAAACTCCCAGAAAATTTTGCAGACATACCCTGTAACAGTTTCCAATTGACTTCAATTGTCACTTTATCTGTATTGAAACACCCAAAATTAAGTTCATATAACAAGGGCTAATAAAATTTCATGTCAGTTGCCTTACGCAACTTTAGGTATTCAGATTTAATTAGCTTGCTTTATTAAGCAGATTAATAAACTCTTTAAGGGATCAAATCAGCCTTGGTTGAGAATATCTTCAACCAACCAACCAACCAACCAACCAACCAACCAACCAACCAACCAACCAACCAACCAAAGACAGAAGTACTGACAAGGAGGGATAAGCAAATAAAACTCATAACAATCCCTTCATTAATTTTACATAGGACAGGCACTAAAGTGACCTACAATTCCACTGGCCATGCCACTTTCCCTTTTTGAATGACAATTCAGGAAAATTCCAAAAACTGGAGAAATGGCAGTTTGCCAAAAATAACTTCATGCAAACTGCAGGCCAGACAACTCTCAGAACTCATGAATAAAACTGAGAGTTTCAATTTAAAAGGGTCATCCTTAGCAAATATTGCTTAATTATCTTAGCTACTAAGATAATTAAGCATGTCCTTCTGATTAATTATTATGCCGTCTCATCTGTCTTCTTTCTAAATGAAAACCAGAGTAATTCCCCAACAATAGAAGTACTTTCATAAAGATTAAAATATTTTTACAATTACTAGAAACATTTTTGACATACAAGAGAAATATGAAACATAAACCACTTCCTCACACAAAGAACTGGGAAAAATCTTATTATCAGTACTTCAGATATAAATGGGAATTTAAGACAAGTCTGCTGCAATGTGCTTTTAACTGTGTTCATTCTACTACTAGACTGGGGCAGATTCTGCCAGAGTTGCTTTTTCCCTTGATTGTTCAATTGTGAAAAACATTGCATTTGCATTTGAAAAGATAGTATCTTCCTCTTACATCAAATATTGTAGAACTTTCACAGCTAAATTTTCCTAGGTAAACAGATCGGAACAATTCAGGTCTAACTAGGAACTTATAGGGATGCCACTTCAATGCTCCAAGCACATGCAGTAGGATCAAAGGTGTATTTTACAAAAATTAGACAATTCTAGCTAATCAAATATATTCCAGCAAAAGGCAAGGCTTTTTGCAGTTTTTGTACAGTTGATGGAAAGGAAAACATGGGAGTGCTTGGCACTTTTTTGAACCAGAAGAGCTCTGAGTAGAGATGGGTTGCTGTAAACGCCAGCCTTGGGTCTCAGAGAAGGAGGTGATCGCAGAGAAAATAGGCCATGAGAGGGCAATTTGGTGCGGCAGAAATTTTGAGATGCAGAAGAAAGCCACGATGGACCGGGGTGGGAAGAGCAGAGGGGTCGCCGGGCACTGGGAGCCACCCTAAAGGGGCAGCCCGAGCAGAAGGAAGCGTCCGGCCCTGCCCGCCCCGGCGGCCAGGCGGCGGGGCCCGGCCTGCGCCCGGGCACAATCCGCTTCCAGCCGGAGCCGACCGGGCCCCGCCGCCGGCATCAGGCGGGCTCGCGGCGCGTCACAGCAGCCCGCGGGGGAGCCCTGACCACTCCGCGACCGCGGGCCGGGCCCCCACAGCGGCCTGCCACCCGCCCCGCCGGGAAACGCCAAGACAAGGGCCGCAAGGAGACAGGGGAAGGGGGCAGCGCGGAGCCCGCGCCGAGAGAAGCCACCGCACGGCGACCAAGTCGGTACCTTTCAGGACGGGCTCCATTGGCGGCACAGCCCGACAGCTCACAGCGCCCGCCACAGTTCAAACCCGCCCCCGCGCACGGCCCCGCCGCGCCTGCGCACAAGGGGCGGGCGGCCGCCCTGCCGCGGCCGTGCAGAGCCGAGCGGCTGTGGCGGCCCGTGGTCCTGGTCGGAAATGGGGTGTGCTCGGCCCAGTTCCGGCACTGCCCGACGCCTGGGGAGGCGCGGCACAGCCTAATGCTGGTGGCAACCGTGTCACAGAATTAATTAGTTTGGAAATGACCTCTGAGATCATCGAGTCGAACCTATGGCCCACCACCAGCTGGTGAACTAGACCATGGTTCTGAGTCTTTCCATAAACATCTCCAGGGACGTTGACTCCACCTCTTCCCTGGGCAGCCCATTCCAATATCTAATCACCCTTCCTATTAAAACATTCTTCCTAATATCAAGCCTAAACTGCCCCTGGCACAATTTAAGACTTTGTCCTCTCATCCTGTTCCTGGGACAGGAGACCAACCCTCGGGTGGCTATAACCTCCTTTCAGGCAGTTGTAGAGAGCAATTAAGGTCCCTCCTGAGCCTCCTCCAGGCTAGACACCCCCAGCTCCCTCAGGCTCTCCACACAGGACTTGTGCTCCAGACGCTTCACCAGCTCTGCTCTCCTATGGATTCGCTCCAGCACCTCAATTGTCTTTTCTGAATTGAGGTGCCCGGAACTGGACACAGCACTTGTGGTATGGCCTCACTAGTGCTCAGTACAGGGGGAGAATCACTGGTCCTGGTCCTGCTGGCCACACTACTGCTGATAGAGGGCAGGATGCCGTGAAGTTTTGACAAAGCCAAACACCAAGTGAATTTTCTGTGTCACCGTTTGCCATAAGGAGTCCTAAAGAGGCATTCCTGAAGAATTTTAGTTTGTAGGAAAGTTCATCAGAGAACGGCTGGTCTCTCAACTCTCTGGTGGCCCAAACTGCAGTGTCTAAAGTGAGAAAACAAATAACAGAAAAAACCAGCAAAATAGGGGTTAGCAAAGAGCACTGTAAGGCAGTATTTACCAAAGCATGCAAAACTGCTTGAGAGCAAATGTAGTATTAACTATAGTTAGTGAAATAAAAAGGGCAGGACTGATGGTCCTTTTTAAGCCTTTATTAAAAGTGATCAGCTCGGGTGGGTGCTCCGGCCAGCTTCGTTGCCCCCAGCTTCGACGAGGAGGAGGAGGAAATTCGGCTCTATCACTCCCTGTGATAGAGCCGGGCCTTCAAGCGTTCCTCACGAGGCGTGGCTGTATACCAAAGGGTATACGAAGGCGATGGTGGTAATTAGCTGTCCTCAGGGCAGTGGCTTCAGTAGACTTTTTTGTTATGGTGACTTTTTTGGACAGCTCAAAAGCTGGCCAGGTAGTAATTGCCTGTCGGGTAGCCTGGTTCATTTTTCTTAAAAGTTTGTTGGCTCGTTTTAAATTATTATTTTTAGGGGTATTTTACTCCCAAGGGTCTTTGCAGCTCTAGTTTGCATATTCAGCCCCTTTTCTTCCTTTTTTTTTTTTTTTTTTCTTCTGTCTTTTCCTTATCTGCTACTCTCCAGGCAGGCCAGCTTCAAAAGGGGTAAAAGGGGGGGTGGGTGGTCGTAAATTCTTGCCCTGGAATGCAAGGTCTGATAAGCTGGATTCTTCACAACGACGTGTGGGTTTCTTTCTTAAACTGCAAGAGAGATCCTAACTTATAAAGCTACAGCAAAGCACAAAATTACATTTAAACAAAACTACAATGTAATACAAATTACATTCAAACAAGGCTATAATGTAGTACAAAATTACATTCAAACAAGGCTATAATGTAGTACAAAATAAATGGATAATTGTTAAATTGGTAATCTGGTCCCTTATTTATAACAGTTAGGGAGCCCTAACTGGCTTTGGCACTTGAAGGCTGGAGTGAAGCAAACATGATACCAGAGGGAAGTTAGAGAAAAACTCATGACTTCCCTAGGGAAAAATGATAAAATATATAATAAAGTAAGGGAATCAGTGTAAGGAGATTTATCATGAGAAAGAAGGAGCGCATCAAGGAAAATGATGCTGCACAGCTTTATTATGCAACTCAGAGCTCAGGAGTTACTATATGGTTGTACAAATTGGTGCTGTTCTGAAATTTTCAGTTTGTAATACTAATTTCCTCATCTGAAAAATAATATAGCTGACATGGAAGAACAACAGAGATGCAAAACAAGGATACTAAGTGATTTCCATATGAGAAATAGCTATTCAGACAAGGATTTGTCAGCTTGGAAAAGAAATGAGGGAAGGGGGATGTACTAGAGGTTCTTAAAATCATGAGTATGTGCAGAAGGTGAACATGGAGCATTCCCAAAAAGAGCCAGTGAGTGCCAAAAGAGACTACCAGATGGGATTTTCTCAGAACATGTATTTCCACATTGCACCTCATGAGGTTGTGGAAGTATTCAGAGTGCTGGGAAACTACATGGTTTCTGAAGCAAATCCAGCAAATTCGTGAAAAGCTATCAAAATGTATAAAACCACCTTTCCCTCAGTAAAGACCTGAACTGTATATTGCTGGACTCTGAGAAGATACAGGGAACACTTTGGGTTTTTCTTTTCTGGTTTTTTTTTGGTTTTTTTTTTTTTTTTTTTTTTTTTCTGCAGTAATTTTCCACTGGAGTGGCAGTACTGACCTGAAAAGGTTTTGGTGTGGTCCGTTATGCCCATTCTTACTTTTGTGGAGAGACTCAGATCTTGACTCCTACCAAGGAATGTACCAAGAAGATGACTGTAATAATGCTTTTTTAAGATGTGTTAGTCTAGTATGTAATATTTTGGCACAGATAGTTTGTTTCATTTTGAGGGCATTGGTATTGCACTAGATCTGTGGCAAGTGTTGAGCATTAGTTCTTGGGTGCTGAATGTGTGACAGACTTCCTTTCGCTTATATATTCACTGTGTATAAAGTAACCAGTCAATCTACAAATATATGTTTGTTTGTATTTATGTATCCTTTGTACTTCTGTCAGTATGTTACACAGTTCTTTGCTAGGCAATAATAAAATATTTTTCTCTACTGTGCCTCAAGGAAAAGGGAGTCTTGTCTTAATGCAGTGTCTATGAACATTGATCTAAAGGCAACTCCAGAAGGTGGGGGAAGATTTAAACATGACAGTCCTCGGTTAAAAAACCCACAGGTTATGTTTGAGCCTTTAGCTGGAAGGTACTAGCAGATCTTATAGATGCTAAAGACAAATATGCTGGAACGTGCAATTATACCTGTATGCTCTGATTCTACACCAATAGAGACAACGAAGAGTAGTAATTGCAAGAAGATGTAATTCATTTTCAGAGCAGACTAGGACTATTCATGAGAACACTGGGTTTGGGATGCCCACCTTTTTTTATCATGGAAATGAATACACAGAATACTGAAACTGTCCCACAGTTTTACAGTTTTGTCTTAAATTGTAGGAGCTTTGACCTCAGAGTTTACTTTAGGGTTTACAAGAACTTAATTCTCAGATGGTAACTAAACTTTCAGAATTGGTAGTTCATAGTTGTCTGTTCTTGTGGCAGTATTGTCTTGCTGTCAGTTACTCCTCAGCATTTATCATCCTCTAGTACTTACAGAAAGCAGCACTATATTTTTACAGATGCTATTTTGCCGGTTTGAATACATCAGGGTGTTTAAGCTTTCATGCCACAATGAACTCCTGAAAGTGGCAATGAATGAGGCTTATTTACATTAAGTAAACATAATGCAAATACCCTCTAAATAGCCTTGTTATTTGGCTTGGTGATATGAAATTTCATGGTGTCTATAAAGCTAGGAACATAGCATTAAGTATTACATTGACATGATTTCTCTACAGTCAGTACTTACTATGACATACAGGTTATATAGAAAGCTGCACTAGGAAGAAAGAGTTTTACAGGTTAATTATGTTGAGAAAGGAAGGAACTATGAAAGTTGCATTTCAGTTGACCTCTTAATGAAAAAGAAGTAATAGTCCCCCAAAAAATAAAACACCTAAATGTTTCCTAGCCATCCAAACAGTCTTGACAAACTTAAAAAAAAAAAAAAAAAATCCAACAATTCAGTCATTTTCCAGATTTAGGTAAAATATAAAAAAGAGCTGTATTCATAAGTGTTTCTTTGGTAATTCAAAAGATCCCTTCTCAGCCAGCCCTTAATTTATTGCTATAAATTGGATGTGAACTTTGGGATGGTATTTTGTAAAGCTGTATCACAGAGACAATTTCTCAGACATAGAGTTCAGATGGTGGGCTGTGTATTACTCCCTGGGACTTGACATTAAGCATATGAAAGATTCCTTGAACAAATGAGGAGGTTTGCTATTATTAAGTAAAATCTGATTTTGTATATTGATTATTGGGTAGTGTTTGTTTGTTTGTTTATTTGCTTGGGTGGATTTATGAGCCTATTTCCAGTTTGTGCAAACAGCAGCTTTAACCTTTTGTATCTATTTTTTTTAATCTTAAATTTCCAAGTGTGAGTTATGTCCCAGATAAACAGCTGCTTCCTCTAAAGCAGTAAATCCCTGTCAGTCAGTTTGTGTATTTAAGACCTAAACACTTGTATAAAAGCTTGAGTTATTGTCTCTACATTGCCACTTGATCATTCCAGATGCAGAGGTGGGAGGAAATGCTTGGACCAGGCACAAACTTGCATGCTGCCTTCATGGAGGAAGCTCCAGAAATCAACTCTGATTGTCTGCATCAACTGTTATTGTCTCCTCTGACAAGGTAGACTCCTTGTTTTCTCAGTAAGCCTAACAATTCTTGTCTATGCCTGTTCCAGTTTGTGTGGATTTTTTAAGTGACGTGCAAAACTGTGCGCTGTTTTGGCGGCTGTGTTCTGTCCCATTAATACTGGACTGACAGATACACTTTGCATACTTCACCCCGGGATCCTTTTCTCAGGACCACATAACTATTCTGTGATGGACTAACTTTTCCAGCTCAAGAGCTCCGGCATTGTAACTGTTTGTTTGTTAGTTTCCAGTTAGTAGAGGAAGCTCTTTTCCATCTCTCCCGCCAGCCGTGCCTGCCATTACCCATGTGGAGAAGCAGCTGAGCTCGCGCCACAGTGCCACCTGCAGGCATGGGGAAGCATCGCACCTGCCCTGCCCGGCCGGGAGCCACCCGCGCCCCTGCAGGCTGCAACCGTAACTGCACCGAAGGGCAGGTTGCTTGCTGGCCGAGAGCTGGGTGGTTGGGTCTCTGGTTTTGTTTGTTGTTGCTGATGTTATTGTTGTTTGTTTGTCTTGTGATATGTATTCTAGTAAAGAGCTAATATTCCTTTGCCCATATCCTTGCCTGAAAAGCCCCATAATTTCAAAGTTATAATAATTTGGAGGGAAGAGGGTCACGTTTTCCATTCCAGTAAGGTTCCTGCCTTCCTTGGCAGACACCTGTCTTTTAAGCAAGGACAACAGGATAGAGGAGTCACACCTCAGTAGCCTCAGAGGCATTCCAATCTCTTTGCTTCTCCATAAGCAGAATGCCTCCTGAGATTGCCAACAGTGGCTTGTTTGTTCTCCTGTTTTCCTCCTTTGGCTGGCTGATGCTCGTGTTTTAACTTTCCACTTCTGTTTTGCAGAAGTTCATTATAAACAGACAAGAAGAAATTCCTATCTTATATTTTCCCTTTTTATTCTAGTGTATATTATGTAGACTATTAGTACATATTATTAAAAAAAAACCCCAAAAAATGGAAAAAACAGCTTTCTAATAGCCATTGTGAGCAATATTTGGAAAAAAAAGTTGCATATGCCTGTTAGATGTATGTGTATTTGTCATTGTCAAAACAACTTTACTGCTACTCTCATTCCTTATTTGTGTTTTACGGAACATGGGAAAAATTATGAGGGACATTTATTTCCTGTCACAAAGAAAGTATAACATTATGGATTGCGTTGTCTTAAGAAATTGTTGAATGTTTTCATCAATGAGATGATTTTGTTCATTTTCCAATGAGAAGCTTATGATTAAGAAAATGACATGAAGTAAGTATGAGACTTTTTTCAGGAAATGAAAAAGCAGTTAATACTGGGGGAGTGACCAATTTTATTTCCTTTTTCTACCCTGTAATTTAAGAAATCACTGTTTTTATATCCACAGCTAATGTGCTGACATAGCATCAGCTTTATTTTGTGTTTGTGAAACAGTGATACTAGGATAGAGACCTATTCTTGTTAAGTTTCAACTCACCCTGTAAAATAATGTCTTTCACAAACTCTGACCCCAAAGGCCTATTGTGGAAGAAAAAGACAGCAACATGCTGAAAAATAACAGCCGACCATGTAATTGAGAGTATGACTCAACAACATGCTGATAAGCAGGTGTCTGTGTTGTTCATGATGGCATGGAAAGCTTATATATTTCCCCTCTGAGTAGTTTTCACTGCCTGCAGTTCAGGCTAAGACTGCAGCTGTGAAGGGGTGGAAAAGCCAGTTTATCTAACCTCGGTACTAAAACTGTGCTGTGAAGCTTTGTGATTTTCCCAAGCAATGTAGAACTGGACTACTGAGCACAGGCTTATTGCTTTTCATGGATCTCTGTGGAGATGCAGATCTGAGGACAGCATTAACAATGAGTATCCCCAATTCTTCATGATCTTACTCACACTTGGCAAAGTAGCCCAAAAGATACTATTTAAAAACACGGTCCTCTTGCGTGTGTTTAGGCAGGTCTTGCTTGAACATGTGAGAGCAATTTAAGGTTTCCATCTCCTACTGTGAGCTCCACAGCTTACCGAGTCTCAGGAAAAGTGATGGTAGGGTAAATCTGGAGTTCAGGCTGTGAACTGAAACAGGACTCACATTTGCTGCTGCTGACTCAGATCCAGAAGCAGTGGACACAGCAAAGAGAGCAATGGTGTGAACTTATATCTCCCTGACGTGAATGACCAAATCTCATTTAAAGGCATCTGAAGTGCTTTACTTGCCAACTGGAACTTCTAACTTGTATTAAGGATGAAATGGTATACACAGGAAAGGAGCTTTCTGTTACTGTCTCTGTGGGAATAGGCAGCAAAACAAAGAATATTACTATTCTTGTAACTATAGTTTGCCTACATCCTGTCAGCAAAACTTGTCTCCCCAGTTAAGTAGGATATAGTATAATTCAGGCTCAGAGAAGGGTGACTGGTGCGAGCAGAGGTACGTGATAGATTCTGTATGGTTTAGCAGGCCTCAGTATTGTCTGGAAAACAGCTGAGTGGGGGTGGGTGTGTAAAAAGTGGTGTTCAAACTGATAAGTGACCTGGATAGGGATACTGGGGAGAGGCGAGAGGCTGTTTGCTCTCTTTTCCCAATAAAATATGGGCATCAAAAGAAATCTGTAGAAGTCATATTCATAACAAAAAGAAAAGGTGTGGTTTTTTCCACAGAAGAGGAACTAAAACTAGAACTCCTAGCCGCTGGGTGTTGTGGCTGACAGAAGTGGTCACAGAATTCAGGTGGGTTACTAAATATTTCATAGTTATCCATAGTTCAGGAAATCCTGAGACCATAAATAGGTTGAAACTCAGAGACAGGTTACTAGGTTAGATAAACTCTGACTGAGAACACATATTTTTACATTTCTAAAATTTCAAGTTGTGAGAGCCTTGATGCTGTAAGAAAGGAATCCATTAAGTTTGTGAGACTCCAACTGAGGGGTAATGTCAGTACTCCTGAGTTTAAGACTGCCATTCAGAGGGACCTGAATGGGCTGATGGGAACCTTGTTAAATTCAGCAAGAATCCAAAGTCCTGCACCTGGACAGGAAGGACTTCTGGTAATAATAAAGTGTGCTTTGGGTTCTTTCTGTGCAAGAAAGACATGGGGAAACTGGAGCAAGTTCAGCGAAAGGCCTTTGAGGAGAGACTGAGGTAACTGGGCCGAGTGATGGAGCAGGTTGTCCAGAGGGGTTGTGGAATATCTGTTGTTGGAAGTGTTCGAGAGCACAGTGCACAAAGACCCAAGCAAATATTATCTGAGTTCAGTATTGTACCTGACTAGACAAATTCCCAAGATCCCTTCCAGCTGGATTTATCTTTTAATTATAGGAATTTTCATCTAGATTATCTCCTTGAATTAAGTCAGTGCGTGACTTCTGAGCCTGTGCAAAGCAGGGGACAGGGCTGCGTTATCAAAGAAGGAGCGGAAGCTCATCTGACTTGGACCAGTGTAAGGTGTTGTGGAACTGGTCCATGCCATCTTTCACCTTGTGCTGTAGACCAAGACAGTGTTCTAAAGGTGAAACAAAACACCTGGAACAAAACCACCTGCAACCTGATCTTGTAGAGAAGAACAGGCCTGCTGCTGGGACCTGGGATAAAGATGTGATGATAAAACTTCATACCCTGGTACGACTCTGTGATAATTTACTTATTTTTTATGTAGGCAATGGTGGACTTGCAACAAGGACCCTGAGGGCAATAAGGAGAGACTTCAGGGCCTTGGGACAACAAATTAAGGGATCAGGAGCAGAAGTGGTGTTCATCGACATTCCAGTTGCAGGAAGTGATGAGGCAAGAAACTGGAAGAACCAGCAAATCAGTACCTGGCTCTGAGCCTGGTGTCACTGGCAGGATTTTGGGTTTGTCTACACGACACTGAGACTGCTGGCAACAGATGGCATACACCTGTCACAAAGGGGAAAAGGATCTTTGCATGGCACTTAGCAGAGCTGAGTGAATGAAACTAGATTCAAAATGGGAAGGGGATAAAACCAGTCTCCTTAGAGATAAGTGTGGAGGTGGCATGCCAAGATTTGAAGGATCGTGTGCTAGTGAGGTCCATGATGTGCTCATTACATGGAGTACATTTGAAATGTCCTCATATAAATGTGCACAGCCTGAGGAATAAGAATGAAGAACTAGAAGCTTTGGCCCTGTCCCATATCTATGAAATCACTGGCATAAGATAAACATGTTGGGATGAGTCCTATGACTGGGGTGCTGTGATGGGAAATTATAGGCTTTTCAAGACAGTTAGGCAGGGCAGGCAATTCCAAAATGTCAGAAGACAAGTGGCACACAGGCCTGGCTTGGCTGAACAGGGATTTTCTTCTAGGTCTTAGGAAAAGGAGGAAAATGTATGGACATTGGAGATAAAGATAGGTAACATGGGAGGAGTACAGAGATGATGATCTACTCTAGGGATAAAATTCATGTGGCCAAATCTTGATTTGAGTTTGGAAGGACAACAAAAAGGGCTTTTAGAAATGTTAATAGCAAAAGGAGAATCTGAAGTAATATTGGTCTGTTGCTGTTGGGGTCAGATATCTCTTAAGGGGAGACATAGACAAAGCAGAGATATTTAATGCCTTTTTTGCCTGTTTTCAACACTGATGATGGCAAGTTCAATATGAGTCAGTAGTGCCATGGAAGCTGAAAGGGTGAACCGTGTCTTGGGGTGCATTAGGAACAGCATTGCCCACCAATCAAGGGAGGTGATTGTCCTTCTCAACACTTCACTGCTGCAGCCCCCACACTATTATGTTCAGTTTTGTGTATCTCAATATAAGAAGGATGTCCAAGTATTAGAGAGTCTCCAGGCAAGGGCAACCAGGATGCCAAAAGTTGTGGAGGGCAAGATTTAGGAGAAGCAGCTGAGATCACTTGGCTTGTTCAGCCTGGAGAAGAGAAAGCTGAGAGATGACCTCTTGGCAATCTAAACTTTTCTCAAGGCAGGCAGCAGAGAATGAAATGCTTATCTCTCTTTGGTGACCATCAATAGGATACAAGGAAATGGAACGAAACTGTGTCAAGGGAAGTTCAGATTGGAATTAGGAAAAGGGTCTTCACTGAGAGGGTGGTTGGTTACTGGAACAGGCTCCTGAGGGAAGTGGTCACAGCACTAAGCCTAACAGAGTTGAAGGAGTGCCTGGTCGATGCTCTTAGTCATATGGTTAATTTTATATAGTTCTGTGAGGAGCAGGGAGTTGAATGCAATGATCTTTTTGGGCCCCTTCCAACTTGGGATATTCTAACATTCTGAGAATAGTTTACAGTATACTAGGAATGCTGTCTTGCAGGATGCTACGAAGCACTTCGTTTTTTAGTGCAGCATTTATGAAAATTACTGATAGAGTTGACTGGAATTCTCATTATTTAATGCCTTTTTGTGTTGTACATTCTAATAAAACGATTGATCCTGAAAATTGATTTGTTTTAATTCTATTTGTCCACTTCCCCACTCTTTTTCAAATATGTTTGAACAGCATCTAGACTAAGAACTGCAAAAAGGTTTTGCATGCTTCCAGCTCTACTTAGCTAACCTGTTATCACAGTAAAGGGGTGGAAGAAGTGCAGCGGAACTAAGTGTTAACTCTCAGTACATATCCAAGTAGGTTGTAGGAAAGCAGCAAAGGAACAAATGACAAATGTTAGGTAAATGTCCATTTATGTTCAAGTAGAGCAAACCTATTTTGATTGTTTCTATTGCTCATCAAATGTTTTTGGTCATGAGAGACCAAATTAATCTTTTATGCAATTCTAGTGAAGGTAGTAATGATTATCAGCCAGCTAATATTAAATGGAAAAAAAAATGAGGAATGAATTGTAAGGAAAAAGGTAAATGGCAGATGGGAGACTTGAGAGCACTAAAGATTAACCCATTTGCTTTTCAGTTGTTTGAAGTTGGATTCTAATTTCTCTTTCATTGAGACAGAGATAAAATACATTTGGATCATCAGACTACAATGAAACCTTTCAGAAGGATCAGCAGCTTTGTCAGACTGTTCAAAACAGAACAAAACAAGATACAAGGGTGCTTTGCAGTTAAGAGTGAGCTACAGATATATAGATCACTTAGGAAGGATTTGCAATATGAGCAGTATTTGTTATGCAATAACCCAATGGTTATGAATATTTAAAGTGACACAAAGATCTTCTGGAAAAGCTGAAGAGATCCACAGATTGAAAGATACTGAAACCCACAGACAGATAGCAGGACTGTTATTTGACTTTTATAAGGCGCCCCAAAGTTTTAGATCGTAGGTTGATTTGTACAAAGTCTGAGATAATTTTGAGGCGGTTATCTAACTACTTAAATTTCTGCATTTTTTCACATAATTCTGTTTTGATACAGCATAACACAAAGCTAGACATCATGTGCACTAAAAGATTACCTTGTTCTTGCTGTGTTATGTTAATGTGCCACATGTATATTACATTTCCATATGCTTTTTGATAAAGTTAAAAATCTATTCTTTCCTGAAGCCCAACAGCACTGTATAACATTTCCAAAACTAATTTCTGTTCATCTAGTTGAAGTTTTCACATCACTTTTTGTTGTCTGGAAATTAAAGCCTGAGCCTCATGAGGATATGACTAGCCATTAAAACACTTTAAGCATGAGTAATAGGCTTCAGACCCATGATTAGGCTTTTTCTGATAATTCTGGGTGCCTATCTTTCAGGGTGGCAAATACAGAGCATTTTGTTGTGAAGGTATGGACCTATAGAGAAGTAACTATGAAATTCATCAGTTAATTTGTAGCATAGCAGATTCTTCAATAGCTGCCAAAACCTCTGTTCTTACCTAGAAACAAGAGAATGATTGATTACCCTTTTTCACTGACTCTTGAAAAAAAATGTTTACAAGAGGCAAAGTATTTACATGAATTGTTACAGCTGAATGACAAATACATTGCCTGTTCATGGCCTATGTTAACTTCTTTTATCTTGATAAGCTGCTGACAGTCTTAGGAAACATCATCTGCCTTCCTCTGAAACAAGACCTGTAGAGAGATTTGGGTTGGACATATCAAACTGTTAACTGATTTGGAAAAATGAGTCCTAAACCAAACATTCTCAAAAATGGCAGAACATCATGGCAAAGAAATTGCTCATGGCACTTTCATGTAGGACTTGCAGATAGCAGCAAAATTGTGTCAGGCAATAAGGAAGTGAATATATTACCAGGAAAAAAGTTGCATCACTAGACTTTCTCAAATAAAAAGTACTATACAGAATCTCAAATGGGATTGTAAAAGAATTCATGCTCTAGGAATATACTCAGTGATGTGGAATTCATTTGCTCTGCCTTCCAGTTGGAACAAGGAGTTCTTACTGGCAACATATTGGGTTATAAAAAGTATTTTAATATCTCTTAAGGCTGAGGAAGAGACAAGGTGTTCTTTCAGAAAGAAACTTCAGAACCAGCAAAACTTGGGAGAAACAATAGAACAAGTGAGGTCTGTGTCTTTTTGAGCAACGTCTGTGTCCCTTTTATTTCATATGAGGAAAACATTGAATCTAGAATGTAGATGTCTGTTGTGGTTTGACACAACTGAGTGTCAAGCATCTAAAGTATCAATTATTTATAAGGAAAACAAAATAAGAGAATATTGAGGAAAACTAGATGGCTGCGAGGCAAAAAACAGGTTCACACTTAAACAGTTGCAGTAATAAGAGAGAAAAAGTTTATTACTAACAGAATTAAAAGTTAAAAGATTTAACAAGAAATTAAAACACACACACACACACACCCTCTCCCCTGCTCTCTTCTTCTCAGCACTTTACTCTTCTTTCTTAACTAGCACAAAAGATAACACAACATAGGATTCTAGTCAGTGTTACAGTTTTTAAAAAAAAAGGGTCTCTTTCGTATGCTTAAGGAAAAAAGGGTTTCTTCTTCTTGCTTCACATGGTTCCTCAAACTGCCCCCCATCAACAGACCCGCCCGGAAAGAAACAATCTGCTGTGGTGTAATACATCTCTTCTATGAAAAAATATCAGTTTTTTCACACTGCCACACATAGGCCATCACATGGGGTTATCAGCCTTTTAAGGATGGGTCACTTTGGCCTGAACACAAAGGCTTTTTCTGCTACAAATCCTTAAAAGCCTCTCACTGCTTCTATGTATATCTGGGCATAGGCACTCTCTTTTCACAAACTTCAAGGGCCGCACATAAGTCTTCCATCCCCCCATATACTTCAAATAGATTACAGAGACAAACAGTTTGAGATATTACAGTTTCTTACCACCGCATGCAAGAAGGATTTTTAAGCTCCGCGCGAGGAACGCGGCACCGCCCCTTTTCTCCGCCGCCATTTCAGCTCTGTCTCACGTGGCTCACTCTCTCTGACTCTGAAATTCCTATGTTCAAAAATAGTCTTATGCAAACTTTATGAAGAAAACCTCGCTCTTTTTGTGCTGCTGGCTGCATGGTGGTTCAGCTCGAAGTGTGCTGGCTGCAGAAAGGAAGCTCCTGCCGGCTCCCGCCGGCTCCACGTGGAGAGCGGGGGCGGGGAGGTGAAAGAACCCGCCGGTCCCAAAAAGCCGCTCTGGAAAGGTCCCAGCTGCGCAGCAGTCCATGGCCGGATCTGGCTGTCTGGCAGTCCACGGCTGAGTTTAGCAGTCCATGGCCGGGTCCGGCTGTCTGGCAGTCCGCGGCTGAGTTTAGCAGTCCATGGCCGGGTCCGGCTGTCTGGCAGTCCACGGCTGAGTTTAGCAGTCCATGGCTCTTTCCCCAGCGGCCCAAGGTTTGTGCTGCGACATCAGGAAAAGTAGAAGGAGGCTGGGGCTCTGGCCCGGCCTGGCCGGGCCTCTGCCCGGCAGGGCCCGGAGGCTCCGAGGCCTCCTGACCTTCCTCAGGCGGGTGGAACAAGAGGAACTCCCGCCTTTCTGTGCGGCTTAAATGAGCAAATTTTTGAGAAGCGCCATTGGTCTAAAAAAATCTGTCTATCAACTCAGATTCAACCCACTACAATGTCTTATTAGAAACCTAGAGAAAATATTACTGGAATGATGTATGCTTTCCAAGACTTTGACAAGTCTACTACAAATTAGACTCATCATAATTCTAGTATAATAAATGTCAAGGGCATTTTGAATTTTACAACAACACCAAGGATCACATTTGTCTCTTCTTGTTTTAAATGCAGAGACCTTAAGTAGTTTGGCACACAATTTTCATACAGTACATCCATGATGAGATATCTTTGAAGGTGAAACAGGCTTAAGAAATTATCCCTTTCATACACACATGGTAATACTGTTGTTATTTGCTGTCCCCTCTTAGTAGCAGTAAGCTGTTAGATGTTTATGATGCGTAGTTGTCTGTGTCCAGGTTAAAAGTAACATTCTCCTCCAAGACCCATTTTTTTGAAAGTTACTCCGTTTTAGTGATCTGATTGAGAAAAACTGGAGGTGGGGTGAGGAGAGGGGGAGGGGCAGAAGGAGCAGTTCAGGATGAGAAACTTAAGTGTGCTTCATTATTAAAGACAGCATATCATCAACTACAGCCTCATTTTTGACAGTGGTGTTATGCATGACCTCTCTTCTTTGCATTATTCAGTGGTGATCCTTGTTTTTTCCTGACTGTGACCCTATGATATATGGGAAATGAATTCAGGACTTTATTCATATCTGGCCTCAGAGAGGAAAAGGAAAATCATGTCATAGCCCCAGACCTGCCTGTGATCATAACATCAGGATCACTGTACCCTGACTGTGAAGCTAGGCTATGGCATGTATTGCTGTAAAAGTTATGTTTGATTGCTGAACACAGGAAATGTACATATTTGGGGGGTAGGGGCTGGAGTGGAACAAGAATGAAGAAAGAAACTTCTGCTTGTAAGCAAGCATATTGGCTTTTAGATAAGTAGGCTATATCCATCACATCACAAGAAAGAAGCATGCTAGAAGATGATTTTCACATGAATCAAAGCTGATCAATGCTTCTGGTTACAAAGAAAAAATCAGGATATGATTAAACTTAAAATGCTGTGGGGAAAGCAGTTCCTTAATTTTTTAAAACAAATCTTAAAATAATGCCAGGGGTCGGCTGGTGCTGGCTGGGGTCTGAGGCTCAGACCCAAGAAGCCGTGGCTGACCCGGAGAGGTGATCCCATGAGGAACCATCTCCCAGGGGGTCGTGGCTTCTCTCAGCCCTTGGCCGGGGGTGCCTGCAGAGATGCCTGGCTCAGCAGCCATCAGCTCTTAGTGATTCAGCAGTGATTTCAGCTCTGCTCTGCAAGGCAGAACCCCCCTGGCCAGGCCCGGATAGAGAGAGGAGAGGTTCTTCTGGTGGTTCCGCAGAAGTCGCTTTATTCTTCCATCTTCCGCCAAGCGGGGACCAGAGATGGATCCTCCGCCCACTCGGGGTAGAGGGTTCTCTTTTATGGGGGTACAGAGGTGGGTGTGCAAGGGTGAGAAACCATTGGGTATTAGGGTATTTTACATATGGTTTCCTGGAGGATCATGGGTCTGTATTCTCTCGCTGTAACCAAAAAGATTCCCTCTTTCCCAAAGAGGGGCCTGCAGGGGGATTGTGTAACATCCTTATCTCCAGGCCTTCCTGCCAGGACAGGGGCTTGTCTAAACAGGGGCTTCCTGCCAGGACAGGGGTCTGTCAGATCCTACAAAATCTTACATCACTTTTTGATATCAATTGAGTTTCAGAAGTCACCTAGAAACTAAAAGGAAAGCAGCTTGCAATTTTTGCAACAGTTTTACTTTATGTCATAGGAGCATTGCTCTTGCTCTCCTAATCTGAAAGTAGGCTATCCGACCAACAGAGAGAAAGACATTATTTATAAAATCCAGGGATAACCAAAGTGACTCATAGATGAGGAGAAAAAGATTTCGTTTCTAAATATGAACAGTACCAACAAAGCAGCATAGGGGAACTCTTGTTAATATTTTTACTTTTTAATGTGAGCAACTTGCAATGATATATTTTAAAGCTGTCAGGAGAGGCATCTGTTTTCTTAGTCTGATGTAATCCCTCCTACTGCCCTGAAGCAAAGGAATGCTAACAGAATTGATTAGTTACTGATTGTTCATTGCTTTTCTCCTAGGTGCCCTTATGTCCTGTTAAACTCAGCAGCAACATTTCAACTCAAGTTTCACTGTTTCAAAAGGCTGTAATTAATTGTTATAAAAAGGTGCAGCTCTGTTATTTTGACCAGAGCATGAAGTAAACATAATGGAGTTTTACATATTCTTCAAGAGCTTCACTCTCTCATTAACAGTATTTGCAACCAAAAAAAAGCAGAGTGAGCAAAACAGTTTCAGGGAAGTGGGAGAGTAACAGAGAAGGAACATGGCTGAGGTCCAGATAAGATTGTTAGGAAGGAAGCAGGTCTTTGGCAATGGCTGTTGGCTACTACACTTCTTTACAAACATAAGGAAAACTGTCTTTAGGGAAAACAAAATATTATGAGAATCATCAGCCATGCAGTCGCTTACTGAGTTGGTCAACTGCTTTTTCAAAGCAAAATGACAGCTTACTGACTGTGAGTTCATACAGATCATTTGGTTCCAAACCCCCTGCTTTGGGCTGGGACATCTTTCACTAGACCAGGTTGTTCAGAGTTCCATGCAGCCTGGCCTAAATTCCTATTACACAAGGGAGAGAAAATAGGACTTAGTACTGGAAATGAAGTGTTAATTACATGTGCTAAAGTTGCCTGGGACCGCCAGTGATATCCTTGATGATTCCTGCTCGCCAGCAATGCCACCTCTCTCTCCCATCTATGCCACCTCTTTCTCCCACCTGAAGTCTGCTCACTGCAATATATACTTGAGGTACTAACTGTCCTGAAACAAATATTGTAGCAGTAAGCAATAAGTAAGTAAACAGATGTTTGTACAGATCAGTAAAAAACCCCCACCCAAGCTCAGAAATCAACCAAAAATTTTAGTGTTACTTCCTAACAGAGAAGACTAACCCCTGCTGACAGAATGCTGAGTGTACTTTCCTTTGACACACTATTATAACACATGCCTTGCTGCTCTTTTGACCTTGCCATTGTCCTGCCTTTTCTCTCTTGAAAAATAAATGGAAAAAAACCCAAAAAACAAACCAGCTTAATTTGGGACCAGGAACAACAGCTGCAGAAATGCCACTATCTGCAGATACCTGCCCCTTGGTTCTTGGCCAGCAGCTGACTGGGGCATTCAAAGAGGAAGGTGTGTGAGGAGGTCAGTTCTGAAGCATTCATTCTTCTTACCCAGGCTGCTTCTCTGGATCCAAGAGATAATAGCTTGCAGGAGTCCACGGCATGTGAGCAAAAAGTGAGACACTTGTGATGAGTGTACTCATATCTCAGGTAGAAAAATGTAGCCCTAGGCATAGCTCTACACTAGGCTCTTTCTGTTCTCTCACAGTTCATCTGGAGTGACAGCTCTCCTCCTCAAACACAACCCTGGTGCCAGGGTATGAACCTGCTTTTCACAGAGTGGGCTTGAACATTTTTCTACTATCTGTGGCATTTCAGAGCGCTTGAGATGTCTGTACTGTAGTCTTTTCTTGTCTGCAACAAGGTTGGTATTAATTCCTTAACTAGGAAGTAGATGTAGACTGAACACCCCACTGGAGATGCATGGGAGGATTCAAACCTTTCAGTATGAATAAAAAACTGTGAGTGGGATAAAATGGGACATTACCGTGCTGGATTTTACTTCTTTCTAGAGAGAGCACTCTTGGGGATCAGACTCTTTCTCAAATTTCCCCAGTCTCACAATTTACTTTTTTTCACATAGATACAATGTGGTCAGTGTGGTTGGTGAAAAGCAGGAGCCTCTGGGACAGTAAAGTGAATCAACTAATTTGTAAGGTATAGACAAAAAGGAGTTGAAAAAGAAATAGGAAGGCCTTTGGCATCTTACAGATATCTGTGAAAGAGATTGTACAAGCACACCCTACACTGTAGTGTTAGATTGGATGTTCAAAGGACTTGCTTCATGGATGTAGAAAACACATAGAGCTCTGGAGCACCATGGCTGGGCTGATCATACCTAGCTAAGTATTGGCTAACATTCTAGATCTTCCCAAGAAGCAGAGAATCATAACCATTTTTGCTTTTATTTCGATGATCTGTGTTCCTGCAGAGATTGTTTGTTATGATATATGACTTTGCTGGGTATGTTAAAGCTGTCATCTTGGAGATGTGCCAGTGACTTTGTTTTAATACTCTGACACACTGTTCAACTTCCAGTGGAGGTAGCAGACTGATACAGATATTGAAGTATTTCCTCTGTTTATTTTTCTGGCTCTTTTTAACTAATTTAGGCTTACCACACTGATTTAAGAAGCACAGTAGGTGTTGAATGGCATAATGGTCCTAATATTGGTCTACAGAATGTATTGGTATTGGGTATTTTAACTTTTTAAAATGTGAAATTACCAGCTCTTATATATTAATCTTTATTTTTATTTCGTTTATTTATTTTAATTTGTATTTATCTGACAGATCAGGATAATTTTCAGGATCCCGATTATGAAAGTTCGATAGAGTTCCAGGATCTGAATAGGAAATGAAGTACCATCTGCAGTTTTAAAGTATTTTTTTTCTGTCAGTCTCTGAAATTTCTCTAGCTTACTGGTTCCTGGAGAAACAAAGCCAAAGAAGCACTACCATTAGCACTAGGTCATGAAAATACATTTTGGTGATTTTAACTTTAAATGTTCTTTCACAATATTAGAATGCTTTAGCTCATTTCATACTAAATCTGACCTCATGGGAAGTCATGGAAAGCTGCTTCTAACAGCTCTTTCAATTGAAGAATTGAATTTGTAGCAGCCATTTGTTTCCCAGCCTAACAATTTATAAAAGTGAATTATATAACAGGTTAAAACAAACTTCTACCCTTAATGAGTTAAAATGTTGTTTGTCCAGCTTGTTAGTCCTTTTTTTCTTCAGCCAGTTAATAATTTTTTACAAGCTCTACCATAACACTGAAGACATATATAAATGTGCTTTGTGTTTTCCTTGCTGTCCCATAGCAGCTCCCTCATTAAGTCTATGGACCTGTACACAGTTTTTCACCTCTGGTTTACTTGTATTCTGTTGTCTCTAAGAATAGGTAATTTTATTCATCCCAGTCCAATTATTGAGCTTGTTTAGTTTGTAGCTTGGAGATTTTTTTACCAGCCAAAACCAAAGAAATAGGCATATTGCAGGATAATTTTTCTTCTGTGTCTGTTTTTCCAGATTTGTTAAATTAATGTCTAGCATATAGTCTAGGTCTCCAGGTGCCTTTGAATATGCAGCCTTAGGAATTTTTAAAGTATGAAGATAATTTTCGTTTGGGAAGCTGTAAAAATGATACAATGACTTTCTTAGATCTCCTGCCAGGCTTTTTTATAGGCAGGCTTATATAGGTAGGTCTCTTTAGGTATTAAGTTTTTGCCAAATACTTCTTTTCTTCTGCTGCTAGTATATATACTGCATGGAAGCATGCTGACAAACTAAAGAATTCATACCTAAAATTACCCATTTTAAATTTTAGTGGGTAGTCTGCAGTATTAGTCTGCAGGTGAGCTGATTACAACAAAGATCCTGACTCTGCACTTTCTTGCAGTCTGCATAAAATATCTCTGCTGTATTCAACAAGGAGAGTGCTGCTGAAATTGGGACTAAAAATCCTGATTGTGTTCCCTAAACACTGTGAAAAAATTCTACAGTTAAAACTAAGAAAGTTAAATCCACCTGACTGATAAGTGTTTGCTTTAGGAAAGACTGAAGAGCCATGTGTGTGTATCCCACATTAGGAATAAATAAACAAGATGGTATCTCATAGATCAGCTGTTTTCCCCTTTCCTGAAGACTTTGACAGAGCCTGACAATATTAGGTGTCACTCACATCTCTGAGAACGACGCAAACGAGTTCCTGGGATCATTCCTGCTGATGCATGATGCTGAGATGTCCTCTGTCTAGCCACAAATCCTACTTGCAAACACACACAATAGAGCCAAGCAAGTCAAATCTGCTAAGTTCTTGGTTATTAGAATACCTTCTTGCATTCATCTAGAAATTAATTTTAAACCCTACAAAAGAATTTCATGCTTAAATATACCTAAACCAATTATGATTATTTAACATCTTATTGTTTGTGAAAAGAATTCTATCAAAACTAGTATATACTTTAAAAAAAAAGGACAGCAGCTTTGATATAGAAACAACTAGATGGTGCTCCTCTGCTTTGGAATTTGTCAGGGCTGCAACACAGGTGATACAGAGCTGGAATATATGATCTCTAGAAAAAACTGTAATTAGAATCATCCTGTTCATAATTTTGTTACAGACGCCTAGAAACATTTGCTGAGTTACAATTAAGGTTTTAATTAAGCAAATACGGAACAATTGCTTTGCAAAACATTACAGCCTTTTCTTACAATAAACCGAGTACTTAGAAGGGTAATTATGCACACATATACGTTTTGTAACATAAGTATAATGCATATAATATATGCAGTAGTATTTCTTTTAAATACAATACAATTGTGATGCCTTATCAGGCCTCCTAGAAACAGAGACTGGGCTGGAGTAAAAGAATAAATAGGTATTTATTGAAAGGCCTTCCAGGGACCTTCCAGGCTATTGCCAAAATGGACCCCAAGATGGACCCTGGGTCACCAGTTCTTTACCCTTTTATAGGTTAGGCTAATGATGTAATTTCCCCTATGCTTGCCCTCCTTAGAGGCTCTTTGGATTATACTTTTTACCTAGGACAGCCTGGGTGTCCTTGGGAGAGCAGGCCTGGGGAGGCTTTGTTATTTCTGCCTAGCGTGAGAGAGCAGAAACTACAGGCTACAAGAAACTTCAGACTTACACTCTAAGCAGTACAGGATTTGAAAAACACAAAGGTCAAAATCTTAAGGCATCAATAGCATTCCTTAGAATAATATAATAAAACATTTTAAAATTATTTATTCTTAAGAGAGTTTAGCAAATTTATTGTTACTTTTTAAAAGCAATCCCAGTTGCAGTGACTGACACAAAGAAGGAAAAAACCCTAGAACAGTGACAATATCCGAATATTTGATGCCCAAAAGTTAAGCTATCTTTAAATGAAATATGACATTCAAAAAGATGCCATTAACTTCACAATCACAACTGCTATTTAAAATTATGTATCTCCTAAAGTGCTAGGACATCCTACGAGGAGAGAACAGATTTTTGTTTTCTGATCATTTAGTATGTGCTCCTGATTATGTGCTTTATGTAGTCCATGTTATGACTTGGGAGGTTGTGCATACTTTCTCAGATTTTGCTGATATTTTGTGGCAAGATTAACAGCCAAGATGAAAGCCTGTGGGCCAGGATATTAAAACAGACTGATGAAAGGCTATTGCCTTTCAAAGGGACAGAGATTCACTTAATTGTGTTAGTAATGAACAGCTGCCCATTTTTTTTGCATAGTAGAAAGATAAACATATCTTTTGGATGGAAATGTTAAAGAGAAATTTGCAAAGCAGTTCTCAGCTGTTTTTGTCAAAAAGCTGGAATATTTTGAACAAGTGAATGAAAGTTACTATGTCAGTGTAGGTATCTTAGGGCATGTAAAAAAATCACAGTAATGTGTTTGATGCGTGAGGCATTGCCTCTTCTCCTCTCACTCATATATAAGAAAATAATTTAGTTTGTATAAATTTTATAGCACTGAAAAATGCCTTATCTTCTTAATATCTTACCACTTATTTACATACCAGTAATAAAATTTAAAGTTCCTGAAAATACTTTGAACTATTGTACATTTTATCTACTTATATTCTTGTAATGTGAAGCAGCATTGCCACTTTTATGCTCTGGCATCATTTAATCTGCACTGTTCTGTAGAAATTTTTATTTATCTTGCTGGAAGATAAATACATCCCCCATATAAAAAAGGAAAATGACAAAATGCTACTGTATTGCTGCGTGTGCTTGAGAAGTATGTTATTTTCCAACAGAAAAGGTTAGATCTGTATAATTTTACTAAAAGCAGGAGATGGTGAATTTTTCAAGCTGCTACTGAGGCAGTTTCCTGTTTTTACTGATGACCATGTCAAGTAATCATGTTCATAAACCAATCAAACTCAAATTAATATCATCTTTTCCTTAGTGACCCCAGAGTAATGGCTTATAGTAATATGTGATTAAGTAGTACATTAAGTTTTCCTAGCCACACTGGTAATTTGTCACTGCCAGATGTAGAGAATAAGGTGAACTTCAATCTTGTAGACCCCTGTCTTGGTACTGGGATTCAGCATTTTTTTTGCACATTGAGAAGGTTAGAGCTTTGAAAATAACACATAAAGAATGGGCATTCCTTCTCTGGACACTTGACTGTATTACTTGCTGATTACTTCTTTATTAAGTAATTTATTGAATTACTAGGAGACTCTTGAACTGATGGGGTAGGCTGTACACAAAACACTTCCTATGCCTTCTCCATGGTGACAGGACAAGCACCAGGACATTATCCAGCTACTCCCCTCACTCCAGACTTCTGCCACACTTGTAATCTGCTAATGCGGTCAGACCCTATATTTCCTCCCATTTCTTTGCTTACTTCCAATCTTTGCTTCTCCATTAGTCTTCCTCTTCCTCCTGTGCCTGCATTCCTGCAGCCATGGTGCAGAATGTGACTTGCCCCAGTTCCCTCTAGTGGCAGAGCTCCTGCTGAGATCTGTACCTCTGCCTCACCACTTGCCCTTTCCAGATCCCTTCTCAGTCTCAATGTCCCAATGCCTTCACAGCTAATTTTGCTCATCAACCCCTTTAGCTCTTTCTATTTGCATCCTATTCCCTGATTCTTGTTCTTCTCCTTGTCTTGCTGTGATTTCTAACCCAGTTGTGGTTTCACTTTCTAGTTTCTACCATTGTGTGATTGTTATTACCTACAGCAGTTCTAGGTTCAATTTTCAACTGCTCTCCCTACTATTTTTTTATTCCTAATTCACTCTCTCATGTCCATTTAGGTTCATCTTGTTTCTTTTCCCATTTTGAATATCCACAATTCCTCAGTGCTCAGTGAATGCAGAGGAGAGTGCTCATGCTCTATGTACAGATGAATAGAATTTGCTCCTGGGTTTCCCATGGTCCACAGCCATCTGAACTATCAGAGAGTATTACTCTGCACTGGCTGAAGCTGCCTCACCCAGCAAAGGCAGCATCTACACCAACCCAAATATGTTAAGATCAAGTTTCTACAGAGCATGTGTAAATGGCAACATTCCAAGTTTTCCAACCTGGAAAATTTTAGATATATTTGCGTGAAGCTGGATAAGACACATTTCAGAAATATGTCTTAAGTCAAAGCATTTGAGTACCAGATCTTCACAGGACAAATAGCATTCAAAATACCTTTTCCTTGAGTTTATAATATAATTTACCCTCAGGAGAAGCTAACCAAACTAAACAAAGACTTTTCCAAAGAGTTTATTCTCTGAATTAAAAGGTTTCAGTTGGGACTGGTAGTATTTTGCAAGATTATATGCAGCTAGGTGCAGAGTACTAGGGAAATGTCAACCAAAGTGAATAACGAGCAGACCCACTATTCTTATCTATAAAAATGCACAAAATTACCTGATGTAGATAAGTAATTTAGCATGCATGTGTATTACTTTAGTGTTCAATCCCCCACCCTAATGTTACCTGTCTTCTTTGTCTTTACAGATGTTAAACACTGTCTTGGACAGTCTGACAATGGCCTCAACATTCAGTGGTAATACTAAAATAAGAGAATAATGATAAATCTGTCAATCACTTGGGACATCCTAGGAAATACATTCCCTAGTCCTTATTTTGAAGTTCAGGATTAGAAGGTGTGTGAGCAACCATTTATTTTCCATTCTACTTTAATCCATTTGGATGCAACCTCAGGGATTTTTTTTCTCCTCTCTCCTTTAGACCTAATTATAATTAATTTAAAGTTTTGAACCCTAAGGTATAATAACCATTCAACAGCCACAGTTCCAATTTTACACTGACAGAGGTGGATGTTCTTAGCACTTATGTTTCCCAAGTTTCCCTTGGCTTTCGTAATAGCTAATTGAAAGGCTTCTTTTATGGATGGTTCAGAGTTGTATCCTAATTAAACTGTTCTGATTTTTTCACTTAAGAACTTTATTTTCTCCATTGATTTTAGACAGAATCCATAGAGATTTTTTTCTCACAAAGCTTTTAAACTCACCTCTTCTATGAATAAGTCATCCCTTATTGGATGATGAGTGTGTTCCATGTCATAATATGGTGATTATCTGGGGAATATTCAAAATTATTTAAAATAGGTGTCAGTACTAGTCAATGAGTTTGTCACCTCATGTTGATTTAATTAATTGCTGTCTTACCCCAGTGATAAATAACTGAATATTTACAACACTGTAATTGCCTTAAAGCATGTGTAATAAGCAAAATAAACTTTTCTATCCTGTAAATTGCATGGAATTCTGTACCATTGTTCACTAAAAACATATCCCCAAATCTTTACAGTTTTGAAATCTGCAGTGTCATACTTCTTAAAGACAAAGGCACTGCCTTTGAAGAACTATTCAATATTGAATCAATTTCTGGCCTTAAACATTAATAGTATTTTAATTTCAATATTTTTATACCAAATAATGCACTAATGAGGCTGACATTTCAACATCTCTTTTTTCCTTTCTGTTTTGAATATAGTGATATTCCTGTCACATGGATGCTGGTTATTCTGTTGGTTTACCTTTGTAAAAATTTTTCTTCATATCAAGCAGTAACAAATATGCAAAAGTCCATGCAAAATTGAAGAAACAAAATATCTTTGCTAAAACATCTTTTCAGTTTGAACCAGAATTTTATGCAGAAAGAGTAAACCCACTATTTGCTACAGATTTTGTTTCTGTAGATTCTTTGTACTGCACGAAAGGTCTTATGTACAGTCATAAGTTAATTGCTGGTTGTATGTTTTTTTTTATTTGCCATCTGTTTATTCAGTCTTATCTGACTTGCATTTATTTATTTATTTATGCTCAAATTAAGTATTATGGGATTGTTTTTAAATTTCTTTTGATCATGCCTTATCCAGGTCTTTTTTCTCTTTTGATCATGAACAGAAATATAAAACAATCTATTTGTGAAATCCTTTCAAATAAAGATAAAACAGATACATATCCAAAATACCTTTCCCAATATGGAAAGCACAGAGGGAATGCATCACCTCTTTCAAAGTTAACCTTGTACATATTCAGGGAATGTAAATAGGAAAAAAAACCCAAGAGAGTAAGCAAAAAATTGTCTTCAAACTGTTGTCTAAAGGACCTTCAAGGTGATATAAAGTGTTTTAGACGGGTGATATGACGTGCTTAGGATTCTCATACATAATATCTGTATTTTTATTACAGTGCTGTGTAAACAAGTTTCATTAGACATTTGGCTAACTTATCTTGCATCCAGCAGAGTTTTCCTTTCTGCTTTAAATTCTGGCTTAGAAAGAATCTGGTCCTGCAGTTTGTACCTGAGAAAATTTTAAATGAGTATTTCTTGCCCTCGTAAGTATCCTAGAATGAGTTAATCCTAGATGTTTCCTGCAGAATGGAGTAATTAAATGGTAAATAAAGGTCAGAAAAAAAAAGACTCTACTTGTTTTAAAGTAAAAAAATGTTAATATTTAAATATTAGCATTAGTGCTTTTTCATTTATTCATTAGTTCAGGATTCCAGCTAATGGTCAGAGAGAAATGGTGGTAGAATAAATTTATATTCTGCTTTTATCTTTGTCTTCTCTACCACAAGGATTCTTTCTGATTTATTTTAATATCATCATGCATGTCTTGAAGTTCAAAATTCAAATCTACATCAAAGAAACCTTCCTTCTCTGCCCAAGTACCTTTGCCATATTTTTATGATAGTCCAATTATTTGATCTACTTTTATATAAAGACATAGTATCAAGCAGGACATTAGGGGGTATTTACAATGACTAGCTTCAGGCACAGGAGGCTAATTTCTCTAGACTTCCTCAGTGTTTAGTAGAGATCCATTTATGAAATACTTCAGAGTAGGAGCCTAGTTTAATTTGTTCTGATGTGCCTTCTAGAGAAAATGTTCTCCCTTGTTTAAAGTCTTCTGGCTCCTGTATAGCCTGTCCTACCCTCTGTCTGTACTTGTTAATTTGAGGTTATATTTCCAAATCTGTACTTTACAATGGATTGACTTTCAAAATTTTTGAAAGCCCTGAATTCATTTTGATGGACATTTTCAGGTGTCATATTTTCTTAATNTTTTGAAAGCCCTGAATTCATTTTGATGGACATTTTCAGGTGTCATATTTTCTTAATAGTCTTCCCACCTTGGTATAAATGGTTGTATATTTAGTTAGGGCCCAATTATGAAATATCAATTTAAAAAAAAATCTTCTTACATAAATTATTAATCATAAGAATTATATAATTATATTATATATGCTTATTATTAATATAATTATATTATATAATATCCATGTAATTATCCAATATAATCATATTATATATAATCCATACTGTCTATATTGCCCATAATACATATCTTATGCAGATGTTAAGCCTCATACTTAGACTCTAGTGCAGTCTTCTAATTTCAGGTCATGTTTTTGAAGAGCTGAGTATGTAGTGATTAATGATTGTCTCTCTCTACTATTATTACTTTAGTAAAAGTACGAATATTAAGCAGGAGAAATTACATGAATGTATACATATTTCAAAAAGTAAGTATGTGCTTAAAAGTTTTCCAGTTTTGTTTGAAGATGTGTCTCATGGTACCCTGCCAAGCAGATTCATGACAATCTGAAATTTGCTTTCCTTAGGTCTAGGGTTGTGATTCTACTATTTGTTTTGCTGACTTTTTCTCTGAATTTTAAACTCCACAATCTTATAGTCCCTGCAGCCAAGGCTGCACTTGACCTTCACATCCTTGGCCAGTTCTTAGCTCTGTAAGAGATCTAGCAGAGCATATCCCTAATTAGTTGAACCTCTTCATTAGGAGCAACTCAACTTTCTGACAACACACCCCAGAAATTGTTTGCACCAAGCTGTATGTTTTCCCAGCAGACATCGGAGTGGCTGAAGTCTCCATGCTACCAAGGCAAGTGAAAGTGTGTCTAAAGAAACTTTTGTCTTGATATTTCTGATCAGATGATATATAACAGATGCATACCATAATGTCACCTGTGTTGATCTGTCCTCTGATGTAAAAAACTTGCACAAAAAGCTATTGCAACACTTAATCTTGGAAGCTGTTCCACCACACTTCTCTATCTGATATAATTTCTCTACAGATACACAAGAACTCGTAATTCCTCTTGATGTTTCCCATTCTGGATCCATTTGTGTAGAAGCACTTGTTACAGGCCCCCATTCACAATACCCATAGCAGTAGAGTGCAAGAGTCTCCCCCTTCATGTTTTCCTCTGGACACATTCTCTTCTCCCCCTGGCTTTCACTTCTCTTCTTATTGTAATAACTCTAATTATGTGCTTAGTCCAGAAGGGGAAAGTAGTCTTTAAATGAAAGCAGTAAAGAGAGAATTAAAATAGCACATTTGTGCTCCTATGAAGTAAGCAAGCATATGGGCCCTGATGCAGCAACAGTTATATATTCCTGTAAAGAATATTTTATACACATACTTGTAAAATTTGGCCATATGATGCCGAATACCTATATACTTTAAACACTGGAAATACAATCTCTTCTTAAGAGAGGGATTTGTAAACAGTGCTATCATTGTTGATGTCTCCACAAATAAAGTCTTGTATCTATCCTTGGCAAAGTCCAAGGTTTTGGTAAGATAATACTTGATAAGGGATGTTTTCCTTTTTAAAGTATTAAATTCTGAAAATAGATATAGTTCAGGATTAACCTTCTAAATTGTGAGAAGTACTTGGATCAATTCTTGATATACCAAGGTGCTTCAAATTCAGTGTTTATTTGTGACATGTCCCAGGCATAGTATTATTACCTGGCATGCCTTGAAACCTGTTATTGCACTTGCACTCTGTGCAGGAAAACTAGAGTAGCTGCACTTTTAGAGTAGACTTCAAAAGACAATATGCACCAAATTTAAGTATCTGCTCAAATCTCACCTCATCTATTGAAACAGGCTCTAAATGAACATAAAGGTCAGACAGGTTTTTTTTTTTTTTTTTTTTTTGCTTCTGTATGCAGGGGTGGTTTTCGTTCTGTGCATGTTCATAGGTATATTGCTGAGCCCTCTGTATATCTGGTGCGTTTCCATTTTTTTAATTACATCAACAGAGAAAAAAAGCTCACAATGGTTTAAAATGCTAGACTAGTTTTTATTTATCTCACTTCTGTCCAAATCAGCAAGTCAGAAAAAGAAGACAGTCTTTGTAATTCTGAAGACAAATTCCTGTTTGGTATGAAACTGTTAAAGCAGCAGGAGAAAAGAAAAAAAAAAGGTGACCTAAGGACCTTAACCTTTCCCTTCCACAAAGTCAGAATACCCTTCTCCAAGAACCTGTCCCAGCTGTCTTCATAGGAATAGCAGACCGTGGAAGAGGTGAAGGCAGGCTCTGACAGATTGTTGGCTGCCATGACATTTGGCAGAAGCCAGAATAAGTCACACAATCTTTGATCAGGAGAAATTAGGTTGCCTAAGAAAAGACCAGCAGAGGGTAAAAAGGCAGTTTTATCTTCAACTGGACAAAGGACAAATTCAGAATATTCTTCCCCTTTTTCTCAGCTTTACAAACAAAACTAAGAATACTTCTTCCAGTGTAGCATATTGGAAGGCATTGTTTTCCACAGTGGAACTGCACTTGGTTGGGAGTACCATGGGAGGAAAAAGCTTGTGAACATGAGTAAGTGCTCAAAGGAATCTCCAGTGTCAATTTCCTCTCTTCAAGTCTATTTTCTTTCTCTCCTGTTTTTTCCCAAGGCATGTGTTTTTCTTTGTTTATGTATGATGACTACTTCTGTCCTCTTCCCTACTCTGCCTATGCAACAGCATTTTCCTTTTTATGTTTTTTTCTTTCACCTCTCAAGCCCTTCAACTCCTCCAAATGTGTTGCTTCTGCATCAAGATGGAAAAGCACAACCACAGGGAAAAAAGAAAGCAGTTAGTTCTTCAAAGAACTAGACTGCAACCTCACTCCCAAACCTGGGTACATATTTCTGGGTATGAAAGAACAGCAGATAAAAGGCTGGTGAGATTTTTTGGGCTGTTGCATTGTTAAGGCAGAAAATTCATAGGAGAAAAGAGAGGAGCTACCAAGGAAGAGCTAGGCATAGCCTGGACCAGTCTTGGCACTATGGTCCTGACAAAGGAAGCTTTTGGGACTGAGAATTCCAGGGCAGAGTTGTAAGAGACTTACTTAGTTCTCTGATTTCTTTTTTTTTAAAGTTGATGTAAATAAACAAGATTGCATTATCAGCATCTTCTTCCAGAAACAATCTGCAAGTTCCAAAGTCTGACTTAGATCAAATACTAGGCAACTATATATGCAGAGTGAATAATACATGAATCCCTTGCTCTCCAAGCATAATATTGTGTTCTTTAGAATGTCATTCATTAATCTATATGGCACAAACAGTGAGAGCAAGTCAATATGTTTGAAGATAATTAGGAATTGATTAGCACATGAGAAGCCAAATGAAGAGACACATTTTCCCCAATGACTGAAATTGTTGAATAGACTAGACCTAGGTGCAATCTCCTTGGATAGTGGTAGCATGCACCAGCTGTTTATGCTTACTTGGTAGTCTACTATGATTATTACATGCTTTTTAATTGCTAATTTTCATGATACAATCTGCCATACTTGTGGATTTTACTTCTACTCTTGGTTTCTACAAATAGAACTTTGTATTTTGATTAGTAAATTCTATGCTGTTTAAAGAGAAGCCAAACCTAGCAAGTGAGAAAGACTGTTCTGCATGATTCCTTTTCCTCATAATTATTTATCACTCTGCTTATTGTATGTTCATGTAATAATTTTTAACTAGCTTACTAATGAAAATTTTGGATAGAACTAAGCCTTGAACCAGTGCCTTTGAGACAGCCTGAAAAACACCCCCAGTCAATGGAAAACTCTTCAGTGAGAAGAGTTCTTGAAGGTATTTCAGTAAGGTAGAATCTAATACTGGGTCTTAACCACATTGCCATTGCATCCAAGTTCTTTGTCTTCCTTGTCTGTCAGTCTTTTAGCATGATCACAGGAATGGTCTATTCCCTTTAAGGAGACTCCTTTGAATTTCCAGGATGAATCTGTCTTTGCTTGCATAATAAGTTAATAAATTTTCAAAAGATTTTTCAAGCTCACTTACATAGGCAAGCTTTGCATTTTAAAAATTTCCAAATAAGAATGATTTCTGGACTTTTTGCACACTATTTCATATCTCTTCATCTCTCTGATTCCACTTCATGAAATATAAAAACAAAACCAAAAAAAAATAAAGGCTACCCCATAACCTGGGTGGCTTTGCTGACCAGAGAGAATAGTGCACATCCTTTTAAATGACTCCAGGAGTCAGTCTAGGATTCAAAGTATATACTGTCCATGGTAACTTTTAAACTGTTTACCACATGCTTCATTGATAGAATATGATGCTCATTTATTAATCAAAATGTAATGCAGCACAAGTCAAATTGTTTTCAAGTCTCTATATTAAGGGTATGTCATTCCATTTGTCAGTCCTATGAAAGAATGAAATCGCTTTTCTTTGCAAGGGTCTGTTATCTGTAAAATCTAAATTCTTGACATTATTGTATTCCTGTCTTAAGTTTTTATGTTTCTCCACCATTTTGCTTGGTTATGATGACAATCTAGTTAGTCATGTGCTGAAACCTTATATTTCTTTTAAGATGTTTCCTTAGCTGATCATGTATCTATTCTGAATTTCTCGTACTTCCTAGTGCTTTTACTATGAATGTAAATCATACTAGCTTCGTCAACTAATCATTTTAAGACTCCTAATTATGAGACATGCCAATGTAAGCCTCTTTATCAGTCTTAGATGATATGAAAAGTAATGGAAATTCATTCATTCTATCTGATCTTCATCTGAGCATTCAGTATATCACCATTTGGTAAGATACTAGTTAAAATAAAGAACAGTGAAATAGACAGAAATACAGGAGAACTGGCTAAGGACAATAAGACAACACACTGGTTGAAGGAATAATTGTGGTGAAAAAAAGGTTGTGTGTAGATTTCCTCAAGGATTGGTTTCAGAGGTTGATCTCATATAATAGTTTAATTAAGGATCTTGGCAGAAATAGTAGGAATGTGGTAATGAAACTTGCTTTTGAAAAAATTTGGGAAGTATTATCGATACAAAGAAGAAATTAGATGACCCAAAAGACTGCAGTAATAGAATAGGATTACATATAATAATGAAAATACCAGGTAACGCATTTAGGGACTAATAACAGGAATTTCTTCTGGAAGCTAAGGACCAATCAGTTGGAAATGACAGCAAAGGACAGCGATCTGGGTCAGCCAGGGTGTGGCAATAGGACAGGTCTGTGGAAAGGGAACTTAGCACACGGATGTATCTGGTAAACTATTTTCAGTAGAGAAAAGGAAGTATCAGTGCCACTGTGCACTACACTGGTGAGACCTTCCTTTGGAATCCTCTTAAATAGCTCTATCTGAGTTCAAATTTTCCTGAGCTTTGTAAAGTTAGTGTCTCTGAAGCACTATATATATATCAGATTGTCTATCTTGTGTCCTCCAATTGCAAAGCAACCTGTTGTTCCTAATGTAAGAATTAACTTACCTGGAACCATCATGAGGTGATACCTTGTTGAATGATGAGTTTTTCTCCCTTTTGGGCCTATATACACTTTTATATGCAATTTTGCTGCATGGAATTCAGTATGTTATTTATATATAGAAAGGTTCTAGCCTGTAAAATCTTTATTCTTGCACAATCATGGCTGATAATCATATCCCTAGAAGAGTATAGAGGGCTATTGAGGGCAACAATAGGACAGTTGAAGAGAATCTCAATCCTTTATTGGATTTGAGGTGAGACATAGTGGCAAATATGAGGAAAAGGATGAGGTAATTCATGTCTTTTTTCTCCCAGTCTTCAGTAGTGAGACCAGTTCTTCTCTGGGTACCAGCCCCCTCTGGGCTGGAAGACAGGGATGGGGAGCAGAATGAAGTTTCTGTATTCCAAGGGAAAATGGTCAGCTACCTGCTACATCTCTTAGACACATAAAGGTCCATGGGGTTGGTTGAATCCACAGAAGGGTACTGAGGGAACCAGCATAAGTACTCACCAATCAGTCCTTGCTAACTGGTCCCTAGACTAGAGGTTAGCAAAGTGATAGGAAGGGCTGGATGAAAATTCCATGGGACTACAGATCTGTCAGCCTGACCTCAATGCTGGGGAAGGTCATGGAGAAGATAATCTTGAATGCCATCATGCAGCACGGAAAACCTGTGGATGAGGCCAGCTAGCATGGTTTTAGGAAAAACATGTGCTACCTGACAAACAATCTCATTCTAAAGCAAGGTGACCCTTTCAGAGGATTAGGAAAAGGCTGTGGATTTTTTCTGCCTGGAGTTTGACACCATTTCCCAGAGCATTCTTGTTGGTGTTTTTGGCGAGCAAACAGGACCGGGAGCCCAGACAGATGTTCTAGGAGCCCTTTTATTATTTTATTCTGTTATCAGTCTCACATACAGAGTTGAGACAGAGATGGTTCAAAGCTCACGCCGTCACAGGCAGCCAAAGACTTCCTTGTTACAGAGCATTCTTAAAAGCTTTTTAGCCAATAGCATGCTTCTAAAGTTTACAGACAAGTGTTTTAACCAACCTTCAACAGCGCACGTACATCTCTTGTACACAATACTTGCTTGTTATGCCTTATATAATAGTACACAGTATCCCATTATTAAGCTTAAACTTATCTATCTTACTAAGCATATTTTTGGCAACTCCTGGAGAAATTGGCTGCTTATGGCTTGGAAGGTGCACACAGTTTGCTGGGTAAAAAACTGGCTGTTCGACTAGGCCCAGAGAGTGGTGGTGAATGGAGTTACATCCTATCGGTGGCCAATCATTAGTGAGGTTTCTCAAGTCTCAGTGTTATGAACAATTCTTTTTAATATCTTTATTGATAATCTGGATGAGGAGATTGAGTGCCCCCTCAATCATTTTGCAGATGACACTAAGTTGGGCCAGAATGTTGATCTGCTGGAGGGTAGGAAGCCTCTGCAGAGGGATCTGGAGAGGTTGGATCAATGGGCTGGGGCCAGTTGTGTGAGGCTTAGCAAGGCCATGTGCTTGGTCTTTTACTTGGGTCACAACAACCTCATGCAGAGCTACAGGCTGGGGCCAGACTGGAAATGGAAAGCTTCCCATTGGAAAAGAACCTGGGGGTGCTTGTCAAGAGCAACTGAACACAAGCCAGCATGTGCTCAGGTGCCAAGAGGCCAGTGACATCCTGACCTGCATCAGAAATAGTGTGGACTAGTGATCTGCTTGGCACTGGTGAGGCCACACCTTGAATCCTGTGTCCAGTTTTGGGCCCTTCACTACAAGAAAGGCATTGAGATGCTAGAGCAAGTCCAGAGAAGGGTAATGGAGCTGATGAAGGCTCTAGAGGGTCAGTCCTATGAGGAATGGCTGAGAGAGCTGAGGTTGTTTAGCCTGAGGAAAAGGAGGCTCAGGGGAGACCTTATCACTCTCTACAACTGCCTGAAAGGAGGTTGTAGCTAGGTGGGGGTTGGCCGCTTCTCCCCAAGTAACAAGTGACAGGACAAGAGGAAGTGGCCTCAAGTTTCCCAGGAGAGGTTTAGGTTGGATATTAGGAAAAATTCTTCACAGAAATGGTTGTCAAGCAATGGATCAGGCTGACCAAAGAAGTGGTTGAGTCATCATCCCTGAAGTATTTGAAAGGTGTGTAGATGTGACACTTAGGCACATGATTTACTAGTGGACTTGTCAGTGCTCAAGTAAGAGTTGGAATTGATGATCTTAAGGGTCTTTTACAACCTTATTCATTCTATGCTCCTATGACTTTATCTCTCGTACCCTTTGGTTTACATGAGAACAGTGTGAGGACAACTTTTAGTGCTTTAAAAATCAAGAAGCACTTTAGGCTCTCATGTTCAGTCTACTGAAATCACTAAGAGGCACTATGCAGTAAGTAATCTTTTTTGCAGGTGCTTATCAACATGTAAAATCTTCAGAAACTAATCAAGGCATGATAGATAATGTTGCAGTGGTTGAGTCCACCATTGTTGTAGTCACTAGATTTAGCTTAGCCGGCTGCAGCTTTCCTGAGAGCTCAGAGGGGGTGCTTAGGGCAGTGCGACCGCTGTTGCCCCCCCGTAGTCCATTTCAGACAACCCCGCGGTTCTTGCTCCGGCAGCTAGCAGTGCTACACCCAGTGATGGCAGAGGAGGTGAGAAGGGTCTCCCATGAGGGTTTGAGAAGGTTTTTAATCACATCTTGTCCCTGCGACCCCAGAGGCAGAGAGATCTCGTCATCTGGGCGCAGGGGTTTTTCTCAGGGGCCCAGGGGCGGTACATGGGCAGAGTTGGGGTACAGGAATCAATAGGGAGAGCCCGAGGGAGTGGCCAGGGCTAAGGGGAGGGGGGAGCAGGAGGGGGACATGGCATCAGGAAAGCAGTGGGTTAACAGATCACCCCACATCGTGGGATTGACCAAGGAGCCACAGGGCCCCAATAGAGTGGGGGTCTGCGGGTGGGCAGGCTGAGAGTTCTAAGACCACCCTTCAGGTCATGGCGAGATCCCACAAGACTTTTCTTCCCTACCCTCAGTTAGATGGCCTGTTGGCTTGCCACCACCTTTACCTCTTTTAAGTCCATGTTCTAGATAGTTCTCCTTTCCTTGATACCCCACTGGTTCCCTGTTCCCTCGTTCCCCTCGTTTTCCCCGTTAGTCTCTGTTCTGTCACTCCACACCCTCTCCATCCCTTGAGCCCCAGATGATTGGTCTCAGATGTTCTGCCCACTCCTGGTGCCACCCCAGATAAAACTCTAGACCCCTCAGTGTACTGGGTTCTTTGTCCCTGGATCCCTCCAAGGGTGAGCTCCAATAAACCCCTTGGAACTCTATACCAAGGACCCCTCCTGCCTCTTTGTCTCCAGCGGTGCTGCAGATACTATTCAGCTCTGTGTGTGGCTGCGCGTATCCATCAACTCCGGCGTGTCCTAGTCTGTTTGCGCGGCACCACCCGGGCTGCTCTGAAGGCACGATTTCGGGATGGACGTGGCACTCTTTCCACCCCACCTCCCACCACATCAAGATAATACAAGGTTGCAAGAGTCTCAGAAGAGCAATGGTCAGGCATATGGTTTGTAGGCTCTGTAAACCTTGTTCCCAGCTTGAGGAAGCACCCCGTCACTTTAGTTTCAGCCCAACAAAAAGATTCCTTACACATTCTGGCATGGTGAACAATAATTTTTACAGTTGTTTTTAGAGAGGACAGCTTGAGAAGTCCCTCTCAAACTAAGAACCGTTCTTATTATTCGGACTCTGTAGACACTGAAAAGTTTGGCTTAGGCTGTTCCTTTGAGTTTGTCTAGGATCACAAACTCTCTGCAGGAGGGGTGGAAGTGCTGAATCCCTGCTCATAAGCTCTGTGCTGTGATCTGGCACTCACCAGCTTCAGAAGTCTACTTGTGATACAAATGAATTGTCACGATCTCTGACCCCAGTCCTGTGTACATAATTAGGTCTTCTACAGTTCCAGACCTGGAAATGGTAGAATCTCCAGTCTTCATAGGTGTATTGCTAGCTTCTTTAAATCTTTAAACTTGTGACTCAAGGTCGAAATTAGCTAGGTTAGCTAGGAAAAGAACAGAAATCAGAGACAGGTGTTCTTCTGCTCCAAAGTCTGCCTATGTTTGTGCTGGGCATTTCAGAAACCAAAATGTTTACAAAAATATTTTTATTTCAGTGAATCTGCATTTTTTTGGCAAAATCCTTGCTTTGTGTTTTAAATTTTTTATATGAAACTTCTGGAGGATTGGGCTTTGGGTTTATAAGGATAGAGGGAACTAACATGGTGTCAAGCTTCCTAAAATAATCATATTTCAAAGGAAGGTTGCCATGAAGTTTTGAACTGCCATGACATATCAAATAAAGAGTGATGAGACACTGATGAAATGTTGCAACACAACATGGACATTTTACTTTATGTGATAAAATGCCACAGGTAGCAATCACAACCCTTTTCACATTGTTCCTAAGGGAATTACAAAAAAAAGTCTTGGACATGCCTTTACAGCTGAGCTGACAGGTAGCTTTATCACTTGTTCACAGCTGTATATTGGGTTCTTTAGCCACAGGATTTACTCCATCATTGGAGTAGAATATTCGTTTTTGTGTGTGTGTGTGTGCAATTGTGCATGGAAGGATGGATCAAGTATCATATTTTTAGAAAAGCAAAATAAAATACTGGTGAGGGCTGTGTGGTTTTTTCATGTTTTCTGACATCTATTCAAAAGCTTCCCAACTCCAGCAGAAGATTTTAATTTTCTGTTTTCAAAAAAAATGTTTCAGATACAGTACATCTAATGCTTGTCACTGAGTTTCTGGCTCTCCACTCCAAACTGAGCCAAAGAGAAATAGATATGCCAGATATATATCTTTTTCTGATCCTCAACACTTTTCCTGGTAAATTTATAAAGCATTGGGAAATGAAGGGCAAAGAAAACAATAGCTAATGCAGTTTTTGTGTAAGTGGTCACAACAGATATTTGAAACATGATAGTGAAAGGGTCTTAGAGGAAAAGGGGCAAAGCAAGAGACAATGGTAATTATGAATTACATATCTTTGCAATATTTAAAATTCCACAGTTATTTTTGTTAGTAGCTACAAAAGATGTAAATCAGGGATGAGAAGTAATCCAACAGAAGAAGCAGTACTTTCACAAGTGGTTCAAGAAACTATTCACAAAATTATTTGGTATAGGTAAATCAGTTAAGGAATATACACTTGAAGTGAAACATCAGTTTACTAACTGATGTATTCACAGAGTACTCAGGTTGTATTCATCTTGAATTCACTGAACAGCATATGAATAAAACATAGCTTCAATTCATCCAAAAGGTTAACTTGTTGTCCACACAGTTCTTAGAGGCTTTCTTTCAACTTCATTGACTGAATAATTTTGTAAAAATGTTGAACTGTAAGTGATTCAGCCATTTTGCCTCTCTCTATCCATGTGCAAAGGAGGGAGCCATTGGAAATTACTTTCTGGGTGGGAACAGGCTTCTGCTGTGCATCTTCCTCCTCCTCCTGTCTTAGACTATGGCACCTAAGGGAGAACACTGGATACACACTGGAGACATTCTCAACTAAACCTGAATATCTCAGCATGGAACGCAAAATGTTCCATAGCAGATCCATAAGGCAAAAATTTCCATTTCTGGGAACCCAGAGTAGTACCCTGCTATGAAGCACTCCTACTCCAGCTTCATTTGGGTTCCATACTAAGGAGAAAGGTGTGTGACAGAAATTCCCATTTTTTTAGTGCAATGAAGCCAGTAGAGAGTGTGTCACAACCTGTTTGCTGTTTCCTTTGGAGCCATCCCAGGTGTTGGGAATGTATTAGTGAGTGTCATTACCAGCTTTGAAGCAAGAGTCTGGTCAAAACAACTATATGAGTTTTTTAATCTTTTGTATGGCCAATCAGTCACACAGAGTGGGAAGCAAGAAATTGGCTTATCTTGAATACTGTATATCAGAGCTAATCACACTTTTAACACTGGATTTCTTTTTCACTTCTCTCATTTTGCTTAAAATACAAATTGATTGTATATGACCAGCAAAACACCTCTGAAAAAGTTTAAAACAACCCTCACTGGCATTTGCAATAGAATGCTATGCAAATAGCTGCTGACTAGAAAAAGGAAGGGAAATGAGCCAAGATAAGGCGACACAGGAGACAAGCAGCAAGAAAGAAAGGTTTACTTTTTGCAACCTGACAGGTTGAATTGACCAAAAAAAATAATTACCAATCTCCTAACTCATAGGGAGAAGGTCTTGCAGCATCATGCATTGCAAAAGCTGCTTTTGGAAAACAGTATCGGAGAGGCAACAACATTCGACTGTTGCAACCCCTATGATTTTGAAAGAGCTTTGCATTCTCCTTTTGTCATTAATACTCTTCATCACAATTACTTATGTGTCTTCCCTTAATTAGGGAGTAGGCAAGTGGACAGATTGCATTGAGTTAAATATTGTCCTACTTATTTTTAATATCATCATTAAAATAATGTGTAAAATCACAAGTCCGAGTTTTTAATTTTGCCTAATCACAAACAAGAGAAGAACTTAATAACTGTGGATAGGTTAGTATGCTGAGTGTGGGGAAAAAATGATAAACATGCCATGCATAAGCTTATGGTAGGTGTTTATATCTTAATTTTCTGGTTCAGGTTATGTCCACTGCAGAGAATTAGGGTTTCAATGTTTTGCTCTGCCAAATTCTAGAAAGTAACTATTTTATTGATTCTAAGTTATTTGCTGAAGTTAATGCCAGTTCTTCTTTGTGGCTAGACTGAAAATAATATTTATACAGACAAGGAAAAGAAGGCACTTGGTACTTAAGATAGAGCAGTATTTGCCAACAGAGTATTGTGAGCGTGAAGAAAAGCTCAACAAAATGGAATATTTATTTATTGAGAAGTAATTAAAAGAACATTTTTCATGCTTTCTGAGGTAGTTAAGCAGAGAATCTTGTTTTCCTGCAAGCATTCAGGCATAGAACAGGCAAAGTTCCAATCTCCAAGAAGATCTCCTTTTAGTAGTTGTCTTAGCAAACAGCATTCTTGATGAAACTTTTGGAGGATATTTTCAGTCTCACACAATGACTAACTTACCCCTTGCACACAATGACTAACTTACCTCTTGTGTTCACATTCTTCTTTCCTTAAAAACTTCTGCCATCATGCACAACCCAGGCTCAGTTGTACTTACCAAGTTTGATGTCCATAGACAATAATACATTGAGATTTGTACCACACCACTATTTTTTTGATATTTTTGGTATATCTTCTCAGAGTCAAAGGTCTACCACAGCTGATATGATTCTAATATTATGTTCCAAAAAAAAAAAAAATGGAGATGTACACTGATGTTTTGAACATATCAGAGATTTTCAAGATGTTTATGACTTTTAATGATGAAAAATTATTCAAATTGCTTATAGAACCAAATCTACATGCTTTCTTGATGTTCTGTCCCAATTTTAGGAAGCAAATTTCTTTCATCTTTATCTTTATGTAAAAAATAATATGAATTGCCTAAGAGAGAAGCTTTTATCTAAAGCTTTTGTAAGTTCTTATACATCTGTGCAGATCTTTCCTATTATAACTTGAATAAAGCAAACAATTGCACTTGTCTGCAAAGTGCATGTATGCTTTGCATTCTGAGTGGAGTATAAAGCTCAGTATACCTGTGTGTTATAAAATCATAATCAAGTTATGGTGAAGTTCAGGTTACAGGAACAGCAATGTTTTCTTCTTTTTTTTTTTTTTTATATTCTTGCACAGTTCCAAATACACTGGCATTCTGATCCGAGTGTAAGGTTCCGAAATGTTACCATAATAAGTAAAAGAAGTAAACCCCCTGTTATTTTTCTCATTGATTATTCCTCTTTTTTGTTGCCCTAAAATGTTTGGGGTTTTTTGTTTGTTTGTTTTCTGTAAAGAATGCTTGATTTTTAGAATGTTTCCATTTAGGGGAAAAAACCCACAACTGAACAAAGAATCTATTCTATTATTTCTGCAGAACAATCCTTATAACATGTATGCAAACTAGGTTTCAAGGGAAGTAGGCATTGTGGCACATTCTGCTTCTTGTTAGAGACCACCATATGCCTAGTTCACATAAATGTTATAAAATATATTGCTCTGATAATCTCCATCATTATTGACTTTTATTTTTTTCTTCAGTGTAAGTTGAGGCAGTTAAATACTCTAAGTAATTCTGCACATATTTTTTTCACCCTTTCCCCCCCCATTTTATAACCAATTTCCTTTTATGCAGGTGTGACACGGTTTTCAGGGAAGACTATTTAGCATGAATCTCAGCAAGTGGGCTTATATAGTGAGTTTATGAATTTTTAAACACTGTAAACAAAAATGCCTGTATTAAATGATCTCTTTTTGTTCCAAGTCATTTGGTATAAAGGTAGAGTAACCGTTGTGGAAAAATTGAACTTCTTATGGGGAAACTGTATGTTAGATAAACAGAAGAATACTTTTAAAAAACACTCTCCACCCCTCTGTTTCTTCTGCCTTGTTGTCTTGATCTTTTCTCCCCCTTATATTTTGTAAGCTTACCTGATTTAAGTTGAATGATTGCCATAAAAATACTCATGGATGCTTTGTGTGTGATTCATCTATATTACCAGCTTAGTGGATGGCTTTCTTTTTGGGTGGATACTGATCAAAAGCCTTAGTGGTGCACTGTGAAGAACTGCTCTTCTTTCACCAATTGTTTTCATCTTGATGTTTCTCACAAAATTTACTATTTTTATCCTATGTTATCTTTCTACCTGCACATAGGAATACTAGTCATAGCCTGTCTCTCAGATAGTGTGTATTTCCTAAGCAGTTTACAGTCTATGCACAGGACAAGAGAACCATTTCTTATAGTGGGTGAGTGTGAAGACAGTGAAATAATGGTTAGCATGGCTGCCAGTGATCTTAGCTGCAAATTAAAGTTTCAGTAAGTGATTTGAAGGCAGAGAAAGAAAATCTGTAATGCTTAGTAAAAATTCTATGAGTTTTCATTGGACGAGGTGAAAATGTTGTTAGAAAACGAAGTAAACAGGCAGTGGAGTCTGACCTCAGGGAACAAATGGAAGTGAAAGTTACCCCAACCTGAATGAGAGCTGTTAGGTCAGGAGTGGGCTGGAGCTTGAAAGGGAAGCATATTCTCTGCTTGAGGTATTACAAAAATACAGAAATGAATAAGGTTAGTCAGTTACCGGTGTCACACAGGTAGTGTTCAAGCCATAATTGGTCTGACTTTTGCTTTTGTTTGCAGGCAACACTACAAACTGCTGTAGGGTGAGACAACATGCAGTTTTAGTTGTATTCTCAATGGCTTGTATGTCTGGAGGCTTTGCAAACACTACAGAAACCACTTAAAGCACAGATGTCTCCAGAAACAGACTGCAGGTAATATTTCTGGGAAAAAGTACCTGTCCTGTGAGTAACTCCTCTAAATAAATGTTTATGTTTATTTGAAAACGTTTCTATGGGACTTCATTCTGTCATCTGCAGGGTAATATATGAAAGCTTGGACCAGATCTATACCTACTTTTTGATGTAGCTGCTGTTATGTTAAGCATAAAAGTGGACATAAACCACATATTTAATTTTCTGCAAATGGATATAAAAAAATAAATCCCAGTGCAATGTACCATTGCAGATCTGTGGCTTGCTGCTGGAGAAATATTTTAATCAGAAAAATGACATTTTAGTTTTCTGTGTGACTGTGACATTACAAATGGAAAGAACATGTAACACATTCTGACTTTTAACCATGAAAATTTGAGGAGACCATATTAGGACACATATCCCTGACCAGGTTCAAATTAGTTATCAGTATCTGTACTGACAATATACAGGGGGCAGGGGGTGTTTAAAGTCTAGGTTTAAGTGTATTAAGTCTAGGTGTATTCCAAGGTCATTAGCTGACTTTCTGAGTGCTCAGGAGGATGCTAAAGCATTCTAACTTTTCTGCCCTGCTCTCTTTGTTTTTCCCTGTTCCCTCCATTTTCATTTTTTGAGAAACCAGGCTTTTGTGTTGTATTTAGATTTCTTAATAGTTCTTCAATAAAGGCTGCTACTGCAGTCAGTGAGACCAAGCATCATCATAATTCCAAGACATCAACAAGACATGATTGTGTCAATAGATACTTTTGTTTTCTCAGCAATAAGGATTTCTTTGAGCTTCATAGACTGTGAAGCAAATGTGGTTCCTGCCCTGAGGAAAAGAAGGTGTATGTATTTTGAACAAGGGTTTTTCTGCATGATAATATTTTAAACAAGATTCTCTGGCAGAGAATGAATTCTGGTTTATTATTATTGGAAGGGCACAGTTTGCCTAATCATAACTTAACCACTGTATATGCCAGTGGTTTGAAACATAATTCTTAGTATTTCACTATGGTCAAAGAGCGTTAAGATCAGTTTGTGTAGATCTAGAATAGTGTCTTCTTCCTTCAGGAATTCATAACCCAATATCATATGCAGGTTGTGACTGATCAGGCAAAACTATCTTACTTTTTCAATCCACTCTGAATCATATAAATCTCCACTTCCACTTAAGACAATTATTGTTTTGGAACCAAACTAAAACACATTAATTTTACAGATTCAGAAATGGCCTTTTTTTTGTGGGCATTTGTATGGATGAAGCTTTCCTTACTCAAATGACCAGAAAAGGCAGTTGTAAATGCATTGTGAACCTTAGTGAAGCAGAATTTAATTTTTAAAGACCACCATTTCTGCTTTTTGAGTTACAGTTCTACAGTTTTGCATATGTAAGAGGGAGGCAGAACAACCAGGATCTGCCTGGAACCTGTCTCTCCATTGGGAGCAAGAACTCTGTATGAATAATATGGCCCTGAAGTAAGCTTCCTTTTAACTGGTATAGTAAGGATGACTCTGTTGCACAATGAACTACTTGCTGATGCACTGGAATGACAAGACATATTAATGATTTTTTATCAGCAATGAAAAATTAATTGTGTTAATTGAAGGTAATGTTATTATTGCCATGATTAAATTATGAGTGTGCATCATGTATGGAATTTCACAACACTGTATTAAAAAGACAGCTGTAGGTTTTCTTATTCATGTATTAGGTGACTTTAAATTTGCTGACTAAAAAGAAATTTTTTTAATTTTTCCATATGAATAAATGAACTTTTTGTGCCTTCTCTTGCATCTTGAACTCTTACATAGTGAAAAGTATGGCAGGACCAGATGAAGAACCCAGCAGGTAGAAGTCTGGTTGTATCAGTGAGAATGCTTTTTATTTAAAAAGGATCTTTCAAGTCATGGCTCAAGACCATAAGCAGAGCTTTCAATGTCTCTGTTCCCTGATTTGTCTAGTCATTAGGGGTCCAGACCTAGCCTGGCTCACCTTCTGACTATTTGCTGCTTTTGGCAGATCAGTTTTGAAGGCAGGTGGCATACCTTGTCCCTCACAATAACTGAAAGCCATATGGTTAATCCCACATCTCCTGGGATGAGCTCTGTTTTCCAGCCATTATGTGAATTCTCTAAGATCTAGCCATTATACAAATGGTGTACAATCTACCATCACAGCAGACTAAATTATTTGTATTGTTGACTGCAACAGATTTTTCAGGCTTACCACAGCATGGACAGAGATTTTTTTTTTCCCACATGCTAAACCTGGTTAGCAGCGGCCCATTAGGTAAGAAGGAGGTTCATATATTTCTGGAAAAGGCACTCTGCACATGTATTAGTGACTTGAATGGAGCATCTGGGAAATCAGGGAAGCAGAGACAGGCATTCAGTAAAGAAAGACTAGTATGCTTTTGGGGACTTTGTATTTGGGACTTAGAAATGGGTATTAAGCAATTACATCAGAGCTTAAACAAGACTGAATAAGCATTCTTGTGGGCAGCTTTAAGTCTGTTTATCTGTGTCTGAGACTTATTTGAGTATGTATGTAAGGTGGCTGGGTAATAAGAATAATTTGAGAGTAACTTAAATGCTCTTACAGAAGTACTAACAGACAACTTTTTGAGCATTCTATTGGATAATAACAGTTTTGCTGAATACAGATGTCATTAATACATACTGAACTTCAATTGAATTGTCTTTCACATGATCAAGACTCAAGGTAACTCAAATGACAATGCATGTTCCTGCTAGTGGAGAGACAGAAGAATTCAAACAAACAGAATATACCATCTTAAATGTCAGAGCAATGTCAAGACTACTTGGAAGAAGTTTTTGTGAGAAACCAAGACCTTGCACTTTTAGATTCAGATAAAGGATTCAGACTCATATCTTTGAGGTGAGTATTCTTGTTCAGTAGTCTCCAAAGCAGGGTGTGCATACATGTCAGGATTCTCAAAGCAATCCATTGGAGTGTAGGAAAAAAATAAAAAAGCTGAGAAATGAGCCCATGAGAACCTCATGCAGTTCAACGAGTTCAGGTGCAAGGTGCTGCACCTGGGTCAGAACAGTCTCAGGCATGGTCACAGACTGGGATATGAATTCATTGACAGCAGCTCTGCTGAGAAGGCCTTGGGGCTTTCATGGATGAAAGGCTGGACATGAGCCAACAATGTGTGCTTGAAACCCAGAAATCCAATCCCAGCATTNTCTCTTCTCTTCTCTTCTCTTCTCTTCTCTTCTCTTCTCTTCTCTTCTCTTCTCCTCTCTTCTCTTCTCTCTTCTCCTCTCCTCTCTTCTCCTCTCTTCTCTTCTCCTCTCTTCTCTTCTCTTCTCTTCTCTTCTCTTCTCTTCTCTTCTCTTCTCTT